>ML681963.1:28843717-29101689 GCA_007922195.1 Podocnemis expansa
TATAATATAATATAATATAATATAATATAATATAATATAATATAATATAATATAATTAATAAATTCCTTATTCCACAAATAGTGCCGTTGACTTCGGTATAACTTTGGTGGTAAAATTAGTGGAGTCAGAAATAACTATCTACTGAAATTAAGTCTTTTGGCACAGTTGAGGACCACAAGAAAATAGGTATATTATGCTGGGATATTTAGGATGTTGGTGTGACTTTATGAAAAGTCAGTGTGGCTTTAAGAATTCTATATTTAAAGGAGAAATAACTTTTACACTCTCTCTGGTTGTTATAGAGTGTCTATTTTATTAGGCTTCTAAACAAAGTTACCAATGACACTTTTGATGGTGCTGACTCCTATACACGTATGAGTTAGCAGCTGAAATGCTGTTTGTCCTTACACATACATTTTACCACCTGCCAGCTAACCAGCTGAAGTGGATACAGACTCCATTCCCCAAGAGTAGGGAAAAAATACAAATTACACACAATGCTGGCCAGTCAATAGATGCAAGTCTAAACCACAATCAGAAGGGCAGGGTTATAACTACAATGCACTGGAAACAATCTAATCTTAAAGTGAAGACCTGCCTTCATTAAGGAACTTTGCACCAGGGGAACTACATCATTGCAAACTTTTACTGTTGATGTACTTGTTACGAATGGAACCTTAGGTTTTCGAGGTGATTGAATTAACAGAAGCAGAGGAGGTCCATTTATAAGCAGCTTTATTTGAATAAAGGGAGCACGAAGAGTGATGTTAGTCACCCAACAAACTCAGCTAGTGTTTTGCAAAGCAGCTCTTTTATTCCCTAACACTGGCCGCAGGGTTCCTTCTCCCTTTCCCCATTGGCCAGGGTAGTCAGAAGGTACAGACTTTCCGTTCCACCTACTTCATATTCCCCTTAACATGTGCCCCCCCCCAAACATCGCATGTTGCACAAAACAATAATTAAGCCTCCCCTGGGCGTGCAAGTTAATATTCATAAGCTTATTAAGCCTGCGTACTTCTGCGGCGGGGGTTTCCTCACCTAGCTTGTTCATGGAAACTTGTGGTTAAACTGACTTAGACCAGATAGCGCGCTACTAAGCAGTTATAACAGGTGTCTGTGGTTATTGAGATGAGGGTGCCGTTAAGTGGTTTGACAAAAACAGTTATTTAAGGACAGAGTTTTTCCTTCATACTGCTAAGGTACAAAGTGAGATTTCCATAGGTGACATTTCTCTCTGTATCTCTACCCATGTATCTCCTGCTCACATTTGAAACCTCCTTCATGATCTCCTCAAATATCTCTTGTGTGCATACTGTTCTGCCCCACCCCAAGTCCACATGCCTCCAGCCCCCACAGAGCCTCCCTTTGGCTTTCCTGCTGTGGTGTATAAAAGATATCAAGCTTTAACCCTGTTCAAAGCTTGCTGACCACTCATCCAAGTTGAAGGCAGAGAATTCTCCTTTACTTAAGATTTATTCCCCATCCAGTATGGAGACAAAAACAGCTGTCAGATATTGGATGGGGGGATGCCATTTTGAAGAGTATGCCACACCCACTGGTGTGACTTCAGACAGTGCATGTAAAGTCATATCGATAAAGAGGGTCCATGGCATTCCCAGAAATATTAAAATGTCTGATATTCTTTTCTGGAGATACATGAGTGGCATCCTTAACTGTGTGCCCTGCTTTGAAAATCCTGCTTCGGGACCTCTGGGTCTAGGACTCTAAGCTGCTCATTAGCAGTGGGGCAGTGTCAGGGCATGCTGACCAGCAAAAGGTGTCTATTAATGTAGGCCACAACAGAGTGATGGCTTTGAAAATGTCATTGGAGCATGAATGCTGAACTTGGTGCCTAAAGAGACAAATGGGTGCCTAAATCTCTTCAAGGATCTTGGCCTCAATCCTCTGCTGTTATTAAGAACAAGAAAAGTTCCTGTAATCTCAGTGTTGTATTTGTTCCTTACACAAACTGCAAAGGGGGAAATGATTCCTGCCATCTTCCTCTCATGCTGAATACCTCAGCAAGAAACAGATACAAGATGGATCCAAGTAAATACTGTGTGTGTAATAATAGACAAAGAAGGTCCAGAAGCACATTCAAAAAAATAACAATTGTTTTATTAAAAAAGCTTTATCCCACCACAAAAAGAAATGTCCTAGCTTATTCCAGGACTGCACCCACCCAACATTGCCAGTAGGAAACCCTCATCTAAGTAGAGACATCCATACTAGAAATATTATATCACCTGAAAACTTCTAATAAGTTGAGCATATACTGTAGACATAACACTGCTTCCCCAGCAAGGTCTGAGTGATGTTTAGCATTTTGGGGTGGTGGAACAGTAAGCCAGTGATTTTTGAGTATCTCCGATGTGACAGCAAATAAATGTAAGTATGCTCTAATAATCCTTTCAGAGCCTTCCTTTTTAACTTAAAGAAAAAATATCATCTTCCACTGTTGATGTGGCAATGAATCCAAGAAAGAACATTGCCTATTAAATAACCAGTATCTTATATTGAAATCTGCTGAGTTTCCTTGAGTGTCTCTGATTTAAGTACTGATGAGGTCTCCTGGGCTTAGCTGGGGAGAGCTGACAAAATGACAGTACAAGGAGCCATATCAAGAGGCCAGAATCAGTTAGGTCTTTGTTGCTGTTGGATTTTTTTTTAAGTTTAAATATTTTGGAGACTTAATTCTAGAGTGATTTTAGTTTTCAGATGTTATCTGATTAAACTCTAGACTCACAGCGGTCTTACAAAGCACAGTTTGAGTTACCCATGATATGTTGTTACTAGAACTGTTTACAGAGTTCAGTACATGAGGAAACTTGTATTAAGTACTACCCTAGGGACCAGAAGGATGTGTTGCTCTGCTGAGATGATCTTTAGCTAAAGGTCAGATAAAACTGCAATGAAAATGTTGGGGATGCTTTAAAGTGATTGCTTAAGACAGGGAGCTACTTACAGCATATTTGGTTTGTAGTTCAAGTTCAGCTGTTTTTCAGATAAGTCAGAGTTTAGATGAGGTAGAGCTTCAGGAAAGGGGTCTGTCAAATTTTGTCAGCATTGTCATTCTATGTGAACACAGTCATTAATCCTGCAGATCCTTGTGATGGGAATAGCAGGGAGCACAAAGTCATTGCACACTGCCACAAATGTCCATGAGTGCAGGATACAAATGGGTAGAAATAAGGCTAAGCACTCAGTCAGGGGTCAGCAACCTACAAGATAAGAAGAGCAATTTTTAAAAATTCCTTCAATAACCAAGTGTTTTGAGAGCCACAATGGGCATAGCCTCATTATGGGGGGTGGGGAGAGCTGGGCCAAGACGCCTGCCACAGCATCCCCTGGAAAGAGGAGGGAAGAGCCTGGAACCAGGAGCTGGCCACTTGCAGGTTCCCTTGGTGGTGGTGGTGTGGTGTGGGGGAGCTATAAGCCGCAAGGAGATAGTCAAAGAGTCGCGTACAGCTCCAGAGCTGCAGGTTGCAGCCCCCGGCCCTAGGCTTAATCCTTCGTACAAAACAATAGCATGTCCCAAGCCTCCAGTGAACATGCTTTAAAGAGACCAGGAGAAAAATGGGGCAGAATGAATGAGGACACTGCCTATCAGACGGGACATAGCCTTTGTCTATACTTGCTGCACTTTTCAGCAGCAGTCAATGGGAGATACGCAAGGTACATAAAATACCTTGCATAGTTTTCAGCGACTTATTAAGTATTCCTACAAACTATGGTAAGCCAACTGGAAATGCCTTCCAGTAAGCTTATTGATACTCCAGTTCCAGCTGCTATAGCGATTTCCAGATCAATTGCATGTGTCTACACAGACCACTCAATTGAACCTAGAAGATCGCAGTGACAATTTTGCCGCCCCCACTATAGGCTTACCCTGTAGTCATGCTAATTAGTTGATTTGCCCTTAAGGTATGTTTCTGTTACTTGACAAGAATAACCAGGCATCCAGGCAGCAGTGCTTTCATTAATGCATGAGCATTTTCTGATGCACTTTGTACCCTTCTAATCACTTTTTACTGCATTTATGCAGGAAAAAATCTGCACCTGTTCTGGGAACCACTAATCTCAGAATGTTCAAAGGGCCTGACTGTTCTATAATTCTTGGGTTGGTGACCCTATAATGTTTGCCACTTAGAGAAAAATATGAGCATCTCACGTTGTGTCTATGTGAGTCCTACTTCCAGCAACCGATGCAACAGAAGAGTCCTTCAAAGCTGAAGATAATATATGGTGTGACATTTAAGAAAACTTTGCTGTGCTGGCTTGTCCCCTGAGTGGTCTGGGACCAGATTTTCTGCCATTTGTGCATTCTGAGTCACTTTTGTCTGTCTTTGAAACCAGCGTCCATAAAATGAAAGATTAATGAGATCATCTGCAGCCATCCTTCACGCAAATAACACTCACCCCCTCATCACTCTGCCTCTGCAGCCATGACATTTAGCCTGCTTCACACAATGCCATCAGATATTGTAAATGGTGCAGGGTCATTTCTTCTAGCATCCCACTTCTAAAACAACAACAACAAAAAAAGTAGTATTTTGAACTAGCAGGCATTTCTGAAGATTCATTCCTCTGAATATGGTTGTAGACAGGCACTGTGGCCTGCCTCCGAGTCCAGGCTGGACGAACACCCCGAATGCCCCCGCTGGCCAGGCCAGGGAACAGCAAGGACTCAGTCCCGGAGGCGGAAGGGCATGGCCAGAGCAGGAAGGGGCGGTATAAGGACTCAGGCTGGGAACTCAGTTGGGGCTGAGCTCCAGAGGGGGAAGGATGTGCCGGCACGGAGGGAGCAAGCCAGGTTAGGCCAGGACCAGGCCCACCAGCTAGGCCCTGTCTCCCGGGGCGCCCGGCACTACGGCCTGCCCAACATCCCAGGACCAGGTGACTGGGAAGGGAGCCCAGAGGCAGCCAACTGGGGTGGGCACTTAAAGGGCCTCTGGGCCCCGTTGCAGCCTCCCCACTCAGGGGTGACCCGGGGACGCAGGGAAGCAGAAGGCCCGACTCCTTTACAGGCCTGCGACCTAGAGGAGCTGCCCTCCATAGAAGAGCTGCCCACTGCCTCAGGCCCCTGCAACCTGGAGGAGCTACCCTCGGCCAAGGAGGAGATGCTGGTCCCGTATGGGCACCAGGACCTAGAGGAGCTGCCCCTTGCAGAGGAACCTACTGAGTATCCAGACCTGCCGCCCATGGATACCGAGGGGTTCGCCGGGGTCCCACAGGCCTGCTATGAGGGAGACCCTGAAGACGGCTACCCCCTGTGGAGATAGGTACCCAGGGCGGGTGGACGGGACACGATTGGAGGAAGTAGCCCAGGGAGGGCAGGATGGTGGGCCATGTTCCCAGGGCAGCATGTTTCGGAGGCTGTCCCGCTGATCCTGTGGTGGGCCACCCTGCCCCCGTATAGGGCCCTAGGCTGAGACGCAGTGGAGCGGGTGGGCCTGTGTCTCCCTTCTCAACTTCCCCCATTTCCTGGCAAAGGAAGCGTTCAACCGTCCCTGACCACCTGAATTTGTGCTTGCCCACCCCACCTGGGGGCCGGGGCTCCAGACTTTGGCTTGCCTCCCCCGCCTGGGGGCTGGGCCTTAGACTGGGAACGGGCCCGACCCACCCAAGGGATCGTGCCAGAGACATTTTTCCAGCTGCCAGGAGGGGCGCCACACTGGCTAACTCCCCTTTACCACCAGTAGGAGGCACCCTCCCGACTGGCCGCCAGCGCTGAACACCTACAATGGTGCTCAGCCCCAAATGCTCACGGAGATGAGTTTTGAAGACAGAACAGTTACTCAGCTAAGGCTTTGTGTCCTTAAAAGAGTTAATTGCTTCTTTACTTTTTTAAACTGTTTCAGCAAGTCATCTCAGTATGACAGAGTGAGCAGTTTAAGCAAACTGATTCTGCAGGTTTATTCTCTGATTCTTTCTGCTCCCTATACTGTTTCCCCCCCCCTGAAAACTGATACTAGACATCTTCAAAATCTGGCATTAAGGAAGGCTTTGTAGCAAGAAGGAAAGAAAAGAGAGCAGGACCAAGCTGTCTGTTGTGCATACATAGGGTTATCATAAATGTACAGTAATACAGGCTCTTGCCATCCAATCAAACCCCTGGTGCAAAGTGATATACATCAAGGGTAGAGTTGTATTTGGCTCTGGGCCCACATGGGCCACTTACTTTGGCCAAGGAAGAAACTACAGATCAGCAAATCACATGTCCTTTTTATTTTATTTTATTTTATTTTATTTTATTTTTGAGTTAGATATTCAACTAGATCCTGGCTGGTTATCCCATATATAATTAACACAATTTTTCACTTGCTTATTGAACATCCATTGCTTTTTTTGATCTGCAAAGGAACCCCCCACACCCACAAAACAAGGAGGACATTGATCCTTGCCCTGTGGTCCCTTTGTTGCTGTGCACTGGTGCAAGGAGGCCACAGCGTAGTCATAAGTCCTCCATTGGGGAGTATCTCCAACACAATAGGCTCTGTCTGGTGACTACAGAGCTGACTTAATTTCCTTCCTCTCTGTTCCCAGTTCCTTTGGGGGAAGCCCCAGGATAGAAAATATTTAAAGGAGGGACCTGGTGAGCAGGAGATCAGTTAGAAGATGTGGCTGAAGTTTTTCTTTCTGGTGATTTTGTGCTCCTACAAATCCCTTAAGGATCTACTGCAACAGAAGTACAATTTAGGGTCGCCCTCAGAGCTGCTCTAATCTGCACTAGGGCTGAGCTGCCTTAAGCAACTCCAGAATAGAGGTGGTACAAGTTCGTGTTCTAGTGTCAGCCTCATACCTACCTACTTACATAGTCCTCATCAAGATACAATGTATTGTCTACTCATTTCTACATCAGAGTAGCCTGTTGTGATTAATATATTTTGTCCTAGCATCACCCCACTGAGTCAGGAAAATACCACCCCATTTTAGAGATGAGTTACAGAGCAGGCTAAGCGATTTTCTCAAGGTCTCACAAGAAGTCTGTTGCAGATATGGAAGTTAAATGCATGTGTCTTAAATCCAAGTCCAGTGCTCTAACCAATAGACCTCCTTTCTTTGCATGGGGATATTTTAGTAGCAAAATTAAGAACCTAGGTGGTGAAACTTTTGTCCATATGTTTTGTGGAGAACAGGTACTAAATATTCAGTCAGTTTGGCAGTTTTATATCTCAGCCTCTGTTTTTATTCTTTTTCATTGAAGTTCCTTTGCTCCATATCGATCATTGTGCTTTTATAACAGCACCATATATGCTACCCTTAAGAGTCTTATTTTAAGGAAGTAGTTTGACATGATAAATTAAACGAATCTCTATAGATAGCCATTCTGGTCAAAATAGATAAATAAGTGAAACAAAAAAAACCCCAAACCCTTCCCCCAAATGAACAAACAAATACCCTAAAGCTGAATATATCAAATTTTGAAGCCTTATTTCTTCCTCTCTGATTGTGTATTTAACAGACAATAAAGCAAGTGTAAAGGAGTCACATGTGAGCAGTGAGAAAATAAGCTGCAAATTTGAAAGTCAGAGGCTGATATGCTGGAATAGGTGGAATGCAATGATAAAGTGGGAGTAGGGACACTGTGTTGTCATTATGGACTCTCATTTTTCTTTCATTTCAATCTCAGTTATAAAGTCCAGTGAAATGGATCTTGGTAATTGTAAAGTTGATTGGTCTGGGGAAAATGAATAGTGTTATTACTGCTCTGTGTGTGTGTGCTTTCTCTCTCTTGCTCACTCATTGAATCCACTGATGAGATCAAGGGAAAGCTTTTCTCAGTGTCAGATTGATTTATTTATTTATTTGAACTAGCATTGGCAATCTCATGGCCTCTGGGCAAAGGACAATTCTTCAGTTAAAGTGGTACCATCTGCAGATGACAAAACTGGAACTGCAAGTCTGGCTCCCTGAACAAAACAAACAAACATACTAAGCATGGCTATGTCTACGCTACAGGGCTCAGTTAAGCCGGCTTAATAAAGTCTGCTTAAAGTAGACCTTGTTAAACCAGTTTAGCATGTCCATGCTCAAAATGCCAGGAAACTGCCCATGTCCACACTGGTAGCTGCTAGGTCGCCCTAGGAGTGGTGCATTGTGGGTACTTGGCCCACAGGTCACCACAGCAGAGGTGCCCCTCTCTTCCAGCCACCCCTTTACTATCAATCAATCAATCAATCAAATCATAGGGCTGGAAGGGACCTCATGAGATCATCGAGTCCAACCCCCTGGGAATTGAACCCAGGACCTTCTGCTACTGAAAGTGAGTGACCACACGAGCCTCCATATTGTGTGTGGCAACAGGGAGGCCATGGAGCCTGATGTAGCCCAGCGATGTATCAGCACAGTACTCCACACCTGCCCTGTGTTGCCCAGACTCCTCTGGCTCTGGAGCAGGTGTTGCAGGGCAACTGCCATTGCAGGGGCTGGGCACAGCAGTTGTTAAGACTCAAACACCCAGAAACAGCACATAGAGGAAGGGGTAGTCAAATCACCTGTTATATTGGGGGGTTGGGGGGGATCCATAGTCAGGATTTAATCCTGCTTTCACACAATCTAATCTAAAAGAAATAGCAACTTTCTTTCTTTCTTTCTTTCTATGTGCTGTTTCTGTGTTCAAATATTAACAACCGCTTTGATTTGCTGTTAGAGTGTGGCCTGATCCTATGTCTTACTCTCCCCTGCATTTATTTTCCTCCCATTCTGTAAATGCCCCCATCTTCAAACTGTCTGATGAAGTGGTATTTTCTCCCATGAAAGCTCATCCAATAAACAAATTTGTTAGTCTTAAACAGTGCCTCTGAACTCCTTGTTTGTTTTACAACAATATTAGGGGAGCCCTTTGAAAAGGGGAGACACACAGGGTCGGTCGGAGCCGGGGAGAGACAGGCAGGGTCAGGCTGAAAAGGGCAATGGAGAGACAGGGGTTTGGGCAGAGAAGGGGGAGATGCCCAGGGTAGGGCAGAGAAGTACAGGGGGCAAGACACACAGGCTTGGGCAGGGAATGGGGGACACCAAGGATTGGGCTGAGAAGGGCAAGGGAAGAGACACATGGGTTTGGGCAGAAAAGGAGCAATGCAGGCAGGGTGGGTCTAAGAATGGGGGAGACATACGAGGCGGGCTAAGAATAGGGGAGACAAGCAGGGTTGGGCTAAGAATGGGGGAGATGCTGGGGTTGGGCTGCGATGCAAGGAGATGCCAGGTCAGGCTGAGATACTGGGATAGGGCTGCGATGTGGAGAGATGCTGGGGTCAGGCTGAGATGCTGAGGTCTGGCTGCGATGCGGGGAGATGCTGGAGTCTGACTGAGATGCTGGAGTCGGGCTGAGATGCTGAGGTTAGGCTGCCATACAGGGAGATGAGGGGTTGGGCTGAGATGCTGGGGTCGTGCTGCAATGAGGGTAGATGCTGGGGTCGGGCTGAAATGAAGGGAGATGCTGGGGGTGGCCTGAGATCCTGAGGTCTGGCTGTGATGCAGAAAGATGCTGGGTTCCAGCTGAGATGCTGGAGTCGGGCTGAGAACAGGGGAAATGCTGGGACAGGCTGTGATGCCCAGGTGGGCTCAGAACGGGGGAGATGCCAGATCAGTCGGGGAAATGTGGAGTTTGGCTGTGGTCCACACAGCTGGGAATGCTCCCAGCTGGGAATTCTCCCCATGTTTTCTGTGACTGGGAGGCCAGTTGAGTTGACTTAAGGCAACTCCTCCTCCACATTGCCTTAAGTTGGCTTTATAAGTGGAAGTAATAAAGTTGATTTTACCTGATGCTAAAGTTGACTTTATTGCCCTGCAATGTAGACAGGGCTTTGTTTAAGTCGACTTAAGGGCCCTTACGTAGACATATCCCACAAGCTTATAGTGGGGAAGGAAATGTCTTGAAAGGAAAACAGTAAGACTAGTTAGTTTGGGGGACTGGACATTGGAGTGTGGAAGAATGGGGTAGTATCCCTTTAAATAGCTTGTGAGCCCTCTAGTGGTGCTCATTACCTACCATGTTTTGGAAGTCACCATAATTCTGCTAGCACAGTGGTGTATTATACGTGGTTATGCCCTGTAAGTTAAGTATAATTTCTGAACGCAGTCATTTAGACTTCACTGTGCCCATGGAGTTTCTTCCTGTTATGTTCATAAGGGGTAGCCACGTTTCTCTAGTTCAGCAAAACATACAGGGAGTCCTGTGGCACTTTTAAAGACTAACAAATTTATCTATCATATGAGCTTTCATAGGAGAAAATTCCACTTCAACAGACTCTATGAAGATGGAGAATTTTCATACTATAAGTTTTCCATTTCTAGCTTCTGCAGTGGCATTCTCTCATGAAAGTTCATGTGATAAATAAAATTGTTAGCCTTTAAAAGTGCAACAGGACCCCTTGTTTATAACAGAATCAGGAGAAGATCCTAGAGCTCCTGACTGTTGAACCTGTGTCTTCTCCACAAGTCCTTTCCATGCTTATGAAAAGGTCTTTCAATGTCACCTCTCACTAACACTGATTAGCTTTTTAAGAAATGGGCAGTGTTTGGTGGGTGAATAAAGAGTCAAATTAAAAACAAAAAAAGGAAAACCTGTGAGAATTTGCTTTTCATTTATGAACTAGATAATTTCTGAACCTAGCAGTATTTATGGAATCAGGAGTCCCATCTATGCTCTGAGGAATTCCTTAACCTGACAGACATGCCCTCCTGTCAGGGGGCAGTCATGAAAATCTGTGTTGGGAGGGGAGTATAACCAGTAGGGGGACTTGGAGGTAGTATCTCTGCTGCTTGCAGATGTTAGTGTCTTTTCTTGTTCAGACTGTGATTATGCACTCTCATGCTTCTCTGCTGGGTGAGAAGCAGCTGGGATGAGAATTAGCCCTTCAAAATCAGAGGTCATAGTTCTTTCATTGAATGAAGTGGATTACTCTCTACAAGTGAAAGGGTAGCAGCTGTCCTCAATGGAAGAGTTTCAGTATCTAGGGCTATGCCTACACTTAGATTTGTTAAATTGATTTAACTAAAATCAATCTAATTGAATTGAAATAAAATCATTAAATTGATTTAAGTTAAATCGATTTAATATGTCCCCACTAGAAACCTAAACTGAATTAGCATGTCCATGGACAGGACTTGTTAGTTCACTTTAGGAGAGGGGTACCATGGGAGGTGTGGCAAGATGATCCCCAAGAAAGGCCATGTCCCCACCCAATATATAGAAAGAGGAAGGCACACTGGGAGAGAGAAGGGCAAAAAGTGTTAAATCGAAATAACAGCTAAATTGAAATAACATTGCTACACTGTGTTATTTCAAAATAATACTTTTGATTTAACCATCATTTCTATATAAAGCAAGGTTTTATTATTTTGAAATTACCATTCCTTATTTCAAAATGAGGGAGTTCCTCATTTCAAAATAAGGAAAGCTAGTGTAGACATGCACTACTTTAAATTCAAATCATCATCATTTTGATTTAAAGCTTAAGTATAGACATACCCTAGAGTGATAGAACACAGGAACGGGAAATTAACAGCATATTGGTGTAGTGGTAGTAGCAGTAATGTGGGTGCTATACTGACCTATGGTGGCAAAGTGGGAATCAAATTTTTGGATGAAAGTTCTCTCAGTTTACCGGTCAGTCTATGTGGCTGTCCTCACCTGTAGCTATATAAGGTGGGTAATGACCAAAAGGATGAGATTGGCTCTACAAGCAGTAGAAATGAGGCTTCTTCACAGGATTGCCGAGCTGATTCTCCAAGACAGAGTGAGGAGCTTGGCTGTTCAGTAAAGCATTAGCGTAGAGGTCCTGCTCTTTTGGATGGAGAGTAGTCAGATGAGGTAGTTTGGGCTCATGATGAGGATGCCCCTTGGTAGCTTTCCTTTAGAACTGTACTGAGCACATCCCACTGGGAAGAAGCCTCGAGACAGACCCAGGGCATGCTGGGCAAATTCTATCTCCTGTATGGCCTACAAATGCTTGGGAAACCCTCAAGAATTGCTGGAATTTGTTGGAGAAGAAAAGGGTGTCTGGTCTTCCCTACTTTCCATGCTGCTGCTGCAGTCCTCACTAGGAAAAGAGGCATAAAGGAGGAGAAGGAATCATATCAACTCAAACAAACAAACACAAAGAAACCCCACATTCAACATTCTTCCATCCATTTAAAAATAGTTGCCAAGCAATAGCTGTTGAACTAGACTGTATGGTTTTCATCCACGAGGGATGTTAGCTTTGACCTTTCAGGCCCTTTGATTTAATAATTTTGCAGTGTAATTGAATTCTGATATTCAGATACCTAGGGAGGGCAGGTTGATTCGAGGTCAGTATTTCTTAAACTGAGCAGATGGTGAGCACTGTGTCTGGGAATTAGAGCTTAATATTTTCTGTTAGTTATGTTGCACTATGGGTTGCAATTAAATAAGTGGAGTAAAAATGTATGCCATTTTTTTAAAAGAAGGAACACATTCTTCACCTGTTTGTATGAGATAAGCTATAATATATTTTTAATGTACACTTTTTTATCTCTGCTCAGCAATAAAGTTGGTTTACAAATGATATCTCAGTCATAAGGTAAGCAAAGATAATAAGTCTGATTTGTAGGTAGCATATGGATCCATGGATTCAATCTATTTCTTTCTTCCTTCTTTTATTTGCCTAAAGCTTCTCTTCTGTTTGTTTGGGGTTTATTCCAGAAATGAATCTTAAAGACTCCACTTCAGATTATGCATTTCTCTTATTATTAACAAGGTGTAATTCAGACATCTGTTAGAAAGTCGCCTAATATAATTTTAACAAGGACAAATCTAATACAGCTCTAGCCAATTATTGTGTTAATTTTACAATGTGGAATTTTAGCACCTGTCTTAAATAGAAACACGTTATTAATGGAAATATCAAGCCATTTAAAACCAGCTCCTGAAATTCAGCCAAGGACCTAGACTGAAGCACATTTTTGTATATACATACATGTCAAATGTCCTTCTGAATCACTTCCATAGAGAGAAATACTTCTATTTTTGTTCAGGTGTCTTTTTAAAAGCAGGCAAATTAAAGTAAACTGGCAACATAAAGTCTGGTTTGTCTAAGCCTATGATTCCAGGCCTTCCATGATTCTTTGGCTGAAGCTCTGGCTCCAGGGAAGTCCATGGCAAAACTTTCACTGACTTCAACGACACAGACCTCTGGTTTCTACAATATCACACTTGATTTCATGAATGCAGAGTTTTGTTTTTTCTCTCTTTTGTCTTTAAAACTGCTCATTTTCCTGATTTCCAAGGCTTGAAATTATGCCAACAATTTATACCGAAGGGACAAAGCTGTGATTTATATTCCTTACCTGCATATGTGCCTAAGATCCCAAAGGCTCTGGTTTATTTCCAGAGCATCAGATCTTGAATGTTGAAATATGAAACATCTCTCTCTACAAGACCTAACAAAATCAGATCACACCGTCTTTCCCGTGCGAGATGGATGGGATTTGATTTTTATGCCTTGTCCTAAAGAACAAGGTTTAAACTTGCATTTTTACATTCCAGGTAACTGAGTTGAATAAACATCAGAACTGGTCTTTAAAGGAAATTAATTCATGCTCAGAGGCTTTAAATTTGCACTAACTCCACTGTTGGAAAAGAAGTAACTAACAACAGGTCTTCACCTCACATATCCACAGATAATGAGCGCTGTGGTGAAGCCAGGCTATGCTAACTCATTAGAGATAACTCAGAAGGTTTTGGGGGAGATTGTCAAGGCTGAAGCACAAAGGACAATTAGGCATCAAACTCCCATTTGTGCTCTTGAAAAGACTGTCTCAATTCACAGTTAGACCACTCTACTGTAGATTTTCTGTAGACTTCTCACATAAAATGATGATGAAACTGTGTTGGTGATAAAGTTCCATTATTTGTTAAGGGACTGTGTGCTGTTGGAAGTGCTATCTGTCATATGAGATATAAAATTAAAGTTATGCTATTTATGGTAATTACTTATGATAATTTAAGATTCCATGAATATTTGTTCGTTTGTTTGTTTGTTTTGGTTGGAATTTTTTGTCAAAGTCTGAAGGTTTAGGTACCAGCTCCTATTTCCTGGCAAAATTTCCATGAGTATGTCTACACTGACACCCTCCCTCTGTATGCTGTTTCCTGGAGTTTGAATCCTTATAAATGCTCTGATTTGCTGTTGCAGTATCACCTGATCCCATATCTTACACTCCTCTGCATTTATTTTCATCCAATTCTGTAAGTTATCCCTCTTCAAAGCATCTGACGAACTGGGACATTCTCCCACGAAAGCTCATGTGATAAATAAATCTGTTAGTCTTTAAGTGCCACAAGACTCCTTGCTTTTTTCGCTTTACTAGACTAACATGGCTGCCCCTTTGGAACTGACAATTTAGTTTGAATTCATGAGGATTCATTCAAACTAAATTAAAGCATGGCTACACTGGCTTTCATTACTTCGAACTAAGGAATTCCTTAGTTCGAAGTAATGAATGCTTACTTCAAAGTTATAAAACTTATTAGTTCAAATTAATCCAATGGAGCCACGTTAATTTGAACTAACCGTTAGTTAGAATTACGAGCATTTGACCTTCCTCGTCCCAGGGTGCCTTCCTCTTTCTATGTATTGGGTGGTGGCATGGCCCTTCTTAGGGGATATGTTGGCACACTTCCATGGTGCCCACCCCAAATTGAAATAGTAAATCCTATCCATGGACAGGCTAGTTCAATTTGGGTTTCTCGTGGGGACATCTTAGTTCAAATTAACTTAGTTCAAACTAACCACTATTAGTTTGAATTAATTAATTCAAACTAAGTTAATTCAAACTAACTTCTTAAGTGTAGACATACCCCATGTTACAAAATTCCATTTTCCTCAACTAAGTTCCCTTTGCAGGTCAGTTCGGAATTCCTGAAGATCCAGTTGTTGACTTCATATCTATTGATATCAGAATGATGTTACTAGACCTGGCTGAAATTTTTCTAATGGACTAATTTTTCACTGGACAATACCAGTTCACCAAAGTAAAAATGTTTTACAGAGATGTATTAATTTTGTCAAAATTGTCAACAGTCAATTATCAAAACATTTTGTTCTGAGAAGGATGAAAAGTTTTATTTTTGATTTTGCCATTTTAACTGTTCTCTTTTAGTCAGGAAAAAGAAAATTCTACCCATAATGAAAGAGTTCAGAAAAGTCAGGTGAATTTTTTTCAGAATATCTTGTGTCATGATAAATTCCAAGATTCCTACTTTTTGTCTTGAGTTAGGACAAGCCAATCTCATAATTTCCTGCAGGATAAGTATTCCAGTTTTTTACTAGCTCTAAATCAGCAGTTTTCAAACCATGGCTGAGAACTCAGAAGGGGTCGCAGACTTTAAGGTGCTGGGTCGTGGCACCCCCTACTGCCACCACTGAAAATCTGGAATGTATTAGTGAAAGATATAACTATTGGGTTGCAGGTATAAATGATTTTTTTAAACTGAGTCCCAAGAAAAAAAGCTTTGATACCCACTGCTCTAGATGTTCTTCTGTTTGTTTCTGTGGAGTTATTCCTGATTTAGTGTGCCAATGAAATACTATCAGATAATGATTTGTAAAAATGTTTTGATTTCAGTGTTGCCAAACCTTTTCATTTTATCATGATTTTCAGTACGCTTGTTATATTTCTTAAAGCCTCAGCTCTTAGATTCAGACAACTGTGAAAAACTCAGTTTTCATTTAAAAAATGATTGCAGAGAAAAGTGTGACACAAGACTTGAATGCAAAATGTTCAAAAAACAAAGTCAAATAAAAATATATAATCCCATGATTTTAAACTGATTTAAGCATTATGAGAGAATTGAGGCATGGTTTTTGAATACTTGGACTTGGCAATACTGTTGTTTTATTTTAATCTGTTTGAACAATTTTGCTTCCCTGGGGCTTCTGTGCTTTGTTTGTGTGTTTGTTTGTTTGTTTGTTAATGCTTTGCAACCTTTTGTCCATGAGAATTTTGCTCTAAGTTTCAGGTTTGAATTATCTCAAGGGTAGTTTGGAAAGCTGAGCTGAGGCTGCTGAAAATCATGTAGTTTTTAGTCAGAAAATAATGCAACATTTTTAGGGTTTTTTTTCCCATTTAATTTAGGGTTAAACTAAACCTTCCTTGTGAGTCAACTCAAACTATGAGATAGTTTGAATCCACAGTTGCATCTGAATTTAATATCTTATGCCCATCTCTTTTGTTTAATTTACAAAGTATAGCGTAGATTTTTTTTTTTAAGTCTTAGTAAAATCAGTACTGTCAAAGGGCTAAAGTAAGAGCTATGCATCACTAAAATCCTGCTCATTCGCTTAAAACAAAGATTAGGTGGGACTTCAGAGGCAGACGGGCTTTTGCACTGAGTGAATTTCACCCTCAGATATTACTTTCCCAGTTATTATTTTCTTTATAATGTGTTATAATTACTGAGTGAACATTTTGACTTGGAAAGGGTAGGCATGATTAATGATAAAGACAACTGGATTAATGATGACTGGATTTTCAGCTTTTCCCATTATACCCCTAAAGTTTGACAAATTGGAATTGGTAATAAATCACCAAGATGAAATTCCAGATTAGTACACAATTCTACACTTAGGCTATGTCCACACAATGCTTTTAAATTGTAACAACGACCATTGTTTCGATTTAAAAGTTGTCATGTCTGAATGACATTTTGTTATTTCAGAATGATGAGCCCCATCATTTCAAAATAACAAACCTTATTCTGAAATAGTAAAACCTAGACTGAAATCAAAATAGCCATTATTTCAGAATGGTTGTTTCGAAATAATGCCATTCGGACATGTTATTTTGAAATAACCATTATTTCAATTTAACACTTTTGCCCTTCACCTTCCGAGGGTGCCTTCCTTTTTCTATATATTGGCTGGCAACATGGCCCTGCCACATTTCCCATGCTGCCCCTCTACTGATTCAAAGTAGCAAGTCCTGTGTCAGGTTTTTGCTTATTTCTATTTAAGTTAATTTGAAATAACAATTTTATTTTGTATTAACTTATTTTGAAATAAGCATTTATGTGTGGACATAGCCTTAGACTATGTCTATACTTACACTTTAAATCAAAATGATGATGATTAATTTGATTTAAAGTACTGCATGTCTAAACTAGCTTTCTTTATTTCAAAATCAGGAATGCCCTCATTTTGAAATGAGGAACAGTCATTTCAAAATAATAAAACCTGGTTTTCTATCAAAATGAATGTTATATCAAAACTGTTATATCAACATAACACAGGCTGTGACCACACCAGGGTTTTATTTCGAAACAACAGCCGTTGTTTCAAAATAAAGCTGGGCATGTCTGAATGATGTTTCATTATTTCAAAATGACGGGACCCCGTCATTTCGAAATAATGGCCCTCCTTTTGAAACAGTAAAACCCTGCATGCAATTGAAATAGCCGTTGTTTCAAAATGGTTGTTTCGAAACAATGCCATTCAGACATGGTATTCTGAAATAACAGTTATTTCGAAATAACACTTTTGCCATTTTCCTTCCCAGGGTGCCTTCCTTTTTGTATATATTGGGGGGGGGGTGCATGGCCCAGCAACAGTGCCATGTTGCCACACTTCCCATGCTGTCCCTCTCATGAAGTGAAATAGCATGTCCACACACAGGGTATGCTATTTCACTATGAGGGTTTCCCTTATTTTGAATTAACATTTTCTTATTTTGATTTAAGTTATTTTGAAATAAGGATTTCATTACAGCCACAGTGTAGCCGTGTTATTTTGATTTAACACTTTTTGACATTCTCCCTGCCAGGGTGCCCTCCTCTTTCTATATATTGGGTGGGGGCATGGCCCTTCTTGGGGACCATCTTGCCAAACCTCCCATGTTGCCCCTCTCCTAAATGGAAATAGCAAGTCCTGTGCATAGACATGCTAATTTAATTTGAGTTTCTACTCTAGAGATGTTAAATTGATTTAACTTAAATTGATTTAGTGATTATTAGTTTGATTTAATTAGTTAGATTTAAGTTAAATCAATTTAACAATCTAAGTGTAGGCATAGCCTTAGAAACTAAAAGTGCAAAAGATCAGTGCAAAGTTCTACACTTAGGAACTAAAAATCAAATGTATGACATGGGAAATAACTGGCTACACAGTTGTCTTGCTGAAACTGATCTGGGAGTTATAGTGGATCACAAAAGTGAAAATGAGCCAGGAGTGTAATATATTTGTGCGGGGAAAAAGTTAATATCAGTTTGGTGTGTATTAACAAAAGTGCCACGTGTAAGACATGAAAGGTTACTGGCACTGGTGGGAGGCCTTAGCTGCACTACTGTGTAGAGTTCTGGCCACCAGATTTTAGAGAAAGATGTCACCAAAGTGGAATGAGTCCAGTGGAGAGCAAATAAAATAATCTAAGGTCTAGAAAACCTGACCTATATATTACATTCTTCTGCTAGGTAAAAACCAGATCATTACGAGCTTTAAAAAATACAAAGGTGTTTTTGTATCATATCTAGAGCTGGGCAGAAAAAAAAATCACATTCAAAGATAAAGAAAAAAAGCATAAGGTGGCCACCCACGAGTAAGTGATGAGAAGCAAAATCCAGAGTATATTCATCAGTTTGTTTTTGTTGTGCAAAAGTCTGTTTGATGAACAAATTCAAAGAATTGCATTTAATGCTAGAATGGGGGAGAGAAACACTCAGTATTATAGGGAAAAAAAACCATAGAATTTGACAGGAAATCCTTTTAAAATCTAGCTTCTGGAATTTTATAGCAGGGATATGATTATGCATAACATTCTGTCAGTTAGTTTGGAAATTCAACAGGAGGCTCTCATTCTTTATTAAATTCTATAGGCTGCTTGGAGTGATTGCTATAGAAGCATATTTAGTTCATCATTATTAATTTCAGTGAGGTATCTTTTTTTCTATAAGGACAGAAAATCTTTAACTAATAATGAGATTAATAATAGTTCTGAGGATTCTTTATTTTGAATCTGTGGGTTTTTCATCTTTTTAAGTGGTTTTTTGCTGTTGTTATTCATCTTCTGGCAACACATAATTAGATGAAAAGTCCTTTAACCTATTGTAAATTTGCAAAATGAACTGTGTGTCTATGTGGTAGAACAAAAAAACCAAAACTACTTTTGTATGGTATGCCCCACAAAACCAAGAGCTAGAGAGAGAACACCTTTCAAAAGGAAAGCTTCAAACTTACAGTTTTTGAGAATGCCCCTGATTTAAAGACTGGGACCTAAGAACATAGGAATATAAGAATGGCCATATTGGGTCAGAACAATGGCCCATCTAGCTCAGTATCCTGTTTTCTGACAGTGGCAATTCCATATGCTTCAGAGGGAATAAATAGAATAGATAATCATCAGGTGATCTATCCTGTCAACCATTCCCAATCTATAGCAAACCGCAATTCATGCCTATCCTGTCTATATAGCCATTGATGAACCTATCATCCATGAATTTAATTTTTTTGAACCACATTATAGTCTTGGCCTTCACAACTTCCTTTGGCAAGAAGTTCCACAGGTTGGCTGGGCATTGAGTGAAAAATACTTCCTTTTCTTCATTTTAAACATGTTGCCTATTTTTTTTATCAAACCAGTTAAAGATTTTGTTTAATAAATACATTTTTTCAGAGCATCCTATAGAGCTTTTGTGAGAGACTGCAGATGCATTAATGACTTTATTAATAATATAACTCTTTTGTGCATATATTTCTTATTGCATTTTGTCTG
Source organism: Podocnemis expansa (assembly GCA_007922195.1). Lineage (NCBI taxonomy): Eukaryota > Metazoa > Chordata > Testudines > Podocnemididae > Podocnemis > Podocnemis expansa. The sequence continues at coordinate 28,863,447 of ML681963.1, forward strand.
TGACTGGCACAATAGTCCATATGTCTTTGTGGAGGACTGGGAATCTGCCATATAAAATATATTTATAGAAGATAACATCTCTGTTAAAATCAGAGCAATTGAAAAAGGCAATAACACAGAGTATCAATATGTGTATCTGTCCTCTCAAGAATAAACAGTCATTTATTGTACTTTTTGTTACACACAAGTGAATATCTCTATAGTAATCTTAATTAATCTATTAATCTAAAATATCTTCAACCTTTGAATAGCACTGATTCATTGATTTATTTTTAATTAACTGAAGAAATCTCCAGACAGAATGAGCAAGGAAATAAGACTTTTGCAAAATCTAATGAGAAATTTTTCCTTGATGCAACAGAAAAAAATTACAGAAAACATTTTTTCTAAAAGGGAAATTCAATAACTTGTAACAGATTAGTGAGAAAAGAAGAGCTTTGTGGGAAAAAAATGCTGTTTTTGGCCCAAGATGAGATAGCTGAATCACTAACACCAACCTTCTTCAATAGTCTGGGATCTAATGACACAAGTATATCAGATGCTTCGGTCTACTGAAAGTTTTCTTTTAAAAGTGTTTATATAAAGCAACACTATCACATACTTTCATTTGGAATTAGACAGTAGTGCAAAATAAAAATAATCTGTTTAATAATTTCTAAAATTATTACAGAAGTGTCTTTTATACACTTTTGTCCATTTTGCATATGTTCCTGTAACTCAGATTGGGTTTTAGGTAGGCCTTTGTTTGTTTTCTAACAGAAAAATTATTACATTTGAACTATATTTGGTGAGCTCAGTGCCATTTTATTTTCATAACATTTTGAATACAGCACATGATCTATATTGATATTGTAACATTATTTGATAAGCAGAAACACTGGCGGCATCCCAGCAGACATGCTTTCAGACACTACCTATTGCATCAAAGAAATTTGCTTTGTTAGATGGGTAGTCACATATTAATTGTACCAGCATAAATCTCATTGAATCCCATGGATTTCAGTTTGCGTTCACCTAGAGTTATGCAGGTATAATAACAATAATGACAGTTTCTTATATAGCACTTTTTAAAAAATCAGATCTCTAAGTACTTTGCTCAGGGAAATCAATATTATTATCTCCATTTACAGATGGGGTAACTGAGACTCAGGAGGGATACACGAGTCACCCAGCAGGCCAATGATAGCACTTGGCATAGAACCCAGATCTCTTGAGTCCAAATTCACTGCTGAATTCATTAGGAGTTACTGACACCCATGCCCCTAAATATGTATTGGCACGGGAGATCATAACTGATCTAACTGGATAAGTCACAAGTCCTTTATCAAATTCCAAGAAAAGCAACCAGAGGACCATAATGCCCCCAAAAGAAGTTGTTGTAATCAGGTGATATAACGTTGAACTTCTCACTTAGAGTTCAATAATGCACCCTAAAGCATCACTAGAAACTCCCATTGATGTCAATGATTTTGGAACAGGCACTTACAAAGGACTCCATTTGGTCTTTTAAATTCATATATATATATGACAGTACCGTTAAAAGTGACATCCTAACTGCCACAATACATTCAAATAATCTTCAAGGGTCTGGATTTGCCTTAAAAAGAAATGAAAATACTCTAAAGCAAGGTTCAAATCCCCATTTGCTTTGAATGCTGTTGCTTTCCTGAGTTTGAATGAGGCCCTTCAAAGCATCTGAGGAAGTGGGATCTTCTCCTACAAAAGTTCATGCAAAAAATAAATCTGTTAGTCTTAAAGTTCCACACAACTCCTTGTTGCCCTTCATATAATCTGAGTAACCCAGTTCGTGGTTAATGAATAAAAAGTGTAATATTCTGGGCCGGACTCTCAAATCAGTTTGAAGTCCCTTTGCACCATTCAGATTATTCAAAGGGGATACACTCTGACTACAAATAACCATCAGAGGCTTCTCAAACTGTAAAACAACTGCCAACTAGTGAATCAGTGTCAGCTTCAAGGTTGGTTATAGAAGGCAGAAGGGGGTGTATCCAAGAGGGCATTCCACGGGGCATGTCTTCCCTCCTCTAATCATCCAGAAAACCCTACATCAGTAGTGTGTTGTAGATCAGCCTGGAAAATTGTGTTGAACTTGGGGAAGCCCTCAGATTCAGGCAACTAGAAGTAGCTTTCACATTCCCCTCTCTGCACTCTTCCTGCCCTGACTAGAACTCTAAAGTGGCAAAATGTTGTCAAGTCAGTCTCTACCTATCTGATCTGCTTCAGCAATGAGAGCAAAACTGAAAGAATTATAAACAAGTCAAATTAAAGGAAGTTTGACCAAGGGAGAAGAAAAAAATCAGCATGATGGGCCACTATATTCATTAGATACTGTAATTCACTATCAAAGTGGTAAATTCAAACAGATAGGATATCCAGTTAGTTCATATATATAAACCAACTGTAAGAGCAAAGCAAAATTGAAATGTGTTCTGCTCCTAACTTTTTTCCTCTCTTATGGTCATTTTAGCCACATTCTTTCAGGCTATGTCCACACGATGCTATTAAATCGAAACAATGACTGTTGTTTCAATTTAAAAGTTGTCATGTCCAAATGACATTTCGTTATTTCAAAATGATGAGCTCCGTCATTTCAAAATAATGAACCTTATTTTGAAATAGTAAAACCTAGACTGAAATCAAAATAGCCATTATTTTGAAACAGACATGTTATTTCAAAATAATCATTATTTCAATTTAACACTTTTGCCCTTTTCCTTCCCAGGGTGCCTTCCTTTTTCTATATATTGGATGGCAACATGGCCCTGCCAGGGGGCCATGTTGCCACACCTCCCATGCTGCCCCTCTCCTCATTTGAAATAGCAAGTCCTGTGCCTGGACTTGCTATTTCGATTTGAGGTTTTTGCTTATTTTGATTTAAGTTAATTTGAAATAACGATTTTATTTCAAATTAACTTATCTCAAATTAACTTATTTCAAAATAAGCGTCTACATGTGGACATAGCCTTACTGTATGTCAAAAGCCAAAGCCAGCCTAGTGAATTCATTGTATAAGAATCTATACAGTTAAGGATCTCATCTGACAATACAGTTCAGAAAAATTTCAATTTAAATTAGACCTTTGAAACTCACAGATCCATCTCATCTTGTGGTCAAACATCTTTTCCTGGCTTAGTGCAGCATGCAACCATTTTTATCCAAAGGACAAATCTTCTATGTAAAGGAAGAACAACTTCTGCCATATGGATTATTTATTTCTTTATTTTTACCTGCATAAATATCCAAATTTGCTATAAACTGATTTAAAATATTATCAGAGAGACCACTTACATTTTCTGAAGAAATTGAAAAATGTGTTTGCCATGAAAACAAATAGAAATTAAAGATTTGGCAAATGTAAATATTGAATACTAGTTTGCTTTGACTGCATCCAGATGCCACTTTAAGCGCAGTTTGTTGTTTGTGTCATTTCATTAGTGCAAAACTGTATTTCTCTAGTAGCTAGAAAACAAGGACAATGGAGCTCACTAAAAATGTTGAGGGTAATACACATATTGTGTGCTGGGATGTCTATACTTCATCAGCTAATATATATGTTATATCTAAAAGCATATATATATAGCATTACATTCAAAAAGCTTGCATGAAAAGAATAGTACCTAGGTCACAAATATAATCTATCAAAAGAGTTGAAATGCTAAATTTACTGTTACCTGTGAACCACTGATTATTCCTTGCCATATCTCCAGTCTGGGAACTGAATGATGCAAGATTCCTGTGGAAAACAATTGTAGGTGATCATGTAATTAATAATATTATCATAATGCCTATGGATAAGGCCGATGAACCAAAGTTTCATGGGAAATAGTGAATTTCGGTTTTCCTGACTTTTAGGTGCTTGACTTTACAACTTTCACATTCTTTTCATGTATTTCTTAGCTGTAATTTTAAGAGGAAAATAATTTTTAATTGCCTGCAACTGTATAAATCACAGGATCTGCACCTTGACATTTTTATAATGGAAGCACAAACTACTTTAGTACTTCAGCTTCAAGACTATCTGCATTAGTAGGCAGTAAGAAAAAGTCTTTCTAATTTTCTCCACAAGGAGTTGGGAGAGGTCCAGCACCATGTGATACCTTCCTAGAGAGAAGGGACTGGGTTGCTGGAACCAAGTGCTGGTTTAGGGGAATATGAGGGAGACAAATCAACCTATTTCCTGCCCCACCCTGTGCCACCGGAAGGCAGCATAAATCATTGAATTGTTTGGCGACTCACCTTCCACCTGCCCCACTTTGACCTTAGTACAGCTGCTTTGGCAGCTTCTGTCCCCAGTACAATGTGTGGCGCACCTCTGGCATCAGCATGAACTTGGCCTTGGATTGTTTCTGTTCAGTTGTTGTTTTGGGATGCTGACAAAATTTTCCTAATGCACAAAAGTAAGGAAGAATATGGGTTCTTCTAAGACCTCATGTCTTAGTAAAAGGTAAATTAAATTTCATGAGGCAAAGCAAAGGCTCTTCTCCCATCTGAGGTTTATCCTCTGCTGTACATCAGAGGTGTATAGCAAAAAATGGAGATTGAATATATCTTAAAGAAAATGATGGGATCATTCTTTATAAATGGAAAGGCAATAAACGTTATAAATGTTAGACAATTTTAGCATATGGTCACTACCTGCTCCCCATCTAATAATACAAAATGTTGTTACCCATGTTATTCCTGCTAAATGTCATTTCAACCAATATGAACAGAAATTGAGGGGGAGATAACGTAGCAGTACGTTCATGAACCAAGGAGGAAGTTATTTGGACCAACTGAACTGCAGTAGGTGAGCTGAAGAAGTGGATCATGAGTGAGGGGTCACATAATTCTGCTACCACAACACTCTCTAATCAAGGACAAGCTCTTTATAAGCAAAAGTATAAGGAGAAGAAAGATGAGAGGGGAAAACATTGGAAAAGGAAGGACAGAAAAGGAGAACATGGAATTAAAGAAACTACCCTGAACATTACCCTCTGCACGTCTCCCAGTGCCCATTTTGTGTTTCTAGTTGACAGGCTATCCGTTAAAACTCCTGAAAACAAAAAATCTTTCCAAACATGAGGAAAAAAACAAGGAGTTGTGTGGCACTTTAAGACTAACAGATTTATTTTTTGCATGAGCTTTCGTGGGAGAAGATCCCACTTCCTCAGATGCTTCAAAGATGGGTGAACTTACAGAAAGGAATGAAACTAAATGCAAAGGGGTGTAAAACATAGGATCAGGTCATACAGTAACAGCAAATCAGAGCAGTTTTCAGGTCCAAACCATGGGAAGCCTATGTTTTACACCCCCTTGCATTTAGTTTCATTCCTTTCTGTAAGTTCACCCATCTTCAAAGCATCTGAGGAAGTGGGATCTTCTCCCACAAAAGCTCATGCAAAAAATAAATCTGTTAGTCTTAAAGTGCCACACAACTCCTTGTTTTTTTACTGGACTAGACTAACATGGCTATCCCTTTTGAAAATGAGGAAAAAAAGAAACAATTCTTAAAAAAAACACCAGGTATGAAATCTATGCCCCCTTTGGTAATCTTAAGTGAAATTTAGGTAATGCATAAATTGTAAGCATAGATTCTATACAGGGGTAAATGTCACCCTGTAAGTACAGATCAGTGGTTCCCAACCTTTTTGGCTTGAAGGCAACAAATATTATTTTTACAATCCTAAAGGGCTAGCAGCCTATCAACTCATAAAAAAATGTATTGATGCACACACCATTAAGGACTCCAAATCACAACATATTTAAAGTAAATGTTTTAATGCTACCATGTTCATTTTTACTTTTACTATTTTACACCTACAAATTACTCACTGTATGTGACAGATGAAGCATTACTTGTGACTGTCACTACAGAGTGAAGCACATGTTCTGGCAGCTAAATCACAATGGGTGGCCTAGTAAGTGAGGACCACACCAGACGGCAATGATTTTGAGAGTCCTGCCTCTCTCCTCAAGCCTGGTGGCTCCTGGCTGTTCCAAATCCACCCTGGTTGCTTCCTTGCTGATCTCCCATTCCCCTGGCTGCAGTGGGGAAGCCACATGTGTCCTGTAGCGCAATATGTTCCACGTGAGTCCCTAGCATCTCCCACAAACGCTCATAGATAAATAAATCTGTTAGTTTTTAAGTGCCACAGGACTCTTTTTTTTTTTTTTTTTTTTTTAATTGGAGAGGTAATTTCCTTATTGGACCAATTTCTGTTGTTGAAAGAGAGAACTTTCTTTTCATTTACAGAGCTCGTCTTCAGATCTGGGAAAAGTACTCAGACTGTCACACCTAAATAAAGGGTTTAACACATAGTTTTGCATAAGTAGTTAGCACATATTCTAAGAGACCATTCAAGGTAATGTGGCTGGTTAACACCTTTTGGTCTGAATCACTTAAAGTAGACTGAAACACCGAGAATTTCACCTAAATCAGGGGTCTCAAACACGTGGCCTGTGGGCCGCATGCGGCCCCTAAAGCTATTTCATGTGGCCTGCAAGACACAATTGTTAATGATAGTTGCAATATCTTTTTGTTAAAAGGTTTCAGTGGTTCAGCCCTTGGGCTAATGTATTAGTCCTCATGCGGCCCTCTAGTAGTCCTCATGCGGCCCTCATGGTGATTTGAGTTTGAGATCCATGACCTCAATGCTATACAGTTAACAAATTTATTCTTCTATGCTACCATTTTCCAGGCCTGATTCTGATCTTGGTTACAGTGGGCAAATCAGGAGTATCTGAAGTTAAGTCCCAGAGGAATTACAATGAAAATCTATGGCATCTTGAAGACTAACAAGTTTATTTGAGCATAAGCAACTGATGTATCTGGTGAAGTGGGTTGCAGCCCAAGAAAGCTTATGCCCAGGGAAATTTGTTAGTCTTTAAGGTGCCACAGGACTTTTTTTTGTTTTTGCAGTTAAGTCGATTAAATTTCATCCCTGTAAAATTGCTCTGAGATCTAAATAAGCCCTTTATCTCCTTTATTATTTATTTATTTTCCTTTGTATTGTATGAAACTGTATTATTCATTTCAAGTTCCAAAGTGGCACCCATGTTAGTCTAGTTCAGTTAAAAAAAACAAAAAAACAAAACAAAACAAAATACAGAAAACAAAAAAGTGTCCTGTGGCACTTAAAGTCTAACAAATTTATAAAATAAATTTGTTAGTCTTTAAGGCTATGTCAACACTTAGATGGTTCAATTGATTTAATTTAAATGAAATTAATTAGAGTGAACTAATAATCATTAAATTGATTTAAGTTAAATCTATTTAATATGGCTCTACTACAAACCCAAAATTGAACTAGCATGTCCAGGACTTGCTAGTTCATTTTAGAAAATGGGCATCATAGGAGCTGTGGCAACATGGCACCCAAGGTAGGCCATGCCACCACCCAATCTCCTGCCTGGACTGTAGCCCAGTGAGCCATTGGCAGGAGAAAAGCATCCCTCCCCATGGCTCAGCCAGGCACAGGCAATGGGCTCTGCCCCCACTATAGAAGCCCTGGGAGGGTGCGGGGCAGAAACCCTGAAACTCGCTCTAGTAGCCCTGCCTGGGAAGCAGGGAAGGGACACCCCCCACCCCCGGCTTGCGCTGTGCTGACTGGGTGGCAGGGAATGCACCCCCCATTCAGCACAGGCTGCTTTTCCCAGGCAGTAGTGAAAGGGACCCCCACACCCAGCTCCCAGTACGCTGTCCAGGCAGTGGGGAATGTGCCCCGAAGCCCAGCTCCCAATGCACTTGCTGAGCCGGGGATGCCTTCTCCCTGCGCCCAGTCAGCACTGAAAAAGCTGGGTGTTGGGGTCCTTTTCACACGCCCCGCCCTGGCTGCACTCAGCAGTGGTGGAGAAGGCACCTCCTGCCTAGCTAAGGGACTGGGACTGGATTGGCCGGGGCTGGATCAGGACCTGGGTGGCCTTTGGGGCTGCTTGCCTGGAGTTCAGACCTGGCCATTCCCCCACCCAGGGCAGGCACTTCTTTCCAGAGTGTCATGCACCCTGGGAGAAAGAAGGTCAAATCGTGTTAAATTGAACTAATGGTTAGTTCGAATTAATGTGACTCCATTGGTTTAATTAGAACTAATACGTTCAAACTAACCCTTAGTTCAAACTTAAGGGAGGTTTTATAAGTTCAAACTAATCTTTTCTTAGTTCAAACTAAGGAATACTTTAGTCCAAACTAATGAAAGCTAGTGTGGGCATGTATTAATTTAGTTCAAATTAATCCTCATTAGTTCAAACTCAATTGTAAGTGTTGGCATACCCTAAGTGCCACAGGACTCCTTGTTTGTTTGATTTTTTCAATGTATTTTCCTTTATCAAATATTAATTTAAAAAAAAATTGTCAAGATAGAAAAAGAAAACATATTCCCACTTTACGATTGATACCAAAATTATTTAAGCTAAAAGAACTGTGCAATCTGCAAGACTTTTCACCAATTAGAATGTCCATTTTTAATGGAACTTCACTCCTTAGCAACTCAGACTCATCCTTCAATTTCTTGTTCTTGAGCAACAGTGCAGCATGACTGACTGGAATCTTTCACATCAGGAAAAAAATTGTATATTAAAGACACTCCCCACATAAATAAATAAATAAAACATCCCACTTGCCACCTCCCTGCTTCTATAAGGCTAGACTGACCCTTTGACATATCTGTTTTATCTGGAAGAACTTAGGTACAACGCCTAAATGAGGAGTAGTGGGAGGTACTGAGTCTCAGAGACCACTAATATAGATTTCCCATATTGCACTATAAGCTGCCAGTAATTTGTTACATCCTTTTATGGTGTGCAGTTTGCTGTTCCCCCTTTCTACTTCTGTAAGTCCCACTGGCTGGCCCATAGAGGGAGTGGAGCTATGGTTGTGGCCACACTCTTACTCTCTCTCTGCTATGCCACTTGTTTCTAGGGAGAAGTCTCTCTACTGCAGCTGTTCTCAAGTGCTGAAAGCCATAAAATAGGCAGTCCTAATACATCTTCACAAAGGGAAAGGAATAATTTTTCCTTTTCTTCTCCTTGGCTATGTCTACACTAGTGGGCTCAGTTAAGTAGACTTCACAAGGCTGACATTAAGTCAACTTCACGAAGTCAAGTTAAGTCAACTTAAAGTTGACTTAAAGTCTGTGCCTGCACTGGAGGGCTCTGTTAAGTAAACTTAAAGTCAACTTATCAAATCCTGCAGTGTAGATGACCCTATCTCCAATGCATTAAGTCAACTTAATAAGGTTGACTTTAACACTTAAGTCAACTTTAAGGGCTGGACTTATTAAGTCAACTTAAGCAAGTGCTTAAGTCAACTTAATAAAAACCCAGTGTGGACATGGCTTTCCTTAAGTTGACTTAAGTCTCCAATGTAGACATACCATTTATGTGCTTCTGCTAGGACTAGTAACACCCTTACCAATAGACATGGAAGATCTGACTTGGCAATTCCTTATTCACCCACAATGACTCACTGTAAATATTTGAACTCTTATCAAACCTTAAAAATTATAGAACTGAAATTGGGTAGAGAGGGCTTCCCTGCCATTGTCATCTTCCAGAATACATTTTTGATTGAGGAATTCAGGGGAAATCTATTTCTGCCCATATAGATTTTCTTAGCAGGTGCTGATTTAAATTGGCTCTATTGACTCCATTCCATTTTCTTTATATTGTTTTAATGCTAATTAATAAAACATACAGACATAATATAACACAAAATAAACAAAAAATAAGAATGGAAAACCAGAAATACAACTCTGTCATGGTGGTGAGTTTACATATTATAACTTCTTCATTAAGGGGCTCCTGGTATGGTCATGAAAATATGTATGAAAAGTAACTTCCAAATGCACATTATTATCCACCTACCAGACAAAAGGTGCCATGGGTCTGAAGTTGCCCTCTTTACCTATGTATATATACCATTGACTTCAGGGCTGGTCCTATAATATGGAGGGAGGTAAGCAGACCTCCCTAACTGTATCTAGATACAATATTTATGAAATAAAATAGTTATATTGTGTGTTCAGCAGCATTTTTTTCATTATCCAATGCTTTAGAACTTCTGTGGCATGTCTTTAAATGCCTAAAGAACTCAGTAGATAATATTAAAATAACTCAGCATTTCTCCTTAATTTATGCAGATTTCCATTTCTTTTTTCTTTTCTTACTAGTCCAGATAAGTTTAAATTAAATATGCATGTTATATATTCTATCCCTATGAGTATGTGGGAATGGCGAACACCTAAGACAGAGATAAATAGATATCCTCTCATAGCAGTGGTTTTCAAACCAAGGGTTGGGGCCCAGTACTGGGGTCACAGCTCCTCATGGCACTGCCTGTTGCTACCACCGAAGAACTAGAGTGCATTGCTCAAAGATGGAATTGTTGGGTTGTGGGCATAAATGATTTTTTTCAAAGGGGCCCAAGAAGAGAAATTTGAAAACCACCGCTCTTATAGTTAATGAGGCAGTAAGAGAGAGAGCACCATACATCCCTATCCACAATCAGTTGCAGTACCGCATGTGGTATTTGTCAGAGAAGTTGTTTTAAAAAGGTACAGACTTACTGGATGTAGGTCTGTTCCACAAATCCTTACTCACACAAGTCACCCCAAAAATTCTCTGAAATAACTGTGACTGCCCATATGAATATATGTTGTAGTATCAAAAACTATATCAGCTCATAATGTTTGATTGTTTTTTACCATAATTCCACTATATAGATCCATGATACACCAACATCTTGAATACTGCCTGTATTTCTAGTTACCACATCTCAAAAAAAAAAAAAATTCAGAGAAGGTCAGCAGAAATCATCAAGGATATAGAACAGCTTCTGTATGAGGAGGAATTGAGGAATTTTGCACCTGGGAAAAGAGAAACCTAAGAGGGAATATGGCTGAGGTCTATCATGTGGAGAAAGTGCATCTGCCCTGCTCTACATTGACAGTGATGTTTGAGATAATGCTGCTTACCTCAATCATCTGCAGCCTTTGTCACCACTGTCAAAGCATAAAATTCAGACAAAAAAAATGGAGTTATAATTCAATCTGCCAGCAACACCATCCCTGCAAATGGCATTTCACTGAGGTCAAAAATCAACAATCTGAATTTAGGTCCATGTCACCAGACAGCAGCTTTTTCTGTTTGTTTGTTTGTTTGTTTGTTTGTTTGTTTGTTTGTGCTACACCACAGCAAAAGAGCACCTCCCCTCCCTACACCCCCAGAAAGTTATCATTTCCTCTCTCTGCAAGCAGCACTGTGCCTGTCTGTTGTGTCTGCAGCAGAGAAACAACAAGGAAAGCTTTTCCTGCTTTTTTTTCTCTTTAGAAAAGAAGGGAGAGGGAGTGAACAGAGAATGATATCCTCCTGACAAGCCCTTTCACCTGCTACCCACAGTGCAATATATTTCAGGAAGTAAGGTGAGCAGTGGGGACATGAGACCCTGAGCAAGCAATTTGCTGTTATCACTCACCTTCACCATCTGTAATTTGACAGCCTAAAATCAATTACAATCCCACTCCCAGTATAGACAACATGTTATCTACTGCTTCATATAACACAAGAACCAGGCATCACCCAATGAAATTAATAGACAGCGTGCTTGAAACAATGAAAAGGAAGAACTTCTTCACACAATGTACTGTCAGTCTGTGGAACCTGTTGGCATGGAATGTTGTAAAGAGACCATAACAGGGTTCAAAAAAAGAACTAACTTTTTAATTCCAACTAAAAAAGCATGGTTAGTTTGAACTAACTGTTAGTTCCAACCAAAAAAAAAGTGCTTTGTTTGAACTAAAAGCTAGTTAGAACATATTTAGTTTGAACTACCATCTCTACATTGTGCTAGTTTAAACTAAATATGCAAATTAGTTTGAACCAAGCACTTAGTTTGAACTAACCAACCCAATTAACTAGTTCAAACTAAGCTTTACTTAGTTTGAACAATTTTTTTTTTTATAGTTTGAACTAGCCAAAGCCTAGAGTAGACAGGGTTCAAATTAGTTCGAATTAAGGCTCCTTAATTCAAACTAATTTGCTAGTGTAGACATAGCCTAAATGATCATCTGTTCTGTTAATTCCCTCTGAAGTGTCTGGTTTTGGCCACTGTCAGGAGACAAGATACTGAACTAGACAGACATTTGATGTGATTCAATATGTCCATTCTTATGTAACTCCTCGTTTAATGGAGTAACACAAAGCAGAGAATTGAATTGTGTATCATTCCTTGCATCAACAAATTTGCCAAGGATTCCTGAAATTTTATTGTTAATAAGTGAAATTGTGGATATATGAGTCAGTTTATGAAGTTGATACTAGGTTGAACAAGTTCACTGCTGTGTAGAATGGAATGATGGTTTGACTTTAAAGCAACAGTGACGTCTTGAAGGAGCAATAGAAAGAAATAACATGGAATGCAGAGATGTTTTAAATTCTCTTTTATAACTATATAGATATGGGGCTTTTTATTTGCTACAAAATTTTGGAAAATACTATGCATTTTTGGAGACCATTTTATCACTTCATTTCCATGGTTACAGTCACTGAAACAGAAAATAATCACTTACATCTTATGAGAAAGAAATTCATTTTGAATATCTCTACAAAATCTTCATGGTCCAGAGTTCTTCACAGTTTAGAATACTTTACATAAACCCAAAGTAGATCTGATCTAAAATCAGGAATTGGGATTAGGTGGCAGGAGAACTAGACCAATCTCATATATAGATGTTTCCACAGTGTGTGGGGGTGTGTGACTGGATAGCGTAGTGGTTAAGCGCGCCGTAGTGGTAAAGAGCAATGCCCTTTGATAGGGGAGACCGGGGTTCAAATGCCGGTGGGTAAATGTCTACCTTCCCAGTAGGGGTCCTTGGGCAAAATGACCCACTAACGCCTCACTTGCCTACCTTGAATATGAGAATGACAGGAACTAGGAGAGTCATGCCAGCTTGGATGTCGCCCAGATTAACAAGGTCTGTGCCAGATGTTGGGGAACCAGGACAATCTGATGATAAGTGGGCTACTGGAACAAACCATGCATGGACGAGACAAGAGAACCTGGAATTGATGGAATGCTACTACAACAGTAGACCTAATGAAAGGGGATATATGAAACATATGAGGGAACTATGGATGGACAAAAGACCTACATCCACACGAACTGAGAAACAGCTAGTTACCCAAAACTTCAACATAGTAAAGAGGCAGCTGCTCTCACAACTGGAGAGAGACCAACTCCACATTACATCCCGGACTCAAGAAGAAGACCCAGAAGAACAACTAGACGTGCAGCCAACACCTGAAGCTGGAACTTCACTGCCACCCCCTCCATTACAGAGCACAGCAGCTGATATGAGGCATAAGATCATGGATAAAGTACCTACAGTCAACCCTTGAGACTGATTATCAAGGCTCGTTGCAGAAATACCATCAGCTAGTATGCTAGAAGATGCCAATAGAGCCCTAATGACAATTCCTACTACCACCATAACTCAAACCAATGAACTGGTATACACTACAGCCTCTGTAATCCTGGAGATTCTTGGCTACACAATCAAGAAGAGCACCAGTATATACCCCCCCTGGAAAATGAGGTTGGAGGATAAGATCAAGGCAACCCAGAGAGAAGTTAGCCGGCTGGTGGAACTACAGAAGAGTGTAGAGATTAAGGATAAGACTCGTCTACTGAAAAAATACAAGGGCCTGACTCCATCTGAAGCCCTAGAGACTGCTAAACAAAAGCTCACAGCACTGGCTACCAGGCTAAGGAGATATACGAGAGAAGCAGAGGCCAAAAAGATAAATGCCCTGTTCTCCAAAGAACCATCCAAGGTGTACTCCTAACTGCAGTGAACCAACACAATAACACCAGAGCCACCAACAGCAGAAACTGAACAGTACTGGAAGAACATCTGGGAGAAAGAGAAGACTCATAACACCAGTGCAAAGTGGCTGCTGGACCTGAGAACAGACCACAGCAATCTCCCAGAACAGGAACCAGTCACCATCACAGTAGCAGACATCCAACAGCGGGTCAAGAACATGAAGAGCTGGACGGCACCTGGACCAGACATGATCCACACCTACTGTCTAAAGAAACTAAGAGCAGTGCATGAACGCCTAGCAGCACAGATGAACCAGCTGCTAGCAGCAGGCTCCCACCCAGACTGGCTAACACAAGGAAGGACAGTGCTGATCATGAAAGACCACCACAAGGGAACAGCACCATCCAACTCCCAGCCAATAACCTGCCTCCCCACAACATGGAAAGTCCTATCAAGCATCATAGCCACCAAGCTACAGGACCACATGGGCCAGTACCTGAGCGCAGCTCAGAAGGGCATTGGGAACAACACCAGAGGTTCAAAACACCAGTTGCTCATAGATAGAGCAGTCGCCCAAGACTCAAGATCTAGACAGACCAATCTGAGCACAGCCTGGATTCACTACAGGAAAGCCTACGCCTCAATGCCACACACATGGCTCTGTGAATGTCTGGCTCTATACAAAGTCAACAGGACACTAAGGACCTTCCTCAAGAACTCAATGGGACTGTGGAAGACAACGCTGGAAGTCAACTCAAGACAGCTTGCACAAGTGGCCATCAAGTGTGGCATATACTAAGGTGATGCGCTGTCCCCACTGCTGTTCTGCATTGGCTTGAACCGCCTCAGCCAGATAATCATGAGGACTGGATTTGGATACAAGTTCAAGAGTGGAACTACCATTAGCCACCTCCTCTACATGGATGACATCAAGCTGTATGCTAGGAATGAACGAGACATCGACTTGCTAATCCACCTGACACGGATCTACAGTGAGGATATTAGGATGTCATTTGGACTGGAGAAGTGTGGCCGGATGGTAGTAAAGAGAGGAAAGGTAGTCAAGACTGATGGGGTGGAACTACCAGCAGGCCACATAGCAGACATACAGACCAGCTACAAGTACCTTGGCATCCCACAGTCACATGGGAACCACGATGAGGAGGCAAGGAAGACAGCAACATCCAAGTACCACCAAAGGATAAGACAGGCCCTGAATAGCCAGCTCAATGGGAAGAACAAGATCCATTCCATCAACAGGTATGCCCTGCCAGTCATCAGATACCCTGCCGGTATAGTGAGCTGGCCAAAGGAGGACATGGAGGCTGCCGATGTGAAGACCCAGAAGCTCCTCACAATGTACGGAGGTTTCCACCCCAAATACAACACCCAGAGACTGTACACCAGCCGGAAAGAAGGCAGGCAGGGTTTGGTGAGTGTCAAAGCCACTGTCCTGGATGAAACCCAAAGCATCCAGGAGTACATCAGTAAGATGGCACCCAAAGATGAGCTGCTGAGAGAATGCCTGAGGCAGCAGCAGACATGGGAGGAAGCTCAAGCAAACAAAGTGCCATGGCAAGACAAGACCCTGTATGGGATGTACCATCGACAGATAGCTGAGGTGGCCGACATTGGGAAATCCTACCAGTGGCTGGAAAGGGCTGGACTAAAAGACAGCACTGAGGCACTGATCATAGCAGCACAAGAACAGGCACTGAGCACCAGATCCACTGAAGCAGGGGTCTACCTACCACACTAGACAGGACCCAAGGTGCAGACTGTGCACAGAGGCCTCAGAGACAGTCCAACACATAGTGGCAGGATGTAAGATGCAGGCAGGAACAGCATACACTGAACGGCACAGTGTATGGGCTAGACTCTCCCAAGACCAGATGGGAGATCCCACAGAAGGTCATGGAGAATAACAGGGCTAAGATTCTGTGGGACTTCCAGATCCAGATGGACAGGCAGGTACTGACTAATCAACCAGACATCATGGTAATAGACAAGGACCAGAAGACAGCGGTGGTGATAGATGTGGCAGTGCCCAGTGACAGCAACATTAGGAAGAAGGAGAATGAGAAGCTGAAGTACCAGGGCCTGAAAGAGGAACTAGAGTGGATGTGGAAAGTAAAGGCCAAAGTGGTCCCAGTGGTGGTAGGAGCACTCGGGGCTGTGACTCCTAAAGTAGGATAGTGGCTCCAACAGATCCCAGGAACAACATCAGAGTTCTCTGTCCAGAAGAGTGCAGTGCTAGCAACAGCTAAGATACTGCGCAAACCCCTCAAACTCCCAGGTCTCTGGTAGAGGACCCGAGGTTGAGGAAGACACATACCACCCATAGGGGTGAGACGGGAAATTTTTTATATATATGTATCCAGTTTATTCTTTCTGATTTGTATATTCATTCAGTAAAAATGTGCTATTAACTCCAGCCATTATAACCGCATTTTATTTTTATGCAGAAGAATGCACAAAAGGGGCAAGCAAAGTTATGCATCCCCTCCCCTCCTTAATAGATAGGGACACAGACCTACAGCCCCAACGCAGAAGCACAAGCACAAAATGTGCCCTTCTAAAAGGGGTCACATTTTTATTCCTGTGGATTCTCCTGTCTTCATGGGAAAATATACCCATCATGTTTCACATAGCACACAAATCATAATATCTGCTTCTTGAGAGACATTGTCCTGTTCCCATTATGAATAGTGTTTCACAGTGACACTTCAGGTTCTCATTGGTTCACTGTGTAGTGTTGTTGACTGATTTACAGTTATACCAGAAATATGCCTTTTCTGAGGGTATCCTTATGGCAAGTCTCCCTTTCCAGCCCCATTTGTATTTAATTTAGCACCCTGACTGGTATGTATGATTGAAAAGTCTAACATGAGCACTGAGCTTGTCAGAGTTGTAAATGTGTAAGCACACTGGGCTTGAAACCTTCATTGAGCCTCTATGCTGTGTTCTTTTCTCAAGTTACTCAGCAAAGGAGTGTTGAGCTTGATTTTTTTTCATTGGTTATAGCAAATATTTCAATCACAAAGTTCACAGTACCTTGTGAAAATATAATGAGTATATCACTCCTTTGGTGTATGAATCCTTTCTTTACAGAATAAAAAAAAATAATCTACTCCTTGATACTCAAATCCTATTATTCTTCAAGGTGAGAAGCCCCAAAGTAATATACTTAAGTAAAGCATGAGTAAATTAAACAGAATGTGACCTAACATTCATGTGATTTCCATTTAGAAAACATGGGTGTATCTATGCAACTTGATAATTCTTGGGTTTAAGTTATGAAGAGACAATCATACACCATGCACTTATAGGTGTTCATGAACTGTATCATCTATTTTCTCATTGACTGTTTCCACTCATACATGCCCATGTTCTGTGTGCAGCTTTAGATTTGAAAATGTGGCTCAAGGTGTTTTTGTTTTGTTTTGTTTGCGGGGGGTGGGGGGGTTGGTGCTGCCTTTAGTTCTTCCTGCAACTCATGTAAGATAACCAAAATTTCAGTGTAGTACATTGATCTGAGAAAGTGCTCTGTGTAGGTTGAAAGCTTGTCTCTTTCACTGATAGATGTTGGTTCAATAAAAAATATTACCTCACCCACCTTGTCTCTGTAATGCAGTAAATAGTTATAGTGCCTTACTTACTAATCTTATTTATTTGTATGTTGGGAATTCTCTGGCCTGTGTTATGCAGAGTCAGACTAGGTGATTCTATAATCCCTGTAAACCTCAAAATTTATGGATGAGAGTAATGCTTTCAGGATTTTATCCTATGAATGTATAAATTTATATCACTAATGGAGACTGCAAGAAACAAGTGTGTGAGAATATTTATATATATGTTATATAATATATGCATGTTTATATGTGAATACAGTGGGTAATGTAGGCATCAATGATGTCTCCATAGGTACTATTGTACTGAAAATTGCACATCCATCCATACCTGACTGAACAAAGTCTCCAAATCTGCCTAGGAACTCTTCCCACGACAACTGAATTTTAAGTACCTTTTGAAGGAACATGTTCATTGCCTTTTGCTACAGAAACACTAAAAAAGCATTCCCTATATTAAAAGGTGCTCCCTGGCTCTTGAACTTCTGAAGATTGCTTTATTTGGATCAGCAACTCAATAAGTTTGGCCACCCGTCATATACCCATGGTGATACAAGTTGCTTAGAAAAGAAAATAGGAGTTAGCTCTGTGGGACAGACAAACTGAGGGGGATCAGAGAGGTGTGTGTTAATTATACACATCCTTATACCGTGACTTGAACTGTGCAGCGCTTACAGAAAGTACTCAACAGTGAAGTGCAAGGCTTGTGAAGATGACCTTTTTCTAAATGTAAAAAATGATACAATTGTAAGTTTTGATACTGCAGGACCTGCCAGAGCCAGAAATGGGTGCTGCGTATATCTCTGGAATTTGGGAATCTGTCCTTCTCAAATGTCCAAAGTTCCTGTATGCAGAGTAATTATAGCTGTGTCAGTCCCAGGATACTAAAGAGACAAGGAGGGAGAGGTCATAACTTTTATTGGACAGACCAGTTGGTGAGACACAAGGATTTAAGCCGTGCAGAGATCTTCTTCAGGTTTGGTAAAATTAATCCCAGCATGACAGCAAAATCTAAGGTAGAACAGATTGTTTGGTGTAAGTAGTCAGCGCATATTGCAAAGGACCATTCCAAACTCATGCAGGAAAAAGATAAAAGGACAAAAACACTCTATAATCTGTGAGTGAACACTTCACAAAGCAATCACTCTCTATCTGACTTCTCAATCTCAAAAAATAACCCCTGGAGCTTAAATTCATAACTTTGTTAGACACTAAACATCATGAACTGAATAGTGACATTGGTGTCATGGCGCATTACAGTGCTCTGTAACTCACTAGCACCCTTGTTTTGTCCTATGAATAGAGGTGTTGGATGTTTCTTTACAGTATCTGCTAACGACTTATCCTAAACAATCTATTTCATGTTGCATTTTGCTGTGATGCTGAGAGTACATTTCCCAGACCTGAAGAACTCTTTGTGGCTCAAAAGCTTGTCTTTCTCACCAACAGAAACTGGTCCAATAAAACATATTACCTCTCCCAATTCTTCTCTCTAGAGCTCCTATATATATATATACACTATGAACTAGGTAATATAAAAAATGAGAACTACCCCGTAACTGAAGCTTGATCTTCCTGGGTCTAAACTAGAGGATATTTTCTGAGAGAAACTGGGGAAAGGAGGAATATTTCATTCCTGGAAATTAGATATAATAAATAATTGGCAGGTTAGAGACCAAAAAATGCATGATAAATGCATTTATCTCACAGTGCTGCTATTTTTCAAATGGATTGGACATCACTTCTACATGCACACATGGCGTTCATGTATATACACACACCCTCACACACACATATTATATGCAAAAATCAGATTGCATTCTTGTCTTCTTATATGGTGACTTCTTATATGCATACCAAGATATGAATGTGTCTATAGCTAAGATAATCTTTCAGAAAATTTCACCAGTAGGTAGTTCTCATTATAGAGGCAACACTGCTTTGAATAAAACAAGATAAAACAAAAGAGTCAGTCAATGAGATTTAAAGAGATAACAGATGTACAGCAAAATACTTTTTAAAAATATTCAAAAATGAAAATTTGAAAGTCTGACCTTTTTTATACTCTATTCCTATTTTCTCATTTGGATCAGATTTTCATGTCAGGATTGTAATATATTTACTCATGTAAACATAGAGGGGTTTTGTGGGGGGGTTTTTTGTATTTTTTTTTAAAGAAGTCTTTACTGAGTAAGTCAACAAGGTATTGAACAGTGTACTGTATTGTGGAGTTTTGAAGTTAAACATGACAAGGCTGAGAAAATGGATAATGCAGACTTCAAAATATTTGTACTCTCTTGTTGTAAATAAAATATACCAAACACAAAACAGAACCAAATTTGCATATGTCTCAATGAATAACAATATTTTATGATTATTTTTCAGTTAATATATTTGGTGCCTCTATATCCTGGACCTAGTATTCATGACAGTGTGTTCCGTGCCTTGTCTGTATTCCAGAGGATCAGAATTCAACGGGACATATTTCTTTAAAGTCCCCAGAATAGTCACTGCTTGCTGCAGCCCTTTGTGCTAGGCTGCTGGTGTGCTACTACAAAGAACTGTCTTATTGAACAGAAATACAGTACCATGCTTGTGCAAAAACTTCACAAATAAATCTTTTACAAGCATTCCCTAGTCTCCTCTCTAATCCAAACTGACCTCTCCTGTAGATCTTAGGGAAGGATGTCAGCTTCAGCTTCCTAGAATTATCCTTTGTATAAAAAGGAGAGTATCAGACAGGATTTGATGAGGCTAGACTTAGTTTACTTTTGTTTTTGGCACTAATTTCTGTTTTGTTTTTCCATGCAGCTGGAAAGATGTCATGAGTAAAACCATTATTCTCATATTCTAAAGTAAAATTTTAATGTCTCTTATAAGTTAGAGCAAAGAAATGCTATAAATAAAGGACTCAATGGAAGTTAACCACTTCACTGTCAAAAACTGAAACTGAAACTGCTATTTAGTGTCACTAATAAAGTGCCTTATTTAGTCCCTGAAGACTACACCAATAACACATAAAGAATTGGATTTGTTTGCTTGTTGTATTAGGAGGGATTCTTTTCCTAGAGTGATGAATTTTCTCACTCTGATAAAGAGTGAAAATGATTGGGGGCGGGGGGAGAAAAAAGCGTTAGGAGGTCCAGGAGAAAATGGAACTTAGAATTAGTTATTTCATTGTCATATTTGAAATCAGACTTGTTTTATGTATTTATTGTCCCACAATGAAAACTTCCAATGTATTATGAGCCACTGGGAAGTGGGGGAAGAGGGACAGAACATAAATATTCCTATAAAGGAGTTCACTAATAGCCTCCTCAAATCATACAGCTTAAAGATGTGTGACCACCAGGAGTTTGCTTCTGCTTTTGAGATACATGCTGTGAATATTTGCTACATTGAAAATATATGAAAATTGGGACTAGTTTGTAAAGAAAAAAAAGTCTTTGGAAAACCAATGCAGTGAGTACAAATAACAGCTGTTGTGATGTTTTCATTATATTTAATTTACATAATTTCACATCATGTTTTATTCCCCAGAGTGGCCATTCTATAAATTTACATGAGATGCATGGGTCTATTGTAAACAATGGGTCATATTTTCATTCATGCTCAAATCCAACTTCTGAATATGCAGACCCTCATGAACATGTACAATCAAGACCTGTGCAAATCAGGAGCAGCAAATGCACATTTCAGAAGTTCCATTTGGCTTTCGTGGCACATATTTGAAACCTTCCTCCATGATGTATGCTAACTAATATAGGTATACAGATTTTACACTCATTGCAGCAGATCCCATAATCTGAAGCATTAATTGAGGCTGTTTGGAATACTCTGTACAAGATGAAAGCTTGTGGTATTAATTTAATGTTCAACTTGCAATCACAAAAAAAAAATCTTTTGTCAATAGTTATTTTAAGCTGAGATGTTCCCAATAATTTCTGGCATTTTTGCTGGACTCCAACTTCAGCTCATGCCTATCACCTGCTTAGAATCATAGGGATAGAAGGGCCTGCAAGGGTCATCTAATCTAACCTCCTGCCTAGGTGCAGGATTTGTTGGGTCTAAATCAGGGGTCTCAAATTCAAATCACCATGATGGCCGCATGAGAACTAGTAGAGGGCCACATGAGGATTAGTATGGTAGCCCAAGGGCCGCATCACTGAGACCTTTCCATACAATGATATTGCAAATATCAGTAATGACTGTGTTGTTGCGGGCCACAGGAAATAGCTTTAGGGGCTGCATGCAGCCCGGGGGCCACATGTTTGAGACCCCTGGTCTAAACCATCCAAAACAGATGACAATCCAGCCTCCTTTTGAAAACCTCTAGCAAAAGAAGCCTATTCAACTCTGTGCTGAAATAGAGATTAAACTGTTTGTGTGACCAAGAAGCCTAAACTGAAATAATCTAAATGTAATTGTTTGTTGAAGAGTGCTCAGCCGGATAGGAGGTGGGTAACAGAAGTATGCAAAATACTACCAAGAATATTTGTTTGAATAAAATAGTGAATTTGTTTAGACAGTATCCCAAGTTCCTTCAGTTGTTTTTTTCAAGGAGTTTCATACACAGGGGTTTGGGTTTTTTTGACATAACGTTCATGTAAAATGATTCCAATAAACACACCAGGCCAATATGTGTTTGCACAAGGGATCACTATCAAAAGTCCAAACTCTGCCATGTTTGAAATCTCTTAGATTTCCCTCATGTTGTTTTTAAAAGTTCCCACTATCAGTCAGGGAACTGAATTAATAATATGTGATTTAGGTGGCCCAGTAACACAGCAGGTATAGTCCAAGATGGGGTCCAATTGAATAGTTTGTGAACAACCCTTAATCTGGATCACATTCACGTGAACATTCATCAAACAATTTTGAATAGCAAACACAATTGTATCAATCAACCTGTGCATAGATAATTCACAATTAGGAATATAGTCTAAATTCACTGAAGTAATTTGGTATGAATAATTCAGCTAGCTCTAATAACTATTATAGACTGAAACCTAGCGCAGCTGATGATAATTAAGGTAGAGAAAAGTACGCATGGTATCTGACATTGAAGCATGAAGTACCAGTACTGGTAGACATACCAATGATTGGGAATCATTGACATATGAGATGACTTTTTCAAGCCAAACATATAAACATCTGTTTCAGTGAAATTAAAGACTACAGCCTTGCCCAGAATGAATACATTGACTCTACAGAATCTAAAATAAATTCTAATGCATGTTGCATGCCGTAGGTGTTTGTACACACACACGTGTCTTGTTGCTTGTTTTGTGGGGCCTTGGAATGTAAAACTTGTTAAGTAAATGAACAAACAATAAAAACTTTTCCTCAGTTAGCTTAAGTAAATAGGTCACATACCAGAAAAAATACTTTGCATAGACATTTCTACCTAAAATTATACAGTTTGAAATCAGAGGGCAGCCTTTTATTCAGCAAAATTTAAGTGACTTTGCCATTACAGTAGCCACACAGGTTGTCTAAAATACCAGTTATAGCTGGAGAAAATAGCAAATATACAGAATATAGAATGTAATTCCAAAATGTGATCATAAAAGGTATTGGTGGAGAGGGTGTGGTTCCTCTGATAATGATTGTTCTCTGCCATCTATAACTAAAGATCGGATTAATCTCCTCAGTGCAGAAGGGAAATGTTTTCATGCCATTTTAGAAGCTGTACACTCAAAGACTGCTGGGGTGCATGGATGGGAATGGTGAAATTCATCAGGGAAAGGACCACAGCTCTCTTTCCAACATAAGAAGCCTCCATCATAGAACACCAAGTTTTTCAGGTTCCAAAAGGGCAGCCATGTTAGTCTATTTCATTAAAAGTTTTTCAGAAACACTTTGTTCAATTTTTAATTAGAGGTCCACTTTTACCAGGAAACCAATTTTAGGTGGACCCTTCTGCAGTCACTGTAGCAAGCATGAATGTTGATTCCCTTCTCCCGTGGAAAAATTGTAGAAAACAAGCCATATTAACTTTTGTATGAGAGACTTCCTGACATATGTATTACCTTCTTTCTGTCTGTTGTGAACATGAGTATGTTCACTATGCTCAAGAGAAAGCGTGAGCCAAAATGTTTAAAAAAATTAAAAAGCGAATCAAATTCCACCATTGAGCTGGCAAGCAAACCAAAGCTTTTGGCAAGCACAGGAGCCAGTGAAGTTGCTGGAAGGTCATGTAACTTTAAGAACAACATCATGATCTTAGCAGAAGCATGATGTTCTATACAGTGTATCAAGCTCGGGAATGCAGAAGTGATTCTAATTGCAGAGTTGAGAGCAAAATCTAAGCTCAAAAACTACTTTTGAAGCACAGTCTTTGTTGCAAAAGTGGCAAAAGACTAAGTAATGAAGAAGGGAGAGCAAAAGGAGCAGCATGGATACAAGTTCCGCAACTTGCTTGCTCAGTGTCTATCTCCACTCACATAAACAATAGGATTTTGAAATGATTATTTCACTGAATTTAATTCAGTTCACAGAAGGTCTGAGGGATTTTTGGGGGAGAAGGGAGCCAAAAAATAACTTTCTCTCCTGCAAGGTGGTTTCCTCCTAATTCTCTGTACCAAATTAAGTCAGGCTCTTAAATCAATCAGGGCCTAATGCAAAGTCCATAGAAGTCAGTAGGACTCTTTCCACTGAGCTCACCATATTTTTGGATCAAGCTGTCACTGATTTGGGTGGGTATATTGCCACTGAAGAATGGCATATTCTACTGAATTTGGACCTTTGATACCAATAGGTGTTGAGGGCACTCTGCATCTCACAGGTTCAGTCCTTATCTCAACATACTAGCTTGGCAAAATTTGCTCTCTCAGAAAGTAATGTGATCTAATAAGAGACGTGAGAGGTGTTACTCTTACTTCCCATTGAAGCTGGTCAGAAAGGTTAGAAAGTGTTTGAATTTTAATGAAAAATGGAAACAAATTCTCATGAAAAGGTTATCTGATATTTAGCAACTCTTTTCAGCATAGTTCTTATGAATAGAAATAGAAGGAATTCTGAATCTTGCAGAAAGTGTTTGATGTTTCCATTCATAAAAGAAAAAAAAAAGTTGAAACAACCTCTATAGTACCACTTCAGAACTCCTACTTTCAGGTGGAACCAGGAAATACAGAGGCAAGTGAACATGACAAATGGGGAACAGAGTTACTCCACCTTGTCTGAATCTCAGAAGACATTATTGTGCATTTGGGTGAGAAGGCTCTACCCATTTTGTCAGAACTGACTTTGCCCACTCTTAATCACCATGTTTTAATGTACACTAATGAACTGCACTACAGCAATACCTAGGGACCTACATCCTTCAGACAGCTTTGACAGCAAAGTGGTTAATGTTTGAAGAATGAGTCGTTCTATCCTTTGCCATAGCATTGGGTTCTTATTGTACAACCCTGTACAGTACTTCAGCAATATTTTTTTTTTAAGATTTAAAAAGCAAAGAGTTACAAAACCATTTGCAATTAACTTGAAATAGAAAAGATAGCACTTTTTTTTAAATCCCATTATATAGTACACCGTATAAATTACAGAGTATTCAAATGCACAAATGCATCTGGGTAACATTTATCAAATGTAATTTTTTTGTATGTGTATTTTTTTCCCAGAGTTTTTTTTTCCCCTCAGAGTTCTATGCATCTCACTTTCTGCTCACTATCACGTCTGACAGTGCTCCAGATCTGAGACACTGTTGTTGCAGTATCGCATGTTGTTGGGGATGTGGCAGTCTGTATAGTTAATGCCCCCGTTTGGCGTATAAATGGGCTGCAATCTGAAATCTCCTTTAAGGAGCTGATCATTATTTAAGGAGACAATCTGGAAGCTGGTTTCCGTCATCTCCAGGATGGAGTTGTCCTTCTTGGTCCCCGCCTCACAGTAGTCATCTTTCCTTCTACCCCGGTTATATTTCCACTTCTGAGAGGTGTAGCGTCCCTTTTTATGCATGTGCCAGCAAAAGACACTGAGCAGGACCACGAGCACAAATATCACTGCACCCCCAATCAAGCCTGCTAGCAAAAAGGGGGACCCCATATTCTGAGAAGTCGTCTGCTCATGGCTGGAGGCTGTGTTGCTGCCATTGTTTAAGTGGGAAGCCTTGGTTGTGGCTTCCGAACAGACAGTGTCTTCTCCAGCTCGATAATTATTAAAAGCATCCAGTGGAACCAAACAAATCCGATAGGTGGATTTGGGTTCAAGATTCACCAAGTTTAAGTGTTGCTTCTCACCACTTACTATCCGTTCCTGAACAATACCCCCTACCAAGCTGTGGCCCATTTTAACCCATGTGAGTTTGTATGCCATTACAGAAAAAATGGACAGCCAGTTGACTTGGATGCAAGTGTCATTTACAAAATTGATGGAGAGTTGGATCCGTTCAGAAATGGGAGGTGTCACTTTCTCTCCAACCTCCCTGTCAGGCACAGTGGGGAGTATGGATGTGGTGGGTGTGAGAGGACTGTATTTATTACTTGGAGTTGGAACTGATGAAGTGGGAAATAGTGTGGCTGGCAAGGTCGTAGCAGGGACTGGGGTGATAAGTGGCAGACCAGGAGTGGTAGTGGGGCATGACAACATATTCATATTGAGCTCCCTGACAGCCATACCTCGGACCTGCTCCGGTCCCTGGCACATAAAACCCCGGACATTGATAGATGAAGGAATAAATTTGAGCCATTCAGTGACCCATTTAATACTGCAGTCACATAACCAGGGATTATTCCGTGCAGTGAGCTGCTTGAGATTGTGGAGGTTATCAAAGACCCCTTTTACCAGCATCCGGAGCTGATTGTTGGATATATCAAGCCGCTCCAGCTTGTGAAGATTTGAAAAGGCTGACAGTGGTATGTGGTTTATCTGGTTGTCCTGCAGGTAGAGTCTCAGCAGATGTGTTCCTGGAAGATCAGGGGGAGGGTAGGATAGTGAATTTCGTACAATCGAAAATTCCTTGAGCTTAGTCAAGTGGCTGAAGGTGCCCTCAGCTATTCCTTTGTTGGTAAGGAGATTACCATCTAAAATAAGACGTTCCAAGCTTGTGAGATTCTGGAAGGCCATGTCTGAAATTATGGCAATTCGGTTTTCATCAACTCGTAATTCTTGTAAGTCCACTGGAAGGCCAACTGGTACACTGCTCAAGTGATTTTTAGACAAGAAGAGAAGCTTGAGGCTGACAGCTTCCCGAAATGCTCCATCCTCAACCCCTACAGTAGAGATGGAGTTGTCATCAAGGTGCAGCTCTTCCAGCTTCAAGAGCTGGGCCAATGCAGCCCGAGAAATGGTCTGAATGTTGTTTTCCTGCAGGTGGAGAACTCGGACATTCCTGGGCAGGTTCATGGGAAACTCATCCAATTGGTTGCCATACAGGTAGACTGTGTGCACAGACTGGACGTTGTGCAGCTCTGCAGGAAATCCAGCATTATTAATTTGGTTATTGTGGAGGTAGAGTACGGTTACACCCTCCGGAATCCCAAGAGGCACTGAGGTCAAGCTTCGCTCATTACAGTAGACAAAGTTCCGGTCACAGCGACATATACTTGGACAGGCCAGAGCTTTGGAGACCTGTGTGAAAAGCCCCAGGGAAATTATGAGCCAAGATTTCAGGATAGCAGCCCAATTTTTGGGCCACATTCTCGTCCACAGGCCCATGTCGAACTTAAAGAAACAAAATACCAAAGAAAGAGAAATAAAAATAATGATAAAACTCAGTGTGTTAAAAATCAGATTGTTGAAATCAGCTTGTATTTGCGGCCAGTGATCAGGTCAGAGGTAAAGTCCTGGAGGCTAACTGTGAAATAATCCGTTTATGATTGGCCTGCCTCCTCCTCTTCATATGAAAGCCACAGTCTTATTAGCCAGGATTACACACCTTGATGCCCTCCTCCATGTGTGCTGAAAGAAACAATAGCTGTGTCCAGGAAGATAGGCAACAGACAATGTAAAGCTACCAAAAGTCATCAGGAGAAAGGTTGGCTGGACCTGGAGTTTCTTTTTCTGAAACAAGGTAGTGGTGCACTCAGCTTTTTTCAGGCTCCAAGGTCTTCATTTTAGCCTGATGATGGATCTGAGAAGCCTGTTAAAGAAAAGAAAAAGAAGAAATTGAATAACATGATATTATAAGCAGGGTCTGATCAGCTCCCCCCTGCTGAGCAAGCTAGGGGAAGGCTGCAGGACCAAACTGCTTTTACATGAACATACCCTCTCTGCACAGATATTCCTTTAACACTGCTCAGTCTGCTGCATACCTGTGAAGAGTGAGTGCGCTCATATAAATTCAGTTTGGTCCTGTAGCCTCCACGCAGATCACTCAACAAGGGGGGAACTAATTCAGATCCTGCTTAAAATAGACACAAACATCAGCAGAAGAATATTGCATTCACAGTATATAACTCTTACAGCATTTTGGATATAGCTCTGCTCTTAAACAGTGGGTTAATATTACTACAGAAATATTCTGATCATGGAACTGATCCAAACCCTTTGGACATGATTGCAAAGCATCCTACTGATTTTGGTGGGGTTTGGATCAGGCCCTTATGTTTTCGTATTACATTCTTAAACCCTCGTCTTGCCATGGTCATTTTTAACATATTAATACTCACACATTTTATTAAAAAAAAATTGACTCTGCCCTTTTGAAGTCAATTAAATAATTATGTCATTGGAATTACTGAGAAGAGGATTAGGCCCTAATTAATTAATCACTCTGTATGTTTCTTCTTTCCATTTAATCTCCTTTTTTTATCTGTTTGCTTCCCATCTCTCCATGTTTCCATGTACATCCTCCTCTCCTGTATTGCACCCTGCCTAAATATCTAATATTTGTCCTAAATGAATTATGAGCAGATCATCTGAGTATTACTATTTAAACCATCAGCAGTTAAATAGTTAATAATGGTGGCACTCACAGTGACATCATTAGACTTAAGAACTAACATTCAAAAGAGAGGAATAAGGTAGTTAGCACTTGTCAAAGTTATAATTTCATGCTATCAGCTCAAATTCAGAAATACAGCACTATAGCAGTTTATATTTGAAAGTTTTTCTTTGCAACCATGAATGCTAGACACTTCTTTTTGTTTAAAATGAAGCTTAATATTCTGTTACAACTCTATGACAGTGGGTGGATTCTGTATCAGATTCCCTAGCCTGTGAATAAATGAGATCTTGGATATATGTTGTTCTCCCCTGCCTGTGCCTCTTAATTCCTCTCTCCCTCTTGTATTACTTATTTCTCTGCTTTATAACAGAGTTATTTAACTCTGCAAAGTAATTTGAAATACAGCAGTTAGGAAAGATACTACATTTGATGGTGTTGCCTTCTTAAAGCTACAGTATCCCTATTACTTAAGTCTCAGTACATATATCTTAATTACATTACCATACCACCTGTTGCTTGCTTCAGTCTGAAATTCATGAGCCAAATCCTGAAGTTCTGACAACCTATTGCAGTCTATTGAACTCAGCTGAAATTGCAGGGACTCGGCATTTTTCAGGATTTGGCATTAAATACATCAGTTGAAAAAATGTTTCTTCAAAAACAAATATGGTCAATTTCAATAGGCCCGATATTGAATGACATGGAAGAAACCTCAGTGCAAAATGATTCCCTCTTTAAAAACCTTTGTCTCATTTTAAATAGTATAATGGCATCCAGCTCCGACTGTAGTGCACAAAATTTAATTCAGGAGCAAACAGCATCTTGAAGCTCATACCTATGCTATTGCTGTATAATGTACAGTACATCCCAAATGCTGCCCTTGGGAACACTAGGAATTCAGAGTTTAGTAACACTGTTCAGGAGCCAAGATATTACAGCCTTACAACAGGAAACTTTGTACTTGAAGATTATTGTGGTTATTTAGAAGGCTCATCAGGTACCATCCCCTGGGCTAGAACAGTCAAAGCTAAAAACCAAGCACCAGAGTAGTCTCATAGCTTATTATTATGCATCCAAATGGTGCCTCTACTGTTTGCCATGCTCCTATAGAAACAGAGAGATTAACTAACCTGCTGCTCAAGGCACTACCCTCTTGCAGAACTATTTTAATCAAGAGTGGTTTCTTTTCAATTATGTAAGATAATGTGATGCTGTAGAGAAACTCTAACAGGATTACAGTCTAACGTGAGTCTGAGTGTGACAGTTTATCCTTCCTTAATGTGGCCAGGCTCCCATCTAGATTATGTTATCCTGATCAGTCAGGACAATTTCTATTTAAAATGATAAAGGGCTCACAGGGCTGTTTTTGAGGTAGCGGGACCACACAGAATGACAGTGAATCCCTCACTCCTATTCTGTAATTGGAAATACCCTGTGTGTGTCCGTATGGTCTAAAGAAGAGAATGGACTGTACTGTGCTGTACTGTCCTATGGTTGTCCCTCCAGTTGCTAAAGATGGTTCGGTTTAATTCAACCCTGGGATCTGTGAGAGAGCCCACCTTGAGAGATACTGCCAGGCAACCATAGCTCCCACATCCATAGGAAGTCGGGGGGGGGGGTAGGAGAAGAAAGCAGCATGGACATTTCAAAAATAAACCCTGAGCAATGGGATGAATTTCACCCTCACAGAGGAAGCACATGAATTATAACTTCTACCCAGCCAAGTGACATGACACACACAATGCTGCCCATTAGGTAATATACTTAGAAGACCTCTGACCAAACAGTCACTTAAGAATACCAGCACCGGTGGCGCATACAAGACATTGGTGCTCTTGAGTTTCTCTCTTGTTGCAGTTACTCAGGTTTTGCCTTCATAAATCTTTTAAAAGTTTCCTGCAACTTTTTTCTTCTTTCTCCACTGCTGAGGAAGCGACTCAGTTTTGTTAATTCCAGGATCCTAAACTACAACCACTGCTTAATAAACTGAGACTATAAAACTCATAGTATAAAAAATAGGTATTGTTGCTCAGTCAGTAACCACTGTTGATTGTACTAAGCAACAGCACAAAGACAAATCTAATCAGACACGTTTTACTTCAGTGTTCACTGTGATGCGACAGAGGCAAATAATAGGAACAAAGGTGAAAATAAAAGTGTTTAAAGCAATCCTAAAGGAAATAATTTATCTCAGTATGATGCTACAGTTGTTGTCGTTATTGTTTGTGTGTATTTTACAGTAGAACACAGAGACCCCATCAAAATGATAGCCCTATTATTCTAGGAGCTGTACAATAGGTATCTCCTCAGACTGCTAAAAACTGAAGCTTACAGGTTAAAGAAGAGACAATCTGCTTGCTTAAACAAAGTGACACTGCAGTGGATACAGTTAAATTGGAAAATCAGAAGCCAGTTGATTTTTGGCTAATTTTCAACGCTGAAGACAGATAAAATACCAACACCCATACTAACACTTTTCCAAATCTGTGCCATGGCCAGTGAGGCACCTATCATTTCCTCATTCAGATCTCAATCCCCCTTTCATCCTCAGGCCTACAAGATTTCTACAAGAATACGAGCTTACCATCTGCTACTAAACAGTACAATGGGAAGGAGGAAAATAGACACACTGCATTGTCAAAGCTCAGCACTCAGATGCTGGATCTGAAGCTGAAATTTGCTTCTTGAGTGAACTATGGAGGAAGGGTGGGCAGAGGACATCTAGTGTATTTATTTTAAAACAGAACCATCAACAACAAAATAAACTTATGCGCGCACTGTCATTCTGATCAATGCTGTATCCTTTCCCCACCTCCACAGCCTTTATGTTTGTCTTTTTAGATTGTACATTTTTCAAGGAAAAGACTGTGTCTTCCACCCTGGAAAATGCCCAACATGTTTCAGACCCTAGTGCAGCAGAAATAAAAGTTCAGAGGATACAAAGGGTCAAATAATAGAGATGAATGAACAGGCTCAGAATAAATAAGAACACACCTACACCCATTTTATTCACCCATGTTTGAAAATCGCAGCTTCAGTAATCAATCCATTAGCTACTGAAGTCAACAGCAAAACTTCCATTTGCTTTCTTTATGGGAACCAGACAGTAAGTGTAAAAAATCAGGACAGGGTCTGTGGGGTAAAAGACACCTATGTGAGAATATGACCTAAATATTTGAACCATCCCTATAAAATTAAAACATCTGGTCATTGGGACATCCGGTTACCTTTCTTAAAACTATCTTTTGCCTAGATACCTATACAAAATCTTGACAACAGTAAGGGTAGAGACCACAGGCTGCCATGCACCCCAGTACTGTTTCTTTATTTCCTTGTGCTCCCTCATCTATCTGCATTCATCTGATATCTCTTGTCTTGTACTTCTGTTGTAAGCTCTTTGGGACCAAGATTGTCTCTTCGCTCTGTATTTGCGTACAGCCTAGCATGGCAGGGTTGTGATCCATGAGTTGGGTTCCTAGGTGCTCTCACAATACTATAGCTACTACTTCTTCTTCAATGGTACAGGATCAGGCCCTAAATGAATTACCCAATCCTTCAAAAGGCTCTCTAATAGAACCAAGAAGGTCTGATTCCTTGTCCAATAATTCAATTGCTCAGCTCCAATTTGGCTGGAGATGCTGGCATTTTCCTAAACCTGTCCTGTATCTGTACTTGCTCAATTTAAGTAAAAATGCAAGCAACAATCAAACATTAGATGATAACCCTACCCTTGTTTACAACTATTATAAGTGAATCAGTCCTATTCTACATAAATCTATTCTGATTGCATCTAATCTGTCCTAGCGTGGAATAAGACCATAATCAAGTCATGATCTCATCTCACATCTTTATCATGTACATGATAAGTAGATTATTATGTAGAGAACTGAAGTAAAAAAATAGCTAATTACATTCTTTGGAGCCTAGAATAGTCTCTGTTACAGCAGCTTGGACCAGTTTTCATATCAGGTGATAACAGAAGATAATTATGGAATAATACATGATACTGTTCTCTAGCTATATAAATCCAGTATATACTCATTTTCAATGGACTTCTACAAATGAATGAACATTATGTTCTGCTAAATTGATTAAGAGTGGAAGAATATAATTTATTGCATGTCTTTCTTTATGAGTTATTTGGTTTTGAAACTGGAATTGGAAAATTCATGGCATAAGATCCGTGCACTATAGGTATGTATCAGAATATAAATGGTGACATTCTCAAAGAACCAATACGATTTTGTAATAAATCTTATCAGATGTATCTATGTATCGGTTCTGTCTTTCTTTAAATGTATGTGAGAGGAGGAGAAAAATAGGAGTGGAAAGATGTTTCACCCTTGTTCTGCTCTTATCCTAAAGGAGATATCTCTTTCTAGATGATCACGATCATCTGCAGGGGTAAGGAAAACATAAGGCATCTCCTTGTAGTTACAGTAGACACAAAGTGAAGTCCATGGAGGCAGATTGTCTGCATGCAAGGTAAGAAGTCCCACAGCAATAGTGAGACTGTTATCAAAATGACTCAGCAGATTTAAGTAGAGGTGTTTGTCCTCACATCTCCCTCTTTTCACACCTGTTTAATTGATCAGGACATTTCTGCTTTTGCTTGCCAACCAGCACTGACAATTTTTTCTCACAAACACCGTGCTGGAGGAAATTTAAATAGATTTGGGTTGGCATTGCTGTTGACATATTAGCATATTTTTCAAGACAGCTTAAGAAATGGTGATAATGATAAAACGTATTAAGGAGACTTCAGACATAGCATCTTTCTACAGTTCAAGTAGAGACTTCTTTTTCCTTTCCCCAACTCCTTTTATCTCCAGCCAACTATATTCATACAAATGACTTTTAAAAAGAGAAATTTCTTATAAGTACATAAAGTCCAGGAAATCCCTTCATTTTAAAAAGATAAATATGATATCATTATTGACAAAATCTTTATCTTTTGAAATTCATGCTATGTTCAGATTCCCTGAAATTGCCATTTGACAGCAACCCACACCAGCTCTCTTTACAGTTGCCACTAGGGGGACCTATTACAGCAGCAAACTCTTTTTCCCCCACAAAACAATGCAAACAAAACATATCTATGAATATTTTACTTTCTCCTCCCTATTTTTTCACCCTTATCACCTTGTTACTTATTGATTTGTAGCAAAATATCAGAGAATGTCAGAGAAACTGCTCTTGGTCAGGGAATCAGGTGCAAGCCACATGATGACTGAGCTATTCAGAAAAATAATGTTGAAACAGTTTTCCATAGGGAATATATGTATTTTCCATAGGGAATTTTTTTTTCCAAAAAAATGGCATTAATTCCATTGAAGTTTTATTTTAAAATAGAAGGGACCTAATGTCAAAAAATGTTAAAACATCTCATTTTGATATTTCATTTTGAAGTAATGTTATTTTTAATTTTATTATATATATTTTTAAAAATAAAAATAGTTTACAGTTGAAGAATTTTAGAAGGGATTTATTAACATGAAACATTTTGATTGATTCAAAACTTTTTTTGCTGTTGTTATATTTCCATTTTGCAGAAAGCTTTGATTGGAGGGAGGTATTTTGTTTTCCACTTGCTTGTTTCATAAAATCTCAAAGTTTCATGGTAGAAAAACCATTTTCTGACCTGTTCCATAAACCATCTATTTGACCAATACAAATGAATCTTACTACATCTAACATATATTGCACATATTTTTGTTTCTATTTATTCTACCCCACCCTCCATGTTGAGGAGGGAACTTCCTGTAGGAAAAATACATATACATGATCATCTTCATCCTATTCTCACTCCAGCATGCAGAGAGGAACCGAAGATCACCCCTTGTGCCTGGGACTGATAGTAAATGGAGATCTGCATTTCGTAAAATAATGCTACTCAACAGACCAATTGGTGTCTCTGTTAACCTTTCCCCAAGGCTAAGTTCATCAGACTTCTCACTTCAACCCTGTACAGTTTGAAACTTTATGAATGTGTGTATGTTGAGGACATTAGGTTGATTTACTGCACAAATCTTTCACCTCAGAATATTTTATTTCACACCTGGTTTCCATCACAGATAAAATGGATTTGATATGTTTCACCTTTGCTTCTTGCCTGGTAATGACCACTGAGCTGAAACTAAGATTTGGACTACCAGTGGAGTGTGATGGTGAGTTTCTGGACTCAGAGTGCATGGAAGTGGGAACTAAAAAAAATAAAATAAAATAAATAAAAATAAAGGTACTTGTAGAACTATTGAATATTTTCAGTGATTTGCATTTTCATTTAAATTCATTATTTTGTTGAACTGAAATGTTTCACAGAGACATATCTGTTTCAACAAAGCTTTGAATGGGATGTTTTCTCAAATCCAGGGTTCCCTGGTCATTTCTTGAGAGAGAGAAAAAAAATAAAAACCTGATTTTTTTTATTATTTCAAAATGGATATTTTGACACAATTCCATTTTGTGGAAATGTTCAAAAGATTTTGTTTTTATTCCAATGTGAAGCAACAACAAATTCAGAAATCTCAAGAGTTGTTGCAAAATGTAATTTTCATCTTCTGTCCAGCTCTGTTTGCATGGCAAGAAAGGAAAAATGAGTCCCTTTGTTTGCTTTCTTGAGCTTTCTCCAGAGAGCTTAGATCTTTCTATGACAAAAACTTGGCATGTCTGTTTGGTAAAACTAATAACACCAGATTAATTAAAAGAATCCCCCTCTCTGAAAACAAATGCTCTGCACTGCATTTAGCATAATGAATTTTGTACTGAGAAAAAGGAAGGCAACCTGCTGTTTCTTTGCAAGCAAATTGGTCTCTACCTATAAATTATTCTACACAGTGAAGCAAACAGTTCACTTTTATCTAGAGATATGTGGGCAACCTGGCCAACAAAAAAAAAAAAAAAAAAAAGTGGATGATTTGAAAAAGCTGCTTTTAGAGACCTAAGTAACTAAACTTTGCTTCTGTAGATACAATATCTTGACACATTTTAAATATGTTGCATGGTCCTACTTCATTGATGAGATTCTGCACTGTATAACATTAGTATAGGTGAGAGTATCTTCCACTTAGGGTCTCAGGAAAATGAGTGGGGTTACCTCTTTCTTATTCTTCTTATTGGATGGGGGCAAAGAGTATACTCCAACAGCCCTCCCAGACTCAAGGACAATATTTCTTAACTACTGATCCATGGACCATCTCCATTTCCTAAGATCTTCCTGACACAGTTTAGAAAACAGCAAGTCAGTCTTCAGTGTCAAAAAGCATGAGAAATGCTATTCTAGTGTACCTTGTTATGAATAAACTACAGATATGTACTATTATTTCAGTCAAATGGAGCCCCCTCCTTTCCCCTTTAATATTACATGGTAAACAGCTCCTTGCCAGCTTTAAACATCATTCCATGAACACTGCTGAGGAGTTACTAAATAAGATTAGCTCCAAAGGCACAGCCATGTTAGTCTAGTTCAGTAAAACAAACAAGGAGTGGCATTTAAAGACTAAGAAATTTATTTATTGCATGAGTGTTTGTGGGAGAAAATCCCACTTCATCATATGATTTGAAGGTGGGGGAACGTACAGAATGGGAGAAAATAAATGCAGGGGAGTCTAAGTCATGGGAACAGGTCCACTGTAACAGCAAATCAAATCAAATCAATCTGTTTTGATTTGCTGTTACAGTGTGACCTGGGGGGGAGGGTATATATACCCTTTTTAAAAAGATTTTTTAAAAAAATTTTTATATATGAGCCATTGTTAGAAACGGATGTCCCGGGATCCTCTATGACTGTCTCCCTGGCTTCTCCTGATCCTTCCAGGAGTTCTGCTGCCACCAGACAAATTTATTTATTGTATGAGCTTCTGTGAGAAAAAAAAATCCCATTTTGTCAGATGCTAGAAGATAGAGAAGTACAGATGAATGGGAGGAAAGCAAATGCAGGGGAGTATAAGTCATACGAGCAGGTCACACTGTTACAGAAAATCAGTGCAGTTGTATATATTCAAACAGCGAAGAACAGCCCTATAGGATGAAGATGGGGGAAAAAAGGAAAGCAAAATTATCTATTATAATGGAGGGAAAAAATAGTGTCTATTCAACCCTAAATTGATGGTGTCAATTCTGCATATTAATTCCAATTCTGCAGTTTCTCTTTGAAGCTCTGATTTTTTTTATCTGTTTGCCTGAGTATGGCTATTAAAAGATCATTAATGGAGTGATCAGGAAGAGTGAAGTGTTCCTTTATTGGTTTTTGAATGTTATTATTTCTGATGTCAGATGCATGTCTATTTATTCTTTTTCACAGTGATTGTCCTGTTTGTCCAATGTAGAAGATATGGGGCATTTCTGGCACATGATGGCATATATCACATTTGTAGATGAGCTAGCGAATGAGCCCTTGACGGGGTAGTGGGCCTGATTAGGTCCTGTGATGGTGTCTTTTGTGCAGATATATGGGCAAAGTTGACAGCATGGTTTGTTTCAGGAATATGTGTCTGCTTTAATGTTTCTGTCATTAGGTCTGTAGTTACTAGTGAGTATCTATTTAGGGTTGGAGTGCCGTGTGCAAGTGAGGAAATGTCTGCTGCCCAAGGCCTGAGAGAGTGGAGTTGAAAACTATAGGGTTTCAAAAAACTCCCTATTTGTTTTGACTTGGGGATTGTATGTGATGACCAATGGTGTTCTGAAGTTTTCTTTCTTGGGCTTTTCCTCTAGTAGTTGACTTTGGGGTACCTATCTGGCTCTATCAATGTGTTTCTTCACTTCTTCAGGTGGGTACTGTAGTTTTAAGAATGCTTGATAGAGATCCTGAAGGTGTCTGTCTCTGCCTGAGGTATCAGAATTAATTCACTTATATCTTAGGGCTTGGCTGTAGACAGTGGATTGAGTGGTAGGTTTTGGTATAAGGTGGTGTTTATGTGTCCATCACTAATTTGTACTGTAGTGTCCAAATAGTGAATCTTCTGTGTGAAGTGTGCCAGGTTAAGGTTGATCATGGAGTAGAAATTGTTGAAGTCTCTTTGAAAATCTTAAAGGGCATCCTTTCCGTGTGTCCAGCTGATGAAGATGCCATCAGTGTAGCATAAGCAGAGGTGCAGTACTTGGGAACGAGACTCGAGGAAGTGCTGTTCTAAGTCAGCCATAAAAATATTGGCATACTGTGGAGCCACGTGGCTACCCATAGTAGTGCTGATGACTTGAACAGATAAATTACCTCCAAATCTGAAATGGTTGTGGATGAGTACAAAGCCACACAACAGCTCATGCAATCAATAAATCTGTTAGTTTTTAAAAGTATCACCAGACTCCTTGTTTGTTTTGCTGACTAGATTAACATGGCTACCCCTCTGGGACTTGAGAGGAACCCATCACTGATACTTCATGATTTATATTTTAAAATTTATGGCCCTCCTGAAGAGAAAGTGTTCCCAAGGCAAAGTCTAAATCCTACTGTACATGACACAGCCTCTGGAAAAGACCAAAGAAATGGACTTGAAAAAAAGAAAGCGAGGGTTTGTTTTTTTGTTATTTTTTTTTAATTACAATCCCATGATCTGTTTGCAGAAAAGTGGCAAGGTACTGAAAAGACAGATGAAGAATATATGGTTAAATCTTTGCAACCCCTACTAGCCTCTGAGTAACTGAATTATTCAGCTGTGTAGTAGTTCAGGACCAGCCATGCCTAGAAATAGTTTGGTTTTGCAATGTTTTCCTAGTGACTCTACAGTCATTCTTCTCACTCACATGGTGAAAAGTGCAATACTTTCACTGTTCCAGGAGCAGCTGTGCAGTGCCAATCAGTCCTGCTCCACAATGGGGACTCCTAGATGCTGCCACTTGGCAAATCACAGATAACAAAGCTCATTTCCAACACCATTTTTCAGACTTGCTAGCATTTCACCGATTCTGTGGCATTCTCCTAAAACATACTACCAGCAGTGACATTCACTGGAATATTTGTGATCAGGAACCACCAAAGAGACAATTGATGTGAATCTGTCTGGAAATATTGATGGATATTAACTTGTTTAGTGTGGTTTCTTGTAAAGCTACTGGTAACTTTTTATTAGTAAAAGTTATTCATTTAGCTGTGGGGAGGGGAGTGACAGTTAAATTTTGTTGACACTGTATTTTTTTTCTTCTGTTGTTTTTTTTTTCCATTTGTCTCAGCATTTTTTCATTTTATCGAAGCGCCAGAATGACATGAATGGAACGAAAGTTACCCTGTAAGTTGTTATCCATTTTCAGTAATGAATGTGTCCTACCTCCTCCTTACAGGAGTTGTGGCCAGAGCTTTGCCCCACAAAAATGTAAATTCAAGGGATGATACAGTCAATAAAGCAGAAGTAAAGGAAGCACTTGCTGTGTACTCTGGCAGTAAGGACTTTGACTTTGTTCCTTGCCCAAGGTCACAAAGAAAATCTCTGGCAGATCTAGGAACTGAATGAAGGTCTCCTAATTCCCACTGAGTTGTAAGGATGTTAGGTGTCTAACTGCTTTCACAGACCTGGTCTTTTATCCCTCTGTGTTGCAGTTCCCCCTTGATCAAAAGATCATTTCACTTCCTCCAAGCTTTTGTTTGTCCTGTCTATTTAACTGGTAACCTCTTTGGGCAAGAACTGTCTCTTATTATGTGGATGTACAGTGGGGCCCTGAGATCACTAAAAATACAAATAATAGCAGTACACATAGTAAATCAGAAGAGGAAAGTACAAGAAGGCAAGTACAAGTTTATTTGCTACAGAACATTCACCATTGCAATAAATCTAGTTTAGAATTTTATAGAGAGCAGAATGAAGTTTTTGGACAGGAGTACAGGAGAGGGGATACAGCAAGAACAGACACATACATAATGATCCATATGTGCACGTCTATGTTGCCATTGGAGGTGTGGCAGCACATGTACAAACACTCAAATTAACTCTAAGGCTGTGCTCACACAGCACTCATTTCTAAACAACAGAGGTTGTTTCGAAATAAGAAATACCTTGTTCACACGACGCACAGTTGTTTCGAAACAACGGCAACCGTTGTTTCGAAACAACGGCAATGTTTCGAAACAACTTAAACCCCATTTGGGGGTGAAACAATGTTGTTTCGAAACAATTGTTTCAAAACAATGCAGTTTGAACATGTTGTTTCGAAACAACAGTGACTTGTTTCGAAATAACTCTTGCCTGAAACTGCTATTTCGCTTTGAGCTTTTTTCTTTAATTTGAATTAACAAACTGTTAATTCGAATTAAGTTATTTCAAAATAAGGCATTATTTCGATACAAGTTGTTTCGACACAGCTTGTATCGAAATAATGCCTGTGTGTGAACACAGCCTAAGTGAGTGCACTTAGGTACCAACAGTACTGAAGGTTTGGCAGCACAGTTTTCAGCATGAGCTAGCTGCCTGAGTACATATCCAGGGTCCTGGGCTCTTGTAGCTTCACTGCTATTAGTACCCAGCTGAGCTAGATTAAAGCTATCATAGGTCTATCTTTACATGCTGCAGTCCCATCACACACCCCAATTTCGGGGTCAAAATACTCTAAGACTGCCAGCTGCATTCAGAGATAGAAAGGTCAGTGCTCACCATGCATGTTTACACATTGGCATGTAAAAGAAACATTAGCCCTTGCTGTTCAATTCTAGACTTTTAAACTATTCTGGTTTTCCTGATATCAATTCTGAAACAGCTTGCTAAAAAAGCCATCTCATCTTGCTTCTAAAACACAATCTTCTCACTGAATGAATCCTAACAGAGACAGAAGAAAGCACAAAAAGCAATTCAGCTTTGTTTTTCACCTCCTCTCCCCACCCTAGGAAGCTGTGTTTGGTTACATTACTGACATTGGTCCCCAAATGGCACCTTGTGGCAGTACAGTGCTGCAGAAAGAACCCATGTGGGGCTGTGCTGTGCTTCCCCATGGAGAGATTCAGGGTGCCAGTGAGAGGCCTGTTCACCAGTTGCACTCTGTTAGCACCTTGGGAGTTAAGTGGTTCAGAGGTCTTATGTTGGCATTTTGCTATGGGCAAGCACCCTGTCTTCATGTACCAAAGTGTTCCAGGAAAAAGGACTGGCTGCAAACGTTTTGTCTGGTGTTGTTTTCCAAGTACAGTGATTATTTTAGGGCATAATAATAATTAATATTTTGCGCTTATATAGCATCAAACATCCATGGATCTCTAAGGCCTTAATAAAGGTGGGTAAACACCACTCTAGGGACATAGGCAACCGCTGCTTCCTAGCTAGGCCCCTTATTCTTCAGGGTGGGCCTGACCAGGCCTGGTTCTGGTCACATGACTGAAAGCTTCCTGCCAACGCTCAAGAAAAGGAGGGAGGTGGAGAGGCAACTCAGCCCCTGCTGCGGTGCCAGAGCTGCAGGCAGAGGAGCAGGCACCCCACCCTTCTGCCTACTGCTTTTCTTCTGCCTGCAGTGCTGCTGCTCATGGCTGCCTGCCACCACAGCGGCAATCTCATACCACTATCAGGAGCTGCAGTGGGCAGGTGGGCCTGCTGGCCAACTGGGTGGGCACATGCCCACCCAGGCCCACCTGTAGCTAAGCCCCTGCACCATATCATAAAACCCAAGAAGGTCAAGGAGGGAGACATTAGTGAAGGGTATGAGAAAATAGGAGGCAGTGAAGTTGAAGAGATCCCTCAAGCCTCAAAACAGTATCTACTGTGACTATAATACGTACCTTTTGCTTGTCTGTATAGCAATAATTTAATCATAACAAGACGGTCAAAAGTTGTGGTTGCTCCCGTTGATCTCATAGAGTTATCAAATGGGGATGGTTAACTCCTGAAAAGAAGCTTTAATGAGAGATTTTTTACACTTCCTTCTTCTGGCTGGACCAGAAAATAGTATAGTCCCTAGATCTGGACACCTTAGGCTGTGAGGAAATTTGGATTGGATCCGGTTCTACATCCAAATTGTGTAGCTTGCATCTCATGGGAATTGCCTTTGATCTTACATGGGCGCAAAGCAGGCGCAAGTTCATTCTAGCCAAGGGAAATACACTGGTGTAAAACCAATAGCTCATACTCAGGTCCATGATATTTTCTCACTTTTACTTCCAACCCTGCAAAATTATGATCTCTGCCCTGTCCCTATGCACCACTCCAGTGGAATGGAGAGGCCATAAACAAGTCACATAGTTCCACGGCAGAATTTCTCCAGGACAGATCACAGGGTAAGCAACCTTATGTTGCCCCTCCGCTTGCAAGCTCTGGTGAAGGGTGCATGGTAAGTTGTGACCAAATGAGGATGCACACTAGAGTGGAAGAGCATAACAACAGTCCTATGGAGATGCTTGGCAGCAGCGTAGTCCATAAGCAACCTGGGAAATGTAGTGGTAAATTAGAACAGCCTCCAGGTCTGCTGTAGATTATGCTATTTACCATTTTGTCCCCAACAGTAGCCTGGAATCTGCTCAATGTCACCTGTAAAACCACCTTTACCCCTCTGCTCTCTTTGGGCTACTCTTTCTGTGCTGTGTCTTTCAGGAGACACAGCCTAAAGTGTGAACTCATTTGGAACATTTTGTACAGTTCTGGTTTCCCATGTTTAAGAAAGATTAACGCAAACTGGAACAAGTGCAGAGAAGGGGTACTCAGAGGATCATAGGAATGAAGAATCTTGCTTACCTTAAGGAGGTTGGCTGCTTTAGTCTAATTAAACCAAGGTTGAGGAAAGGAGTGATTGCTGTCTATA
This sequence comes from Podocnemis expansa, assembly GCA_007922195.1. Classification (NCBI taxonomy): domain Eukaryota; kingdom Metazoa; phylum Chordata; order Testudines; family Podocnemididae; genus Podocnemis; species Podocnemis expansa. Next base: position 28,905,491 of record ML681963.1, read on the forward strand.
AATACATCAGACAGATAAACACCCAGAGGAAGAGGAGTAAATTGAAGGTCCAATGCTGGTACAAGAACAAATGGATATAAATTGGCCAGGAATAAATTTAGGCTTAAGTTTAGACGAATCTTTCTAACCATCAGGAAAGTGACATTCTGGAACAGTCTGTCAAGAAGAGTAGTGGGGTAAAAAAACATAACTTATTTCAAGGCCGAGCTTGATAAGTTTGTGAAGGGGATGGTTTGATGAGATTGCCTAAAACGGCATATGACCCATCCATGACTGCTATTAGCAAACCTCTCCAGTGGCTGGAGATGGGACGCTAGATGGGAAGGGCTCTGAGAAATGACAGAAAATTCTTTCCCAGGTGTCTTGCTTACAGATCTTGCTCACATACTTAGCTTCTAAGGGTATGTCTACACTTAGAAGGTTAGTTCGAATTAACTGAATTCAAACTAATCAGTTTGAACTTATAATGATGAGTTCAAATCAAGTTAATTCGAATTAATATAGGCACACTAGAAACCCCAATTCGCACTAGCAGGTCCATGCAGAGGACTTGCTAAATTGAATTAGGTAGGGGGCACTATTGTGTAGTGAAAATCAAAGAGGGGCCAATTTGAACTAACAGTTTGAATTAACATGGCTACATTGGGTTAATTAGAACTAAAAAGTTTGAATTAAATGTCTCTTTGAAGGTAATCAAGGTTTTATAACTTCAAATTTAGCTTTCATCAATTTGAACTAAGGCAGTCCTTAGTTTGAATTAATGAAAGCCAGTGTGGCCATGCATTTATTCAATTCAAATTAATCCTCATCAACTCAAATTAATTTGTAAGCGTAGATATACCCTAACTGACTGCCATGTCTGGGATTGGGAGAAAGTTTTCATCCTCATCAAATTGATAGAGACCCTAAGAGGATTTAATCTTCCTCTGTGGTGTGTGCATGGGTCACTTTTTGATTTGAACTACAGTAATGGTGGAGTCTCTGTAGCTCAAGATCTTTAAATCAAGATCTGAAGACTTCAGTAACTTAGCTAGAGGTTATGGGGCGATTACAGAGCTAAGTGGTTAAGATTCCATGGCCTGCAATGTGCAGGTTAGATTAGATGATCATATTGGTCCCATCTGGCCTTAAACCCTATGAGTACAGAAGTTACATAAAAATGAAAAATATAGGGTGAAAAGTTAACTGAATGCGCTCTCTCTCTGTGTCTCTCTGTCTCTCTCTCACTCACACACACGCATGCACACACACACACAGGCACACGGACACCAGAAGTTCCATTTCTGTTTTATCTGAACTCCTTTATATCTGCACTCAGCTCAGAGGGTAGTTGTAAAATAACAAAGGACAAAAAAAGGTAAACAATTGCAAGTGTTCAATAGAGTGACAAATTTCCTGGCTCCAAAGAACTTGAATCAACCTTGTCCAGTGCAATAGAGTTTGTTTACTGTACAATGTTATTAAAAAAAACTCCTTTCCTTAATTGCTTGTTTAAAATGAACTGTATTTCCTAATTCTTTGCTTCCTGAGAGATACTGCCACATGCGCTATGCAAACACAAGCTAAAACTAACCCACCCTTTCAACAATTATGTTCAAGGCTTTCAAGCCTTTTGGGAGATCTTGCCCTCCTACGTGTCACAGAAGCAGAAAACCATCTTATAACCAAGGGGGGGGGCACGACCTGTTTTCATATTCAATACAAATATTTTAAACTATATTTTTAAATCCATTTTATTTAAATCCTCTGCTGAGGGATTATATGTGGGGGGGTCCATTTTTTCCCCCGAAACATAGGTGCATACTGGAAAAATATTTTCAGTGAATAATCACTCTGTGTTTTAATGAATTCCTTTGGCCAGGCTAATCCTCTTCTTGGAATCCCTTTCTAGGAACATTTGAGTGAGAGAGTTCTGCTGCTATGTGGAAAGCTAATTTTAGACTGGCTTGTGCATGTATCCATGGAAAGGAAATTTTAAATTCACAAAGCACAAATGTTTCACATGAGACATGCATGTGTAATGGCTGCTATTTTGACCAAAAGCAAGCATTGAACATGAGAGCCTCTAGTGCTAATATGGTACACTTTTACAGCTTAATGAAGCAGGCTCTGCAGTTGGGGGTCTCTGATAGACTGTATCCTCTGTGGATTATGCACATTGTTCCAAACATAACAGACACTGACCAGTGGGTTACACTTGTAGATTCTTCCAGTCAAGATCAAGCATGTGACCCATCTGATGAATCACAGCTAATAGTCACAGCTTGAATTCTGAAAAATTGAAGGTTTTGGGTAATTGTTAATGAACACAGAACAAAAAAAAAAAAAAAAAAAACAACAACAAAAAAAACACACACACACACACACCAAAAAAAGTGTTCAAATGAAAAATAAATTGTGAGGAGGGAGACAGAAGGTCACCATTAGGGGACAGTTTACTGTTTCTAAGGCCTTGTGTTTCTGAAGAAAAAATAAAAATAAAATAGTGAAGCAAAAATGTTACAAATGCTTACTAGTGCTACTTTGGATTCCGATTCCATAAATGGATACTTCTCAAGTTAGCTCTGGTGGATTTGAAACCTTTTAGAATGAAGTAGTAACCACAGAAAGAACCGAAACTTATTATCACAGCCTGGACTCATGTCTTCAATGAGTCTTTTAATTGAAAAGAACCTAGCCATGAAGTTTGGATGCATTTGAACTCTCTTAAAGTTCAGTTGGCTTTGAATTTGGGGGTTGTGTTTGAAACACATCTATAATTTTCAGTCTCCAGTTTTTGCTGAATCAGCGTTAGACCCTCCCCTTTCCAATTCATTTTCCAACATGGAACTGAGGACATGCCTTTTCCTTCAGTTTTCTTAACAGTCTTTGGAGAAAGGTATCACGGGATCCATCACTGAATAAGAACAACCACTCCCTAACCTACCCTAAGCTTAGATTTCTGCAAGGCGCCTCACCTGTGACTAAACCATGGGATCTAAAACTGGTGTCCCGGTACATGGATTGTTTGCAGAGAAAAGCTAGAGAAAATGTTCATTCTTTCTAGCACTGATTATTTTGTCAGATCAAAATTCAGAGGAATTGAAAGGATAAGGAGGGGAATAAAGATGAGGCACAATTCTGCTCCCCCTGATCTAAAATTCAATTTCATAAAATTACTTCTAGTTTTATTCTATAGGTAATTATTCTGCTCCTAAGTGAGTAAACCCTTCAAATATGAATACGCCTCTTTGTCACTTATTAACCAAACTATAACTATTTACTTCTTTTAAATCTCTCTGCCCAAATCAATTGCCCCAGGCACTTAAATCATTGTGTTTGCTCTTCTCTAAATTACTTCTGCATAGGGCTAGCCTTCACAGATGGTGACAAACTCACTGCCATCAGATTGATCTTCTCAACTGACTGATTAGGAGCGTGAAGACCCACCCTGGCAATCAGGAAGTCAATTGTTGAAGACCACCAAGGGCATTTCCCTTTGACTCAGCACACTAAAGACATTGCAATGAGTAGGCAGTGAGCAGATGAAGGAAGAGACATACGGTATTTTAAGTACTTTGCATATCTCCCTTCAATAACTGCCAAAATCTTGCCATAGTGTAGACCTGCCCTCAATCGTTATTTTTCTGCTCTTCAGGTTCCCAGAACTGAATACTGTATTTTAGATGTGGTCTCTTGACACCTATGACTTAGCCTATCAATAATGGAGAACAAAAATGCTTTTTAACAAGCTCCCTCCACTCACACACAGAAAGTAAAAAATGAGGATTCCCCTCTCTTCTACTCTAAATTCCTTCCAGTAAGAACAAACCCAAACCTTTTGCATCAGATATTGCAATGCACTTTAAAAATGATCTCGCTGACAACTAAGGATGTCTGGTGGTAGGGGGCAGTAGGAAGGAGAAGGTCTCCTTTTTAAAACCTCCTCTTCAGAGAGAAGACACACTTTCAGTCTCCATACTCTATTGATTGTAATGATGGCTTTCCTCTTATGACTTCTGGGATAGAAGCCACCATCAAGTGGGCTTAAACTGGGAAAGGAGATGCTTGGACTCAAAGAAAAGGGCATCGTATATCCTGCTATGAAGGCATAGTGCGAGGAACACATTGCCCCTGAACACCAGGGAGATTTACGTGACATTATGGTATTTTAGTATCATTTCATTTTCTGAGGGACAATTTCGTCAAGTGAATAGAGACCTGAGTTCTCCTTTCTGTTTCACCACCAACTTAGTCGATGACCTTTGTCAGTCAATTTCCCTCTTTCCATTCCTACCTCTTGTCTGTTTTGTCCATTTATATTAATCTAACTGGCTCTTCGGGCACAGCAGGAAGATTGTCTTTTAGGACAGGCTATGTCTGTATCAGTGGTTCCCAACCTGTGGGCTGGGGACCCCTGGGGGGGCTGCAGAGTGGCTCCAGGGGGTCCATGAACAGACTGGGAGCTGGGGCCAGATGCTGCCAGGGTCTCCAGTTGTTAGGGAGACCCAGGCTTCCAGGCAGCCAGCAGGAAGCTTCCCCCCAGACTGGGAGTTTTAAAAACTCCCACCCTAAGGGCGGGGGGGGGGGGCGCCCCGGGGCCCCCGCCCCCCAAACCCCGGGGGGGGGGGGCCGGGACTGTGGGGGTTGTTGAGGATGGGGAGCCAGTAGGGAGGAGGATCAGAGAACAGGCGGGCAGGCAGGGAAGGGAACATGGGGCAGGCGGCCATGGCCATGGTGGCTCCCCGGCTCCGCACAGGCCACATTCAGACTGCAGAGGTGATGCTGCTGCGTGGCAGTGCCTCACTCAAAACAGGGGGCCGCACACTTTCTTTCCCCCCAAAATGGGGTACCTTGCCTTAAAAAGGTTGGGAACCACTGGCCTGTACTACAGTCAAAGTTCTTCTCCTACTGACTTAGCTACCACCTCTCATGTAAGTGGTTTTACCATTTCTCGCAGAGGTGGTCTCTGCAGTCAGCATAAAGCATCTTCCCCAGATGCACTGCAGTGGCACAGCTGCATAAGTGCTGCCAGGCAGCTGCAGCGCTGTATGTGTAGACAAGTTTGAACTATGTTAAGCACAGTCTGGTCCAATTTTATCTGGAGTCTCTAGCTACATAATACAAATAGTAAATAATAGGGTTGACATTTCTCTGCAACCATGAGAGCTAGAAAACTGTTTATTTTTTTAAATTAAAATCATAAAAAGCTGAAATTCTCCCTTAGTCACATGACCCCAGGGGCTGGAGCTATAATAAGGTGACAAATATCACAAGATTCACAGGATCGGCAATACTGCAAGAAAGAAACTGTAATCGGCCATAAAACCAGTGACACATTTCTTAAGCTCAAGGTGGAAATTAAGGGCAGACCTATGCAACAACTTAAATCAATCTAATTTACTTCACTCATGGGCTGTGAAAAAGACACTCCTCTGAGCAATGCATGTTACAGAAACCTAAATACTATCCACATCAGTTATGTTGGTGGGAGATGTTTTCCTGCTGACATAGCTTCTGCCTCTCGTGGAGGTGGTGTCATTATGCCAATGGGACAACGCTCTGCTCTTGGCGTACAGCATCTTCACCAGATGTGCCACAGCAACAAAACGGCATCAGTGCAGCTGTACTGACGTAGCACTTCTAGTGTAGACCTGCCCTCAGTAAATGTGACTGACCAATCTAGTTATTCCACTTGGTTCCTCTGTGGAATATTCATTAGAACTCTATCCCTCCCAAGCACAACAGAAGGCAAAATGAAGCCAAGTACCTAAAAACAACATCCCCCTTAAGCTACCCAGGCAGTCTGTTCCAGATATTTTATAAAAGGGTGATGAAAATAAAGAAGATAAAGTTATTGTCTGTTGGTGGGGGTTCACCAAAAAAAAATCCATACTGAAAAGGACCAGTTTATGTCAGTATCATCATCCAAACATTTTTTTTTTTTTTACCTTTCTCTCCCTTCTTGGGATTGAATTATCAAAATTGGAAGCCAAAATCAATCCCGCCTAAAATACACACTACACAGGCATTCACAGGAAATGATTTAACATGGAGATGACAGAATTATCTAAGTAAATGCCCATCTATATGCACAAGTCCAGGACTCATGGGTTCTGTATTTGGAGCTACAGCACTAACATACTTTACAGTGTTTATGCAAAGATGGCTGTTCCCAGAGGACATTTGAGAGCCACTAACATATGCTATATTGGTGCGGAGTTGATGGGTGTGAAAGCTTTTCCTGCGTGAATCCCAGCTGGCCCTTCCATTCTTCTTTTGTGGGAGAAAACCCATGCTTCAGCTGGATACCTGTCCTAAAAGTTAATTGTTTCTCACAAAACCCTGGTGTGATTCTATTACCCTCATCTGACTGGCACAGAAGATGTTTGTTTGATTGTGGACAGAAAGCATGATTGTGGACCCCATAACAACCACCATACACAATGCTGTGCCTGCAGACAGGGATGTAAACCCCACCGATCCTCCTATAACACAACCTTAGCAACTCAATCAGCCCTTTTTCTGTATACCCCAGAACACAGATGATACTGTGTGCAGGGCCACAGATTTAAGGGGCGGGAGGGTGAGGCAGCAGTGACATATTCTGCAGCTAGGGCTACTCATATGTAGCTTGCATTGTGATCCTTTCAGATTGGAGGTTTTTTCAAGATCTGGAGCAGCTCATAATAAGGCAGGCTCAATAAGTGGCTGAGAGCCTCCTTTGCCTCCCCAAGATTTGTGCTCTGCTTCTCAGAGGCAAAGCACAAAATCTGCCCCAGATCATTAAAAGGACTTGTTCAAGGTCCCAAAATGAGTCACTAGCAGAACTAGGATTAAAAGTCATGAGCTCTCGTCTCCTAGCCCCATGTTAAATCAACTAAACCACATTTCCTCTCTCCTGAGTTGTCCCCTTTGAAAACTTGGTCCTTAATGGCCTGAGCTGTGCGTGTTCCAGCTTTTTTGCTTTTCTTCCTTCAGCCTCTAGTACCAACCTCAGACAGAGTCATTTAATGCAAGTGTAGGGCAGAGGATTGGAGCCGCAGCAGGGGATTCAATTTAATGAAAGCGCTCACAGAAATTCTTCTGTTTATTGAAAGCGTGAAAATGGACTGTGTGATTTACAAAGTTACAGTGAAATGAGCGCACAACTTCCCCTGAGCTGTGGTTAAGACAGCTTGGAAATTACTGTATTGTGTGATGGAACAGAGCACACACATGCACACCTCTGAGAGTCAGTGTCTGTCTGACTGCATCTTTTTTTCAAGTACCTGTTATTAGAGAGATCATACTGGTTTCACCTTATTCTCCCTCATGGTGTGAGACAAAAACACATTGAAACATTGAAAATGTGCACCTGTCATCTCTGGGATGCAGGGGAAATCTGTATTTGTGGGATTTTGAGTGGAATTGTGAAACCAAAGTCAAACAGAGACATTTCTCATACTGTGACAAAATGGGCAGAGGTTAGAAAGCTTACGTTTTGGATGCTGAGCTCATATGGATTACATCAGAGGCCCAGACACCCAAAAGTGTTTGCAAACAAGGAGTCCTGTGGCACTTTTAAAGACTAACAAATGTATTTATCACATGAACTTTCGTGGAAGAAAAGCCTTCGATCCCTGTTCGTTTTGCTGAAAAAGACTAACATGGCTACCCCTTTGGAACCTGTCAATGAAGAGTACTTAGGCACCTAATGTCCATTGAAACCAATGTCAGCTAAATGTTGGCTAATCTGAGTCAAAATTCCCAGTCCTTACTGCAGCCAGAACCTAGAGATAGTATCACATGGCAGTATACTCAAGATGCAGACTTTTTACTCAAGTAACAGCATTCCTTGCATGCTCTGTAAGGGATGTCAAGACTTGGGTTTAATTCAGATGGTCAGGTAATTTTACAAATCTTGCTCCAATCTCTTGAAACTAAAAAAATCTTGTGCCAGGAAAAAATATGACTTTTCAAGATCACTGGGAATTCCTGATTCCAGTATGATAAATCTTCATTACCATGAAAAATGGACAAATAAACTAATAGGTTATTGACAAATTTCTCCCCTCCTGTCCATGGAACATTTGTGATTCAACACATGATTTTCTAAAATGAATTCATTATTCAAAACCATTCTTGTATATCTTCTGTGACACTGCTAAGCTGCGTTGCTTAGTTGTGATTGGTCATATTAGTCATGTGGAAGAGCTTCTGTTCCTTAATTCAATCGGTATGATCAGATATCTGGTACAAATGTTCGAAGAAAGATAAATTAAACTTTACATTAGAGCTTGAAATTCAAGTTCCAAAAACTTTTAAAACTCAGTCACACAAACATGAATAGAAAGTGGTGTGAACGCCTCCAGACAGACATCATGAGGAAATTAAAATGAACATACACAACAATGTCTTGGCAATTTTCATTCACCTCTCTCCACAGGGCCAAATTCCCAGTTGGTGTATATAGGACAATTCACTCTGCACTGACTAACACCAACAGAGAACTTGACCACATATATTCTGGAATTTTCTTTTATAAATGAGCCCAAGCTCAGATCAAAAGTTGGGGGAGGAATAGAGAAAAAGCATTCATATACTTTTTAGAATGTTCTAAAAAGTTTATGTTTCGTGCCCAAATCTAAAACCATCTAACATGCATAAAGTAGGATTCATTATTCATTCTGAAGCTGTTGGCAGAATTCTGGTTGTGAGGTATGAGGCTGAAAACTAAGGAACAAATTTTGATCTCAGTTACAATGGCATATGGTAACTTTTGAATAATTTAGAATAGACTCATGTCCTAAATGCTTCCAGAACCTAAGTGTTGTTATTAGAGTGTAAGGCAAATGCTTATTGATTTGTTGTTCCTTATGGATATTTAATTGTTTAGCTTTTAAAATATACCAGATTTTCATATTTATTTCATTTTCTTTTTATTTGTACTGGGCTTTCAACAATTTCCGCTGCATCCCAAGCGCCTCAGAAGATGAGTGGAGTGAGCAAAGGGAGGAGCATTTTAAATAAAATTAGTATTGTGTGCGGATACAAGTTAGTATTCCTTCCTCTGAGGCTGGGTTTGAAGTCCGATAACTTTGGGTCCTACGCTGTTCCTGTTAAAATCAATGGAAAAAATTCTCAGTTTCAGGTGAAGCAGGAGTGCCTCCTTTATTTTATTTCTGAAGTACTTTGTTGAGTGTTTCCCTTACAACTTGGCCTCCATGTACAGTGCAGGATGCCACCTAAATGCTGTTCACAGGAGTACACCCAACAAAGACAACGAGACTATTTGCATTAGTAAGGATTGTTCACGCTAGTTAGGATTGCAAAATTGGATCCTAAGTTCCAACTCATGGTGTTACATTCTGTTAACAGCACAGGAGGCCAGTCACATCACTTGATTTCTCCAGTCCATTTTGTAAGTCAAAGTGTATAAGCCAGCAGTCTATGCAATAATTATTTTGTGAACAATGGCAGTTTTTGAAAACACAGTTAATGTGCTGTGTCACTGCCATAAAATAGCAAGGAGATACAACTGTAACAGACCACTTTTGATACATTAGAAACCAAACAAAAAGGTAATTTTCTCCAACTTTCTGCGACTGATCTGAATGATATTAGAGATAATAGACTTGAGAACAATATTTTGAAGAAAATATCTAAAATTTTGGTTCCATAAAGTCAGTTGATTCTGGCAGGCAATTACTGCTGCATCAAGGGATTCTTAGACTTAAATAACAAAACAAGATAATGGGCTTCGACAGTTACCCAGGATACTTAAGTGTTTAATTCACTGTTCAAAATGAAAATTTAGCCTGGAGTTTCAGCTAGTGATGCTATATGCCATCACAGACTGTATAAAATCTAGCAGCCATGGTTTGATTTAGTTTAAAGTGAGGATGAAACAGGACTGAATGTTAAAGTGACTTTCTCCGTGCTCGTCAGCCCAAAGTTTAACCTGCTTGTGTTTTTATTCTTTTCTCTTTTTTTTGTCCTTGAATCCTTTTTCAAAGTCAATGTCATTTTTTTTTTAAACTATACAGTCAGTTCCATTTTCTAAACAAAGAACTTGATTTTTTTCCTTCCCAAAATAATTGTTGTTAATAGCAAGGTCATTAGGAAGACACCAATAGTATAAATGATATGAATGATCCCTTATCAAGCGGCATCGATTGTGCTGCGCTTACGGAGCTCGAGCCCCAAGTCCCAATGTGCCGAGCCCCACATCTTTTCCCAGGCCAGTGGCACTTTTCCCCCTTCAAAATCCCGCGTCCCCAGATAAAGCCCCAAAGTTTTTTCCACATTCTTATTTGTTTCTTTCCTCACTGTCCCTAACCTTTTTCCTCTCTCCTCTTTCCCACCCTCAACAAAAAGCCAACTACATCCCTATAAAGAAACTCATTGATTTCAATGGCAGGCGGTCATTGCTCTCTTCCTGTCTGTGACTGGTACAAATCAAAGTGGCACCCTGTTTCTCTGAGAGAAATAATCACTATGTGTGGCTGGAAATAGGATCCTTCTTTGATTCACAATGGTTCAAAACAGCACTTCTAAGTCTTTTCCTTCTTTTGAACATTAAAGAGACTGGGAGACTATTAGCTTTAACTAAGCTCCCTTTAGGTTTGTGAACTGTTTTCTTTAGCATATAGATATCTCTCCAAGATGGTATGATAAGAGCATGGAAAATATCCTCCATCTACCTAAAACAAAGCCTGTGTATGTAATAAATGAAAGTAAAGATGACCATATTCTCCCTATAGCAGATAATAACAATACTTAACACGTACAGAGCTTTCCATCTTTCAAGCACTTTGTAACTAATGAAGCTATAGTCCAATAGGAAAACAAGAAAGGGAGATTTAAGAACATCAACAAAAATTAGACGACCTATGAAAACCCAGGGGTGTGGCTAAGCCAGTTCTTTAAATTCAGCCTAACTTCAAACTACTCTGAACTATAATATCCAACAGGCTTCCACCTGCTGGGAGCTGAATGGGCACAGAACCTCTTGACCTACTGATCTTACTGTTACTTTTCTCCCTAATGTTCTAACGTTTGTTTTTCAGCAGCCCAGGTACCATAGTGATAGGCACAGTAAACTAAGCAGAAAGCAGTGATGATGAGATTTAGCAATAATATGTTGCTAAAAGGGTTTGAGAGGGGAGTCCTGGAGGTAAGGAATGAATGATCCTCACCAGAGTCAAAACCAAATTATAGTATAAACAGACCATATGGCAAAATTATATAGTGTAAACAGATCATATGGTAAAAGATTAAATGCATGCCAAAAGACTTCTTTGAATGACAAAGATGAACAGACCATCACAGAAATATTCAAACCAGAGAAAAAAGAATTGTATCTAGAAAAAGAAATGTATCATAGAAAAGAAGAGAGAAAGCCAGTCTAGAAAGACTTCATGGAAGATGACTTTTAATGATGATGAATCAGATTCAGAGCTTAGTTTCCACTGGGAGTAACAGTAGTACATGAAGGAGCTGTTTGCAGGCTCTTGAATCTGAGGCTGGTACTATGGATGTCCCTACCCCAGGTCTTTAAGGCAGCAACAGATCAAACATATTTAGAGGAACCTCAGGCCTGCTGTGAATTCACCCAGCTGGTAACAGCAGAGTGGCCATCTACCTTTAAGACTAGCTGAAACACAGCAGCTCTCTGGCCCTATCCTTGCCATCTCCAGCAAGCTCCACTATCCTGTGAAAAGGCTGGGGATGCAGCAGTTAGCATTTGGGAATCTGCAGCCCCTTTTCAGCCCATTTGTGCCACCAGAGTAGAGCTGAATTATGCAAAAAGGATCTGGTCTTGTACCTGTATCATACCTAGAACGTCACATACAAAACATTATCTGAAAAGGACATTACTTAGGTTCTAAAGTCAAGCACTCAAAAGCAGGAGTGTCATTGCTCCAGGGGAAGACCCAGGGCCCGGGCTCCGCCCTGTGGGCCCCAGCCCCACCCCCTTGCCCTGATCCAGACATGGAGCCCTGCCAGCTCAGCCCCCAATCCCCAGCTGGGGATGGGGACGGGGGAGACAGTGACTGCTGCAGGCGGCCCAGCCTGGGAGAGGCAGGCGCTGCCATGGCCAGCCTGGACCCAGATACCCAGCTGGGGCTGGAGCCAGGAGAGGCAGCAACTACCCCAGACATTCAGGGCACTGGCGTTGGGACTCGTGGCATGTGCCCTGTGTGCCAGGCACCAGTGACACCCCTGGGAAATGAAAAATTTGTGGTTGGTTGTCGTGCAATCTTGTGTGTCCAATTTGTGCACTGAATTAGGGTGATTAAGAGGATCTTGACCTGTTTTTCTGTCTTTCTTACCCTAGGTGGTGGTGGGGAGCTCAGGCCCCAGGTGATGCTCCCAAATGGGAGGATGATTTGCAGGAGCCCTGGAGTTTCTGGGGAACCCTGCCTCAGCTCTCTGTCTCCAAATGTGGAGTTGGGAAAGCTCTTGCCCATTTGGTATCCCCAAGGCAAGAGTAGCACGGACAGGAAATTGAAGCCATATGCCAATGTAACCCATGCATGCTTGATGTGGTGGCACTGTCTCCCTCTACCAGTACCTAGACCAGCTAGAGCTACAGACTGATGTGCCTCATTGAGCCTTTGCTATAAGATTGCTATATTTTTTGGCTCATGCAGTAGATGTTTATGTGTCAAGCTCTTGAAGTCCCAGCTTTGATCCTAGTTGACAACAACCAGGGTCTGTTGGGGTTACGCCAGTTTTAGGGAGGTAAATTTGGGTAAGAGAAACTACCTCACCTCTTTCTCGTCCCTTGATGTCAGAGGAGTCCCCACACCATTTAGCATCCATTGTGTGGGATGGGAGAATGGGGTACAGTACATGATACTCTGGAGGAAGAAGGAGAAGGAGAGATTGTGGGTGGAGGAAGCTTATATCTCCCACCTCCTCCTAACTGGGGCTTTGAAAGCTTGCAGTTGTTTTTAGTGAAGTATCTGCTGGTGTTGCTACTTTTGTAGGACCATTCATTTGGCCTTGACCTTGAAATTTTCACTGAATCTGGCATTCTCAAAAACTTTTCCTGAGACACAAGAGAGACAATGACAATTTTCAACACTGTATAACTATAACTCTCAGGGGCAATCCGTCCATAGAGGCAACCTAGGCAGTTGCCTAGGGTGCCAAGCAATATTAGGGAGTGCCAAGGACACTCCCCCAGGGCCATCCTTGCGGGAGGTGAGGGGCAGTCAGCCATGGCCCTGCAGTTCTGTCCTGTCCCTCCCCCAGAACAGGGAACAGCTTGCTCACTGATGGAGCAGGCAAGCCCAGAGGCTGGGCTCTGCTCACCCTGCACCTAGGCTGGTAGTTCTGCCCTGGAGGTGAGGAGGGCCAGCCCAGAAGTGGGGTGAGAGAGTAGAGCCCATCCCACGGACCAGCCTGCTCTACCCCTGGCTCAGGGGAGAGGCAGGAGTGAGGGCTAGCTCATTCCCCCCCCCCCCCAGCACCGATTGCCCTGGGCCCTGCAATCCCCCCAGGGGTCTCAAAATTACAGATGCCTACAGTGCTAGAAAACATTGGGCCAGCCCTGTATAACTTTATAACTTAATTAAATCTGAAAGGAATTTCCTTGGACATAGAAAAGAAACTCTGGGTACAGCTATCCCCACTGTTAATATCAAGGCCTTCTGGAAACAAATAATAGAAGTGAGAGAGCTGCAGAAAGAAAAGGTCATAAGAATTTTTTAGAATGGAAGTTGTTAGGCAATCTAAATATAGGGCTTAGGACAACCAGCTCCCTCTATAATCACTGTGTTGTACCAATGGTAGAACTCTGGAGATGGGAAAGCAAAATCCTTAATTCTATTTAACAATTAGTTAGAGGCAACTAATATTGTGTATGTATCCCAAAGGAAAGTGTCTGAAGATTTTAATAAAGTTCCTAATTTCCAGTCATATAATTATAACAATGCTAATGCTTTAGCACTCTCTAAATGCCAAATCATTATTTCTGCCATTTACTGTAGAGCCTGTGACTATATGAGGAAAATAAGATGTTTCTGATCTTCAGAATGAATGCCAAAATTAATGAAAGTTAGAGCTATAGCAATAAGACTTTGAGTGAAGTCAGAAGGTTTATCAGCCTCTGAGCTGTTCAACAATGTCCATGTTATAGCAAGAATTAGATTTATATTGCATTTTATATCACAAAGCTTGTTATCATTGTTAACTAATCATCGCAAAACTTTTATTAGATGGGTAAATATTATCATTGCCGTTTGGAGACAGGAAAATTGAGACAGAAAAAGGAAGAACTTAATTGGCAGGGATACTGAGCCTAGCCTCCAATAATTTCTGTTGGAACTCTCAGTACTACTTCTGATCAGAAATCTGCCCATTGTAAAAAGTTAGTTTTACAAAATTGAAATATTTGGCGAGAGAGACAGATTACTGTAATGTAGTAACAATAATAATTGTTTCTCTTTTGCTCATTCTTAGATTCATTCTATGAACGTCAAGAATGGAACTGTTGATCTGGCAGGAAAATAAGATGCAGCTGTGATATCAGAATAATAAAATTGTGGGGATTAACTGACTGAAGACATTGGAAATAGAATTATAGTTCCCTTAACCTTTGTCTTATTGTTCCAATCCAGTTCAGATTAACACTAACCATCCATATGTCATTACAAGTTGATGGCAAGTTAATGCCCTGTATGAACTGAGTAGGTGGATCTCAGCACAGTTCTTACTGGACAGATATGCCCAGCAGAAAATCACAGTCCCCATTTGAAGTAAGTGGTCCCTTCTGAGGCCAAAAATTGCATAGTCAGGAAGACTGAATTACTCACTCATTCCTAGAAATGGTCGTTTTGGGGATCAAGGTTGACATATGTGGTGGAACAAATATGGGTATGGATGCGGGGGGTAGGGATTGCACTTCTTCTATGGATAAATAGAAGTTTTCATTTTCAAGGGCAGTCATTCTGGCTCCTGTTAGCAGCACTGTAATCACTATACATTGTAAAGAGTAAAAAAAAAAAAAACTCCTATTCAGAAGGATGATGGGGGTAAAAACAAATACAGGTACAAAAATACACTTTCTTCTTCAGTATTAAAATATGACTATTTCTTGGTCTTTCTTTTCTTTTCTTTTCTTAATAAAGGTTCATTAAAAAAAATCTATATCATGATTCTCCATGAGAAAACCAGAAAATCATGGGGTAAGATTTCTTGATTATGTGTAAGGATCCAGCTATATGATCTCGGTTAGCAAAAATGGAACCTTTGTTGTTAAACCTTATTCCTCATATAATTCAGAACTGTGAAGAGGGTGCCAACCAATAACAACACCTCAGAAAAAATATAGTTACTGGAACTGTGAGCAAGTGACAGATACCGTGCCAATGAAAATCCACTTCACCAGTTTATTGTTTGCAAAGGAAGAGCACTCTTCTGAGATTCCAACAACCTGCCTATTTAAAACAGAGTGCCTGGAAGTGACAAATACTGAGACCTTAGGAGTTGAAGAAAGCTGGCAGCCTAGCACAGACTCTCCCCCATCCCCCACTCACAGAGTAAATGCAAAACCCTTTTGTGGTAATGTAGAATGGAAGACTTGGTGGTATTCACTTGAGTTGAACTGAGGTGATAACCATACATCTCTATCCTGTATTATACTTAAGCATAATTGCTTAATTGGAATGCAATTTATCGGTCCCTGTTTGAGCAAAGTGAATATGAAATATTCAGAGAGACACTGTTACTTTTTTTCTGGCAAACAAAATGAAAAATAATATGGTGAAACAGAAAAGATCTAATTACAGCTGACTGTACATTAAATGCAGTTTTATTCTGCAAGTTATTTGATATTTTTGCATTTGCTTTATTCCTGTTATCACAAGCTGAATTCTTTTCTCCACAGTAAATCAGCTTTGAAAGAAAATGAGATAAATTCAAAGGAGTATTTAAATAAGTCTTAGGAAGTCTAAGATGATATATCTTATATCATCTTTTACCTCTCCACCCACAATCCAAAATCTTGTAATGTATGTCAACTGAGATTTCTACCTACCAAGAAGAGTTTTAGGGAGATTAAATCAGGGATAGATTTGGCTCAAATTGAATATAATGGAAATCTATATGAGGATGGAGGGGAAGATAATCGAATTTATATCAGTTTACACCTAATCACCTTTGAATTTAGCCAAGGCCAAACTAAATCTAAGGGAGTCTAAGATGGCGTAATTTATAGGAGTGCAAGAGGTATAACAGGAAAAGCAACTATTAGGAGGTTATAGAGAAGTGTGTATTAAAAGAGGCCATCCTTCATAAGGTTGTTTTTCAGCCTGCCTATACACCTTGTGATGCATGTTTCCAACCTTTTATAGAGGGGACAGAATGTGAGGGCCCTACCATGTCCCCAGCAAAAGAGGAGTTAACAGCAACTCAGAGTCACACAAGTGCCCCTGGGAAGAGACATAAGTGACTTGTCCAGGAGAAGGAAGGAGGAGCCTATTTCAGAGAAAATTATCCTCTATGAGCCTATATCAAGAAACTGAAAGATGAGGAATACTTTTGTGCTACATCTTGATGTTTATTATCTGATTTTCTGTGACCCACTGATGAGTTGTTTCTGGATGAAAATAGAGGTTGAGTGGCTTATCCTGTTTTGTTCTTTTTCTTCTCCTTTTATTTCTTGCTTCACCAGCTTGTAGCATCATTCTATATTTATTCAAGCAGTTACTCACACTTTGTTCTCCACTCATCACTTAGACATATTGAGATTCATTAGTATACCCCCAGCTTCTTTAATGAGACTTGGTAACCTCAAGCTTTCTTTTATCATACACCACCACTCTGACTCCACTCTAACCTTTTTGCACTTTTCATTCAATCATATGTGCAGATAGATATTTTATTTATGACTCAAGAGCCAGTAGTGTTGTCTGAGCATGGGTGGCAATGAAGAAAATTTCATTGTATACCATGTTGGTAGATGACATATAATATTAGATAGGTAGAAAAATTTGGAGTCTGAAGACACTATCAGAAAGGGCATTGCAACAGTGAGAAGAGGTTTGCCCTAGAGCAGCTGAACAGTATATTAGTTAGTGCTCCCAGCTCTGTATTACCTAGGCTTTTAAAGTCAGCAGCTGTTGATGGAAACACTGGTCCTAAGCTCAGTAACTGGCAGGTAGTGAGAAAGAAACTGATTTTTAAATATGTGACATCTGATTCTTCTTTCACTTACCACAGTGTAGATAAAGGGTAATTATACTAATATGTTCGGTGTGAGAGGACAATCAGGCATTGCCCTGCAGTATTGAAATCTATGCGTTTATTCGGTTGCTGATTTTGACAACTAACTCCTCCTCTCTGAAAGCCTTTTGCACTCACCTTTATATTAGACACAAACTTAGTCAGAGCTCCACCGGAAAAGCAGTTAAAGCGATCATGTTTATACTACAGCACAGCCATCAGCAATTTATGTAGGTATGGTTGGTTACAATGTTAGAAGCTATGGCTCTCATTGTAACAGCACATTTCCTTATGAAAGGCAGTCACCTTCTGTTCTTGAACCTTCACATATGCATGAACACAATATGCCCAGATAGAAAAGAGAGTGTTTATCAGCTGGTATATGGTGGCTATTAATGTAGATGCTCTACTATTATACAATAAATGTGCTGTGACTTTGTACCATCATTCTTAACTGCTGAAGAAATAAGAATATTTTGAAATACTACTGCTTCTGTGAGGCTAAATCCTGCAATCATTGCTCAGACTAAACACCCACTGAACTGATTCAATAGGAGTCTCCCTGAGAAAAAGAATTATAAGCCCTTATGAATAACCTGGAACAAAATCCATGTAGCATCACACCTCCCACTGGACTCTGTGGTGGCAAGATGTGTGAATCAACATAGAACATGGCTCCCTGTTGTCTAAGTCTGATCTCACGCTAGTTTCACGTTCTTGTAACTCCTTTGACATCAATAGAATTACACCTGATTTACTTCATTGGTATGGAGGGCAGAATCCACCATATATGTTCAGCAGCAGAAAGATGAAGATGAGCACTTTTACTATTGGATTATCATCAGGGTAGACCCTAGGGCCACTTAATGTGTGGATACAGGATTTGGCATCTCTCTAGCCTACCATCACAAAACCCCCCTTTTCTTTCTCTCACCTAGTTCCACAATTCACCCAAATTGTCAATTCTTTTCCCAAAATGTTGTCTCTATTTCTGTTCAGTTGCATGTAAACATGAGAAAGAACCAAGTGACTTTTACCCAGTCTGTGCCCTGCCGCACACAGTGGCTACATCTACACTAGAGGGCTCAGGTAAGTCAGCTTAATAAGGGTGATTTAAAGTCGACTTTATTAAATCGCCTTAAAGAGGCTCCATTTGTTTAAGTCAACTTCATAAGGTCAACATAAGCCAGGGGACCATTTAAGGTTGATTTAATAAAGTTGACTTTAAACAGTCCCCTGGCTTAACTTGACTTTTTAAAGTTGACTTAAATAGCTCTTCTGCCTTACGTCAACTTTAATAGGCAAATTTGTTAAATCAACTTAATATATTTGACTTAACCTTTAACACTGACTTTAAGGGTGAGAGTTATTAAGTCAACTTAAGCAAGTGTTCATGTCTACTTAATGAACTCCAAATGTGGCCAGGGAGTTGCTTAAGTTGACTTAAGCCTCCAATGTAGACATAGACAGTCCTATTATGGTTGGTGACTTCAGACATAATCATTACCAAAGGAATCTCCAGGTTACTGTAGTGCATTGAGCAGTAATACTCAACTAGTTGTTCTACTAAAAGGGCCGCATGGACAGCATTATTATTATTATTATTGTTATTATTATTGTTGTTATTATTATTTAAAATAGGAGTACAATAGCATCTACAATGTGCTAGGGAATCCTGTGGCACTAAAAGACTAACAAATTTATTTATCGCATGAGCTTTCATGGGAGAAAATCCCACTTGGCCAGGCACTTTGATGATGGGGGAATTTACAGAATGGGATGAAAATAAATGCAGAAGAGTGTAAGACATAGTATCAGGTCATACAGTAACAGCAAATCAGAGAAGTTGTTAAGATTCAAACACCGGGAAACAGCGCACAGAGGAGAGTGAAGTTAAATCACCTGTTGTAATGGGAAAAGAATCCAAAGCCACAATTTAATCCTGCTTTCACACAATCAGATCTGCATATCATTTCTAATTCAGCTGTTTCTCTTTGAAGTCTTGATGTCCTGTTGACTTTTTTGAGCACAGTTGTTAACAATAAATATGCTGCTCACCTTGTTAACAATAAATACACTGCAACTGTGCTCAAGAAAGTCAATGGGACATCAAGACTTCAAAAAGAAACAGCTGAATTAGAATTGATATGCAGATCTGATTGTGTGAAAGCAGGATTAAATTGTGCTATTTCCTGGTGTTTGAATCTTAACAATTTCTCTGATTTGCTGTTACACTATGACCTGATTCCATTTCTTACACTCTTCTACATTTATTTTCATCCCATTCTGTAAATTCCCCATCTTCAGAGCGTCTGATCAAGTGGGATTTTCTCCCATGAAAACTCATGCAACAAATACATTTTTTAGTCTTTAAGTGCCACTGGACTCTTTGCTTCTTTTGATGAACTAAATTAACACGGCTGCCCCTTTGGAACTCAGCAATGCGCTAGGGGTCATCTATATTTGTAGGAAGACATAGCTCCTATTAGAGTTTGCAGCCTTGCTCTCATCAAGCCCATTGCTTTCAGTTCAGCTCCCTTTGTTTTACTTAAAACATGAGTCAACACTGAGTTTGTGTGCTGAAGAGGATCACTACCCTCTTTATTCCAACCCCTGAAAACCAAAAAGTAAGGTCCATGAGAAGAGTGGAAAAACTGACATTTTCTCCCAGCCTGTGTCAGATGTGCAACCAAGAACTGAAGCAAGAGCAGCTAGCATTGAATGGATTTTCAGCAGAACTAATCACAGAGACATATCTTGCTTTGTAGTCTATTGTTCACAGCACAGACCTGAGAGTCATCATGGCCTGAGATGTAATCCTGGTTTTGACACTGACTTGTTCAGCCTGGAACAATGAGGGTGATTTGGAATTGGAACAATTTATCAGGGGTTGTGGTGGATTTTCTGTCCATATGGATTTCTAAATGAAGATTGGAAGTTTTTCTAAAAGTTTTTTTCCCAGTTCAAACAAGAATTAATCCAGGAAAGTCCCATGGCCTGTGTTATACAGCAGGCTAGACTAGATTATATCAGTGGTTCCTGCTGGCCTTTTAATCCATAAATCTATTCATCTATGAAGAAACTCAACAAAAGTCACACAAACTTTTCTGCTCCTCAGTTTCCCCATCTATAAAATTGGAATAGCATCAATTAACCAGTTACAATGATATTGTGAGTTTCAATTTGTTCTTATTTATGTCCTGTTTAGAACATGAAAATAATTAAGTATGGTGACAAGTTCCAGAGGGGTAGCTGCATTAATCTATTTCAGCAAAACAAACAATGATTCCTGTGGCACTTTTAAAGACTAATAAATTTCTTTATCGCATAAGCTTCCATGGACATAATTCCAGTTCCACAGATGCATGAAATAGAAACTATAGTACGTTAGGGAGATATACAAATGCAGAGAAGGCAAGTCACAAGGTCAATTCAAACAGTTCCAGAGGAGTAGTTTATTAGTCTCCTTCAACAAACCAAGCAAAGTATTGTAATTCAGTGTGGATGTGGGGCTCTAGATCCATTTGATACAGTGCCTTTTCACTACTATATACCACTATAAAATATCTTGAAGTTACCTGGGAAACAGTGACTAATGCCATAGATAAAATGACTATCATTTTGCTACTATTACTTCAGAATTGATGAAAGCAGGTGAAAAGGGGAAAACTTTCTAATACTGGAACAACTCTGGTCAACATTCAAACATGAAGTGACTAGTTTGTATAGCATTATATATACAAAAACATCTCACCAAGAGATAACTGCATGTAGTACAAAGCTGCAGCTCAAATAAAGGAGCTTTAATCAATGCTAAACCTGATAAGTAGACACTGGAAAAGGCTACATGGCATTAGGCTGAATGAGAGGATTAGTGCTAAAAATACATGAAAAAGAAGCTAATATGAAGTTTTAAAATGCAGTTGCCAAGTTCCAGCACTTGGGTACAAAAATCTAATATTCAATCTTAGAGATATATGGAGTAATGCTGGAATATAGGAAAAAAATGTAGCCTGCTGTTTCAAAAAAGAGGTATATCTAGTCCAGTATCCTTTACCACTATGTGGAAAGTGCAAGAAACTGCTAATGAAAATATTAGGTATAAAACCCACCCATAGGGTAAATTTTCTCTCTAACTGCTGAGCAGTATTCATGAGGGTATATCAGGGATGGCCAAACCGTGGCTCGGGAGACAGATTTGGCTCTTTTACAGTTAAAGTTTGGCTCATGAAGCCCTCTATATACCCCATTCACCATCTCCCAGCTCAAAGTGGGGTGTTCAGGGCTTCTGCCCCATAGCAGCATGGTGGGAGTCAGGGTTTCAGCCCTGAGGGAGGTACCTGCCAAGACTCAGTGTCACTGCTCCACAGAGCACACCTGCTGGGATTTCTGCACTGCATGGAGGCAGTTCTGAGGACTTCATTCCCTTGGGAAGCACCTGTTAGAGCTTGGGGATTCAACAGATACACACCATGAGGTAGTAGCCCTGAACCTATGCAGGCATGTTCTGTGGGATAGAAGCTCCCTCCTTCCCCCCAGAGCCAAAGCTCTCAGGTCCAGCAGGTACAGCCCAGCTCTCAGACTTCTGAAGAGCACTGCATGTGGCTCAGAGAGTCAGTAAGTTTGGCTACCCTGATATATATATCTACACATTCTTAATATATATGACTTTTAGTACTGTATATTTACCTGCATGAATTTAGATGAGAGAGAGAGCGAGACCTTTGCAATTTTTATCCTACTTACTATAACTGTGGAAAATCTCATTGTCCATTAATATTCATGATCCTTTCTTTGAATCATAAGTTCTTGGTTTCTATACTCTCTTGCAGCACTAAGTTCCACTGCTTAATTTCCCATGTTAAAACAAAGTATTTTTAATGTTTGTTGCCTTTAGTTTCACTTGATTGTCCTTTGTTCTTGTATAATGAAAAAGGATAAATTGAAATACAGTTTATGATCTCTAGACAATCCATTATTTTATATACCATATCTATGTTATGCCCCCTCTCATTAAACTCCTTTTTAAAACTAAAGATTCCTAACCTTGTAAATTTCTTGCCATATCAAAGTCAATATGGAGTGTAAACAAAGCCATTATTTGGTCCATACGCTTAACCTGCTAAAAAGTAAGATTAATTGAAACTTTACATTTCTTCTACTAAGTTAAATTTTGTGGCAATTCATAGAACCATACATTTATAAATGACAACTGATGCTACACTCACAGCATCTCTACTTCAAAGATCTCAAAGAACTTTACAAACATGAATCAATTAGTCACCACCACAGATTGGTGTTATTCTAGTTCACAGAAGGATTAACTGAGATACCAAAAGGTTACAAGACTTGTCAAGTAAACTCAATGAGTCAGTGGAACAGCCAGAAATTAAAATAAGGGTGCGACCCTAGCCACTTTGAGTTAATGGCAAAACTTCCATTAACTTCAGTGGATCCAAGATTTCACTCAAATAGTCTCAATATCTGTCCCTGGTGTAACCACTAAAGTACAATCCATTTAAGTGAATTTAAGTTTAAATGTCTCTCCCTTCTACCCACTTCTGTTGTATTTTCAATATGATGTCACAGAATTGCTCATCATACACTGTTACAACAGTATAAACTTTAGGTCAATAGCTTGATTTAAAATGTACCAGCCCTGAAATCCATTAAATAATTCCAGCATAATATCAGCGTAATAGATGGAATGAAAATGGCAGTATAAAAACAAAATAGAATTAAGTTAACTATAAATTTGAGAAGAAAGCCAGACCTCATTCCAGCTATTTGTACACAATTGCTGTACCTCAACCAGCAGAGCTTTGATAGGTTTTGTTTTCTTCTTTAAGAGATTCAAACAAATATATTCTCTTCTATATTCTAGCAAATATTAAAACAAACAACCAGACAGACAAACAAACAAACCGTGAAGTCACTGCATTTCTATTCAACCACCAGAAACTCAAATCTACCAGGAGACTGTCTACCTTCTTCAAGTAGAAACAGCTATTTAGGTTCTCTTTTAACCTAACTTTTTCTGTCTTTCTTGTTTTACTTTGTCTTTTTATTTTAAACATACTCATTTTATTTAAAAAAAATGCCTTTTACAGATGCCAAACCTTTCAGGCTTCTCCCACGATGGTTTAAAATAACATATACAAATAAGTTGCTGAATGTGGGGAAAGCAGTAGGCGTGAAATGTCTTGACTTCAGAAAAGTCTCCCACAATATTCTTGCCAGCAAGTTAAGGAAATATAGGTTGGATGAATAGATTATAAAATAGATGCAAAGCTGGCTGTATCATTGGGGTTAATGGGTAGTGATCAATGGCTTGATATCTATTTGGCAGCCGGTATCAAGTAGAGGGACCTGGGGTCAGTCATTGGGCCCATTTTCTTCTTCATTAATGATCTGGATGATGGGGTAGATTTCACCCTCAGCAAGTTTGCTGGTGACACTAAGCTGGGGGGCCTGGTCAGTATGCTGTAAGGTAGAAGTAAGATGCAGAGTAACCCAGGCAAACTGGAGGAATGGACCAAAAAAATCTGATGAGGTTCAACAAGGACAAAGGGCAGACCCCTACACTTCAGATGGAAGAATTCAATGCACTGTTAGGCTATGTCTATACTGTCATAGTTATTCTGAAATTGTTATTTCAAAATAACTATGCAGATATTAATTCAAAATAATTATTTTGAAATAGTGAGTCTTCCTGAGACTCCTTTTTTCGAGACAAAGTAGGCATTAGTATTTCAAGTTAGAGAGTCTACAGTAGACTCTTTAACTCAAAATGGATCCCCCTGCAGACCGGTTCCCCCATTGGGGCTGCACCCCCTGACAGCCAGCCAGGGAACGAACCCTGGTGGTGCTGCATTCCCTGCCAGGGCAGAACCCCACCAGGGTTCCCTGGCTGGCTGTCAGGGAGTAGAGCCTCACCAGAGAACGCAGCCCCAGCAGGGAAAGCAGCCCCACCCCGGCGTATTGCTCCCCCAAAGGAGAACGGAGCCCACCAGGGGAATCTCTCCCCCAGAGGGGGAACCAGCCCTGCCGGGGGTATCCCTCGCCTAGCAGAATGCAACCCTGCTGGGGGAATCCTTGCCCAGTATTTGGAAAAAAGCCAATTTCACAGGTTGGAATGGCTGTTTTTGAAATAACTATTTCAAAACAATTGCTCTTTTGAAATAAAAGCAGGTTTAGTTATTTCAAAAAAGCATTTTTTGTTTTTTTTGTTTTTTAAACCAAGATGCTTATTTCAGAATAACTAAATGCCTGCATGGGCACAAAAAAGTATTTTTTTGAAATAAGCCTTCTTATTTCGAACAAACTTTTCAGTGTAGATATATCCCTGGAGACCAAGGACTGACTCAGTTAAGCAACAGTTCTGCAGAAAAGGACCTGGGGGTTACAGTGGACAGAAAACTAACTATGAGTCAATGGTATGCTCTTAATACCAAGAAGGCTAATTGCACGTTGGGCTGCATTAGTAGGAACACTGCCAGCAGATCAACGGAAGTGATTATTCCCTTCTGTTCAGCACTGATGAGGCCACATTTGAAACACTCTCTCCAGTTTTGGACCCCTCACTACAAAAGAAAATGTGAACAAATAAGAGAGAGTAAAACAGACGACAACAAAAATGACTACAGGTAGTCCTCACTTAGTGACCGGGTTCTGTTCCTGAAACCCGGTTGATAAACGAATTGGTCACTAAACGAGGAGCAGCCCTTACCGGTATTTCAGGCATAATGTACTTTACTGGTAGTGGGTTTTTCAACCATCTGTAGATAGTTTTAATGTCACCTTTGCATCATTTATAACATTTTTAATATATATTTTAAATGTTTTAAGCTCTAATGTACTGAACTTAGTTTGCATAGTGTACTGTAATATAGGTAATCTGAGAGAGTTGATGCGAGTTCTCGTACATCGCCATAATACCAACTCATCAGAGAGCTGGTCATAACTCTGAGGGGTCACTAAACAAGTAGGTCACTAAGTGAGGACTAGCTGTAGTGGGCTTGCACACATGACTTTTGAGGAGACCCTAAGGGAACGGTCTTACTTATTCTACAAGGCTATATCTACACTTCCCAAAGTTAGCTCAAATTTGTTAATTCAAACTAATAAGTTTGAATGTAGTTCGAATTAATAACATGGACTAACCTGAATTACAGTTAATTTGACTTAACACACTTTGTTAATTCAAACTAACTGCCCTTATTTCAAACTAACAAAGTGGATTTAATGTCCTCACTGTGCCAAGTTCAACCTAAAGGGCAGGTCTTACTAGTTCAAACCAAGCTTTCATTAGTTTGAATTAAGGAATTCCTTAATTCAAACTAATGAAAGTCTAGTTTAGACAGGGACTAAGTTAGTTTGAATTAAGCCTCCTTAATTTGAACTAACTTGCTAGTGTAGACATAGCCCAAAAAAGAAGAGTGAGGGGGATTTGACAGCAGCCTTCAACCCAATGAAGGGTTTACCAAAGAGGATGAAGTTAGGCTGTTTTCTGTGGTGGTAGATGACAGAACAGAGAACAATGGTCTCAAGTTGGAATGGCGGATGTCTAGGTTGATATTAAAAGAAACTTTTTTACTAGGCGGGTATAGAAGCAATGGAATTGGCTACCTAGAAAAGTGGTGCCAAGTTCCAAAGGGGTACCCATGTTAGTCTAGTTCAGCAAAACAAACAAGGAGTCTGATGGCATTAAAAGACTAATAAATTTATTTATTGCATGAGTTTCCATAGGGTGATGAAATGGGATTTTCTCTCACAAAAGCTCATGTGATAAATACATTTGTTAGTCTTTAAGAGCACCCCCAGACTCCTTTTTTGTTTTGCTAGAGAGGTGGTAGAATCTCCATCCTTAGAGGGTTTTATTTTCATTTGGTTTTTTTTGTTGTTGTTGTTTGGTTTTTTGTTTGGTTGGTTTTTTTTTGGTTTTGTTTTTTTTTTTAAGTCTCTGCTTGGCAAAGCTTTGGCTGGAATGATCTATTTGGAGTTGGTCCTGCTATGAGCAGGTGGTTAGACTAAATGACATCCTGATGTCCCTTCTAAAGCTTATCTACTATGTTTCTGATTGTTCTATGATGCTGATTCCTTGATGCCCTTGTATTTTTAATAATACTAATCATGTTCTTCTAATTATATGTCTTTGCTTTTATACCTGTTCCACTAAGTTGCTTTAATTTCCTCCAAACAAACTACAAGTATTTCATTCTCTGTGAACTTTTTTTTAGTGGCTTTTTTAAGTTAACACATGTATCTTTAAACCAAAATACAAGAACTGGTAATACCTATAAGGCATATTTTCCTGGTACATTTTTGGTCCACCAATGGCATTATTTCTGGACTAGAAATTTCTGAACTAGAGTGCTTACATTATTAAACTAATGTTACTACTATTAATAGTCTTAAAGAACTGCTTGGTTTGAAGATACTGCATACAGTTGTATATGGTTATATAAAGGTTATTACTTTTATAGGTAGAACATTCAAAAGTGGTGGAGGCTCGACGCATAATATTTGTACTAGTATGTTTACTTCGAAGAGCCAGAAATGAATTTGACAAGAAGAGTACTTGGGAGAAATATAATACCATATAAATGACAGTATGGTACAAGCTAAGTTTATGACTATATAAATATTGATATTATTAATGCCACCTAGAGTATGCACATACAAAATATACCACCACATATTCTATGTAGTGTAGCAGTTTTTTGTCATTGAGGCATTGCTTCTGTTGCAATAAGATCTGTTTTAAAATGATTTGTTGCATTTAAGTTCTATGAGACAGAGCGTAGATGGAAATGGACTTGACTTAAAAAAAAAAAAAAGGCCACCATGCTTCCCCATAAATTTATGGCTCTACTATTCTGCATGGCAATCTAATAATGTTGGATTTGACGTATCTACAAGAGGAGTACAATCATCCTATCACTTGTACATATCTTTCCCCATCAAAGTGAATGGGAGCTCAGGTGCTCATAAATGATGCGAAGTTTGGACCCATGGATATTGGATTTGGAATATAAAGATAACATATCATATCCAATGGAGCTTATAAAAGAACTATGCCAAAGGACTACATAAATGCCAAGGGTTCCCATTATTCTCTCAATTACTCATACATAGCTCTCATTGAAGACCAATATGTTGAAGTTCAGGCATGGCTTTTCAAAGCAGGAGATCTGAATCCTGTGAAAATGTTCTCTCCTGGGGACTTCATTACTCTTATGCCAAACAGCCAATGTAGATTTAATCATTTTATCATAAAATCATAGAAATTAGACTTGATACGCTAGCTACCATGGACCCTGCCATTCCAACCTTGTTTCCCGCACTGTTCAAAGGTGCTTTTTCATATCTAAACATAATTGTGTCCAGCAATTGGGGCTTCCATCATTTCCCTTTGGAGACAGTTCCACAGATCTTACCATTAGGAAAATTATCCAGATATTCTGCTTAGTTGCAAACAGTTTCAAAGGAAGGAAGACAGTTACTGTGATGAAAAAAGCCCTGATTTTCAAAGCTTCTGAATACTCAGCAGCTCCCTTCCATTTCAGTGGGATCTTCTGGAGACATAACACTTTCAAAAATCAGGTTATATAGGGTACTGATTATTTCAAAAGGTGATTTACATGCTTAATCAGGGCTTATTGATGGTGAAACATGTGCCTAGAAGTCTAACTTTAGACACCAGTTTGTGAAACTCTTGGCTAAGATCCTTTAAGTTCTTAATTTTTGTTACTTATGGAATGTTGACAGTTGCTGAGAAGAATCCAGCATTGACCCTCTCGAAAATGTATCCCAACACTGACCACCAATCAATACTACACATGCCTTGGAAAATTTGTTTTGCATTCTGACTTTTTCATATGTTCTCTTCTCAGCGTGTATACATGTGCGACTAATACAATCGGTAGTGAGAACTGAATAATATGACCCCTGTCTGATGGCTAGTAAAACTTTGCAGTGGACTTCCAATCTTACAAATTACAAAGCAGATTTTATTCACTTGAATGATTTTTTTTGCATATAAGACAAAACATAAAGAACTCAATGACTTAGCCTTTATGATAAATCAATAATAAAATAAAGTATTCAAACACTGCTGCTGGTTGGATTTAGACTTTTAGGTTATGTCTACACTAGTAAATTAGTCCAGATTAAAGAAATTTAATCTGGACTAATTTGTTCCCTGTCTACACTAGATTTTGCCTAGTTTGAACTAAAAAATGTTTAGCCTTAGTTCCAAACTAGTAAGTTCAAATGGTTAGTTTAAACTTAGCATTTAGTTCAAACTAAATAAGTTCAGACTAAGCAGTTAGTTCAAACTACCCATGTTTTTTAGTTTGAACTAACTTTAGTTCAAACTAGCCATGTTTTTTTTAGTCTGAACTAAAAAATTTGTTCGAAATAAAATGATGTGGTTAGTTTGAGCTAACTGGACACTGCTTAGTTCAGACTAAGCAAGTCCGAATTAAGCTTTAGTATATTTAATGAATTATGTACAAGGTGAGAGTCACACAGTTAAAACTAGGAGAAAAATAGAGTAATAAGGGTTTTACAATTTTCACAGCTGAGAAAACAGAATAAAAGTGCCTTTCATTTTATAATTCTTCTTATACGTCGTAGTCAGTCACACCACACATAGGATAACCTGGCGTGTCAAATTCTGAATGAATCCATTGAACTCCTTGGGAATTTTTCCACTGACTTTACCAGGTATGTCTACACAGTCCACAGCAGTGAGTCTCCCAGCTACAGATGATAAATTCATGCTTGCTGTGCTCACTTTAGTGAACTAAAAAAAACAGTGCTTTGAAACTGTAGCTCTGTCTACACAGCTATTTTTTGAATGTTAGCACAAGTCCTGCTCAATAAATCTATTGACATGAGTTGGGCAGGACACTTCTGTGAGCTTTATAAGCATACCCAACAGTGCCATTATTTAACTACAGGCCTTTGACTTCAGAAACAGGCTGTTGTCCTTTGTGTTAAAGAATGAATTGAAAGTTCACACTTAGATACTATAGTTTTGGTGGTCATATAAATGCCCAGGCAGACACATACTAACTATTTAAAATTATGAAATGTTACATATATCTATAATGCAAGATTAGTACTATGCAGGAACTGGAAATTCCATTGCACAGGAAAGTCCACAGTTTCAGAGGTTGTTTTCATTCCGAACCATAAGAAAATAAAATGATTTTACACCATAAAGACTAACAGATTTCTCTGGGCATAAGCTTTCATGGGCTCCAACCCTCTTCATCAGATGCATCTGATGAAGTGAGCCCATAAAAGCTTATGCCCAAAGAAATTTGTTAGTCTTTAACGTGCCACAGGCTTCTCATTTTTGCTGTGCACAGACTAACACAGCATTCCATCTGGAAATCAAATCATTTTGAGATTTTCCATGAAATCAATATATGGAATTGTATTTTGACTTTAAAAAGAAAAAAGGAATATTAAATAAAATGTTTCATTCTGAAATTGTCCTCATAAAGCACTTTCTTTTCAAATTTTGTTACAAAATAAAATGTCATCAAAATTGATACATTCCTATGGGAGATTTTGGTTTTGACAAAATGCCATTTTCTAACAGAAATACGTTCTTTCACAACATTGTAAGCCAGCTCTACTCATGATGTTAAAGCTACTGGTCAAATTCATGACTTAATGGTAAATCTAAGGGAAACTACCTAGCTAATGATATTTTTCTCTTCAACCACTAATTATCTAAGAGAAGTCTGCAGTCATGCATTCATAGGGCGAGATCCTGCACTGGAGTAAATCAACATATCTCCAAAAAGCCAACAGAAGTATGCCAATATACCCCAACTAAGTATCTGGCCTAATGTGTAAGTTACACAGAGTTTTTGCCAATATTGAACTTGATGGGATAAATATTGGAACACCCACATCTCCTGAGCATAGGCAGACATATTCTAATTACTTGATTTCCTAAGGGATAAATCAGAAATGGGCTGCTATACTTTTATGCCACTAGTGAAATGACTGTCTTAGTAAGGCAATGGCAGATACTGCAATACAATCTCTGTGTTATTTTTAGTAATGGAATATTCAACACAGATATAACTACTATAGAGGATGATGCATCAGTGCATTGAGTTTGAAGAGCATCAGATGGCAAAGACCTCCGAGGAAGCCTTCAATATTCATTAGGGAAATTGTCTCTGGCTCTTCTCCTGTCCAGTCCCTTGGTCCTGCCATAGGCTTTAAGTTAGAGAAAGGATTGCACTGTAATTTATGATTCAAACATACACTAAATTGTTTCTAGGAACATAAAAAGGCTTACCCTTTGAAAATATATTTCAATTCCTCCCATGTTTTTGAAAGGAAAACATTTCTGATAGTCTGTATTTTACCACTGTTTCATTTAATAATCCAGATCAATTTTCAGCCAGAGAGATCAGTGTGCTTAATTCACATTGCATATCTGACAGCCTGCTGTCTCTTCTTATGACTCTTACTATTTTCCAGTTTTTTTGTGGACAGCACCAGTAATGTCACTACAATTAAAGAGCAGATTGCCATTCTTATGAAAAAACAGTACTGAGTTCTCCCCATTTCAAACAGGCTTACATTTACACCTTAGTAAACGCTAAATAAATGCTTTCCAGTGAGTTCTATCTCAGAGGGAACCTGGAACCATTTTGTGCAATGTTACTTTTTGTAGATGATAAAGACAATTGCAAATCATGTATGATCACTGCAATTTAAAATATATCAAAGGGGCCTGTTCCTGGGAGCTGCTCATCATATTCAAAACCTATTGACTTTAACTGGAGTTGAAGGTGCTCAGCATCTTGCAGAATTGAGACTCCGTTGCAGATAGAGGATTGTTTCTTCTGGTTGCTCTAAAAAAGGAGCGTAGGCGTGCACCATTCTTAAGGCTTATGGAAATTAAATGTGATCCCTGGTGAAAGCATATTTAACTCAGGCTTTTGGACATGAATTCTGTCCTTGGCATAAGGAATCTCAATTAATCTGGAAATTTTCACATACAGCAGTCTACATAAACTTCAATCAACAGAATTACTCTAATATAACTGTGAAACAATTCTGGCCTTGACAAAACAATAGTGGCACCTTTAAGGATTTTGAAACTCACTCGAGCTCCATCAATTAGTTTATGCTGATAAACGCACAGTGCTTTGCATTCATAAGGCAAAGTGCTATGTGAGTGAGCAGGTTTTATTTATTATTGTTATTATTAGTAGTATTAGTATTATTAAGGTCTCCCCAGGTCTTTGCCGAAGCTGCTGGTGTTATATGAAGTCCTGCTCCCATATGCCAGAAGTTCTCTTTTGGTTGTATACCAAAAACACCAGGGCCAAGAAGCCACAGTTTCCCAGGCTCTTATTCCTCCTGAGGAAAAGTAACTCTCCTAAATTACCAGCTATGATTCCTGCCTGCACTTGGGCAGATTTACTTTATTCTGGTTTTATTTTCACATTTTCTTGAGTGAGGCAGTGCCCCATGTGCTCCAATGGCAGAACTACCATAAATCAGCAGGTACCTAAAACTCCTTTAGAAAACTGAATCTACCACCAAGCTGAAATAACCAAATGTTTGACCTAAATAATGTGATAAAAAAAGGCCAAAATTTTTGAAAGAAAATTTAGAAAAAAAAAGTTTTTCTTTTCTTTTCATTAAAATCCAACTCTTGAATTAAAAAAAAAAAAAAAAAAAAAAATCCAACCCCTCCATCTTCAATCTGTTTTTGGTTAATTTCTTCCAGTTTTTGGTAAAAAAAAAACCAAACAAACCAGGAAATGATGAAAAGTGTCCATGAAGAAATGTGCTTGGGGCAAGAAGTCATTTTACACACACACACACGCACACGCACACGCAGTTCGTTCCATTCTAGGAATAATGTTGAAAACAAAAACCGTGTGTGTACCGAGACTAAGCCTACTGATTCAAAGCACGATCCTAAATAAATTTTATGTATAACTTTCCCTGAGTTTAGTGAGAATTCTGTACACAAAGGCTATGCAATATCTGCCTTCATTTACCAATAAGAAAGACACTCATTCATATTTTTTGTGTCTTTAAAATTTTCAGCCACTATCTTAAACCTGAATGTCAGACAACAGGGGCCTGCAGTTTATGTACTCTATTATCTATGCCCCACTACACTGTTTAAGAGGTTTGTTAAAACCTTTCTCTGCCTAATTTATATCTCAGTATTAGCACTATTTTAAATTAGTTTTGCTGAACTGAATATTCTGGATCGTTTCTTTAAGTGACAGTCCAGTTCTGTGCTGGCCGTGATGCTCAAACACTTTATTATAATGGAAGCTCAAAAAGTATCATGCTTCAGGAAAGAACTGAGCACTTTCATTAACTTAGGCTTTGTGCATCCTGCTATCTTTGTGTTCCTGGGCTGCTCTGTGACCCCTTTCAGAAGAAGGGAGTGGATGGGTCACATGACTATGTCCTTGCTTTCTCTCAGCCCCCCCTGCAACTCATGGAGGAAGCAGTTCCTCTTCATTTCCCTGAGCACAGAGGCTGCCCACTGCCCACGCAAAAGAAAGATGAGGACCCTTTTGTCTTACATTCCCTGTGCACCATTGTAAAACCCCAGTTATAAAGTGATCCATTATCAGCATACATGCAGCTGACTATATCTCTCCATTGTAAAACCCTGGTTACTCTACCACTGGATTTTAAAAATTGCCACTGAATAAGCAAATAAAAACAAATCAAGTGTTGGTCCTATGTACAAATAAAGCTTGCAAGGGATTGATGCACTGCATGACCCCAGGGAATCTGGTTTTTTTGGAACACATAACCCTCTCTCCTGTCACCCCGCTTTATTGCTCATAGTATATCCTCAGCATCTCCTTTTCCAGCTCAGGGCTTTCACACAGCTCTGGCACTGCACTGCAGTCCTGATCTTCTGTAGTGCTGGGTCCCTCCTGGAGACAGACTGCTAATTTTTTTGTATTATACAATATTTTTCTGCTGTGGCTAAATATCCACCATCAGTGAAGACAAGATTCCTAAGCTCCTTTTCATCTGTTCTAAATATGTGATACTAAGGGCTAGAATCTCCCCTCAATTATAGCTGTGTGAATTGAAAGGAATTGCACCAGCTTTGTTGGAGTTAATCTAGATTTACACACTGGTGTAAATAAGAGAAGATTTTGAGTATAATTCTCTCTGACAAAACTCTAATTTTCACTCTTCTTCCTTCATGTCTGCTCTTATTGGTCTTTTTTTCCTTATTGGAATCTCAAGTCTAATGGGATTTAAATTATATTAAGAGAATAATTCTCATCAGTGTCAGGTAGGTATTATGAAATGTGAAAAGTGTTTAATACACACTATTGCATTCTCTGTGCTGCAGCACATATGGAAAAAAATGTACTGTTCCATCAAGCAAAGGTGAACATGCACTCTCTCTCTCTCTCTCTCACACACACACACGCGCGTGCGCGCGCACGCACACACACACAAACTCACACTCTGAGGCTAAGCATATCAGTGGAAATTGCCTTTAAAGCAAAGAATTAACTGCAAGCAAACCAGTAAATTATATCCGTAGAGCTAAGGAAAAAAGAAAAGATTTGCCTCTTGACAGATCATCACAGAGCTCTTCTTAACACTGTACATTAACCCATCTTTATCCATAGATCTATAAGTGAACCTGGATTTTCCTTTCTGCTGCAGCTCTCACACCTAAGAAATGTTGTGATAGATAAAAATTACAAGTACATGTAAACAGATTTCTCATATGTAATCAGGAAGACCAGTATATTTATGGGTGCCAAATGCAATGATTTTGATAGTCTGGAGATGCCCTGAATTTGATGAGAAGAGAGAGAAGAAGGAGGAGAGAGAGAAAGATACTGTACATTCTAGTTTAAAAATGACTAACATTAGGGATTCTCTACCACAAAATTAGAGCACTTATAATTACAGATGTGATTTGATATCTAACTAATCACTCTACTATTAGGTCACTAGGTGTGTCTGACTGTCATCCACTGCTCTCACAAACGGCTGTGGATACTAAATTGCGCCCCAGATTAGAAGTGCAGGATAAAGATTCCTGAACTTAAAACTCTATGTCCACAGAGTTCCCTTTGCATATATTAATGACCCTCTGAATGAAAAAATGTCCTTTCAGCTGATAAAAAAATACTACAATATTCTACTCTGATGCTCCAAGCACTTCAGTTTTACAAAGTAGCATCAGGACACTACAGTGATTAGTAAGATATACCAATCTATATAAACTAGACTAGACTAGACTAGACTAGACTAGACTAATACTTGCCTAATATAGGTACAGTGATTTTAGATGTGACAACAAAACACTGTCATAGTTTTCATATGTACAATATTGAATCAAAATGTCCTAATATTCACTCTCCTAGGTTAACTGCACCTTGGATATCATTTGTGTCTGTGAGAGCAATAGCCAACCAGTTTTTTTTTCTTTTTTTTTAACCTACAAAGCCCTCTCTTCATCTACCAGTTAGCAAAGCCACCCATACTTTGCTTCCCACTGCTGTTTCATGACAGCAATACAAGTCCTACCCTAAATCTAAGTTAAATGTTATCTGGCAAAGAAGCAGCATTGCTCTTGTGTGTTATTGACAGATGAATTATCTTTAGCACCATAACAGCAAGTTGCTTGCATGGTTAATATTTCAATTAGACATCTCCAGTATCAGAATACAGACACCTACAGTCTTAATTGAACTAAAAGGAAGTAGCAAATCAGTAAAGGACATCTGCTACCTTTCCCCCCTCCCACTTCCCAGTACTGCTCCTATGGCAAGAGAAAGTATTTAATTCGCTAAAGCTGATCAGTTAAAATTTAATGCTAGTGCCAAATGTCTAGAGCTGCATCGATAAAACCATTATGCCTGCAGTCTTCTGACACAAGGAGATGAAGGTTAGACCAGTAAATTTTTCAAAGGCTTATTATATGCCCATGCTGATCAGATGCACATACAGTAAGAAGCAAGACTCATTAGACAGAGAAACTGAGTAGAGTCTAAAAAAGTCACAAAAATGCATGACTTGTAAAGGATCTAGTGATTGCTATAAAACTGATATGAGAAACATGAATTAAAGGATAAATGGATCTCTCAGTAGCTTAAATAACTAAATTCTACATTTCTGTCTGAAGCCTGCAAGCCACCCAGAGCAAATGACTAGAAGAATGCTATAATATTGATCTTAAATGTTCTCTGATTCCAAAGTTCTAGCATCCTCTTGAGTCCATGGCCTTTAGAACTGGGAAAGGGTCTAAGCCTTCACAAAACAGGCAGCTTATACTATTCACCATTGTGTCTAATGTGAAAGAATAATGATATAGTCACAACCCTTAAGTCTCAAGTCCTCTGTATAAAAGACAAAGAAGGCAGAAACAGTGGCGGTAGAAACTTACAGAATATATCTCCTCCCCACTGCAAATATACCTCACCGGTGAAGCAGGAAGGATGGTTATATAGTTAAGGAACCAGAATTGGACAAGAGATTAAATTATGATATCATTCTTGAACTACAGAGAAAACATGTGGGCAGAAAAATTATAGAAATTTTATATCATTCTATTCTTTACTCATGCCTGGTTTTATGGAACATAGAAGACTTCTGAAAATCTGCCAGAATGCAGGGTTCTTACAAACCCATGAAAAGATTTTTAAAAATGACTCCAGGCTAAATTTTAGTGCCATGAAAATGGGAGACAAATTATAACAAATTAGGCATATGTAGTATGACCAGGTACACACGTTTCCTGAGGCACTGTTAAAGAAACTCAGTTACAAAACTGCCTAGAATTGCTCAATATTTCTAATATGTGAAGTGGTTTTCCCATGTGGAAAAATAGTCACTAGAGGCTTGGCTGAGACCAGTCAAACTCATTGCATTTTTAGTTTACATCATATTGAAAATTGTACCTCACAGTATGAAGGGCTAGTGCATTAACTCACCCAGTGCCACCTTTTCATGGGCCTTTCCCCTCTACCTCTTTTAGGGCTGCAGTATTTGGATCCTAGTCACACTCCGTGTTAGACTTTTTACAAGACTGCCTGACACTAAGTACGTATACATATTGTTTGATATGCTACTGACAGTCCCTGGAGAACATACAACTCACAGATTCATACTCACAACAGTACATACATCACTAGGATGTCTTTATTCCTGAGGGATCTGTACCCTTCTCCCTAGGTACTCACAGCTGGCATTGACATAAGGAGGAATTTTGATAGCGTAAGGAAAAGGATGGACACCCACAATGTAGATTTAATCCATCATATGCACCACTTTTCATCACTTCACCATATTTAGAATTCAAGGTCAGGTTCTATCTCACCTTCTGCTAGGGTGGGTAGGAGGGGGACAGAGAGCTCATAACATACTTGTAGAATGTGATCAACATTTGACCTACCAGGGATTTAATCAACAGAAGAGCATGAAATAGGGAGTAACATGACAATATTATGTATGTATGATGTATTATGATAATTTCCTTTAGCAATTTACTTATAGAGAAGAAGCAATAACTACTAATTACAGCATTTCATCATTTGGGGCCCTATTGTACTATCTCCAGCTTTTTTTCTGATTTAAATAGAACTCTTTTCTGTCAAAGGAGAGATTTACTGCCAATAAAGATCTACCTGGCTCTAGAAAAGTAGGTGACTTACTCAAAATGATCAGGATCCTGACATAAATTTACAAGAAATGCTGTTAGGTTACAAATGATGTATTTTAAATAATACATTTCTTTAATTAGCATGTGCTATATCATGACCCTTTGATCCACATGTAAGGTACACTTTCTGTACCCAAATCTCCCATGTTTTCAAGGAAAGCTTGGTATGAACTGATTCTCTGCCATCATCCCTCTGTGTTCCAGATACTACAGAGAGTCCTCAGGTAAGCATTCCCAAAAAGGAAGAATGAGGAAGTGGAACAGGACTGGGGACAGAGAATAACCCTCAAGGAATCACTTCTAAAGTTAAGAGTTTCTCCTGCTGCGCTCATTCCTCAAGAGCATAATTTGGGAGATTCTTACAGACCTTTCCTCCTCTCCTTATTCACTCCTTTCTTCTTTTATTTTCATTTTTTGGAGATGAGAGGGAGTGGGTGATTAAGTAATACCTGAGATGATTAAAATTGTGACCATTAAGAAAATTAGATGTACTTGTTTCTTTGAAAACTAGTTGTTCACCTCTGCATTTCACCCAGCTTGGTCAGTCATCACAGATTATATATTTTCTTCCTGTTTTGCAGGGTCATTTTCTAGTCATTTTACCTTCTGGCTCTCATTCTATCCAGGCAAAATGCTGCAGTTGAGTTCACATGACTAATATTTAAATGCAAATAAAAATCTTGTTTCATTGGAATATTAAATTAAAAATGAATTATTTGCATTTGTCTTATTTTTGTAAAAATCTTGGTTTTCTTAAAAAAACCTTATTATTGGCTCCAATTAAATGTGGGGCTCATTCTAATTAACCTAAACAATTGGCAACTTTATTCAACAGATCTTTTCTGGTTGGTTGTCTCTATACAAGTAACTAAATACTTCCAGAGTCTTATCTCAGACTGTGCTGTGTAAAATGAGAGTGTTACCATCTAAATACAAACATAAATCAATGCATTCACCCCAATTAGTGCAAGTGAATGTCAGCTACACTCTTTTAGCAGCAAGGGCTTCCAAGACTACCATTTGTTCACTTCCAGAACACAACAGGTGATCTTTCTACCTGGCCTGAGATGGGTTAAAGAAGATAGCGTCCTGCCAAGGAGATATAGATAGATATAGATATAGACAGATAGAGATATAAATATGTAGATACAGATACTTATTCAAACTACTTAAAACCCCTCATCATTTCTTCACCAGATATATGCAAAGCAACCTATGAATCGAGACTGATATTTTATTAAATTCAGCTGTGTTTGTTCCCTTATTAATATTCATAGAGGATCATCTGTCTTCAGTGAATGAGTTAAGATGTCTTGGCCAGTACATGTATAACCAAATCATCACCCTGTAACTTGTAAAATGTGATTTCATATGAGATATTGATAGCCTAAGGGAAGTTCTGGATAACAGAAATTCATAATCAGAATTCCAGTGCATTTGATCCAATACCGTTTCATCAGTGTTAGAGAGAGATGAGTAATCATAAATTTCAAAGTCATCATTGCTCCTACAAACTGATTTATACACTTCCAACTTTGGACAAATGAAAAGCAAAGAACTCATGCCAAAATATTCCAGTCAGAAATCTCCTTATCCTTAGGGTGGCTGCTGAAACTTACAGTAGTAGTTAAAGATCTAGCAGTTTCACTTGGTAGAACATGACCTACTTATGCTTATGCCCAATCCATCTACTTTTAATCAAACTGCCCCTTTATCTGTAAATCCCCAATCACTACATGTAGGATATGTGGATCTGCTGATAAGAAATTTTTGCAGGAAAAGAGAATCTGGGCAGATAACAGTTTTATTGCCAGGGCTGCTGGCAGCCACTCTAATACCTCATTTATTTCAGATTTATAAAGGTCCACTGTGCAGATCTGAGGGCAGAGCTGAGAATTTAACAGCTATGGTAAACAGAATGTGTACCCTCAAACTTTATTTGATGCTCAATGTCAAGTTAAAAGGATATTGATCATATTATCCCAGTTTGGAATGAAAGTAATTATCCTATTAATACTTAGTTTTCCAGAGGGCCTGATTCTCTACTCTGTAATGCTGGTTTTACATCTGCATGATGTGATGTGATTCCAATGGAAATATACCAGTGTGGCACTGGTATATCGGGGAGGAGACTCAGACTCCATAGTCTTCCAAAGGGAATGGCAGTAAACCAACTGTGTGAATCATTTAAAACTGCACTGGAGAAAGAACAATTATAGAGAGCTATCCTGTATTGGGTGGGACGGCAAAGTAAGGCAGCAAGTAGAATGGCCAAAACTCAATGCATCTTTTCTAACTTAAAATTCTGTGACTACATTAATAATACCTATGTAACCTAGTCCAGTAACCTAGTCCAATAAACAGTTTCGTGGAAGGTATAAACTAATTAGTCTCCAAAATCAGAAGGAAATGGGCTTGCCAAATGAACCTTTATAATTCATTTTCTGTTGAAGGGTTTTCTTTCTTCCTTATACGTAATTCTGAATACACGGTATTATATACATTGAAGAGTTTGTTAAAACAGTGCATGGATAAAGCAATTAAAGCAACAGTATGTCAGCGGTTTCTACAAAGATTAACAAAACCATCTGTAGACGGTGT
Source organism: Podocnemis expansa (assembly GCA_007922195.1). Lineage (NCBI taxonomy): Eukaryota > Metazoa > Chordata > Testudines > Podocnemididae > Podocnemis > Podocnemis expansa. The sequence continues at coordinate 28,945,008 of ML681963.1, forward strand.
CCAGAGACCCAGCACTGTTTGCAGAATTCAGACTACAGATTTGACAGAGAGAGATATCTTTTGTGTTTCTTTGTTGCCTAACTATTTTCAAAGCTATAACCAACTTTTTTTCCTCCAAGTAAAGACTGTTATTGTATTATACACCATTGCTAAAGCAAGAAGTTCTGAAATTAATTTAATCAAAAGGTGAAAATTATTTCTCAAACAAAGAATGTCTGCTACTGACAGGATGCATTTTATAGTTCTCTGCTGAACTGTAGATCAACTTAAAAAAATATAAACAAAACAAAAGCCTTTATGGAATAAAGCCAGAGCCAGATATTTCAAAGGTTACTGTTGGGTATATACCAATTTGATACAAAGAGTTAAATGATTCATTTGGGAAAGGCTTTTATTTATTTATCCATTTAGGTGAGCTGCTAAGTTCATATACTGCTAAAGTATATACCTACCTCCAGCATTAGATAATTTTGGTTTTAGGCTGGACTTCGCTCATTTCATTTTAAAAATACTGAAATGTATGCTGAACAATAATCCTTTTCAAATGCATTATCATACATAAATGAAAAAAGGTGAAGTTCATTTTCTGTGAGCACTTGAGGGGGAAAATGTTTCAGGTGACATTTGAGACATTTAAAACAAGGCTGGCTGATTTACAGAGGACAATCTGATCTAGACTAGATGACCTAATAGGTCTTCTCCATCTCTATTTTTTATGATTCACTGAATAATACAAGGGCTAACAATGGTAAATCAGTAAAGAGAAATGTAATATGTATGTGGAGTATTAACATATTTGGTTGGAATCTTCTAACTGCGTGATCCAGAGGAAACATTTAAGGTATTAATTTTACACAATTTTTATTTATTATAAAACAATTATTAATTTTTTCAAGTGATATGATTTAAAACATAAAATTCAGCCTGATGAAGCTTGTAAATACCCTTGAAGTCTGATTAAGCATAAGAAACCAAAAGCTATCGTAAGCCAAATCCAGCTCAGTCATTTCTTTCAAGGGGCTTGCTCATAAAAACAAGGCACACTGGATTTGGACTTATGTAACTAATTCATCAGGAAGCCGGTCCACAAAAACTGGCATACCTTAGACTGCAGAAACTTTTCAATGGTGGTGCAACTAGCGTTCACACTCAGGGATGCCTCCACTCCCAAGCAAGAGGCAAAATTACGATGAGATGCTAAAATATTGCTGGCAAATCTCACTTTTACAGATACTCCAGCTTTTTAACTAACATTTCATATACAACATAGGCCAGATTGCCGGGGGAGGGGGGCGGGGGTGACAGCTTTTCAATCCAAAATCCTGGTCTGTTGGTTGGGGATGTGGTATTTCACTGAAATACTTGTATAACACTAAGTGTGTACAGAGTTGTATAACTATAAATGTGCCTTGAACTTGAATACAATACTCCCCTGCCTGTGTGAGCATGTTTATATTGGTGTAACTGCAGCCAGACTAGCGTAATTGTACTACTTTAGCTATCCCAGTATAAAATCAACTTTCCTATGTAAAGGTAGCAGGATTGGGCCCTAAGTCAAAGAAATTAAATGCAACATTGGTTTTCATCCATAGAGTTTTGTTCAACAGTTGTGTGTATCATTTTCCACAATCCAGCAAATCAGTCATCCAAAGTCAGGCACATAAATCCAAATAATATGTTCATAATGCTGACCTGAGGCCCAGTCTGACTCATATTAATGAAATTTGAAAATGCTCAACACCTACAAGACTTGGGTCCACAGTTTAGAAATGTACAGTAAAGAAAAAACAGTTTTCTAAGTGATCTTGCCTTCTATTCTCGGGGTTAAATTTTTACTGACAAAGACAATTTTTGACTTCTTTTAATTCATAACAACTTTATCTATCTATTTTGTGCTTTAACTCTTGCTGCAGTTTGCTTTTCTTCTATGCGAACAAAGTACAGAATATTTGAAGTGCAGAAGATGTTTGTAATTTTTAACATTACCCTATGGTTGCAACTAGACCACAATTTAGCAGTCTATGACCCTGAGGAATGGAGTCTATGTATCTATATCATGCATATCTGTATCAAAAACTGAAACATATGCAACCAATTCTATATCCCATGCAAGTAACCCTCATGCCTGAGAGAAGTTTTGTTTACTTCTATTGAACTATTCAAACAATTAAGAACTACTGCTGTGATTAAATGGTGTAAGACGGTGCTGTTGGTTATGAAGTGAAATGTTCTCTTTGCTCTACTTTAACTTTCCCTATTGATTTATGATAAAACAGCCAACTTCAGTAAGGAATGACACCATTTTACAGTCTGAGCCTATTTCAGTCTTGATAAGGTACTGATAATGTTTTCCATTCAGGGATTTGACATTTTCTGACTTTAATGTATCATGTAATATTTGTGTACAGTTAACAATAGGGAGAGGTGCTTAGCACCAACTTGCACAAGTATTGCTGTAGGCAGAAGTCATTGCGTGTTGAGGCACAAGGACTTTAAAAACAATTTTCTGGGAGAGGAGGAGGTATTTTAAAATCCTGTGGCCTATTCCTGCATTTCTCTCTCAAATTCATTGATGTTAATAAGAATCTTGCCTGAGCAAAAAGTGCAGAACAGCACTGTTCGCTTATTTCATTCAGAGCCATCAGGTTTTGAAATGGCAATTTACTGGATGTCTGTTAGTTCAGGGGTTGTTTTATTTTTAGAGAATCTCAATTAAATTATCCACAAAACTCAACAGCCTTTTGAACAGAAGAGGAATCAACACTGCCGCCTTGTCCCCAAACACACATGCACACACCTCCTGGCCACCTCAATCTGAACAGTTCTAATATGATACCATTTTGTGGAAAAGAGTGATAAAAGAACAAAGGACTCTCTCCTGCTTAAATCTTAATTGGAACTGGGCCTCACATGACTAAGGACTTGCATGATCAGACCTCAGATCATCATGGGCATTTAGAGGTTATCACCCAAATATATTTCAAAATTATTCTTTTTGTTTTAATTTCTGTGACTGTGGTCTTTAACCCCTACTGTCACAGAAAATTACTATATTAATTTATCAGTTGAATAGTTGGCCAGTGATTAATAATTATAAAGGTGGCCTTTTGACTTGAAAGCCATGTCACAATATTTTCTTTGACCTTTCAGTACTCCTACTCTTAAGGGCCAGATCCTGCAAAGTACCAATCAGCTCGAGCGAGATGTAGATCACCTTCACCTTGCACGAACTTCAGTGAGGGCTGAAGGATGCTCAGCACCGTACAGGATTGAACCGTACAAATAGGCTGATCCTGCATGCCTTGAAGTCTAGGGGAGTTTTGTGTGAACAAGGTCTGCAGACTGATTTCAGTGACACTGAATGAATCACGGAGTCTGCACAGTTACATAAGCATATCATCACGTTAAACTAAGTTAAAGAAGGTTTCTTTTAAAATGCATTAATACCTTGGTCCCAATCTGAGGCAAAATATATTGAAGACTTCTAAGCAGAAGAGCTACAAGCACACAATATCTTTTTTTTTTCTTTTTGGAAAAAAAAAAGATGTTTACAGAACTCTTTATGCATCATTAAGTTTTCTGGAATCCTGACCATAGCATGATGGATTTGTTTGAAAAAGTTGCTGATGTTTAGTTTTGATTCACTTCAAAAGGGCATGTCAGAAGGAAGAAAATAAAGGCAGTTAGTCGCGTAAATCACAAGTAAAATAAGAGAGGGAATATGAAGGTTCCAAAAACTTTGTCATTGATTGAAAAAAACAAACTTTATTGCAAGATACACAATTTTACTGTTTGGCACAACTAGAATATATTTGGTTTAAGGCAGAATAATTTTTATCTGAAATAATTTTCATAAGAGTAAGGGTGTTTTGGTTTTCTGTGTGTGTCTTGTTCTGATAAAACAGCTCTAATAGGGTTCATAGGGTTTAATAATTACATTAACGGTCATTTTTCTATGTCAGTTAATTGAAAGGACTAGGTCAAATATTGCTAGAGGGGAAATAAACCTAGTGTCTTCAGTGTATACTAATTAAACCTCCTTTAAAATAGTAACTTCACTGTTCTACCTTTCTGCTCCCCCTGAATAAAGACCACAAATATTTTGTAGATGCAAATGCAAATCTCTATATTTCTACTGCAAATCTGAGCTTTAAATGTGCTTAGCTAATAGTTATATTTAAAAAATCATATAAAAGCTTCTGAGTAAAGACTGCAAAGGGGAGGGGAAAGGGGGAAAAACACCTGAAACCACCATATTACCAAGCATTAATGCACCCAACACAGTCTGGAACATGTCAAAAAATGGATTCACTCACCTAAGAAATGTGCTATTCTAAATCCTTAATTGCTATTAGCAATAATTAGCAAACACATGAAATCTGAATGTGGATACGAGAAACAGACAAATTAATATTAAGAAGCTATGTTTACTAATTCCCTAAAAGAGACCATCTGTTTATAAAGACCCCTTTTTGCTTGATCTCTGACATGTATTTATAATACAGACACAGCTGGATTCTTTTTTCTTCTTAAAAATACCCTGATGCTATAAAGTCCTACCCTACAGTCTATCTGGTCTGAGTATTTGTCTCAAGTTTCAGTTGGTATGTAAGCACTCAGGGGCAATAAAATTTCACTTACAATCAACAGGCTTTGTAGTAAATATTAAAACATCAAATGAGCTGCCCTGCTTTCTTTATTGGCACTGGACAGAACTTGATTTATTTATTTATTTATTTAATCCTGACCACATTCTCATTGTTTTCTTCAATACCTATCTATATGTATATCGTTCTTTAAATTACTGGTACTTATTTGGAGTTGGGTTTGTTTTGTTTGCTGAAATAGTTGTTAAATCATGTCAGTAATAGCGGACATTAATTTAGAAATGTGCAAGGAAGTTAGGTGACTTCTAGGTATCAAAAAACGGAGCATTCATATACTAAGTTTTCATTCTACTTTAGGGAAGAAGAGAGAGGGAAAAAAAAACAACACACCATTGATCCTACACTTCTCACAGATAGAGGTCACTAATGGACTGAATTTGAATCAGTGTGGCAGAAACCACAAAGTTATATGAAAGTAATCTAGTGAAAAATGAACTCATTTTAAGATTAAAGAACAACAGTGGTAATAGATATGATTAGGAAGAAAAGCCCTCACCTTCACAGACACAATATTATTCTAAAGGTACCCTTTTTCTAAACAGTTAAACAGAAAATGCAGTACAGGGAAAGCCGGATACAGATGCGTATTTAAACTCTCGCTTGTTTTTGAGTTTGTAAGACTCAGTTTCCCTTTTCCTTCTGCTACAAGGGATGGAAAAGTCAAACCTGATAAGATCCTACTCTTTGGAGATTTGCCATTTCAAGCAATTCAAGACTAGCACGTTCTTGATTCTGGATTCAAACCACAGCCCATGTAATGCAGATTCCAACTGGGAGGTGTTGGGTTGCTGTAGGGAGATATGCCTTAAATCCTAAATCAAACTGTCCAACAGGCCAGGACATAAATGTGCCTTGTAACAGTGGCTCAGATTAGATCCAGACAGAGGCAAGCCTGGATAAAATAACATCATAGGAAACACAGTGTGCGTGTGCGTGTGTGTAGGGAATCTTTTTAGAATACCACGTGCATTCCAACACAATTCGTCTTTGTTACAGTCTTGGACTTCTGAAAACTGTGATAAGTGTTCTGATCACAGATAATTTTACCAGCATTAGATTAACACAGGGATTGGAATTGCTTCATTTATGATTTCTGGCCTGCACAATCATCCTTTCAACTGCCTAGCTACTGAGTCAGGAGGGATGGAGAACAGCAATTTAAATGTCTAATCTGCTACAAATTGAGAAGTTCAAGGTGCATGTGCAATGTCCCATTCTATAGCCCTGTAGCAGGGGCTAGTTTTTGCAATGTTTTCCTGTGGATTCCTTTTAGTAATGCTTCAAGGGGAACATCCACCTGGCATAAATCAGTATTGTATGTATTTACTTTTTTGTACCAGTCCCTTTTTAAACTTAGTAAGGGTGCATTTTAGATATATATATCTGTTGTATTTTGTTTGGTGATGCATAGCCATGCCCCAAAGATAGCAATGCACACCTTGATTCTTCATTTCGAAGAGAGCGAAAAAGATTTATTGGTCTAGTAACCTTAAATTAATTTGGGAAAATGATGGAAGGCTAGTGTAGTCCTGTTCCCCCCCCCCCCTTTCATTTCCATATAGCTATAGAGCCTTCTGAGTGACAGTCCTCTGAATCCATGATTGAATCAAAAGTGCCTTTGGGTAAAAATTACATCAGTCAAAGGAAGCCATGAATGAGGTGTATGGTAGGTTTGTGGGGATTAGTAGTTTTTGTTTTCTCTGAGTAAAGACTGTAGAATTTGCCTCCACTATTAGATCAAGCTTGAGATCTATTAGATTTTAATGGTTTGGAGGCTCTGACCAGAGATATAGTAAATAAATGCCTGTGTGAGAGAGAAAGAGCTCAACCTCCCTTAGTGATCTCCCTGCTTCCCAGAAAATGCAACCAACCTCTCTTCCCTTACTGTTTAGCAGAGCTTTGCATGGCAAAAAGCAGCATCTGAAGAAATCTAATCAGCAGGGTCTGCACACTGCACAGACATTTACACAGGTTTGTGCCCTTGACTTTACTAGTTGCCTATAAGCCTCAAAACAGGTTTCCTCCATGCCAATTAATTAAAAAACTCCTGTTGACTGATTCCCACTCAGAAGGGAAGGTAGCTAGCATAGCTTCTCCCTCACTTTGCAGCCGCTATTTTGTTTTTTGGTTTTCTTCTCACAGACTAGAAAGTTTGTTTTCTTTTAAAACCTCATGATTTGCCTATTTGCATTAGAGGCTGCTGTGCTGTGTATAAAGACTTGATGCAATTGGGGGTTTTTCTCTTGCTCTAATTCAGCCAATCCACCCACCCCCTGTTCTTGTCGCTCCAGACAGGAATCTGATGGATTCTGATGCCTGTCTAGTTTGTTCTCTCTTCTCCCCTGCTCTGTTCATTGGTGTTTTGCAGGCAGAGAGCGACCTGCCATCTCTTCCGAGGCTGGCTCGTCTGCTAAAGCGCCAGTTTCCCAAAAGAGTCTCTCACCCCCCCCCCCAATCAAATACCCCTGGAGATTATAACCCACAGACTGGTCTCTCCTGATCTTTTAGGTGTCTGCTTTGAAATCCAGAGCCTTGTTTGTGTCTCTTGGACAGGCCGGGTGCACAGCCGTGCCCGGGCGAGTGTGAGATGTGTGTCTTTTGCACGGCGGCTAAAATGGTAGCGGCCAGCCTGTGGGCATGAAAATCACTTGCGCCGAGGCGGGTGAAAGCTGGCGAGCCACTCCACAGGCAGCCTGCTGCAACCCCAGCAAACTTGCACTTTACTAAGTGGTGTCAAGAAGCGAGCAGCCCTGCGTCCAGACACTGATCCCATCCCCTTCCCAAATGGGGCTGTGGCTCTCTAGGGACTGGCTGGGGCTATTTGTCGCTGCCCCAGACCGCCCGCTCGTGGCTCTCTTTCTCTCCCGCAGACTGGGAGGCACTGGCCTGACTGGGAAGGGACGGGGAGAAGTGGAGCCCGGCTGTACCTGGCAGGGCTGGGCGTCCTCCTCCTCCGGCGAGGCTCATGCGCTCCTGGCCAAAACTTTCGCTGCAGCCGCGGCGCTGGCGCGTCTCCTCGGTCCCGCTCGCCGATTGCGGGCTGCAGGCGCGGGGCTGCCGGTCCCCGCAGCCAGCCGCTCCGCTGCCCTCGCCTAGGAGGCGGCGGCACCATCCTCCCCCTTCCTCCGCCGCCGCCGCCGCGCAGCCCAGGGCGCTGGCATCCCCGGCCGCCTCCTCGCCCGCCCGCCCGAGCAAGGCAGGAAAAGGAGGGCGGGAGGCGCCGGAGCAAGCCCCGCTGCGGCGTTCACACGAGCCGCAGGCCCCGGCCGGTGCGTCTGTCTGGCCGCCGGAGCTTACTGCTGCCTCCGCTCCCTCTGCCCTGCTAATGTAAGTCGGGCTTTTTTTCCCCTCCTTTCTCCCCCCTCCCCGCCTGCCACCCCAGGGAGATGTTTACAGTAATGAATTCAGCTGATAGCCAGCTCGCCCCTCTCCTGGAGTCCCTCCCACATTTCCAGTTTGAAGAATGCTTGGAAGGCAGCGCGGGGCTGCAAACTGAAGCTTTCCAAGAGGCAAAGTCAGGCGCTGCTGCCTTTTTTTTTTTTTTCCTTTTTAACCCGTCCCTTGCGGAAAGCAATGGAGCAAATCCGGAGCCTGCTCCTGGCGCATAGAGACGAGCCAATGCGAAGCGGAGCAGAAGCGGCGCAGCTGGCACCGTTCAGATCCGGCCTGATGGCTGCGCTCAGTGCGGCAGGGCTCCCCGGGCAGCCCTCTGCCCAAATAGCCGGGCGAGGGCAGGCGAGATTGGCAGCCTGGCTGAGGCTCTTCCCAGAGCCTGAGGAAAGGGGAGTTTGCCCCAGGAAAGCTCAGGCGATGAATACATTTGTTAGGCTTTAAGTGACTCCTGGCCGCTGGCCCTCCCGCCCCAGCTGGGGCTGGGTTTTTGCAGGAGAAATGTGTTCACCCAACCTCCCCCTGGCCACAGACTGATCCGGCAACGTTATTTAGTGGGGCGGGGGGCTGGAGAATAATCAGGGGGAATGCTTGAAAGAGGGAAAACATCTGGATCCCAAATGAAAAGTGCCCAAAAGAAGGAGAACAAACCTCGACCCCAACACGGCTTTATTTACTGGCCCCAAGGAGGATTTCTCTCCCCGACCTTCTAGCAGGGAAATGGCAGCACATAAAGAAATGCATAAACTGGGGGGAGAGGCACGGATTTTTTTTTCTTTTTCTTTTAATGCGCTGCCTGATCCCCGTGAGTCCTCAGCTGGACTTGAAAAGGCTGCAGAAACCTGAGGCTGGGCAGCGCCGTCTCGCCGTGCATCTCGGCTAAGCCCCACGCCGGTGTCTTGCCCGGAGCCAGGAGCCCCTTTCGGTTTACACACAATTCGGATTGCCTGCAGGTCCCGCGGCGGGCAGGAGAAGAAGCCGCTCCGTAAGTGCCTGCCTTGTCCCGACAGGTCCGGCTGCAGGCTGTTATTTCATGGGGAAGAGCAAGTTGCTCGCCAGGCTCCCCAAAGGCGGCGCGGCGCAGGGGAGGGGCAGGGCTACCTGGGCATGCAGGACACAGGCTGGGTTTTAAGTTACCGGGCGGGGGGGCATGAGGAGGGGCCAAGGAGGTGACTGTGATCAGTCCCATGTGGCTGGGAGTCAGGCAAGGCAAGGCAAGTGCCTCGGGATTTCTTTACTCCTTGCTTTCTTGGCAGCCTGCAACCTGCAATTTGCTCTCGCGGAGCCATTTTCTAAATCTTCTTCTGCTCTCCCCTGGGCTCTGAATTGCCCCCCTGTCGCTGGCGTGGCTCCTCTTGAGGCCACAGGCGCGGAATAGCCTTGATGCAATGAAGAGAGGTGGCCCGTGCTGAGCAAATGACCGTGTGTTGCTCTGCGCCTCTTTTAGAGCCCCAGCCTCCCCTGGCCTTTCCCTTCCCTGCCCCAGCCTTTTCCCACCTCGCCGTGCCCTGAAAGGTGGCTAGAGAAAGCCTGAACCGGCCGGTGTCAGTGAGTGAAGCTGGAAAAGGAGCCACTGGGCGAGGCCGGCCCGCCTGGGCCATCAGGAGCGGCTGCGACAGCCACGCCTGGCTTGGGAACCGACGCAGCTCAGTGCACTAGTGGCCGGCCACGCACGCTTCATTTCCCTGACCTTGAACTTGCAACCCGAGATGAGCCATTTATCTGCACCGGGGCAGCAAGCCGGGGGCAGGCGAGAAAATCTGGCCCTTCCGAAGGGATTGGGGAGGGGAAAGACACCCCCCAGCCTGATTATCTTTTCAGAACAGGGGCGTTTTCTGCCCCCCCCCACTTGCTGCACCCACCAGAGGCTCGCTGAGATGTGCAGGCGGGGGTGTCCAGCGCCCCCAGCCCCATTCAGGTCCCAGCCAGAGAAGCAGGGTGCCCCGTGGTGCCCCCCCCAGCAAGGGGCACCCCACCCTGGGGGGCAGGCTGAAGGGAGAGAAGCACAGGCAAACTGCTGGGGGGGGGCTCAGGAGCAGTGCCAAGGTCCCCCCCACACCAGCCATGGTCCCCGTCATCACACCTGCCTGACCCTTTATCAGCCCCCCGAAAAGCAGCCCGGGGACAGGGGGCAACCCCAGCTCACCTAGGGGGCCTGCTGACAGCAATGAGGTGGAGCTCCTGCTTTTTTAGGGTGCACCAGTTTCTGTTTGCTTTAAATGGGGGGGTCAGTTCACACTCCGGGGTCAAATGTTTCTGGGCTTGAGGACTCAAGGGACCCTCTGGGCCAAAGAGATGCCTATGGGACTCCAGCTTTTGTCCCAGGCCTGGGAGAGGGATCTAATCTAGCAAAACTTCATCCCCTGGTCGCCCTCAGATGTCACTAGCTCCCCTCTAGCCCATCGCTGGCATCTTCTCCATCAAGGAGGGTGGTGGAGCTGAAAGCATCCTACATTCAAGCCACTGGGCTCAGCTTTTGCAGGGATAATGAGGAGCTTGGACAGAGCCACGCAAAAAACGTCTCTGAGCAAAAAGGAGGAAAGCGTCTTTCACAGACGCACTTCAACAGATTCAGGGGAAAGTTTTAGCAGCATTAAACTTGAGCGCCTGTTTCCTTCGGAGGAAGAAAGGGCATTTTTTTAAATAGGAGATACATGCAGGCCTCAAATGTGTGCGAGGGGCAAGACACTTTCACAACTAAATCGCAATCTCGATTCTGCTCTGAGATACTTTGTCTGTTTTGGTAAATATTAAACACTGAAGAGAGAGAGGCACTGTGGATACACTACAGATTTTGAATGCCCATTTTAGATACAACTTACAGTAACTGATGGTGTGTCCTCTGAAGAGCTAGCATCCATTGAACCTAACCTACTAATTAAAAGCAATAAGGTTCAGTAAGAAGGTCTTTTCCATAGCTCCAAACAGATACTCAGATCAGCATCTAATATTTTTTTTCTTTTAATTAAGCATTTAAAACAAAACAGAAGAAAAACATAACTTACTTGCCAAAGGATGGATCAAGTATAGTTCCCCATTTCTTTAACACTGATGTAGGCACAAAATCAAATATGCTTTCTTGAAAGACCTTCTAAAAATACCTGGCATGTGGGATTTTCTCCCACAAAAGCTCATGTGATAAATAGATTTGTTCGTTTTTAAGTGCCACAGGACTCCTTGCTTCTATTCCTAATAGAGTTATTTAAAAAAAAAATGGTGGTATAAGCAGTGTCATCATGCCGGAATGAGTCAAGTCTCAGAAACATGATTATCATTTCCATCATCTCACATGTACAAACAGGAGGCTTTCTAAACTTGAAAAATCACACCTCAGTGCCTGCGAAGCTTTAAAAAGCAAGACAAGCACAATGCTGTTCTGGAATTGTGTGCAAGTCTCTTTGCTTTGCCAAGGTGGCAGCATAGCACAGGATTAGGCTACTTGGAAGAACACAAGAAATACCAACATTCAAGAACACATTGTGGGATAGCCAACCTGTCCTAACCTACCGGCTTTTAAAGCCCCCTCCCCCTCACTTAGGTTTATTTATTTCCCTTGTTTGAATTTATTAATCTTATTTATTGATGAAGCATTATTGTTAAACAAAGTGCATTCATATGGTTGTAAAGGAAATCAACTGAAAGGAGAAAACAGAAGTGCACACTTCTTAAATTATCTGTGACCATAAGTAGGGCCAGCCTAGAGTGAGGTACCATGATGTAATCCATACTAAAGGCCCACTAATATGATTACTTTTAAGAGAGAATGAAACACACTAACATAAGGAAAAAAACAGCTTATTTTGCAGACATGGATTTAGGGTGAAATTTGCACATTATACATAGAGGAAGGGTAAAAGGAACTAAAGATATTTCTCTTAACTCAAAGAAATAAAAGCCTGCCACAGAGTCCACTCCCTTACCCTGAATTTCTCTTTACAAACAACTTTTCACACACTCGAAGTTCACCACAGTGATCTGCATTTATGTTATCATGTAGCTTCACGTCTCTTCTGCACAAAGCGCTCCCCAAGTACAGGCTGAAAGAGTGGGGAGAAAGGTCTTACTGCTCTAAAATCCTGGGCTTCTTTAATAGTGCATAGGTGATTAATGAATCCCCTTGTTAACCGCTCAAGCACCCCAACCTTAATCAAATATCTTCCCAGTCTGGCTTCCACCCAATGTAAGCTTGCAGACTGGTGAGTCACCCGCAGGCTTACTCTGCCACAGAACCTCAATAGAAAATCTACTGAGGTTGACTTGTTTACTTCAATGTGTTTTAAATCAGGTTCTAAATGCACAGGAAACAGAAGGGGAAATCGGGACTATTGTTGTTCACCAATTTCGGGAAAATAAAATATGTGATGCTTACTTAGGAATGTTTTTTTTTTTTAGTTTTATCACTGCAATTTAGAAGGGAAAGATTTTTTAGAAGTTGAAAAAAAAAGAGGAAACACAGATAGAAAAAAAGAAGGAAAGAAAGAAAGTTAGCAATTTCCCCAGCTCCCTGCAAGAAGAAAAATCTCTGCAGTGACAGGCCACTATGGCATTTAATCATTTTATTTAGTTCATTGTATTTTGAATTTTGGGACAGGATGAGGTTATAAAAGTCTTAATTTGGAAGTGAAAACAATTAAGAAATATAATAATGGCCATCAGATCAGTAGTCCATTTACCTCAGTAGCATTCTTCCAACAGTGGCCAGGGACTATGGTTCAGAGGGAATGAATAGAACTTGGCAATTATTGGGTGACCAATTCTCTGTTTTTCACATTAGGCAACCAGATTTTCTCTGAGCTCTAAATTTTAGATCGAACTAATGCAAAAGTATCATTTACATTCTGAACTTTAGTCTTTTATGTAACCAGAGATCTATATTGAACCTTTAAATAACTAACTACTGCTGACTTTTACAGGACAGGGCCCTATAATTTCTAAATATAAAATTCCAAAGGAGTAGTGATGTTAGTACCACAGGACTCCTTGCTTGTTTTAAATATAAAATGTATCTATTTTGTCAGCTTTTCTTTCTTTCTTTCTTATAATTATCTGTTATATTTGAGTAGGGAGGCTCAAATAGGTTATCATCAAGTAATCATGGGGACAGTGCCTCAGGCTGGAGCTGCACTTTACTTCTCAGGTTTGCCCTAGCAGAGATCTTCCTTTTTATTTTATACCAGGGGTTGCAACAAACTGTGTCCTGGTCTACAACATGGGGGGATTTTGGTAGCAGTCAAAGGCAGATATGCAAGTTACTTACAACTTGTGTATCTCCTTTTGACTGCTTACTGCCTACTTATCATGGTGTCTTCAGTGCGCTGAATCAATAGGAAAGGCCCTCCCATTGACTCAGCACTATGTTACCTGCCAGGGTGGTCTTCAGGGATCGACTTTCTGATTAACTGAGCGATCTGTCTGACAGTGGCAAATTTGCCACCATCAGTGGAGAAAGACCCAGAGTCTGTGAATTGCCTTTGGGCCATTTCTCACCATCTCTTTCCAAGAGACACAGGCATCTGGGGAATTCTGTGCATTCCTGTTGCATGGGCTACTCTACACATAAAACTTACAGTGCCACAGCAGTATCGGTACAGCTATGCCGCTGTGAGAGTGTTTGTGTTGCTGTGTTATGCCAATGAGAGAGAGCTCTCTTGCCAACACAACAAAACCACCAATAAACCAAAAAAAGGGAGCGGTAGTAGTTATGTTGATGGGTGAGCATCTCCCACTGACATAGCACTGCCCACACTGGCACTTATACCAACAAAACTTCTGTTGTTCAAGGTGGTATTTTTTAAATACCCCCGAGAGACAAAGTTTTGTTGGCATTAATGATGGTGTAGACAAGGCCTGAGGCTATCTGCAGACTACAATTTAATTCAGCATAAGTTACGTCAGTCAGGGATGTTTGAATAATCGACCAGCTGAGTGATGTAATTCATACCGATCTAAGCACTGGTGTGGATAGCACTATGTCAGTGGGAGAGGACTGGAGTAATTAAGCTGATGGGAGAGCTTTCTCTTGGTGAGTCTTCACTAGCAGTGGAATAGCTCTGTAAGCTCTAGCGTAGCCACAACCTAAGCATAACAAGGGGAGTATTTCAAGGTTTTCTGTTTGTAGCTTCTTTGTTCAGTCTCATCCCTCCAGTTAAATCAGGAAAAACGTTGGGCAAAGTCATTCTAAGATCTAAATCTCCTGGGAATATTTGCACTTATTTCTGTATGTTTTTTATTTAATGTAATTATTGAAAATCTTGTGGACACCTTGTCAAAGACTACCAAAGACAGAATAGATACTATATCTTTACAGCATGTGGTGAGAGACATGTTTGAAATTAGACGGGCACCCAGACAGATAAAAGTAGACTCCAGTACAAAATGGTGTTATGTTGAAAAAGAGAGTGGACAGCTGTGTGACATGGATGCTTAAGACAAAAGAAATCCTGCATCTTGGCAAGAGGCTAGACTTAATGACCCTTACTGTTCCTTCTAACCCTGTGATTCTATGAATCTGTGTTTGATCATAGGCTCATTTACCATTTGGCTAGCATGAGGCTGACCACAACTTTTTTTTTTTTTACCCAGTTTAGCTCAGGACAAACTGTGGCCAGCTTTTACGTCATCTAATAGTGTTTAAAAAGATCTGTAGTGAGGACAAACCCACAGAGAAATTGCCAGTCACTGGTGTCCGTTTTGGGGCAAAAATAGTGGATGCAAATAATCACAGGTTCCTTTTGGGCCAAGAATTTGTCCCTGAAATTCAGGTCACTTAGTTATCTAAATAACTGGCTTGTGAGGAAAAGAAGTTGGCTAAGCATCAACAGGCATTTGAATTGCTTCTGCAGTTATTTATGTGCCCAAAATCTCAAGTGCAAAATGGAAGAGTGATTAAAGGCAAGATAAACATATGGTCCATAGATAGCTGAAGTGAGAGAGAAGGAGAACTTGTTTGTTACTTCGCTACCTAGCATGGTGGACATTTGAACTGTAAGGAAAGCCCTTTTTCTAAGCGGAAAAGTGGTTGCTGTGGTTTGCTGAAACAGATTCTTAATAAAAGCATAGAAGTTTTTTTTTATCTATTAAGCCAGCCATTGTATTGACTAGGGAAGCTGTCCATCTCTGCCCTTTGATGGAATCTTTATCCATTCACAAAGCCATCCCATCAGAGACACACTGTGTCAGCAGTGTATAGAACTGAAAAAGTGAACTACAATAAAAGTCACTCCACCAAATTCATTGTGTGATCTCTTACACCTTCATCTCTTTTCTTTCACTGTAAGGAGAGAAGGGACGGAAAGCAGACAATCAATATAGATCTAGAAACAACATCAGCTTCTGATGAAAGCCATCTGCCCTATACAAATGATCTAAAAAAGCCATTGCTTCTAATTTTCTACTGACTAAAAACCAGATTAATTTTTTAACATGCTTATTCCTAGATTCCAGAAGCAGAAGTCTTTCCTTCACCTCTGTTTCAGTCAAGCTATTTTCATCAGCCCTCAGTCGCCTTTAGTATTCTCAAGGGGTACATTGCTATGAAAGGGCCATTCCAACTGATTTAATAGAATCCACTTTGCTTTCACCTCAATAAACAAAGCAAAAGAAAGAACTTCAATCCCTTCTGAAGGTACATACATCTCTGCTTATGAGTCAAATGTTGTAACTCTGATACAAGCATTGATAAAAACTGTACTGCTAGAATTGAGGAATAATGACTTCGATTCCTTTCTGAAGTTGGGAAAAATCACATGACGCAGTGAACTCTTAGTGGCCTGGGATATTTTGAATGTTTGTTGTTCTTTTAAAACATTTTGGACCAATGTGACCCAGGTATCACTTTCTGAAGATTCAGGTAATACAATGATGGGAAAGGCTGGGACTTTCAGTGGAGCTAGGCATCTAAATCTTATTGACATTCAGTGGAACTTGGGCAACCAGCTCCCTTAGGAAACCCCACAGCCAGTTTTTGAAGAGGAGTACCATACCGAATCATATCGAAATTGTGAAATAACAAAGAAACAAAGCTATCTCCTAGCATCAGAAAATTTTAGGAGTAATAGATAGTCGAAGGGAAAATATTGATCAAACACCAAGGATTCTAACTTACACCGGTTTTCCTCTGTATGAGCTGAGAGATTGAGATAAGAAGAAATTTATTTGTCTTGGGAATGTCAGCGACAAAGAAAGAGACTCCATTTTGAGGGTAGAACATATGCTACAGGATGTCAGGAGAGACAAAGGACTGGGAGTTCCACAAGAATAAATTCATAGTTTAAATTTTTAAATGCATTAAATAATAGTTAATTTTCCATTTTGAAACTAGGAAACTAGAAGAGCTTCCCCAAACCTAGCAGATTCTGAGAGCTTTAAAATGTTTAACTTTAAAAATTCCCTTCTCTAGTCTACTTTCTAGTAAAGGCCCAGTTAGGTTCCACAGTTAATTTAGTTGGGGCAATGTATTGATCAATCTTTAAATTGGTACCATCAGCTGAAATGTGATACAGATACTGTATAAATCCCTGCTGAAAGCCCAGGGGGATTATCCTATTGACTTCCATGAAACTACTGACATAAGACAAGCAAGGTTTGTTCTATAATTTTTGAGAAATTTCTGAGCTATTGAGATCTTTCCACTAGCTGATGTCAAACAAGAGTTCAGTGCTAAAGATAGTTAACCCTAGGTAGCAGTGTCTAAAGGGGGAGGAAAAGTAACTGTCATGTTGATATCCATTCAGCAGGAGTCTTTTCTGGGACACTGCCTATTTATGACAGAACACAGATGACATCTTGTGAAGATGGTGGATGTTTTATATTTATGCTTTTTTTTTTTTAAGAAAAATGTTACTGCAAAACAGATGAGTGAAGAAGAAAATTGGGCACAATATCAGTTTCCTCAACAAGAAAGAATAAAGAAAACAACTTGATCATCAGAGAGCACAGACCAAGTATCTTTCCTGTGTGAGATGATGCCACTACACAGCAGAGCACAGAGATAAATAAACAAGAATCACAATATGCTGCTTCTCCAGAAGGTCTCTTTTCCAACGTCTATTACTTGGGGGCAGAAAAGCATGTCATTCTGCTGCAGACTGATCACCTGAAAGAAAAGCTAAAAAGCAAGCAGAATTACCAAGCAGATGGTATCTATTTGGCATCCTGATAAATTGACACTAAATTTTCAGGTCTTTGAGAGGATTCTAAGGTAATGAAAATGTCTTGTGAAACCATTTGTTTAGCTCCTCAGCGGCATAAAGCATCCATGTTACAGATTTGTGGACAATGAGGAATATCAGAGCAGTCAACACCTTTTCAATCCACATTAAAACAAAGAACCTGGGTGATATGCTGGTTTCATTTCTCTCAATCCCAAGCTTGTTTTCAAGTTCTGGTAGAGGAGAGTTTATGCCACTTTAATGGTCTTTTTATAGCTAGGCACATTTTGCATTTTAGACTTAGGGGAACTGTTGATAGAATGAAGAAGGTTAGAACTCTGACTAGTTTTACTGAACCAGTGAAACATTCATCACCCATTCAGGAAAATATTCCCTGATGGCAGAAAGATGGAAGGGATGTAGTTTAATGAGGTGTGAGTACTATATGGAAGTGGAAATCAACTGCTGAAAGGTATGAGACTACTTGTGTTGATATTAGAAAGAATACTTTGTCATTGATATGAATCACATTTCTCATAAAGCCATTCCCATCCTTAGAAGAACTGGGAAAGATGCTGTATTTTATTTGGTCTTTGGGGTACTGAGAGAATCTGTCTGTTGAGCAAACTTATTTACACAAGCTTACCAGCATGGCAAGCTTAGGCAGCGCTTAATTAAGCTTAAGGTAGGCATTAGAAAATTATAATTTTGTTTCTCCTGTTTCTTCTTCTCTCAGTCTCTGCAATTCTCAAACCCACAAGTCTCTGGAGAACAGCCTATTTCAGCTTTACATTTTATACATTTGTTCAACGTGTGTGTGAGAGAGAGAGGATCATTGTATTTAAAGAAACCAGCTCTCCATGTAGGTAGCACTTTTAATTGTTTGCATGGCTCACACACCATTATTTTTCTCCCATCACTATGACTAGAAGTGAATTTTGGCTTTATTTTCACTTAGCGCTGCTTATTTGGTGGCTATCACTGCTGTTAACACTGAGCTGTGGGCTCATTTTAGTCAAACATTACATACTGACACTATTGCAAGCAGAGTAGTTACTGGAAACATTTGTAAGTGTATCCTCTGGATAAGTTGGGCTTTTCACTTGAATCATAAGACGTTCTTTTCTGTGTCTCAGGCAGAAAGAATGCTAAGAACTTATAACTGTCTTTTTTTTTTTTTTGGTAGGGTCAGCAAGAGGCAATGAAGTCACTCTTGAAGAAAACTGAGCAGCTTGAGTATTAAATAGTTTATTGGGGACTTTGAGAGAGGAAAAATGATGAAAAAAGGGAGGGAAAGGGTTTGTTTATTTTATGAATATACTTTATACTCAGATTGAGTAGTCTCAGAGCTTTAAGGTGCAGTGGTACTAGCTCTCACAGTTTTATCAGGAATCTCACAATATTTGATGTTTATGTGAAAGCTGTAGTTTCTAGAGTCATCTGATTACATGGAAGTCCAGCTGTCATTTTTGAAGAAGTAAGTTTCTAGACTTTGTTGCTCAGAACCAAGGCTCAAGCATAATTTTCTGGGCCTAGTACAAACTTGGAACACAGACCCCCTTCCACATACATGGTAATGGGTTGCAGCCTAGGCTAGGACTCCAGGGCTCCTGGGCCTTAGTAAAGCATACCTCCCTCTTTTGTGGGGCAGAGCTGCAGCGCTCTGTTTCAGCGCCTTGGGCACGCTCGAGTCAGAACGCATCCCTTGCAATTAGCGGTGCTTGGGGCTGGTGGCATGAAATGTGCCCTTTAGTGGAGCAGCTCAATGGAGCCGCTCTAGTGCGCCTGGGGCAAAGCCCCATTCTCCCTGCTGTAGTTATGGCTCTGTTGTGGGGGCCCTGTTCAGAACAGCTTAAAAATGTGAACCCTGGAGGCTTAAACCTCAGAAAGCAAGTAAAAAGAACACAGCAAATACTTTAAAAAATCTCATTATTTTAAAGCCAGTCTCATGATTTATGAAGATGTGAGTTGTAAATACTTTGACTTGGCAGTCCTCCTGTTTCTCTGTCCCAGGTATTTTTCTGTTACCCTGGTACATAATCTGTCCCTAATTCTCAATTTTTCAGGAGCCAGACAGTGTGCAAAAATCTGTGTCCTTTGCTTCACTACCACCCTTCAGACTTTCTATCCTTTCACTCATATTGAACACGGACACCTTGACTCTGATGATCCAGCTGCTCCAAGGTGAAAATCTTATACATCAATTATAATCACAAATATTTCATCATTAGACAGTTTAGTATAATGATAATTACCTGAAGATGCAGTTATATTTCAAATTAGAGGGGAAACCAGCTCAAGGCACTGAGGGTCATAAATAAGATACATAAAACATGGACTCTTTAAATCATGACTGCACTAGATAAGGTTTTACATAGCACTGCCAAAAATCTCAGGGTCTGGCTTTTGCTCTTCCTTATACAACTTTTACATTGATGAAACTTCATTGATTTGACTGTATTTAGTCTTCAATAGGGTAGGTGATTACTAAGTCAGGTCTTCAAAATCCTGTCCCAGTAGACACTGGTTTGGATTCGCTGGGAAGGTTTCTTCTATAATTGTTCCAAACTCATAATCAGGAATCTTAGGCCATTATAGTTGTTTCCTGTTAATTTAGAAACACACTTTCATATGGAGTTACACATCTTTGAGTGCAGATAAATGGTGAAACCTTCTTTTCTACTGTAAACAGATGAAAGTTTAAGTTAATGAAGCTGTGCTTATTTATACCAGGAAAGAACATAGCTTTTGGTCTGATGGATCAGAACTCTGGCACACTTAGGATGGCATCCTCCTATATCTGCCAATGTCCGGTATCTGAAGTTTAAGAGGAATATGCACAAAATCTGTAAAGCACGTGTAAAAGTTAGTTTTTAATTTGTTTTATTTTAATGCTAAAGATCAAGAAACAGAAGTTAAGAAACTGACAATCTTATCTTGCTTGAGTAGCCAGCAGAGCATCTTGTACTTAATGCACATGAAGGAGTTCTCTTTTGTTTTTGCACTATTTTTCTAAATTCTCATATTTTGTGCGGCACATGCATGCACACACTCAAGTGGGCTATTAAGACTCATTAGATGCATTGATTTGTCTTTCTTTTTTCCTTTTTCTCATCATTGTGTATCATTAATGAATGACTTGCCTCCCCACATTTTTAAAAAATCTATTTCCTTAGTCCTCATGTTTTATTGTGAACAAAAAGTAGTCTTGTGACACAGAGGCTCATCAAAGTCATAATTACATTTCTTTTGTCTGCACTGAACTGTCTATCATCTGTTAGCATTTGAATGTGCTATATATCTTTCTGCATTTGTCTGCATTTTCCTAATTACTTACTATTCCTAAATCATCCATTACTGATCACTAACTGCTTTCTGCTCTCTTTGCCTTTAATTTTCCTGGCCTGTTATCAACAGCATTTGTAACCTTCTAGCTGTTCCAAGTCAAAAATATTGGTAATTATTTTTTAATATTTTAATTCAGCAAATTTATTAAAATATACTTGTTTATACTGTTAAGATTGATGTTTATCTACAGGGCCAATCTGCTAATGCAATTTTTCAGAAGAATGGAGGGAATTTTGTTTAGCAACATAAATCAAGACTATGAGAATCCAGATTCCACAAACACCTTCACGTTATTTTCTCCATGCTGCCCTTTACACATGAAACTTCATTTCTGCAATGTCAAAAATTCTCCACATTCTTCCTCAAAACCCACTTCTACAGACTTGCATATTGGCAAATTCCAAAGAGGTAGCCATGTTAGTCTTGTTCAGAAAAAAACAAGTAAGGAGTCCCATGGCACTTTTTCAAGGTTAACAACAAAAGCTCATGAGAAAAAAATAGATTAGTTAGTTTTTTAAAGTGCTTCAGGATTCCTTGCTTGTTTCACTTCTACTACAGTGCTTATGAGGGCTGTCCCTGGCAGGGAGCAGGACCTGGGGCCAATCAGACTGTGAGAAGACCCCAACCCACACTGTGCTGGGGGGGGGGTGGATTGGCCCAGGGGCAGGGCAGGCTAGCCCAGAGACTGGCCTTAACTTTTCCACCCTGTCTCTGGGTCAGCCCTACCCACCTGCAAGGCAGAGCAAGTGATTCAGGGGTGGGGTGGGAGAACAGAGCTGGGCCTCTTGGCCGTCCCACCTTGCACTTGGGCTGGCTCTTCTTCCCTGGGTGTGACGAGGGCTGGCCCAGAGGTTGGGGTCCTTCCACACTGCTGCCCCTGTCCCTGTCCCTGTCTTCAGCTTCATGCTGAAGGAAGCAGGGCGAGGATGGGGGACAGGGTGGCTCTCGGGGGGCATTGGTGTGGACCTCACTCTGCCATGCTCACACAGCTAATAAGGATTACTGATCTACAAGGCTAGTAAGGAGTGCTGATACCATTTCTGATTCTGGTTTACTTTTAGAATTTTATAATTCTGGTTTTCTTGTAGTTACTTATAAATATTTCATTTTGAAATCTGCTAACTGTCACATAAATGGTAAATGTAGGCAGGTGTTCATAACAATGTAACGCTGGTCCTCCCTCACCCTTTCTCTTCTCTCCTCTCCTCCCAGGTATCTGTCATAGCACTTGACGTGTCTTGTCTTAATTCAGATCAAAAGTATTGTAGGGTAGAGCGACTACTAACGTGCTAGAAGACCACCTAGCATAATGGACATTTTGAAGGCTCCTGTAACACTAAATCTATGCATATAAGTGAAGTCAATGTGGCTATGTCTACCTGGGGATTGGGGAAGGAGCTTGGAAGCTGACTTAATGAGGTCAACTATAAGTAGATTTTAGGGTATGTTTGCACTGGACACAGTGCACACATACCCAGGGCCGCCCCACTCCCTGTCCTGCCCCTCGTCCTGATTGGGCTCCTGGGGCCGCAGGCAAGCAGCTGAGAGCCAGAGTCAGCTCCCAACCCACTGCCATAGGCTGCAGGGCTGGGAGCCGGCTCCTGCCACCTTGCTCCAGGTGGTGGGGGCTAGGAGATGGCTCAGAGCCCAGTCTGACCCTGAGCCACTTGCTGCTCCAGGCAGGCACCTTGGCACCTAGCCAATGTCACAGGCTCATAGCCTGTGAACTTGACTAGGTGCCAAGCTGCCTGCCCATGGCAGTGAGGGACTCAGAGCCAGACCAGGCTCCGGGCTCCTTGCTGTGGGGGGCAGGAACCTGCTCCTAGACCCCGCAGCCTGTGGCAAGGGGTTGGGGGCCAGGTCTAGCTCCCAGCTCCTCACCGTGGGTGGTGGGAGCTAGCTCTGAGCCCCCAAGGCCTGTGGCTGGCGGCTGGGAGAATGACTGGGCTCACAGCCCCTTTATCCAAGCCCCCACTGCCTGCCATGAGGGGCTGGGAGCTACATCCAGCTCCAAGCCCAACTCTGCAGGTGCCAGGAGCTGACTCTAGGCCCTGCCGCATGCTGCAAGGGACTGGGAGCTGAATCCAGCTCCCAGCTGCTTCCCAGTGGCAGCTGAGGCTGGATAAGCCCGCTGGAGTCTGATCAGGCTCCAGGAGCCCAACTGGGATCGGAGGTGGATTGGGGGGGCATGGCTAAATTATAGATATAGATATAGATAATGAGGTGACTGGATAGCATAGTGGCTAAGTATGCTGTAGCGGTTAAGAATGATGCCCTTTGACACAGGAGACTGGGGTTCAAATCCCAGTGGGTACCTGTCTACCTTCCCAGTAGGGGTCCTTGGGCAAAAGACACCGTAATGCCTCACTTGCCTACCTCAAATATGAGTGACGTGAACTAGGAGAGTCATGCTGGCTCAGATGTCGCCTGGATTAACAAGGTCTGTGCCAGGTGCTGGGGAACCAGGACAATCTGATGATAAGTGGGCTACTGGAACAAACCATATGTGGAGAACAGAAGAGAACCTGGAACTGATGGAATGCTACTACAACAGTAGACCTAATGAAAGGGGATATATGAAACGTATGAGGGAACTATGGAGGGACAAAAGACCAATATCCACACTAACTGAGAAACAGCTAGTTACCCAACACTTCAACATAGTAAACAGGCAGCTGCTCTCACAACTTGAGATAGACCAACTCCACATTACATCCTGGACTCAAGAATAAGACCCAGAAGAACAACTAGATGTGCAGCCAACACCTGAAGCTGGAACTTCACTATCACCCCCTCCATTACAGAGCACAGCAGCTGATATGAGGCATAAGATCATGGATAAAGTACCTACAGTCAACCCTCGAGACTGATTGTCAAGGCTCGTTGCAGAAATACCATCAGCTAGTATGCTAGAAGATGCCAATAGAGCCCTAATGACAATTCCTACTACCACCATCACTGAAACCAATGAACTGGTATACGCTACAGCCTCTGTAATCCTGGAGATGCTTGGTTACACGATCAAAAAGAACAGCAGTATATACCCCCCCTGGAAAATGAGGTTGGAGGATAAGATCAAGGCAACCAACCCAGAGAGAAGTTAGCCGGCTGGTGGAACTACAGAAGGGTGTAGAGATTAAGGATAAGACTCAGCTACTGAAAAAATACAAGAGCCTGACTCCATCTGAAGCCCTAGAGACTGCTAAACAAAGGCTCACAGCACTGGCTACCAGGCTAAGGAGATACACGAGAGAAGCAGAGGCCAAAAAAATAAATGCCCTGTTCTCCAAAGAACCATCCAAGGTGTACTCCCAACTGCAGTGCACCAACACAATAACACCAGAGCCACCAACAGCTCAAACTGAACAGTACTGGGAGAACATATGGGAGAAAGAGAAGACTCATAACACCAGTGCAAAGTGGCTGCAGGACCTGAGAACAGACCACAGCAATCTCCCAGAACAGGAACCAGTCACCATCACAGTAGCAGACATCCAACAGCGGGTCAAGAACATGAAGAGCTGGACGGCACCTGGACCGGACATGATCCACACCTACTGGCTGAAGAAACTAACAGCAGTGCATGAACGCCTAGCAGCACAGATGAACCAGCTGCTAGCAGCAGGCTCCCACCCAGACTGGCTAACACAAGGAAGGACAGTGCTGATCATGAAAGAACTCCACAAGGGAACAGCACCATCCAACTACTGGCCAATAACCTGCCTCCCCACAACATGGAAAGTCCTATCAGGCGTCATAGCCACCAAGCTACGGGACCACATGGGCCAGTACCTGAGCACAGCTCAAAAGGGCATTGGGAACAACACCAGAGGCTCAAAACACCAGTTGCTCATAGATAGAGCAGTCGCCCAAGACTCAAGGTCTAGACAGACCAATCTGAGCACAGCCTAGATTGACTACAGGAAAGGCTACAACTCAATGCCGCACACATGGATCTGTGAATGTCTGGCGCTATACAAAGTCAACAGGACACTAAGGGCCTTCCTCAAGAACTCAATGGGACTGTGGAAGACAACACTGGAAGTCAACTCAAGACAGCTTGCACAAGTGGCCATCAAGTGCGGCATATACCAAGGTGATGCGCTGTCCCCACTGCTGTTCTGCATTGGCTTGAACCCCTTCAGCCAGATAATCACAAGGACTGCATATGGATACAAGTTCAAGAGTGGAACTACCATTAGCCACCTCCTCTACATGGATGACATCAAGCTGTATGCTAAGAATGAACGAGACATCGACTCACTAATCCACCTGACACGGATCTACAGTGAGGATATTGGGATGTCATTCGGACTGGAGAAGTGTGGCCGGATGGTAGTAAAGAGAGGGAAGGTAGTCAAGACTGATGGGGTGGAACTACCAGCAGGCCACATAGCAGACATACAGACCAGCTACAAGTACCTTGGCATCCCACAGTCACATGGGACCCACGATGAGGAGGCAAGGAAGACAGCAACATCCAAGTACCACCAAAGGATAAGACAGGTCCTGAAGAGCCAGCTCAATGGGAAGAACAAGATCCACGCCATCAACAGGTACACCCTGCCAGTCATCAGATACCCTGCCGGTATAGTGAGCTGGCCAAAGGAGGACATAGAGGCTGCCGATGTGAAGACCCGGAAGTTCCTCACAATGTACAGAGGTTTCCACCCCAAATACAACACCCAGAGACTGTACACCAGCCGGAAAGAAGGTGGTCAGGGTTTGGTGAGCGTCAAAGCCACTGTCCTGGATGAAACCCAGAGCATTCAGGAGTACATCAGTAAGATGGCACCCAAAGATGAGCTGCTGAGAGAATGCCTGAGGCAGCAGCAGACATGGGAGGAAGATCAAGCAGAAGAAGTGCCATAGCAAGACAAGACCCTGCATGGGATGTACCATCGACAGATAGCTGAGGTGGCTGACATTGGGAAATCCTACCAGTGGCTGGAAAGGGCTGGACTAAAAGACAGCACTGAGGCACTGATCATAGCAGCACAAGAACAGGCACTGAGCACCAGATCCATTGAAGCAGGGGTCTACCACACTAGACAGGACCCAAGGTGCAGACTGTGCAGAGAAGCCTCAGAGACAGTCCAACACATAGTGGCAGGATGTAAGATGCAGGCAGGAACAGCATACACTGAACGGCACAACCAAGTAGCTGGCATTGTGTACAGGAACATCTGCACAGTGTATGGGCTAGACCCTCCCAAGACCAGATGGGAGATTCCACACAAGGTCATGGAGAATAACAGGGCTAAGATTCTGTGGGACTTCCATATCCAGACGGACAGGCAGGTACTGGCCAATCAACCAGACATTGTGGTAAAAGACAAGGACCAGAAGACAGCAGTGGTGATAGATGTAGCAGTGCCAAGTGACAGCCACATCAGGAAGAAGGAGTATGAGAAGCTGGAAAAGTACCAGGGCCTGAAAGAGGAACTAGAGCGGATGTGGAAAGTAAAGGCCAAAGTGGTCCCCGTGGTGGTAGGAGCACTCAGGGCTGTGACTCCTAAGCTGGGAGAGTGGCTCCAACAGATCCCAGGAACAACATCAGAGTTCTCTGTCCAGAAGAGTGCAGTGCTAGGAACAGCTAAGATACTGCGCAGAACCCTCAAACTCCCAGGTCTCTGGTAGAGCACCCAAGGTTGAGGAAGACATATATCACCCATAGGGGTGAGAGGGGATTTTTTTTTGTATAATTTTAAATATAGCCTTGCTTTGCTTAAGTTGACTTACGCCCCTAGTGTAGACATAGCCTGTGGGTTTTGCCATTAACTTCTCTGAGAACAGATCTATAATCCTTGGAGTTGTTATCTAAAAATTGGGAATAACTTATTTCACAGGAATATTCTGAGCCTTTTGGCAAAGCAATCTGAGGCAATACTTTCCCCCATATTGTTTGTTCTAAATTGCATGGCCCAGAACCTTAGATGGTATCAACTGGAATCAGTAGACCTTGACTTATTAACATACATCAAGGATGTGGTCTTGAATGCTTTATTTTAACTTAGACTTAATCACATTTGACATAAGTCATCAACCTGACTTAAAAAAAATAACATGGAATTTTACTTTGTTATAATAGTGATACCTAGCTCTTCCACAGCACTTTACATTAATAGATCTCAATATTTTACAAAGGGGAGCATCATGATTTGAGTTCAGAGGGATATCATGGTATTGTGATATTTCTCCAGCTCAAAGGTTACAAATTGTTTAGGACTGAAGTATTTAACTAGAACTTTGACAAAGACAAGTTTTCTTTTATGCTCAATTATTATTCATTCTTCTCCAATTGCTATATGGAATTCAGCTCTTGGGGAACTTCTACATGGCATAGAGGAGAGCAGAGGCAATCACAAAAGCAAAGTAATGTTTATAAACTTAACTGGGCATTTTTCATACTTTGCAAAAACTTTTGTTTTCAGTGTATTTTGTATCATGGGTAAATGTTTATACTGGTTCTTATTTTATCCAAACAAGTTTACTAGATTTATTGCCAGAAGGGACTATTATTATCAATCATATAATTTGCTCTTCAGTGTAACCCAGATGATAAAATTTCAGCCAGTAATCCTTTCACTAAGTTCAATAACCTGTGGCTGAGCTACAGAATATCTTTTAGAGAGACAGCTGATGCTTGGTAAACTGTTCCAATGGTTAATTGTCCTCGGTGTTTAAAAAAAAAAAGTGTGTTATTTCCCTTGTAAATTGGTCTAGCTTCAAATTTCAGTCATTAAACATGTCATGTCTTTTTTTTTGGCTAGACTAGAGCCTTCTAGTATCTTCCCCCATGTAGCCTCTTACAGACTGTGATCAAGTGGCTTTCTAACCTCCTCTTCAATAAGCAATGGAGCTTTAACTCCTTAAGTCTTTCAAGGTTCCATCAATCCTTAGCATGAAGTTTAAGAAAACATCACACATTAGTTTTTTTCTCTTTTCTATCCTTTCTCAGGTTTTGCTGGGTACCAGTTTCCTGTCAACTAGTACTTCACCGCCCACTCTCCCCAGCTGCCACTGGTTTTCATTTTCCATCCAAACAAGCGGAAAGCATCACCTGCTATCAGTGCTGCCATTCTTTCCTTTCTGCTGCAAGGCGATGAGTCATCCCTGAACTGGAATCTGATTAAATGACTCCTTAGGCTCTAGTCAATCCACAGATCATGAGCTGGTCTGGTCACTCTGAAAGCAGATATGTAAGCCTCAGATGAGAAACCCATTTCAATTTTCTCAAAGTTGGTTCATATCCCAGAGCTTTTTGCTGCTTGATAGTGGTGTTAGACTTGTCTACCTACTCTAGTCTTGTTCCTAATCTTGCTGCAGTCCTCCTCTGTCAACAGCCTAGCTCACTGCAAGCCAGTCCTACTTTTATGTTGTTCCAACTCTCCTTTTTAGGTTTCAGTCTAGGTCTGACTTTTAGGACTGCCTGTCATTGGTTCACCTGCAAGGTGTGATCAGCCTTAGTTCAGTTTGATGCATGCAAAGTATCAAGAAAATGTACATATACATATTTGTTGTCCTAGGACAGGAAATGGTCAAGATATCACTTTTGAACCTTAGATGGTAGTACAGTATTCTGCTACTCAAATGAAACTTTTGCTCCATTTATTCCTTGTTATTACATATATATATTGTTTAAGTATTTATAACTCCTGTAGCAGGAAGAGCACTGGACATATGGACACAGGGCATCTGTCAAGTGCTTGGTTTTCCTTCAGGAAAAAGTAGATACTTGCAAAATCCTAAAAATGGAAAGTACTTGGACTCTGTGTGCTCCACCTAACCTCCACCATAAGAATAAAAGTTGCCCTTGTGTAGGTTAATGACTAGGGCTTTTCTATATTAACACTTATGCCAATCAAACTTTTGTTGCTCAGGGGTGTGAAAAAAATACCCCTTTGAGCAACAAAAGTTTTGCTGGCATAAACATTTGTGTGGACAGGTCTCTGTCAGCACAAGATGCTGTCTTGCCAACATAGCCACTGGCACTTATTTAAATGATTTTATTATGCCTGAGAGAGTTTGTTCCTGTTGAGAGAACATGGCTGCATGAGGAGCTATTGCCGGCAATAAGAAGGAAGCACCATATTATGTGGTTTGTGGTGTATATGAGGAAGGAGCTGCTGTTTTCAACTTCAGCAGGACTGGGTGAGTGAATTAGATGCATTGATCAATCCACTATCTTCCCACTAGGAAAAAAGTCATTCCATGAGGAGGAGACCAGCCCCTGAGCTCTATTGTGGCAGGGAACAAAAGCCCCTAGTTACAGCTGCATAAACCAGAAGGATTTTTGTTGCTTCCTGCCTTCTGAGCTACAGCTGGCACTTTGGCTTCAGCCATCCTCGTGCACAGCATTCACACTGCCATGGCATGAGATTTGCCATTTTTTTTCTTCCAGCCCTTTCATTGCCTGCTTGTTGTTGCCATTTAATTAGCTTGGCTAGTACTTTAATCCACTCAAGCTCTTCAACTGGCCAGTTCTTTAATTCATTAAGCTCCTCTACTAGTCAGTGCTTTAATCCATTCAAGCTCCTCCATTAACTCTTCTTTGCATCAAGTTGATTACCCTTACTAGTTTCAGTTCCCTTGCTGCCGATAGGTCAACTGCTCCATTGTTGCTGCTTGGTTAACTGAGTCTGGCATTTGAGTCATTTGGGCTGTTGGATTAAGTCTCAAGCTCATTATTAGTTTTAACTTTGCCCTTTGATTTGTTCATCGCTCCAAATTACCATATTCTGCCCCAGGGTCTCATCACATCACCTTCTTGTCTCTTTGGATCTTCAGCCCTTTTGCCTTATTTCCCTCCTTTCTTCTTCCCATTCTCCCACTCCCAATCCCATATCCCTAACTTGCTTCTTATAACTAATGTCATAGAACAGGGTACATGCCTAAACACTGTGCAGATAAAAAAGTAAACAATAAAGGGAGAGAAGCATAAAGGCCCAATTCACTTCTTCAGCTTGGATCATCATTGACACCTATGTAAAATGATGCCAGATAAGCTTTTATAGCAACATTGTTCTCCCCTTGCTGGGATGTAGATTATAGCCCCCAGGTGCAACAGAATGAAGAGTTAGGCTAGGCACATAAACTTGCCAAGAAATCACATTTTCTTTTGTTATCTGTGTCCTCCTCTCCCTTTAAAATTCCCTTTTGTGCATTATCACCTACACTATTCCTTCTAAACATAAAACCTAAGATGATGAGAAGCTTAAACATGAGCTGTGCCTAGTCGTTGTTGAACTTAGAAGAGAGCAGTAGCTGTTGGTGGCTCCCTGATCCAGCCACTAGAATAGTTCAGAGCAGCTCTGTGCCTGCCTGGCTGTCACAGGAAGATGTGATCTACCCAAAAGAAATTGTTGGAGTACAGTACATACTGGGCACACCCTTTCCTATCTCTAGCACATCATCTACCCTGGTGGTTGCAAGGGGTTTGGCTACAGAAGTTCCCCACCATGATGAAGTAATACCCAGTAAGAAGAGTCTGGTGGCTGGAGAGGGGCTGAAGCTCACCTCTTTAATAAGTTTGAGAAGCAACATGCAAAGGTGTGGTGTGATACTGTAAATACTAATAGGTTAAATATTACCAAGGAAGAGAAAAGATGCAACATGTAAATGACAGTGATTCATGCATCCTTCAGATGAAGTATAAGAAGGAGCAAATAGTGTAGTGGCTGGCACCTCTGCTTAATATGCAGAAGGTCCTGGGTTCAAGCCCTGGGGGGTTGGACTTGATGATCTCATGAGGTCCCTTCCAACCCTATGATTTGATTGATTGATTGAAAGGGAACTTGCAAGGAAACTCAAGCAATGAAAACCTAAATGCATGGGGGAGAAGAGGAAGAGATACTGATAGAGAATAATGGTCTCTTCTGATATTATGGTCATTTTGATCTTATGATCTATGAATCTTGTTCATTTTGTACTTGTGCATTGTTTTACCAGTAACTGTTCATTGTTTTCTTTGAGAAGTACTTATTAAACCAGTGATCCCTAAACTATTTAGGTTGCACTTCCTCTTACCTTTGTGCACACCCCTTCTCCTGCTCATGTCCCCACCAGCTGGTTCTGGAAATGACGCCAGGGTCAGAGCCGCAGTTGCAGTCAGGAACTGGGTTGAGTCTGGGAGTGGTGTTGGGGGCTTAGCCAGGAACCACAGCTGGAGGAAGCAGGGCTAGGAACTGAAGCTGGAGCCATAGCTGGGGAGTGGGGCCAGAGCAAAACCCAGAGAAGAGTGGGACATGGTGGTATTCCTTACTGCCCCCCATGGTGGTAAGCCTGGGCCTGGCTGTGCCCCTGCAACATTCTTCTGCACCTCCCAGGGGGGCATGCCTCATAGTTTGGGGGCCTCTGTATTAAACCGTGAAGCAACAGGACAGACCCATTACTTTTCCAAGTTAAATGCAAGCCCAGGTTGTTTTATCACCTCCTTTTGTAAAGTAAGAGCTCATGAAAATGATCTTTCTTCTGTTCCAGGACAGACACTCACCACCACGCATGCTCAGACTTGCACACATTTACAAGCAAACTGAATACACACTTGAGATCTTAATACACACTGGCAGCTTCTACCCATATTAAAAATATTGTCTCTCTGCCATTCTAATGCAACCAGAGTGGGCAAAATCTGTAGCATCAGAAGTTGTTTATGAAAAGTCAGACACTCCTCTGCACACCAAAGACCCAAGGAGGAGTGAAGAAATGCTCAGAAGAGTAGATCTGGTCAGACAAGGTTCAGGGCACAAAAGGAAAGGGTGTTGACTCTCTGGATTGTTCCTTCCCTTCTCCACACCGACCCAGCAGAAATCACTCTATGAGTGCTCTATGGGGATTACCCTTCTTGGAGGGGGTTCCACTTGCAACAGCATTTTCTCCCATTCAGTCTATGTTAGCACTTACCATTGCAGTGTTAACTTAAGGTGATTCATCCGCACTTGCATAGCTGCCTTCGTCTGACCTCTGAGAGTGAGTCTGGGGGTATTGGAAGGTGGCATAGCCCTGGGGTTCTCATGGAGGCTAGCAGAAACCTGGAGATGATGTGTAGGCACAGAGCTCATGCAGAGTCTGGAGGTAGGGTGCATCACTGGAGATCTGCATGCTCAGCAGACAGAAACTCCTGTCATCCTCAGGAGAGAAATACCTTCCCTCCCTGACCACCCCTCATAGGAACTGGGAAAGTAAATATTCATGGAGTTTTTTAATCCTTCTGCATTGGAATAACCCTCATTAATGTGATATCTCATAAGCCACTGGGGCTAGAGATAAATACCTTTCAGTATTGAAACACTGAAAACCCCCGTTTTCCTGACAAGGCCTGAGCTATCAGGTCATAAAATTACATCAGTCCAATTACCAGTTCAGGGTTTCCCTTGTGTTTGGTTTTTGATAGTATTGTATTAGCCAGTTCTTATCAAATAATGATGTCAGCCACTCAAACTTGCCAGTCCACATACGATGTAATGAGGCTATAGGTTCTTAGCAAGGCTGGCCAAAATTTTGAGGGGGTTTGGCTTTTTTTTTTATTTGTTTTTGTTTTTGTTGGTTTTTGTTTTGAAATTCTGCAGACCAGGCTGTATGAACTATAAAGCCCACGTCATCTGCAATCACAGCAATGCCTGATGTAGAAAGTGGGTGTGAGGTATACCCTTCCACTGAAGAAATGGGGTTTATAGTTGATGGTGACATTGTTTTTTTCAGATCCTCATATAAACTGAGCTTAAAATGGCAAAGCTGCTTGAACTGGAAAGTATTAAGTTTATATTCTGTGTAAGTCACTGATGTGTATATATACTATATTCTCAGCTGAACTAATCACAGGCTGTTTAACTGTGTCAGTTCTGAATGATTTATGCACCTTTCAGAAGGATTGCAGTAATATTCATTGTAAATATTATTTGTCATAGCTATAGTAAATTGCATCTGAAAAAGTATGGGATTTAAAAATGAAAGAGTTAAAAATGTATGATATGTAGAAAGGCTAATGTTACGATGTGACTGGATGCATATTTACACAATGAAGAGTAATGACCTTTTGGGTAAATAAGATAAATCATCTACATCACATGAACAATTTCTTGCTGTATCAGTATGGAAAATGGGCTAATTATCACTAAGGTTGCTTAAATGAGTTTCCTGTCTATATTTACCTGGGAGACTCATACAGCTTCATAGATTACAGCAATTACTATTTGACCTCTGAAAACAATTTCACCTTTAATTTCTAAGACAAAGAAAGAAGAATTGGAAAACCATAAACAAGGTTTTCCCTTCATTTCATTTGTTTGTTTAATTAAAGATAATCTAGTACTTAATGCCATTCACACTTATAAAACAATGAAGCCAGCCCAATGAGTGAGAGATTCCATAAAATGAAATCACCCTCTGAGAGAGTAAAATTCCATGTATGGAGAAGCAGAATGTCAGCTTTCAGTCATTTCAGCGCACAACGCAGTTCTGTTTCAAGTGAATGTCTGCTTCTCATGAAGCTGTCTGTGGCAGGGGATCTTCCCTGTGAGATGGTTCCACTTCAGGTTACAGTCTTAAGGAACTGCTGCTTGTTGGGCTGAAGTAGGAAAGGAAACTCGGGTTGTGGTGGGGAGGGTGTTTTTTTCCCACTCTGAGGCACATAGCAGAAGTCAGTATTCTTCACCGTCCCTTTCCATGGCATGACGTGTGTTCCCTGTGTATGAACTTGTGTTCCCCATGCGTGACTGTTATTAACTAGCTCTATAAGCAAATATAAGAGGCTGCCACCCTCACTCTCAACTTCCTGTGAGTTAATTTGCATTCTGGGAAAGTACTATCTTTTTCTTTGTATGAGTGCTGTTATGCCATACCTTTGTTCAGGAGACACAAATAGGAGAGGGGTTTCTTGCTGCCTCCCTCTCTTGCTGTGTGAACCTGGAGTTGAGCTCTGCACATTTGTTCTCTGAGGTCAGACTAGACCATCATAATGATCTCTTCTGGCCTTTAAATATATATGTGGGTCTAGATAGATTAATAGATTTTAAACAAGACAGGTGAATCCTCTATGGTGTTAATATTACTTATCATCCCAACAGTGGGTGTTCTTTCTGCACAGGAATCAAAGGTAGTATGTAGCTTTATAGATCAAATATGTAGGAAGCACCCATATTTCAAAGATACAGCTATCTTATTCCAGCTCTTTGGGACTGTAATCCCTGAAGCCTACCTCCCATAGCTACTTTTAGTTTAGTCCTTTAATATTCCTAGACTGGTTTGAATTAATCAAGGGCATTTGTACAGATTGCACTGTAAAAAGAATTGATATTGTTTGACTGGGAGTATTGCCTGATTAAGGACTGGAGAATCCATCCCAGTATAAGGTTCAAAATATCCGATAGGGTTTCAGCAAAAGGATTTCAAGACAAGCTTTGGTTCAGCAAATGCACAGAAGCAAGGATCTTGATTTTTTTCCAAGGCATGTACTGTGATGCTGCCAGGGTGAAAATGATGCATAATTGTAATGTCTAAGAATGAATTCCATTAAAACTGAAACAAAATCTCTGCACGGAACTCGGGATCTAAACTGTAAGTTTCTCATGTCAAAGATTGTCATTAATGTGAGACCTTTTAAAAAAACATAAAATGCTTTTCAGTGATGAACACAGTCTATTCAGATGACAAACTCATTTATTTCAGTCAAGTGTCCCTTTGAATGGTTTGAATTCATTATTTAATACTTAGCACCTACTTAAGTAATTAACAGCAATGGGATCACAGAGTGGTGCCCCGTTCCAAAGAGGTAGTCCTGTTAGTCTACTTCAACAAAACAAGCAAGGAGTCCTGCAACACTTAGGCTGTGTTCACACACAGGCATTATTTCGATACAAGTTGTGTCAAAACAACTTGTGTCGAAATAATGCCTTATTTCGAACTAACTTAATTCAAATTAACAGTTTGTTAATTCAAATTAAGGAAAAAAGCTCAAAGCAAAATAGCAGTTTCAGGCAACAGTTATTTCGAAACAAGTCGCTGTTATTTCGAAACAATGTTTGGACGGCATTGTTTTGAAACAATCATTTCGAAACAACATTGTTTCATCCCCACATGGGGTTTAAGTTGTTTTGAAACAATGCTGTTGTTTCGAAACAATGGCAATGGATGCTGTTGTTTCGAAACAACCGTGCGTCGTGTGAACAGGGTATTTCTTACTTAGAAACAACCTCTGTTGTTTCGAAATAAGAGTGCTGTGTGAACACAGCCTTAGAGACTAACAAATTTATTTATCACGTGAGCTTTTGTGGGACAAAATCCCACTTTGTCAGATGCCCATCACCTTTCTCCAGAGATAGGATCTGATGCTGAAATTGTGGGACTCATCCCTGTTAAATGACAAATCAGTATGATTAAAACTTGGTTTTCTCCAATGCCACAACCCTCTACACCCCCCCCATGCATGTGACAAATATCACAATGGATCAAAATATTGGCCTCACTTTTTCATGCTTAAAAAATAGTGTCTCCATTTCATCCCACTCTGATAAATCCATTTCTTGGTATCTTTTAAAATTAATGGAGATAATATCCTGACTTGGAGGACAACAGGCAAGAGAATCTGTACCTTCTGAAAACTAGATTTCAAAGGGCTAAATATATTTCAGCTTGAATGATGGTGAAGAGTTCTGTTGTTCACCTTATCTGGGTATGGAGCAGCTTTTTGTCCCACCCCCACTGACTGGGTTCATGAAATTTACATCCCCATTTAATTAAATGTTTGCGACAATAATTGATCTTAGAAGTAAGTCATCTGGTAATAAATAGATTCCATTGTTTCTAAATAGTTGTTTACTGGCTCTAAAGAGCTATTTATAATCTGATAGTTTTGCTACTAATCTCATGCACAGTTTCCTTAAATACATATCCTGCTATATAATTGACAGTGAATCAGAATGTAGATTATCCAGGGCTTCAATGTGTGCCACATCAGAATATAATGTAGGGTTATTTTATTTTATTTTATTTTATTTAGTTTCTTTAGATTTGACTCTCAGGTGACAGACAGGATAGAGGCAGGGATTTTTTGTTCTTGTTTGCTTTGTTTTTAAAATCACATTTTGAGCTCACTTCCATAGATACCCCCTACCCCAGATAATTACATGTACATCTCCATTTTAGTTCAATATTTCAAATCAAGAAGTAAGAGAGTTTTGGTTGATTGGTTTGATTGAGTACAGCAATAATAGCACTCAGTGATCCAAAACCAATATGGATATAACAAACTGGTGTACACACTTAATATTCTTCTCTACCCCAAAAGATCATTTTTATACTTTGCTTTTGTTTAAAACCTCAGAACCCAGTTCAGAGGTGATGTGCAAAGTAGTGCATTTTAGATTCCTTTATGCTCAGTTAGAAGACACTCTGAGACTGTTTATTCACTTACTAAAATCAGTGCAAAGAGGTGTAAATTGGTGTACTTTACATAATGTGCAGCTGGAAGAAAGTGTAAGAAGTATAGTAGATAAGATAAAGGTTGGCCTTCTTTAACGCCCACCTCCTAATATTTAGTTGCTTTTCTTTCTATGCTTCTGGCCCTGAAATTAAGTTACATCAATGTAGACCTCTCTATAGACTCCCTTAATACTTAGTAAGACTCACAGGCCAAGTACACTGTAATGCATAAGAGGCCTGAAAGCTGCATGCCAATGAGTGTAATAAGTAGATCAATCTATGTTGTTCTAAATCTATGCTAATCTAAATCAGACCTTATCTATATACAATTTTCATCTCTTGTTTCCAATGCTAATATCATGCAGAGTCAGCTTCTGCTAATTTTGATACCTAGACTGCCAGCCACCTCAAATCTAGGCCAGTTTTACAGGTTGGTAACAGAGGCATAGAAAGACTCAGTGACTTATCCAATATCACACAGGAAGTCTAGGGCAGAGCTGTAACTTAAACATCTCCCATGTTCTGGCCAGTGGTTTAACCATAAGACCATCCTTCTTCACACACAAACACTGTACTGCTTTAATTTTACAGGTATAGTTAATGAAATATAGCCTTCTCCTCCCCTGTGTGGATATAGTCATATCATTCTTTCTATGTATTGGTGGTTTCTGCCATTTATTTCAGTCTTTTGGTGGTTCGTTCAGGCTTCTAAGTGTTAGGTTAATGGATATGATTCCTTTATCTGTTGTTACGTGTAAAATTTCTGTAGGTCACCTTCCTTTTCTTTTTCCAGGGCCTACCCATATTAACTTTTTATAAAGTCATGATGGTGGCATCCTAAAACATGACTTATGTGTCCATTGTTTGTTTTTGTTTCTTTCCATATCCAATGCTTTATAAATATTTATTTAATTTGGACATCAGGTTATACTAACCTCACCAGCAAAAATACATTCCTGTGTAAAAAAAAAAAAAAAAAGGCAGAAGTCTTTATCTAGACAATAATTTAAGGTTGTTACCAGCAGTTCTTAGCCGCTAAGCTGGATCACATTACTGTCACCACATGGTGGTAGCAGGTTGTAGAGAGCTGGGGGGAGGGGGGGGCTGGATTCAGCTTGAGGGGAGAGTGAACTTGTGTGTCCTGTATGGTTATGTACATTGCCAACCATGTTGCAACCCACCAAACTTCAAAAATCACTGTGTTTGGTCATATTATCTAACTCCATCCCGTTAACGCTTTCTAAAACTCTAGTCAAGAACAAGCAGGTTGTACTTTAGCATATGGTCCAGAGAAGGCTAGACTCCTCCATTGTCTTTAATTCAACCAGATTACTATGTCAACTTTCTTTGATTAGGTTTACTCTAGAGACTTTTGTGCCTTCGTGATGTCACTAAGTAGTGTGATTATTTATTTTACAGTGTATAGACAGTTACACCATCTACAGTTTTTGCTGCTAGATTTTTTTTTCATACAGGGAGCTGATACAAACTATATGGGAAAAATAACTCCTTTGCTAAGAATAAGCGGTATCTACATAAGGAGGGCTTGCTGGTACAGGAAGACCCATCTAGTGTAGACAAAGCTTTTTTTTTTTTTTTTTGTCTTGACTAGAATTTTAGAAGGTATTAATTAGATAATTTTATCTATCACAATCTAATGAGATCTAACCATGTAATTTTAACCTTAGTCTAAAATAAACCCTTAGATTCCCTTCTGTATTTGCTTTTAGTCATTTCCCAGGAACCTAAGGAAAAGTAGTATATCTACATTTATGTATTTTGGTTTCAAAACACATTTTCAGATTGCTGGGTCCATGTACTGAGTGAACTTTCCAAAAAATGAAAGTACAGTAATTAACAATTATAGCAAATTTATGCCCAGAATCCTAATCCAGTCACAGCCCGTTGATTCCCTTATATTGTAACTCCCAAATAACTAAATACCTCACCCCACACCCATTGCTGTTTTCTTTTGTCCCCACATATTACCAAAACCCATTCAGGAAAGCAAGAAATTCTTTGATTTTGAAAGTGGTTCCTAAATGAAAGGAAAGAAAAATCCAATACAGAGATTTGAGAAAATAATAGGATAGAGGAGGAGTTAGGAATACTTGATCCTTAACTGACAATAGGTATTATAATGCTCACATCTAGATTGAAAAAGAAAATGAAAAGCACCATCTGGGGATTGTCCTATCTGCCTTGTCCCCAAAACTAACCCAAGCCTACTAGGATAAATTCGTGATGCCCAGTTCATGTGAGTGAATATTCGTTTGTTTTAAATGAGACTGACTCAGCAAAACCTGCCTTCTGGTATATATCATATGCTGGAACCAATGCCATAGAAGTTTGTCCATGTTTAAAAATGTTGATTATTTTGGTATGCCGTTGAAAAATGAAAATCTAAGACACGGTCCTTGTCTCATATACAAATGCAATAGTCCATTTATGTATTCATGCAACAACAATTGCTGTGATATCTTGTTGTCAGTGTTAAAACAAGGGCCATCCCCAGGGGGTCAGGGTCTGGGGCCCAGAGGCAAGGCTCTGTGCTCCTGCCCCACCCTTTGGCCAGTACATGGTAACACTGCTTCAGGGACAGGGCTGAAAATGCTGCTGGAACATGTGCCCCAGCCTCTGAAATGCTTCCCAGGGCAGGGCCCACTGAAAGGTGGAGCCTGGGGTGATTGCCCTGCTCGCTCCCCACCTCAAAAGGATGGCCCTGGTTAAAACTAATATAAAAATATGTCCCAGGTAGACCATGCTCATTCCAGGTTATACACTGATTATACAGGTTAGCACAGGTTCTCAACAGTTTGCAAGTGGCAAAACACTTGGTGGAACATCAATGACCCTACAGGACCCACTGGCCTCCTCTCCTACACCCCACCCCAAGCCAATTCAACCATCTCTCTGGCTGTCAATGATGCACTTACCATTGTGTGTTAGCTGATTGTACCTGCAGACATTTGTTTTCCATTACTTCTTTGTCCTTTCATATCTCCCCTCTTTCCATCTTACTAGATGTGTAGGGACAGTAACTTATTAAGAATTAGAATTAGCATAATTAAAGCTGCAGAGTATGGCTGGATGGCACTTGTTTCCTCAACATACACCCTCGAGTGAGCTGCTTAAATCCAGGCATCTCAAGGCCAAGGCAACCAAGAGTAGAAATCACTTATGAAGACGTATGCTTGTATCCCTTTGTAACCATGTGTATTTTTGCCAAAATTTATAGTGATTGGTATGGAGGTGGATCTGGGGGAAGAGCAGATTTCTACCACTGTCTTTAATTGTTGCAATACCATGTAATTTTCAGAGAAGCAGTGTTAGAGAGCACTAATTTTCTCTTTTTCAGAAGCATTAAAAGTCTATGCATGGGTAAATTAACCATAGGCGTCTTCCATTTCCCTTATATCCAAGCAGTTCATGTACACTAATGATTGGTGAAGATTTACACTCTGTGGAAGTATAGCATATATGCAACATTAACCAAGTCCCCATTACAAGCTTACTGAAGCTATACTATGGATATAGTTGCCTGTGTATGTCAAATCTGTATGATTTTCTTATACTTCAGGATCATGTAAAACTTTCACTTAGGACCATCTTTTCAGAGGCATTAAGGTGGTTAAAGCTGCAGTTAAGCACCTAGTGGGATTTTCTGAAGCAGCTAAATGCTGTAAGCACTTTTGCAATTTTGAGCACCTAAGTGTGTTTGAAACTGGCCTGTGATATTTATACATTGACTTAATCTGAGTCCTTTATCTGGCAGAACACTGAGCAAAGTGTATGCTTCTCCTATTGAAAGGATTCATGAGTTTGGGGTAAGGAAAAATATATACTGCTTTAGTGCACAGAATCAAACTGTTCTACACAGCTTTAAATCTAGATGTACCTCTGCTCAAATCAATGGAATTACTCCAGATTTGAAGCAGTGTAAAATGAGAACAGAATCTGTTCCTAGCATGTATTGCTTTAAATTTTAACACCAGACATTTGTCCAGAAGCTAAATGGATCCATATCTATATTTGTCTTTGGAATCATATGACATTTGAGAGAGTGCTTCTCTCTGCCAACAAGAATTAAAAATAGCACATAAAGGTATTTAATGCAGAGTAAAACCAGATATAAATGGTGTATGAGTACATCAGCGAACAACTCAGGCTGCAACCTCTTTGGCAGATTCATGAATAGCTTATCTCAATCTCTACATTAAACACAGTTATTCTTAATTTCATGATGCTACTTAGGTCATTGGTCACTGATGAGTTTCTGAGTCAGATTCATTTGATTGTGTTTTTACTTTTCAAGGAAACAAATCTTTGAACGTTACAAAATGTGAATAATCAGCAAGCATAATACTAATTTGCACTTTTATGACACTTGCCATCCACAAATTTCAGGGCACACTAGAAAGCTGGCTATTCAATGTTCCCATTTATAAATAGGTAAACTGAAGGAGAGAGATAAGTGATTTGCTCAAAATCAAAGCAATCCAGTGGTGGAGTCAGGAACTAAGCTCATTTTTCCTGATTCCCAGCACCCAGATCTAACCACTTGGTAGTTGATTGTTCCCTCTCATGAGAAAACCTGCAGAGGTTTTTTAGGGGAGGAAATCTTAAAGAGGTTC
Source organism: Podocnemis expansa (assembly GCA_007922195.1). Taxonomy (NCBI): domain Eukaryota; kingdom Metazoa; phylum Chordata; order Testudines; family Podocnemididae; genus Podocnemis; species Podocnemis expansa. Next base: position 28,985,616 of record ML681963.1, read on the forward strand.
TTTTCACAGAGATTTCACCACATTGTTCTATTGCATTCACAAAGTTTTCCTTTCATGGATGCTGGAATCTTCTAGAGAGCTTCAAGTATCTGTGGTTGCCAGTTATTCCTCCATGTTCCTTCCATCTTTAGGGTGCTGAGGTTGTAATGGGGGACTGGCCACAGGTTACCCCCCAAACTATCTGACTTTCAAGGAGGTTGTTCTCATGGAGCTTTCTGCCCCGATGCACTCCACTCCCCTATCTTAAACTCCTTGGCAGTGTGATTTCATTGTGCTGGGAACTGATAGAAACCTCAAAGGGGAAGCTGGAAGCAAGACCTTGGCCCCTTCTGCAACAGTCAGCCAGAATGGGGAAAACCCACTCCACATCTTGTAAATAATAGCTACAGAGTTTGCTGTCGTAGGCATTCCCAGCATTCTGTCTGTGCGTACCCTTCTTCTCCCCTATCTAACAGTCTACAAGGGCTTACAAGCCAGAAAATGGTCTTTAGGAAAGAGGCATGCCACACATGTTACTGAGCCTGTTCAGTTCCTTAGGGAAGCTTCATCTTTTGTACAGTAGCAATTTTTCATAGCTTAATACCTCATCTGTGCCTCTTTAGAAACAAAATGCCATAGACAATCAGCCCCAACTGCAGTGTTCTTGGCAATGGACCACAGACATAAATAGAGGCATTGGCAATTAATCTTCCCAAATCAGTCACTTGTTTCTAATAGGATCCAGAACACTGGGTTAATGACAAGCAGAGTATGCTGCTGGCTTACAATTCTCCCAGGATCAGGAAACAGCCTTTATCTAAAGCAGCATTTCCCAGAGTTCAGCCTTAACTTAAGTTGAAGCAGTGCCCTCGAAACCAATGTGTGGATCTCCTTCCCCTCCTAAAAAAGTGGACCCCACAAAGGGCACTCTATAGATCTGCATAACAAACAAGGAGTCTTGTGGTACTTTTAAAGGCTAACAAATTTATGTTTCATATGAGCTGTTTTGGGAGAGAATCCCACTTTGTCAGATACCAAAGTGAGGGGAACGTACATGGGGGGGGGAGTACAGTATGGGAGAGGAAGATAAATCCTGTGATTACGTATTACTGCATCAGGTAAGGTTGCTTCAGCAAATCAAACAAGTTGTATACATTCAAACACAACTTGTCAGAAAGTGATGAGGTTGAGAGAGGTGAGAGTCACTGCTGGTAATGAAAAACAAAGGAGAAGTCCTGTGGAACATTTGAAGTACAGTGTCTGGAAATCCCATGAGGATCATGCATGAGATTGGGGAGGAGAGGATGTGATTGCAAGAGGAAACACACAGAAGCTATATCACATTTCCACTGGAACCCAACCCCTGCACTGGAGCTTATAGGGAATCATTGGGTTAGCCACAGCTAGTGGGGTTTCAGGTAATGGTGAACAGCCACAGATTTCAGAGAACAGGCTAATCACAGAGCTTCTGTATACATGAGACCATGGAGCCCCTAGATCCATCTGGGATCTACACATTTAGCAGGCTAGCTTTTCTTCAGCTTCAATCAGACTCTGCATCCTGATAAAGGCATTCAGAGAAAATACTGCATAGCTTACCAATGTACTAGGAAAGCATCCATGGTATGCTCTTTATAGAGTGCTGCATATTTTCTGTGGAATGATTGGATGCCTTCTCAGCATCCTTCCTTGACTACTTTGCACTGCTTGCACCCAAGGAGGGAAGAGGACCCGAGCAGGACAAGGAAGTTGGCTGGACTCCCTACAGAGTGATGAGGAAGGGGAAGGTCCTTGTATGCTCCCTTTCCTTTGTACACCCAATAGGGGGACCAGTCACATTGGACCTGAAGTGAAAGTGGAGGGAGGGAATTCAGCTTTTGCACAGTGTCCCCTTTTGTGCTGGCTCAAACAGACCATAGAGCAGGTTGAAGCTTCCCTCCCAGGGACGACCCTGGTACAAGAGGCCCCTGGGAGGAGTCCCAGGAGATGAGGCCTGAGCTATTTGGGGGCAGAATGGAAGAGGAACAGTGTGAAGAGGAGTGGCAGGAATGCTTCTACACTTCAGCACAGCAGTGATGCAAGTTACATGTGCCACCTGCATCCAACATGCAACAGAAAAGCATATTGCAGGGAGCAACAGCCTATTTGTCCATAATTAGGATGTCTTGTTTGTGCTTCAGGTTTGAAAAAAGTATGTTAGTAGGAATGTGCTGAAGAATAGTTTTCAAATACAGATTTGAGCCTGAGGCTGTTTACAAACTCTCTGTGGAAGCATTAGGTTGGCAAGACAATATTCAGCGATCACGGGTTCAGCTTTTGCCTGTTTTCCTGTTTGTCTGGTGGTGGCTTGGTTTCCCGACTGGAAATGACCTTACTTCCTTTATAAATCATTGAATTTAAGGGTGAAAGTATCACTATTTCTTAATATGAGGCTCAAAGCAGAATATGATAGGTAAGAGGCCAAAGTTCATCAATACACATTGGTAACTGATCATGTGAGCTGTGTCCATTGGATCTTCCTAATTGTGCTAATACACCCCATTGAATGACCCAGGGCACCAACTCATTGCGAATATTAGCCAGGATGAAAAATTCATTCTGTCCCCAACATCCAGAGATTATTTAACCATTTCATTGAGCAAGTGCCACCATAAGTGTAGAAAACTCTGTCTCACATCACAGGTCTTACATATGTCCCCTCTCCAGCTTAAGAACCAGCTTACTCTTAAAGCTACTGAAGAGCAAGTGTTAAAAAGCAGAAAGCAGCTGGAAATTTCACTGTTGCAAAAACAGTACCTGGAAATTACTCTGAACTCCTGGGCTGGTAGAAGTGCTGATGCTGCATCTGGTATGAAACTCAGAAAGTAATCAGAGACTGATCCTTAAAATCTCTTCTCTGGAAGATAAAAAAGCAAGGAGTCTTGTGGCACTTAAAGACTAACAGATTTATTTATCACATGAACTTTCATGGGAGAAAATCCCACTTTGTCAGATGCTTTGAAGAGGGGAACGTACAGAAATGGATGAGAATAAATGCAGGGGAGTGTAAGACATGGAATCAAGTCATACTGCAACATCAAATCCGAGTATTTGTAAAGATTCAAATCAGTATGACCTGATCCCATGTCTTACACTGCCCTGCATTTATTCTCATCCAATTCTCTAAATTCCCCCTCTTCAAAGGTCTGACAAAGTGGGATTTTCTCCCATGAAAGCTCATGCGATAAATAAATCTGTTAGTCTTTAAGTGCCACAAAACTTCTTGCTCTTTTTGCTTTACTAAACTAACATGACTGCTCCTTTGGAACTTCTCTGGAAGATGAACATTTTCATGGTGAAAATAAGCGCGATCAGATGGAGTTTGAGCTTCGCATCTAAACAAAGACAGGGTAGAAATCAAATATCCTATTTGTCCAAATACCTCTGGCTACTTCTTTAAGGGCAGAATAGAATTAACAGCCTGTGGTCTGTTCATATTCTGCAAGGTACCTCTTCTGAAGTCCTCATAATCTACTGCAATCGGTTTGATATACAAGTCAGATAGGGATGCTAAATAGATTTGTGCTTCGTACCTGTCTACCTAGTCTATCAGAAAGAAACATTTATCGTAGACTGAACAGAAGGGACATCAGTGATCCAATCCATCTCTGACATTATCATGACATAACATGGACATTCTTTCCCTCTGCTTCAGTTTCCTTAGCTCTAAAATGTATGAAATTATACTAACCAACTTCAAAGGTATGTTTTGAAGACCATATGCATAATGAAGATTACAATTTTAAACTGTATTGTAATTTGAGACTAGTTCTAGGGATTAGTAATTGAAAGTTGTTGCCGTTCACAGAGGGGTCTAGTTCCAACGGAGTTTTCTTGAATGTTTTTTTCTGTGTGTCTTTCTGCTTCTTTATTGCTCTTGAACCAGCCCATGTTTTAACTGCCAAAGACCTATTCTGACCACAAAATAGATGTAAAACAGGATTAACTCCAAATTCTGTGGAAGTTCATTAAATTACAATTTATGTAAAATTGGCATGAGAACAGGATCAGCCCCAGAGCATTTTGCCACATGATGCGATGCCACTGCGATCAGAAAGTCAGGATATTGTGAAGCAGTAGTGATTGCATGATATTCAAGAAGGGTATGTCTACACTTGCAAGTTAGTTCAAAGTAAGGAGGCTTAATTTGAACTAACTTAGTCACTGTCTACACTAGGCTTTCATTAGTTTGCATTAAGGAATTCCTAAATTCGAACTAATGAAAATTCAGTTTGAATTAGTCAGATCTGTTGGTTAGTTCAAACTAAGCCCTTAGTTCAATCCTTAGTTCAAACTAAGGACAGTGTAGACTAGGATTAACCATTAGTTCACACTTAATAAAATTCAAATTACGGGAAGTTCATTTGAATTAACAAAGTTGACTAATTCGACTTCACGTTAAGTCAAATTAGTCCACTTTGTTAATTAGAACTAATACATTCAAATTTAGATCAATTTAAATTAAATTTGTTAAATTAACAAATTTGAACTCATTTTTCCTAGTGGAGACATAGCCTAAGGCTATGTCCAGTCCTACCTGGTTAAATTGATTTAACTTAAATAGATTTAACTAAATTAATATAAAAACCATTAAACCAATTTAAGCTAAATCAATTTAACAGGTCCACACCAAAAACAAAACCTAGATCAAACTAGCATGTCTGGACACAGGACTTGCTAGTTCGATTCTGGGGAGAGGCAGCATGGGAGGTGTGGCAAGACGGCCACCTGGCAGGGCCATGTTGACAGCCGATCACATAAAAGCAGGAACTTACCTCAGCTACCTGTCCATTCTGGCTGGCAGGAGACTGTGAGAGACACAGGTATGGACACTCCTCAGGTCTCATGCCATCCTTGTGCTGCAACTAGGCCGTCTGCCAGCCTCCAGGGTGCCCTCCAGCATTGGGACGCACTGTTCTTGGACCCTGATGGCACTGAGCTTGAGACCATTAACATCTTTTTTCTGGGCCCTAGAACAGCTGTAGCTCCCCGCCCCCTCCTCCATTCCCCAACGGATCTGGACACAGGACACCAGCATGGACTGGTGGGAGCAGGTAGTGCTGGAAACCTGGAGCAATGAACAGTGGCACAGGAACTTCCGGATGAGCAGGGAGACCTTCATCCACCTGGTCTCAGAGCTCGCCCTGTTCCTGCACCGAAGGGACACTGGAATGAGACCTGCCATCCCTGTGGACAAGAGAGTGGCCATCACTCTCTAGAAGATGGCCACACTAGAGTCCTACAGGTCCATGGCACACCTTTCCAGTATTGGCAGGTCCACCATCAGGGAGGCTTTGCTCCAGGTTGTCAGTGCCATCAATGTGGTCCTGTAGCCACACCTTCTCACCCCAGGTGAGCTGCAGGACACTATCGCTGGCATCACTGCCCTAGGGTTCACAAACTGCACTGGGATCCTAGATTCCACCCACATCTTCATGCAAGCTCCAGAGCACCGTGTGGCTGAATACCGAAACTGCAAGGGATATCACTCCATCATCCTTCAGGCCCTTGTGGACCATGAGTGTGTCTTCCAAAACAGCTGTGTTGGATTGCCAGGGAGGGAACATGATGCCAGGGTCCTCTGGAACTCCACCGTGTACCAGGGCATGGAGACAGGCATCTTCTTCCCCCCATAACATCACCATTGGGGAAGTGGTGGTGCCCATCCTCAATGTTCCTGATGCAGCTTACCCCCTTCACCCCTGGCTTATGCGCCTCTACAGGGGACCTCTCGATGTCGGCTGCCAGCTGTTTCACTGCTGCCTGACCTGCTGCCACCAGGTGTTTGAGTGGGCATTTGGCAGGCTGAAGGCCCAGTGGAGGTGCCTGCTCACACTCCTCCACCTCTCAGAGGACACCGCAGTGGAGATCATCAGTGAGTGTATGGTCCTGCACAATCTTTGTGAGATCTGGAGGAGACAGTAGCTAACACCTGGGAGGCCAAAGCAGAGCTCATTGGCAGACAATTCCAGCAGCCAGAAGCCATGCCCCTACAAGAGCATGCACCAGCGAGGTCTATAGTGGTGCTTGACGCATTCAAGCACCTGATCCTGACTGAGGACCTCTGAGGGCCAGGCCCACCACAACAATGCCCCTGCTGCCACAGACAGCCACCATACACCCACCCACACCCTGAACCATACCCAAATAAATGACTTGAAACAACTCCAAATGCTCACTATTTTTTATTTACAATGAGGAGAGGGGTCAGGGCAAAGATGGGCTTGGGAGGCAGTAAGGGGATTCAGAACTTTCTGAGGGGAAAATTGAGGGAATTGTCTAACTGTGGAGGGGGTTGTGGGTGGGTGCGAACTGGGGGGGGGTGTCTAACAGGGGATGGGGGATGTGGGTGGGGGGTTGTAAACATTGGGGTTAGTGGGGGGCTGTACTTGGCCCATGGCCTGCCGTGCCATGGCCTCCCCCAAGGCCACCCTGGGTCCAGGGCACCTGTGGTGAGAGACGCCAGGCTCCCTCTGGGGGTCTCCCTCAGCTCCTGGGGGGGACAGGTACCCTTCAATGCACTGCAGGCTTGCCGTAACGTCCTGCAGGGGACCGCTAAGGGCCTGCATCGCATGGTTGTGCCATTCCATGGCCAGCGTCTGCCACTCCAGCGCTGCGACCACTTGCTCGTCGGTGTCAGCCACCCACTGAAGCTGCTGGAGGGTGAGATCCTGGTGGTGGGCTAGCTGCTCCCACCATGCCTGGCTGAACTCCTTCCTGGCCAAGCTCAAGGAGCCTGTGAAGGACCTCATCTCAGATCCAGCAGGCCCTCCTCCTCCTCCGGGTGGTGGCTTGCAGAATCCCAGGGGCAGGGCAGTGGGTAGCTCAGCGTGCTGCTGGAGGGAAAGTGAAACTATCATTAGCCCCTTTAGCCTACTGGCCTTGGCTGTGTGCAGCTTGTCAGCTGCAAATACCTCGACCCAACTGTCCATAGGCAGCATAAACTGTGTCCTGTGGGACAGTACCCCAAAGGTGCATATGGCTTTGCAATGCCCACTGATGTGGGTGGTAATAAACCTGGCCTTCTCTCAAGGAGTCTCCCAAGGCCATGTGCCAGCAATGTGGGCAGCATGCTGTCCACCCTTGATGGCTCTACATGTGGTCACTGCCACCTCAACGATCTGCAACCCCCACCCCGCATGGGTCTGGCATCCTGGCACCACATATCCCTTGGCCGGTGGGAAGGCCTCCGCGCCCCCTGGCCCTGTGCCCTGCCTGTCCCTGGGCCATGCCCCCCTCATCAGCCATTCCACAGCAGGGATGAACACTCACCAACAGGCACTGTGGAGGTTCACCGGGATGTCCCCTCCTCGGAATCCAGCTCCACTGGGGGGGCTCAGGTGTCTCCCCACCTTCCTCCTCCTCCTCCTTGGGGGTAGCTGTCCCATGCTCCGATGCTGGGAACAGCCCAGGGCTGGATGGCTGGGCTTCAGTGGGCGGTGCACTCCCCGGCTGGCTGGTGTTGCCCATGTCAAGCAATACCTCAGTGTCTGAGGGGTGTTGCTCAGGGGATGTGGCTGTTGGGGTGTGCTTGGCCAAGTCCTTGGCCCTGGATGGGAGGCCACTGGGGACCTCCCCCAGGAATGCATGCAGCTCCTGATAAAAGGGGCTGGTGGCTGAGCTGCCTTCCCCAAGGAGCTGCCTGGCTTCTCTGGTCTGGGCATAGTTCTGCTGCAGGACCTTGACTTTTGCCCGTACCAACTCAGTACTGAGCTGGTACCCTTGACCTGACATTGCAGTGGCCATGTCAGCATATATGTCATGGTCTCGGTGCCTTGCCCAGAACTGTACACATATGTCCCCTGTGCCCCATATGCCTATGAGGCTTCGGACCTTGTCAGGGGTCCATACTGGAGCCCTCCGACGCTGTGGGGCAGAGCTGGCAGCAGGAGCCTCAGCCATGCTTTTCCTCACTGCCCACCGCATGCTCTAATTCCCAGGGCACAGGGCTTCCTGCTTCCTGGCAGGGACAGTGCACCTTGGGAGGAAGAAGCTCAGAGAAGCATTATTTCAGTTTAACCATTAAATCAAAATAACTCATCTGCACGGCATTATTTTGATTCAACAGAATCGAAATGACCGTCATATCAATCTTATCCCTGGTTTTGTCAGATTGATATGATGATCCTTAGGTTGAAATGACAGGGCTCGTCATTTCAATCTAAGAAAACAGTGGTTGAATCGATATAATGGTGGTTATAGCGATTCAACCATTGTGTGTGGCCATAACCTAAGAGTTCTCTCCCCATCTGTTGAGGAGGCACATAGCCTGACCTTCAGTGTAGGCTGTCACTATACAGTTGACTGCATTGGTTTTAATTGATATAATTTTATTTGGTTGGTTTTTAATAAAGAGGAAAAGGGAATATTAAAGCCATTGGAGATAGTTGCTGTTGACACCTGCTGTGCGACCACAGTATTAGGCTTTTGTTTGACCCATATAAGGTGACTGAAGGTAGGAAATAAAAACCAGTATCTTATCACCGCTGCTGTGTTTCACATCTTACTTCCCTTGCTTTCTTTAAGAGCTGTGCACACCAATTGTCTACCGTCACCTGCACATCTCAGTCACATTCCTGCCGCTGCACAGAAGTGTGTTTCCATCCCTTTACCCAAAGGCTACAAGAGCAGAATCAGTCACTAAACATCTTTTTTCTTATTATATCTTCAAGGCAATGTTTGTTCATTCTTCATATTGACCTTTGTCTCTTTGAATATTGATACAGGGCTGGAAAAAAATATATTAATCATAACTGGCAAACAGAGATGAAGAGAGAATTTCTATGACATGCTTAACAGTCATGTCTTTGGTGACGGAAGTTTTAACAGTTGGGTGCACTGGGCCCATGAAACTGAAAAAAGAAGTCTCATTGATTATTAAGGAGATGACATAGCTGAATTTTTGTCGATAGTTCAGTCTTAGGGCCCCAGTGACACTGTAAAATAAGGCACCCTAGCTAGCCTTTTAGAATTTTCTGCAGAACTCTTCTAACGATTTACAGCGATGTAATCTGCCGAGTGCTATATATCCTTCTATAAGCAATGTAAAATATGTTTAGTTAAACACAAAAGTGTGAAACATTCCACTGTGGTGTTTCAGTTACCTTTGCTTCCTGTTTCTAACTTTCAGATTTACAGGTTTTTCCTGACAAAGTCACTGAGGCTATTTTTTCCTGCAGAAAACCACATTATATATATATACTATAGGTGATATCATAAAACAATTAAACTACATGTAACAACAGTGTGACACTATTTTTAGTTCTCAGCCTTAAAGCGCACATGCACACATATGTACACAGACCCCTATCTACATCTGTCTATGTATTAGGTTTTCTTTAAGGCTGAAGATTAAAAATAGTGTCACACTATTGTTACATGTAGCTATAATTCTGGGACTGGCTCTTCTCTCCTGCAACTTTGATTCTGGTAGCGTGACTTTATCGACATTACTGGAGTTACTGTTCATTTACACTGGTGTCAGTGAGAAGAGAATCAGCCCCTCACCACTTCTGATCTTGATGAGCATTCCCTCAGTGTACTGTGTTATAGTTCAGCTATTGGAGGAAAGGAAAGGGAATACACATGGGGCTTTTACTGTAACTGAAGTACTTGTCACTTCCTGCTACATAATGAGGTCCCTGCCCTGCTGGTTACAAATACATAATGCTCATTGGTCACTGATAGCAACATATGAGAGGTGGTTGCTGTCTCACTTTTGGTATGTTAGATGAGAAGTCTCCTGTAGTTAGATTTTGATAGTTTTTACCCGCTCTTAACTTCTCTAGGGCTTTTGATAAATTGCTTGAATGTTTCTGCAATACTTCATTACTATTATTTTTTTGTTATTATTACTGTAGTGCCTAGTAGCTCCCATCCTGGGCTAGGATCCCATTATACTAGCTGCTATACAAATACAGAACAAAGAGAGAGGTAGCTCCTTCTCAAAGAGCTTGCAACCTAAGGGTATGTCTACACTTGGGGACCATCTAATGTCGACATTGAGAAGTCTACATAACAAACTGAAGCTGAATGGCCACACCTTACTCCAGGCACCTGCATCGTGTGTCCTCCTTGCTGTCTGTTACTCCCACTTTAGAAGCATTTCATTGTGCGTAGGTGTCCCACAGTGCAAGGAAGAGCTGGGGCTTGTGGGCAGTCAGATGTTGTGCCATAATGCAATGCCCCCCCATCCCCTCCCCTTCTCACAGAGAAATAGGAAGTGCTTTTTCCTGCCATGTCTGTGTAGTAGAGAGAAGAGCTTCCAGCCCCTGGGGCTGCTTCACCTAGCTAAGGCAGAGAAGATTTAAACCCCTCTCTCTCCACTCAATGCTGCACTGCAGAATGCTGTAGCCCCAACAGAGAAGGAAAGAGGTGAGTTGGCAGCAGTTGCTGGGCTCTGAGGAGAAGGGGGAAGCCCAGAGATGGGTGTGGGCTGCAGGGTCCCTGGGGATGAGGGGCAGATCACAGAGTTAAAAGGAGGGAAGCCCTGAGCCAGATATAGGCACAGAGTCCCCTAGTGATGGAGGGAGAACCTGGAGCTGGGTGAGGGGTTGCAGAGCAGCATCCTCCAGGCTCAATAGAGTAGTTATAGCCCTGGGTGTGGAGGCAGGCACATATTGCACCCTGCCCGTGCTCCTCGAGTGGCAGTGATGGGACTAGCATCTGAACAGTGTTCTTCCTGGAGCTCATACTCACTTGCAGCACCCCTTGCTGTGTTTTGGAATCTGCGCGTGCGCGCGCGCACACACACACACACACACACACACACACACAGATTCCTCACCATGCTAAGGCAGGTTTGCTAAGCCAGAAAATGGTGATCAGACCTTCCCAAAGATGCAGGGGGTGCTTCATGGTGACTTGGTGTAGCTGCAGCAGAATTCTGGGACAGGTCCTCCAGTCAATCAAAGTCTGTGATTTGTACACGCTCACACAGACCCAGTCTATTAAGATCAAACAGAAAGCTACGCCTCTTGCAGGGATAGAATTACAATGCTGACGTCTAGCCCCCCTTAATGAGAATTTTCCCTCATGAGAGTGTGTAACCAAACAGCTGGAGGGCAAGTTAACTGCGGATAGGTCGACCTGTTCCCTCAGTGTAGCCTCAGCCTGAGTCTGAGACAAGAGATGACAAATGGATAAAGACAATGAGGAAGCAGAGGGAAATAATGAGACAATATTGATCAGGAAGTGGTGTCAGCACACCCATAATGCTCAGTCACCAGTGTCAGATTTCCCATTAGGCATTGTAGGCACAGTGCCTAGGGCCTACGAAGGAGGGAAAAAATATGAAAAAGCAGAAAAAAAATAAGGAAAAATAAGGAAAATCAAATGGTTCAGCATTAGAATAGTGTAAAGTGCATCATGTCAATCGAAGTAATTCAATTGGCGTTTACACTTCTTTTTGCACATTTTGGAGTGAAAGTGCCTAGGTCCTACAAACACCAAAATCCAGCCCTGTCAGTTATCAAACCCAAACTGAACATCTGAATATGCAAATCATACTAAGTCACAAGGAAAAGCCCTCAGTTCCTTATTCGGAAAAACTCTCATTTATGTCAAGATCTTCATCAATGACTGAACAAGATATTCGGGATCTGGGCCAAATAAATCCAACCAGGGGCATCGCTGGGGTGGTGAGGGACCTGGGGCACGGGTCCAGGCCCCGCCCCCAGCCGGCAGGCCCCACCCCCTGGCCAGGGATAGGGCCAGGCAGCTAGGCCGCAGCGGGGCCAGGCCAGAAGCGGCTGCAGGAGGCTGGGCCCGTGCCCACAGGCAGCCAGGCCCCCGATCCCCGGCCGGGGACGGGGCTGCCATGGCCGCAGACAGCTGGGCCCCGGCCCCCTGTGGCTGCTTCTGGCCCAGCCTGGCCACGGCCTAGCCACCCGTGGTGGCACGGTCCCGCCCAGCCCTATCCCTGGCCAGGGGGTGCGGGCGGCCAGCTGGGCCCTGGATCCCCGGCAGGGGACAGGGCTGTTGCGGCCGTAGGCGGCCGGCCGGGCCCCGGATCCCTGGCCTGACTGGGCTGGAGATCCAGGGCACTGGCACTGGGACTCGGGGAACATGCCCCGGGGTGCCCAGTGCCAGCGATGCCCCTGACTCCAACACCCATTGGATCTTTAGCAAGATTGTTCTATGCAGTAAAATTTCAAATGCTTTTTTCAAATGCTTTTTTTTCAAATGCAAATATAAATTTAATGTGCTGGGCCTTCCACCACTTCTTTAGGGGGGTTGATCCATGGCTTGTTGAACTCCACCACTAAGAACAATTTTATTATATTTATCCTAAATTTTCCTTTTTTTTTTTTTTTTAATTTCTTCCAATTAATTGTACCTATTACCATGTGTAGTTCCTTTTGTTGCCTGGAGTTTATAAACTGAGTTCTTATAGGGTGAAAACAGGTTAGAGAGCCTTGGAACAGTATAGCTTCCATTCCAACACTCCCTGGCAGGTTCATAAGACAAGCAGAGAGATTAATTTGAATAACAGTGCCATACACTCTTGTCAGCTCACTCAAAGTGTCAGTTGATGCTAGCCAAATGTTTCCAAACAGCCAGGAGGGCTAAGTGCTTAAGAGGCCTTCATTTGACAGTGAATTGAAAGATAACAACACTTTCCACTTATAAAACAAAGCTCTTCTCAAACCACTTTGTAAAAGTGAGGCCTGCTTCCCATTTACACTAAAGGTATGTCCACATTGCAATAAAAGCAGAGGTACCAAATCTTAGAGCCTGTATGAGTTGACTAGGGCTTGGACTTTGAGGAGAAAAGTAGCTGTGTTGATGCTTTACGCTGAGCTCAAAGACCCTCCCACCTCACAGGGTTTCATAGCCTGGATACCAGCACAAGCCTGAACATTTATTTACAATGCAATTTTTAGCCCTTGCAGACCAGGCACTGTGAGCACAAGCCAGCTAAACCAGGCTGTGCTACAGGTCTTTTACTTCAGTGTAGATATACCCTTAGCTGTCTATACTTTGCTCTGACAGTGTAAATAGGCCTTGCATTCAGTGTAATTAAGCAGTGCAGCTTTCATGTAAATAAGAATCAGTCATATTGACTAAATATGATCCAGGTGATATCATTAAGGCACACAGGTATTCCCAGGGGAGTAGTTCAGAGCCTCCCAACCTCAGTGGAGGCTCATGCGTTTCCAGAGTATCCTAAACTTCAGGAGGAGCTCATCCACAACAGTATCTCTCAGCCTGATGCAAGCAAGCACTCCTCTCTGCAGCTGGTTGGCTCCAGGGGTTAATGTGGCACATGTTGGGCTATGGCTCAGCTTACTTCCTGCCCACTTTGAGGTTTAGCAGCTAGAAAGACACAAGCTAAAAGTAGTTTCTGTGCTCCAGAGAGAACAAATAAAACAATTGTGCCAGCCATTCTACTGGGGATGATGCAAAACTGGGGAGAAGAGAGTTTGCATTCTTTATGGCTATGTCGTCACTTAAAATCTTAGTTCAGACTTGGTTAGTCTGCACTAACTAGTTCGAAAGCACAGCTAGTTTGAACTAAAAAAAAAAACACATTTAGTTCGAACTAACTGCTAGTTCGTACTTATTTAGTTTGAACTAGCATGTCCGCATTGGGCGAGTTTGAATTAAATATGCAAGTTAGTACAAGCTAAGCAATTAGCTTGAACTAAATATGCAAATTAGTTCAAACTAAGCAGTTAGTTTGAACTAACTGTTCAAACTAGTTCTATCTAATCTTTAGTTTGAAGTTGGCAAAGCTTGGTGGAGACAGAGCTCAATTGAGTTCAAATTAAGGCTCCTTAGTTCAAACTAATCTACTAGTGTATAGACAAAGCCTACCTTACTTGCACAACCTTGCAAGACCGAGCCAAATCCTGGCTTTTCCAGTCCTCTCTTGATATATCCATTAATACATTCTTCATTTAAAGGAGTGAATGGAGCATTGAAAGGTTAAATGACTTTCTCAAGTTTAGGATTGGCATCAATGGCAGACCTCAAAATGCAACCCATGTGCCCTGATTGACAGTCTTCTGCTCTCCCTGCTAAACCATACTGCACAGCAATAAGTGTAATCTAACGGCATTTCAATATTTTTTTAACAAATAATCATTTTTCTTCATCCAAATATAATGTTCAAAAGAAACAGGAAAGGCCTTTTATAATTATCTTCAAATACGATTCACATGTACAGGATCTGTTTGAAGTCACTGAGGTTCAGCAATATTCAGAAGAACTTGAAAGGAAAATAGCAAAAACATGCATCCCTCCAAAAATATATATATCATGACATTGTTATTAGAGGGTCAAGACAACCTTTCTTTCAAGTACAGAGGGGAAGAAAGGTGAACAGACACCAACCATGGGTGACTAGTAACAAAATAAGATGATAAGAGGAGTCAAAATGGCATCATCAAGCTGTAGTTTACTGAATCTCTAGAAGTATCTCTGTGAAACATCAAGTAGCTCCATGGGTTTTGGTGGACGTTTCCAGATGAGAGAGTCAGAGACTGAGGCAATTACAACCATGCTAGGGACTGTAGAAAGCCTGAAAACAAAGAGAGTTTCAGGCAGCTGTTCTGCCATTTTCAGTCTGCCCCCTTCCTAGCACTGGCCCTGCAGCCTGCTTGTCAGCCCCTCCTCCTGCTACTGACCCTGGCACAAGAGCTGGGGTCGGGAGGGACCATTTAAAATCTATTGCTGGCCATGCAAAATGTGAAATGCCACTCTGGCATGGCTGCTTTGGGCTTGATGAGTGTGCTGAAATGTTTGGGGGTGAGCTGGGGGGAAGAGAGGAGGCTGAGGGTGGGAAGGCTGGGGACCTAGTTGGGGTAGTGAACTCAGGGAGCCAGCAGCAGGGTGTGGGGCAGGCTCGGTGGGTGGGTGGGCTGGGGGAGCCAGTGGCAGGATATCAAAAAGCTTAGGGGGTGGGTGGGCTGGGGCAGCTGGTGGCAGGTTGTGGGTTAGGTTTGGGAGCGAGTCAGCAGCAGGATGTGTGGAGGGAAGGCTGGGGGAGTGTGGGGAGTGGTCTCAGGCTGCTGGCAGTGGGATGCAGGGGTGGATTGGTGAGGGGGTGCAAGAGAGACTGAGCCAGCGGGGGCCATGGTGGGAGGTGGACAGTTGGGGGTGAGCTGTGGGGCTGCAGCTCAAGCCAGCGAGGCAGGGGGCAAGACAGCAGGGGCCATAACAGGCAAGGGAGGCTCAGGGGTGTGGCTGGCAGGGCCTGAGCCTGTGTAGGTGGGGGCAGAAGTGGGGCTGGAGTCCAGTGGGGGCTGCTGTGGGTGGCACAGGATGGGAGGTTGCAGTGGTGTAGCCTGAGCTATGGCAAGCAGTAGAGTCTGGGTGTGGGGTGACAGACCCTGGGCCATAGCAGGCAGAGGAGGCTCAGGAAAGGGGGCTGCAGTGGGGCTGAAGCCCAAGCAGCCCGGCAGGCACCTTATGGGCTTGCAGCAGTTCACAGCAGGGGGGCTGCATGGGCAGTGGCTGGGGGAAGGGGAATTACTGGGGGCTGTGGTGGCATCTGGGGGGAACAGGAATTAGCAGGGTCTGCATTCCACGGCTCCCCACACTCTTCTGCCACCCTTGCCTTGCACTGCCTTGGCAAACCTGCTCCCTTTTTCACCCCTGTCCTGCCGCGCTCCCTTTCCCCTGGCCTTCTCTGGCTCCACACCAGCCACCCTTGCGCTCCCTTGCCTTGCCACATTCCTTCGCCCTCCAACTCCTTCCCTCTTCCACCTGCCACTCTCGCTGGTCCTCAGCACTGAGGGAGGGTCACAGAGCAGAGTTCAGGAAGGCCCGTTGAAAAGACTGCTGATCCCTAAGCTAGGGCTTTTCTTTCTAATTCCAAGAACTCCTATACATTCTGGATGCATATTTTTTCATGGTTTCCCAATCTCTATCAGTGACAAGAATTCCACAACTCTTGTTTATCTCCTATAGAATTACCACCAAATAATTTTTATCATTTTATTATTAGATCTTAAGATGTTATAAATGGAGCTACACTGCATTACATCAGCTGGGGGACAATTATTTAAACAAGATCTTAACAATAAATAAGTAAGTAAGTAAGTAAGTAAGTAAATAAATAAATAAATAAATAAATAAGGCAGTGAATAACATAGCAGAAATCATCTCACCTGAAAATAATATAAAAACCTGTGTTACTATCCTTGAGTTTATTAAATTAGGATGCTCTCAGTTATTATTAGCCTGGTTTATGTCACTATCACCATCTTTAATTCAAGGAACCCTGACAAGCTGTAAAAATACAGAGATACATCCTGAAAGAGAGCAGACTGAAAGGTGACTAAAGAAGAGGTCAGAGCCACTGCTATTTGCTTAGGAATAGATATCCTTTGTAACTGCTGTGAAGAGGAAATGATGACCGAGCAAGTCAGCTTGCACCAGGCAGCTGGGAGATCATAGGTTAAACATGTGCTATCTTGTGCTATGCTTCATGCTTGAATAACACAGAGCATCATGGGAATGATGTATTGCCATGATTACTCAAACCGGTCCTGGTTCAGTACAAATTCCGTCTGGGTCTGTCTGAGTTTACTCAGTATTTGAGATAAGGAAAGATTACGAACCTTTTTGCAAACCCTGGAGAAACCAGACACCTGGACTACAAACACATGGCATGAGCTGTAGTAGTCAATAATTTAGGAGCTTATCCTGCTCCCATGAAATTCAATGGGTGTTTTAACATTGATTTCGATGGGGTCAGGTTTGATCTCTTGGTTTCCAAATTAATTTTTAATCATTGTTTATAAAAATACTGGACTAAATTGTGTTTGCTAAAGTCTATGCCCCTCCCCATCTGCACTCACTCCCACGCTAAAGGCCTCAGCTGCAGAGATTACTCAGTTCCCTATCTGCTAGAAATCCCTTCAATCAGCATTGCCATCGCTACCCATTCATGACAGAGCTGAAAGCTTGTCTCTCAACTCAAATCTCACAATGGATTGTGGGATGTGGAGGGTTACATGATAATGTGTTTGAGCCTCACAGGCCAAAACAAGCATTGAGAGATATTGTGGTTTGTTTTTTAAGTAATTCTTCCCCTTCTTGCCACCCCACAACAACTGTGACAATTGGACAGGTCTTTGGATGTTCCATTAACGAGGGTTAAAATATATTAGAATGAATGATCATTGAATCTAGTTATCTGATCTGTTGCACAGTCATCACAGGTTATAACAAGAAATTAACTCTTTGATCTTCTGGTAGGAAAAAAGTCAGCACTTCATTCTAAGCACTGTGTTAAATTAAACTACTATCAAAATTTTATATCCATTAATTATTGACATTGATTTAGTTTGTGACTTCAGCTATTGAGTGAAAAATTTGTTTTGCCATTGAGATGATCACTGTACACTCAGTTTCCTTTCCTAAATGGGAAGCCGCAATCACAGAAACTTGGAGCAAACTGAAAATTCATGAATGTTTGTGATGCTTGAACTAGCGCCAGGCAAGTTTCGGAGTGTGAAGTTGTGTGAACCTATTGTTATGAATTCCAAAAATGGTTATAGTTTGCAGACTTTTTTTTTTTTTCCTAAATGTGATTCAGTGAGGAAGAATAAACAGCTTTTAACACAAAGACCCTCAGTTTTGCTGGGTAGCAGTCAGCTCCTCTGGCAAAGTAGGCCTTTTTTTGTAAATCTGCTCCTTTAAAGCAAGTCCTCTTTTACTTTCACATCCTCAGCATCTCTCAGCAGCAATGCTCTGCAGTGCAGGGGGCTGTCCTGGTCCTAGTGGGTCAGGCCACCTTCACTCCATAGAGAGAACAAGTCTGTACCTCTGTGGAGGCACCAAGTCTAGGGGGTACTTGTATCTCGGCTTTCCTAGCCAAGCTGCATCTGCAATGGTGTTGTCCTGGAGCTGGCACCCTCAGTCTCTCCTCACAGCTGTTGGATGAGCTTGCTGCTTCCCCTCTTCTCTCAGCGAAGAGGCACTGCTTTCCTGAGTTTGGAAAAAATCCCTGCTCCTGTTCCTGCTCCTGTCCTGTCTCTCTGTTCTGTTTTTTTTCCCTCCCTGCTTCAAGCACAGGTGGGGCTTTTAATAGGGCTGGAGCAGCCTTTGCCTAACCTCAGGGGTGTCCAGTTCAGCTGTACTCATCTCCCCCCTGCCTTGCCTTCAGGGAAAAGGGTCTTTACCATCCTGAGGCTCACATATCTGCCCTCCAGCACCCTTTTATAGCCTTTTGGCCTGACTTTGTCACAACAGTGAATCCCATTTTAAAAATAAAGTTTAAATTACAAGAAAAAAATTTGTGTGGGTAATAGAAAGGGTGTGGTGTAAGAACGACACCCAAAATGTTTAGATGGGTTTGTGCATTAATATGTTTCCACCCATTTTAAAAATTAACCTATTAAAGTGATACATTGTCACCCATATATGCAGCTGAAAACAAATACACAGTGTATTGTACATGTGTTTGTAGTCACAATTTTGCATACAGACATGTAACCAACTTTTCAGTGGGGACAAACAAGCAAAAAAACCCAAACCACACAACATTCATTGTTCCATTAAAGCTCTACTACAGTTGTTTTAATATCAATAGTGCAAGTAGTGCACTGTGGGCAGATATCCCATTGTATAACTTGCCACCTTTTGCTGCTAGGAATTGTGGGAAGGGACAGAGGAGTGGTGCGCAGCATTGGTACTGGCTCAATATCTCATGGTGCACTGATTTCCCTCTCATCATTCATTGCATTCCCAGATGTGTTTTGCCCTATTTTTCAGTGCCCCCCCCCCATTTTCTATGTGTTCACCATCTCTCTACAATTATGGACACTGCACTGTTCTTTACATTTGCTGTCAGTGTTTTGAACACATTATGATTGGTTGCACAGTATATCATGAACTCCAACTGGAACAGTTCCAGAGGGGTAGCCATGCTAGTCCAGTTCAGCAAAACAAAGAAGGAGTCCTATGGTACTTTTAAAGACCAATAAATTTATTGCATGAGCTTTCGTGGGACAAAATCCCACTGCATCAGACACGTTAAATAAATATGATAAATAAATTTGTTAGTCTTTACATTGGAACAGGAATCCAAGGCACCTGACGTGCTGTGTGACAAGTAAACAAACAGTACTACATTACTGTTTTCATTCATAGAGCATCTGCACATGGTGAACCACTGCTTTTGGATTCATGAGACAATCACTGAGTGGTGGGATCATATTGTTACGCAGGTCTGGGATGACGAGCAGTGGCTGCAAAGCTTCTGAATGAGCAAAGTCATCTTTATGGAACTCTGTGAGGAGCTGACCCCTGCCCTTCAGTAAAAGGACACCTGAATGAGAGCTGCCTTCTCCGTGGAGATGTACATACTGATCACTGTGTGGAAAATAGCAGCTCCAGATGCTACCAGTTGGTCGCTCTTTTGTTTTCAGTTGGAACTGTGGTAGCACAGGTGTGCAGAGATTTAAACTGCATTGTGCCAAGAAGGACTGTGGCTCTGGACAATGTTCATGAAATAGCAGTTGGCTTCATAGGGAAGAGGTTGCCTAACTGTAGTAGGGCAGTAGATGGCAAGTATATCCCAATTTTGGCCTCAAACCATCTCACAACAGAGTACGTCCGTAGGAAGGGGTACTTCTCCGTGTTGTGGGTGCTTGTGGATCTCTGTATGCCTTCCATTGACATCAGTGCAGGTTGGTCAGGGAAGGTGCATGACTCTTGTATCTTCAGGATCACTGGCCTGTACAGGAAGCTATAACTGGGGACTTTCTTTCAGACCAAAAGATTCCTTTGGGGATGTTGAAATGTCCATCGTGATTCTAGAAGACTCATCCTACCCCTTACTGCCATAGCTCATGAAGCCTTATATGGGCACACCGGGTAGTAGCAAGAACTCTTTAATAACAGGTTGAGCAAGTGCTGGTGACTTGAATGTGCATTAGGCAGATTAAAAGTGTGCTGGAGGTGCCTTTATGGCTGGCTAGACCTAAATGAAGACAATATTTCTGTGATTTTAGAACCTAATGCGTGCTCCGTAATACATGGGAAGCTAAGAGCAAAAATTTGCCCCTTGGTGGACCACAGAGGGGAATCACCTTTTACCTGCATATGAACAGTAGAGGATAGCAATACTAGAGGGGCACAACATGGGCAATACAGATCAAGTTGGCACTGAAGGACGATTTTGAGAATGAGAGCTGCTAAGGTATTTTTGTTTATTTTTTCTCAGAACTTGCCTTTATTGTATGCAAAACAGTTTACAACACAAAACACACACAGGGCATCACGAGAGAAAGCAGTGGGGGCCAGTATGAGCTAGGACAGTTGGGTATAAGTTCAGCAGTCATTCTTGTAGCTGTCTGAATGGATGGAGTGTAATAAGGGGTAGCAAGACAGGCTGCGGGTTTTGTAGGAATGTGCGGTGGCAAGGGCGTTTGGTGAGTGCAGGGAAAGCAGTTTTGTAGTGACTGCAAGAGGGGATGAAGATGCATGAACTTTGCCCGCAATGACACTAGGGTCTTTAACAACTCCATCTGCTTCTCCATGGCCTTAATTATTCACTCATGAACTGCCACAACCTGCTCCTGGTTGTCTTTTATTTCCTGTCTCTTCTGACTTTCACACAGTGATCGTCTCCATGCTCTATTTTCTATTTTGGCCATCTCAGAGGACTCGAGGAGTTCCTGGAACATCTTCTTACTTCTCTAGTGTTACTTCTTTATGATCCAGAGGCATTCAGCTGGTATAAGGGTTTTAGCAGTGAAGGTCACATCTGTGGGAACACAAGAAACAATGAACAGAAGCATTATTGTACATGCCCTATACTCTAGATGCATTACTGTAAAACACACTTCTTTCTCACTATCCTCTGGGCAGAACACTCCTCCATGATCATTTTGGGAATGGTGAGTTTTGCTGCTGGTGGTGGGGTGAATCATCTAACTAGGTTGAGATTCTGGATGGTTTTTTGTTTGGTGGTATAAATGCAGATAAACAGGGAGAAACAATTCAAGTTGTGCCACCATCCTTCACAGGCGGGCCCCATAAAGGCAATATCTCACTCCTGGGACTTAACAGGGATACTAGAATGCATTTCCTCCATGCGAGCAACTGGAAACCAGGTCCCTATGCTGTCTGGCTCTGCACTGCTTTAATCTGCATGCAAGTGATTGCTGATTGGAGCAGGGAAGTATCCTACAATGGAGGAAGCAACAGAGTTACTTTGCTGAAGAATCTGAAGTGGAAAGTTCGAGAATACCAAAGGAAAGTTTCCTACATATCTCATCAAAGGATACCCATGAAAACTCAGTGTGTGTGAATGTGCTTTTCAGCCGCATTGCCTAGCTGCACAAGAGAATAGGAAAGCATATGAAAACACAGCTACTCTTGTGAATTTCTATTCCTTCAACTACCTGTATGTTTTAGCAAAGCTTAGTACCCTCATGCCTCCTGTACACAAGCAGCATTAGCTTCCAACTTACCAGAGTGCTCCTCTACTGCATCCCAAAACCAGAGCTGTAGGGCATGGAACTGGCCTTCCATGGTCAAGGAAAGCTCCTGATTTCCAGCATCCCCAAATAAATTGGTCCCTGGCATCAGGTGGTCCTCCAACTCCGTCTTCTCGTTGATGACTTCCTCACTGGGGTTAATTTCCAGACTGATAGCCATGTTAGTCTGTGTGCAGCAAAACCAGTGAGGGTCCTGTGGCACCTTAGGGTGTGTTCACGCAGCAGTCTTATTTCGAAACAACAGAGGTTCACATGACGCACCGTTGTTTCAAAACAACGGGTTCCGTTGTTTCAAAACAACGGCATTGTTTCAAAACAACTTAAACCCCATGTGGGGACGAAACAACCTTGTTTTGAAATGATGGTTTCGAAACAATGCTATCTGAACACGTTGTTTCGAAACAACAGTGACTCATTTCGAAATAACTGTTGTCTGAACATGCTATTTTGATTCCTGCTTTTTTCCTTAATTCGAATTAACAAACTGTTAATTCGAATTAACTTATTTTGAAATAAGGCGTCATTTTGATACAACTTGTATCGAAACAACTTGTATCGAAATAACCCCCTGTGTGTGAACATAGCCTTAAAGACTAATGCATTTCTTTGGGCATAAGCTTTTGTGGGCTCCAACCCACTTCGTCATTGGGGTTGATTCCAATGTATGGGAGTCCTAGATGGGTCTGAGGTTGCTAATGAGGATTGCTTCCAACTCTTTGTAGAATCAACATCTTTTTGGCTCTGCTTCACAGTGATGGTTTGCCCTCCTGGACTTCTGTTCTCTCTGTTGTAGCTCCTTGATTTTCACTTGGCACTTTACAATTTCCCACTCATAGCTCTTCTGCACCATGGCACAAGAAACCTGCAAAAGGTATCAAATTCCTTCAGCTGGAGCTGAGTCGGGACTGCATGGTTGATTCTCCCGAGACCCTGATTAGCTCCAGCAGCTCTGGTGTGATCCAAGCAGGAGAGTGTTTCCTGCATGGACCTGCCACTATCAGCTGGGAATATAAGATGCAAGCTCTCCACCCTGACAAAGCAAAAAGTGGAATTTCAAAAATTCCTGGGACTTTAAAGGGGGAGAGATTGGTGGCTGTAAAGTAAGTGAGTTCAGACACATGGCAAGAGTGGTCTGTCTGGACATTGCAGAATACTTCCAGAGGACAATTTACTGCAACATAACCAAACAGTGGTGTCTACATTGACATTTTTTACAGGTGACATTGGGTTGAAAAAGCTCTATAAATCTCATCAAGGTAATTTTATTTTAAAGTGTTGAAAAAAGAGGAGATATTTGTGAGTGGAGGGGAGGAAGGTACATGATTGTTACGTGTACACCAGTACTGTTTTGTTGGGAAAAAAAAGTCTTATTTTTTTCCTAAAAACAATCTAGTGTAGACCAGGCCTTAGACTGCAATTTTTTGT
This sequence comes from Podocnemis expansa, assembly GCA_007922195.1. Taxonomy (NCBI): domain Eukaryota; kingdom Metazoa; phylum Chordata; order Testudines; family Podocnemididae; genus Podocnemis; species Podocnemis expansa. Next base: position 29,008,517 of record ML681963.1, read on the forward strand.
TTATTTCATTTGGTAAGTTCTTTTAATGCCTCTAAATCTGGCATTTATAATAATTCAAAAATCTGTGTTGCTGTAGTTTAAGAAACTTGTTAAATATTTTATCTTAAGCAGTGTCTTTGAATGAAGTGTTTAAACAAATTGCTCAGTAACAGATGCTGGTGCATAATCTTTCCACTCTGAGGAAAGAACAAGCTGCATGAACATTTTGACCAGGGAAGGTAGTGTGGTCCCATAGTCCTGGGCTGAGGAAGTGGATCTCTTGTGTGGACTGATTCAGGCTAATGTTGATATTCAGATGGAAGTTGCTGAAATTCCAGTACAGTTTGTCAAACGACTCATTCCCATATGTCCGGATGATGAAAATGTCATCAGTGTGTGTGGGAGGGAGAGGCACTTGGGGTGAGAGGTAAGAAAGCATTGACCTGAGTCAGTCATAGAAATGTTGACATACAGTGGGGCCATATTCTGGAGTTATAGCCATAGCAGTCCCACTGACTTGTAGGTATAGATGGTCTCAAAGCTTGAAATGGTTCTGGGTGAGCACAGAGTCACAAAGTTAGCTACCAGATGTGCCAAAACAACATTGGGAATTCTGTTCCAGATAGCTTGTACTCCACCTTTGTGTAGAATGCTGGTGTAGAGGGCTTCTACATAAATATTGGCCAGGATAGTGGTTTCTTGAAGATCACCAATGAACTGCAGTTTTCTCAAGAAGTCTGTAGTATATCAAAAATAGCTAGGAACACTGGCAGCGTAGGGACCAAGGAAAGAATTCACATAGCCAGGCAATCTTTCTGTAAAGAGTACCAATGCCTGAGATGATAGGATGTCTAGAATTCCCAGGTTTATGGGTCTTGGGTGGCAGTCCTCATTGGGTCTCTGTGTAGATTTGTTCCTGTGCTTCTGCAAGGAGTTTCTTGAGCAGATGCTATAATTTCTTTTGTTGTATGTGTTTTGTTTTATTTATTCAAGTAAACTCAAACAAGTATTTTCTTAGTAGTGCTCTCTGTAAACAAATTCTGTCTTCTTGAACCACCAGAGATGTTAAGATCTGAAGGATCAATTAGAAATGCCTGATGAAGAAATGGTGTGTTTCTAATTAAGTCTTTCCGCCATCTCCCTTTCTCTCTTTTAAATGATCTGGCACAAAAGCAGTCGATAGACTGAATTCTATGTGGAGATGCAGACCTAAATTCCAACAAGAGCTAAGAGAATTGGTTAGAAAAGTTTCAATGGCTCATTGGAGCATGTGGTTCCATTGAAATCAAAACCCTTTGCAAAATTGAATTGATTTCACTAGTGTTTTGTTTATGACAAAAAGTCTCATTTTGCAACTTTCAGAAGGAACATTCTAATTTTTCGTTTTGAAACAAATTTTTGCTCAGACTGTTTTTAACTTTTGTCATTTAAAAAAAATTACAAAATACTTAAAATTAATGTAGTGAAACCCATCTGAAGCAGTCACTTAAGAGATCTACTTGAGATCAACAAAATCAGTTGTTTAGGAAGGTGGAGCAGCATTTGTTCTCATTCCAAACTCTCATTTAAACTAAGGGTCACTTAAACTACTATGGCAGGCCTCTGAAATATCATTTACAATACTAGAGTGACATAAGGGGGTTTTAGCATAAATATGATTCTGGTTAAGTTTAAGGATACATTGCTGAGATGTGTGTTTAAGACAAGAGTCTTGTCTGGTAAGAACAATCTCATGTTTAGATCTCGATTATGCTTTTTTTTAATTGATGGATATTAGTTAGTGCTTTTTAATTACTGAACAAATCTGAACATGTAAAGCATACTGATGCTTTTCAATGGGTCTGTGCACCTGTACTTCCGATTGACTTCAGTGCTATATACAGTTGTCAGTTCCAAGTACGTTAATTATTATCATCAGATTATTTCATTAGTATACAGTCACACTGCATTTTTCTATATGCATGTTCCTCCATTAAGGGATATGAATATTTTTATGGACTTGTGTATCTACTGTTTTGATTAAGGAATGTTACTATATATTCCTTACAATCTACAGAGGCAATTGCAAAGATTCATATCTAGCTGATTTCTAATATCTGAACAAAACTTTCAGGATTTGTTCATGAAATGCATGCACTTTTTCTAGGCCACTTGAATAAAGAAAACAATCTTATTTCCAGCCTCTATAGTGGCTTATAGAGTAATTAACTATGATGTGCATTTCACAGCTAATTAGAGAATATATTAGCACCAAACTAATTGGACACAATAGCACCTCTGAAGGACAATAAAACAAGTTTATCACTTCTTGTGATTGACGTAAATGCATTGTGAATACAGTGTGTAAAATAAGATCAGGGAAGTAGTGGAGAAGTTGTTGACAAAATTAATCCTTCAATATTCCATTCACTTCAGGATCAAATATCTCTATCTTATTCCATTCATTGTTTTTAAATCCCATCTTCCTACAGGCCGGTTTTATAGTCTTATCTCTCTCTGTCCCCACTTCTCTCCAAGTACCAACCTCTGCTATATGCAACTGCATTGTCACCATTGTGGTAGTGCCAGTGTTCAAGATTTTACGAGTCTTGTGGCACTAGTTGATTTTGTTAAAGATGTTCTTCCTGGAGTCATAGGGAGTTTCAACTTCCATGGGGGGGGGAATACATTTCTAGAGTTCGCTTTGACTTCCATTATTGACACTACTAAATGTGTGTGTGTGTCTGTGTGTGTGTGTATGAGCTGACTCGTGATTTTTGAACATTAGAGGTTGGCAATTTGTCATTATTAATACCATTAATATCTTCCTCCTTTGAAGATTCCACCATCCTGAAAAACCTCCCTGGACTACTCTACTTCATAAATTTTCCATCCCTCTCACACCCCCTAACTTATCTAAAAATAAAGCTTTTCTAGCTTGTTTCCACCATGAAGTTATTATATCCCTTTTTAGAGTGACAAGGTGGGTGAGGCAATATCTTTTATTGGACCAACTTCTGTTGATGAAAGTGTATGGGCTTACATACATGTACAATGCTGTAGTCACACGGCAGGAGTGTTTTAGTTAAGATCCTTCCATGCCAGTGGGGGAGTTTCTCCTATCTGCATAGTTGATCGATCTCCTCAAGGGACAGGTTGATAAATCAACACAGCATTGTCTAAACCGGGGATTAAGCTGGTGAGTCACACAGGGAGGTAGATTTTTCACACAACAGAGTAACATTGTTCTAGCAATATAAGTTTGCCGTGTAAACTTGGACTCAGTCTATACTAAACACTAGAGCAACTACAGCACTTCAGGCCTTGTTTAGACTAGCACTTATTCTGGAAAAGCTTTTGTCATTGAGGGTGTGAACCTCCCCTCCCCAAGTGACATGTGTTTTGGCAGCATGAGAACTTGTTTGGATCATACTGTGTTGGTGGGAGACATTATCCTTCTGACATAGCTACTGCCATTTCTTAAAGTGGTTTTATTATGTTGGTAAGAAAGGTCTTCCCCAGCAATATAATGTGGATAGACAAGCACTCTCACAGTGGCACAGCTGTATTGGTACAGCTGTGCCTCTGTATGTTCTAAGTGTAGACTAGTCCTTATTTGTACACAATACCTATGTTGATAGAATGTGTTTTCACATTACTGTAATCCACTTCCCCGAGTATCTAGGTCAGCAAAATTTTTCATACCCCTGAGAGGTGTAGCAATACCAGTGTACAATCCTTGTATAGACCTGGCCAAAGAAAAAAGCTTTTGCACCAGGGGCGTCACTGGAGTCTGGCACACAGGGCACGTGCCCCAAGTCCCAGTGCCAATGCCCTGAGTGCCCAGAATGGCCTCTGCCTCTCCAGGATCCCTGGCCGGGAGAACCAGATACCTCTGCAGGAGGCTCAGCCCTGGATTTGGGCCAGGCCACCCGTGGTGGCACCTGCCTCTCCTGTCCAGGGATCCAGGGCTGGGCTGCCCGTGGTGGTCTGTTTCACCCATCCCCATCCGGGGACCCGGGGCTGGGCTGATGGTGTGGCCCCAAGACTGAATGTGCTCCAGTGTGCCAAATTGGACCCAGAGGGTGGGTCCCAGTCCTGGGCACCGGGTCTTTTCCCTGAGCAGCAGTGTTTCTGTTTTACATTACACGGAATTCATCTTCAAGACTCTTAATCAGATTGTTCAAGCATAAAGAGTTAACGTGTTGCAAGAGCATTCAAGATGAAATGTGTAATTAGCACCTCTGTAGTAATAGGATAGAGGAGGCTTAGTGTATAATAGATTGTTTTAATGACACATAGGCCATGTCTGCACTAGCACTTAGGACAGCAATTTTTTTGTTGCTCAGGGGTGTGAAAAAAGATACCTCCCTTAGTAGCAAAGGCACTCCCGTAGCTACAGTATGTTGATGGGTGAGCACTCTCCTGCGAACATAACTAAACCACCTGAACAAGTGTTGGTAGCTATGTTGGTAGAGAGTGTCTCCTGCCAACATAGTATTGTCCACACAAGCTATTATGCCAGAAAAACATATGTCACTTAAGAGTGTTTTTTCCACACCCCCAAGTGACAAAAATGTTGCCGGCAGAGGTGTTAGTGTAAACAAGCCCTAAAATCAGAGTGTCTGTGAAGTCCATAGTTTTTAACATCTTGTAATGCTAGGAATTTAAGTTTTAAGCACAACAAAACAGGACAAATTATCAGTCAGACACTAAAGATGTCACATCCAGTCAGCTAGACTTTTTGCCATTCTTATCTGAGGTATGTGGTTTGTTGGCAGCAACTCTGTGTAGTGAAGTAATTTGAAAAGGATCTCCTTGCTGACTGAGCTCTCTGTAAAGGCGAGGATATGTCCAGGTTTTGGTAGATGTGCATATCGAGAAAGAAACAAAATGATTTCACATGATTCAGTTCCAGCCTGCAAGCTAATTAGATCTATGGACAGCAAGATAAAGCTGGTACTCAGACTCATTTCCCCCTACAAAAACTGTCTCCTTTCCATTGAAAATTTTATTTTCTTGTTGAAAGATTTCAGACACAAAAATTTAAACTGTAATGCATCCTAAGAGCTGTAGTTTGCTCCTCATATCATTATCTTTCTCTATGATCCATGATCTTCATCTGGACTATGTCTCTCATAAGGCACCATACCCAGGGACAGGCCATTGTATAGTTTCCCTTCAACCAACAAGAGAGATTATGATACATTATTGAGATGCAGTACAGCAGTGGTGTTGGGGGCATGGTTAGGCCACAATTGCCGAATGACAGCTATCTGTCTTTTCCCTTCTGGTGTTTTTCTGTGACCAGGACAAGCGATTTTCCTCAAAAGTGATTGTTTGTTCCCTGATAAGTCATTGCGAGTTAGTGCTATCTTGCGCTACTGCCTTCCAGTGTTCAGTACTGATGTCACATCTTTTGATATTTGTCTTGAGGGTGTTTTGGTAGGCAAGCATCAGGAATGCACACAAGATTGCCCACTCCACTTCAGCTGGTGCTGGATAATCAAAACTGAAGATGTTGATCTTCATGAAGACACTGACACTAGTGCAGAGATAGTCCCACTTTATGCTGAGAATCTTCCAGGGAAAGTCCTGGTGTGGTGTTCCAACTTTTCCAGGTGTTTTTTGTAGGGTTTCCTATGTCTCACAGTCATAGAGGAGAGCTGGGATTCCCTCTGCTTTGTAAACAAAAATTCTGTGGTGTGTTTTGATAATGAGATTGTTGAACACCCACTGATGAAGCATTACACTTCCCATTTTGGGCCAGAATATTTCACTTTTCACAATCTCTATGGAATATTTTGACAAAAGTGAAAGTTTCAATGGGGAAAAGAAATGGAATCAGTCCTACTGGTACAACACAAAGTGGGCTTGCAAAATTAATTTGAAACTGTAAACCAAATGTAGTGTGTTATACATGTAATTAAGGTACAGTTGAGATGTTTGGGGATCCAATATAATAGTGAGGCTTTCTGGCTCGATAAACATTCCATATAACTTAAATAATACACCTTATCTTATTTTGTTCTTTTAAATTATCATAGTAGTTGTGCCTGTGATTGCAGGTACGTGATATACTGCACTGCTACTGTTTGTTTTGGTCTTCTAAGTAGGTGAGACAATTAGGATGTGCGAAACATGTTGAAACCAAAATGCAACTGAACAGTTCCTCTCTTAGATGTTAACACCCTTGCGAATGTCTCAATTTTAAATGTAAATATTAAGTATTCTGAAAACCCCACCCCACCTATAATCTTTAGGGGTGATCTCAGATAATATCACATGTAGCAATGAAGTTACTGGAGGATCACCTGTTTCTTAAAAACTTCAATGGCCTAATTTGAATTAGAATTTTTTGGACCTTTATTTCTAAATAAGTGCAGTTCTGGTGGTAATGGCAATGAAAACTATAGCCTAGAGAAAGTTAACATGTGCCTGGACTACAGTAAAGCTGTACCCATTGGGAATTTATTATATATATATATAAAAGCAGAGGGTAGAAAAAGCCACTGTGAGTGCAATTGTTCATTCTAAAGAGAAAGGTTAAAAACATCACAAAACATTTTCCCCTTTAGCTCAGTAGTTCATCTTCACACGTGTAGATTAAATATGAAATGTTATGACATTTTGGGACTCATTCTTTAAAAATGGCTTATTGCTCACATGAGAAGACCCTGTTAATTCTTTTAAACTTTGATACACAGCTGTTCAAATAAACTAAGCTTTAAGGAGATGACCGGTAGGAACATTTACACTTGAGCTTTCTTCCTCAAAAAAAGAAGTCTGAATTTTTCTTTTAATGTCATATGAACGGGCAGGTTCTGAATTTCCTTAGCAAAGAGAAGATATAGAGGCCTTGAAACAAAACTGTAGGAGATGATAGACAGGACTGGGATTTCCCAGTTGCTTCCTGTGACTCCTGAAATCAAAGGACATTGATTGGATAGTTAGGATATTGTATGTCCAGTTTAATGTTAGTGATTGATGCCCACTCAGTGCTTATAAGAAGGGACAATTTCAGGATCTCTGCTATTGTTCCCCAGAAGAAAAAAAATTGTGTGACTTTCTCTTTGGGAATTAGGGCATGTCTACACTTAAAACACTGCATCAGCACATGCAGTGCCTCTGTGCCACTGTAGCACTTTAATGAAGATCATCTATGCTGGCAAGAGAGAGCTCTCCCATTGATATCGTTAATTCACCTCCCCAAGAGAAGGTGCAAGAGAAGCTCTCCTGCTGACCTAGAGCTGTCTACACAGGAAGCTAGGTTGGTATAACTACAACCCTCAGGGTTGTGGATTTTTCATACCCCTGAGTGACATAGTTAAACTAATCTAGGTCTGTAGTGTAGACTAGACCTTAATTTTGTCCTGTGTAGATGAGCAAAAATTGCCACCCGTAGATAACTAATAATTCCACTGATTCCTTGAAGTGTTATAGCTTAATTTTCAAAAGCACCAGCCACATGCTGCTCCTTTTTATTTCAATGGGATTTGTGAATGTCAAGCACTTCTGAATTTCAAGATTCTAGATTCAGGAGAGCCTGATTCTGCTTTCCTGGATGCTGATTTAAATGAGAAGGAGCTTTTATGAAGGCAATGGAGTCTCCCAGTGTACAATTGCTGTAGATGAGAAAAGAATGAGTCCCTGCTTATACAATGAAAAGTGGAGGGCATGTAAAACCCACTGAACCCAACAGCTACTCCTGAGTATATATTTAAGAACTTTTGTATGTCCTATGCAGTCATTGTAGTACAAAGGTCAAATATTCATATCCAGTGGAGCTGTGTTTGGCACACCTGTGGATGGGGAAAACACATGGGAGAAGTAGCTGGAATGCTTTTGAGGAAATGTATTTTTGCAAAATAAGTACCCCCCCCCACAATAAATGAAACATTTTGTGGAGATTTATCATTTCTGACAAAGTTTTTACTGAGGTGGTTTCTTTGGTCAGTGAGGTCCAGGGCACCTCTAATGCGAAAGCATGAACGAGAAAGAGATGGAAATTGGAAACCTGTCCTTTCTGATTTGAAAACAGATGATTGGATACAATTTAATTTAATGAAAGTTTCAGTTTCATCCTGCAGCAAAACGAAAACCCATTTTGAAATTTTAGTCTTTGTTAAGTGGAATTATTAGCCTGCAATTAACTTTAGGAAAGGGTTTGTTGCCACCTTTTCATTCTCACTGGCCACTAAACTTGGTAGTAGCTGTTGGATGATTCAGTGCCTGTAGTAAATTAGAAAAGCCTCAGGGCTGCTCTAATTTGAATTGATAAGGGTCCCATGCAACTGTTCCAGTGGTCCAGATTACTGAAGCACAGTGCTCTCAGCACACCTAGTATACTGGGGCAAATAAAAAATGGCATAGGACATCTGGCTACACTAGCTTTATACAATCAGGTATTCCTCTATATAAGGGAATTTGTCAGCTATTGATGTGTATGATAGGTTTCCCTCACACCTCCACCTCCTGAACAGTGAGAAGAGAACTGAGTGGGACTGAAGATCTGGACCCCATTGTCAAGCATACAGAATAAATTATCAGCTTCATTCCAAAAGCTGCCATGCCTGTAACTAATACCAAAGTTTAAAGAGAATTGAAATCAGCTACAGGCATGTACTATGCTCGTACATGTTCAACTAGAGAATGGAATGAATCATCCTTTGTACTTGTCTACAGTAGAATGAATGGGAAGACAAAACAAAAAGGAGATTAACCAGAAATATTTACTTGATGCTCTTGTTTGAAGTAAAACAGTTTTTAAAAGTATGAGGTAGCCTTCTGAGACAAGTATTTAATGATTATCCTTTGGGCCAAAATTAAAAGATCACAGGCAGATGTTCTTATTAATCACCTAACAGAAATGAGGAATGTAGCTTATGAGATTTTTCCATGATGCAATACACTTTTAAAACACTGACACTTTCATGCAACTTTTTTTTAATGCTACAAAGATTAACATAATTTAGGAGGAAGAAATATGGTATGCTTTTTGATAAAATGAATATTTCCTTCAGGTTCGAATGAGATTTTGGAAGTACTATGTGACTAAGGCCTTGTCTACGCTTGCGGTCTTTCTTATTCACATGATATGGTTACAAAAATGCTTATGCTGGAAAAATTTATGTTGCTCAGGCAATTCCCCCCCCCCCAACCTGAGTGATAAAAGTTTTGTTGGCAAAAGTGCTAGTGTAGATTAGGCCCTAGAGGATCCAGGGGCTTCTAGGCTGTCAGCTCATTTTCAGTCTTGGTTAGCGGTGCCTAAAAATCCTTGTATGATGATTGCATAGCAGTCCATCTTCAGTGAGTTAGAATCCTTAGTCCAGATTCTATGTGAATTGTCTCCACACAAAATCAAATGTCTGTTTGGCATGAATAGTGTATTTTATTGGTAGTTTCAACAAAAAGGCCAAGACTTTTCTCACCTATAATGATGATCCCTCTAGATCAGGGTATGAATGGATAATGTGGACAACAAATCTTAATAAAGCTATGCAACCATGGCCTTATTTTATACATTAAACTTTCATTCTCCATCCATAAATAATAAAGAACTATCTTAGCCCTAAGATTTGTCTTTGCTTTTCTACCATATACCTGCAAATATGTTGGCCTAAAAAGTTGGCAGACTGTGGCCACTTTGAGCCATACAACTGAAATAGCTAGCCAGAAAAGGATACCACAGTGTAAGTTGATATTGTGACAAACTGAGCCTGAATAGCATATCCTTCATGATGATCTCTCTACCTGGGGCTGGGGTAAGGGTTGTGACCAGAAGAAAAGAGAGTGTGGCCAAGCAGCGCTGTGCCCTGCTACTTGTCACCTGCTACCTTGACTTACAGAGGATTTCACCTTGTGATGCAAATTGCAGCAGCCTTCAGGTTGCTCTGATTTACTCTATGGAATAAACCTAGCCTCTGGATGGCCCAGGGCTGGACAAATCAAAAAGCAGCTTTAAGCCCTTTTCCTTCCTGGCTGCTCTCACCCCTGATTTTGTCAATCACTCTAACTAGCTAACTGAACCTTTCATTAATTATTCTTGCTCTACTTTGAAAGGCAATTTCCCTGTTTTCAAGAGAAATCAAAAGGAATCATCTCATAAAACAATGTTAATTAAACCAATGTTTGGTTTTGTAATACAAAAGGATTATTTATTAAGTAAAGGATGGTAATGAACTTAGATTTCACCTGAAGCTTTTCTTTATAGATATATAATTAGAAGAAAAAGATGGTTTGAATGCAAAAGTCAGAAGCAATTCTAAGAGTTGAGCAACTTCCTGAAATTTTACACTTCTGATATGTTCTTGTCTGAGGTCAGCAAATGTTTATGTGAATAATGACATGATTTGATGAGTTAACAAGGTGAATACAAATCAATTGTGTGGCAGTTTCTATCACATACAGTAGTTACCTTAAGTCATGTTCCTTAAGAGAAGCTTTTCAAGCTCCTGTGTATTGATTAATGACAGAACTAGATGGGCCATCAGCCACTGCACTTTCTTAATGACAAACACACTCTTGCTCTCCACAGTGACACAAAGCTCTAAACTAAAACTAATTTTGAAAGCTAGAAGCTTGGAGGTATTCCTTCTTTTGCATCATAGTCAGTATGAACTTAATATCTGAAATTTATGCCTTATATTTGCTGTTAAATTCTCATAATAAAGTGTTACATTGTATGTTGTTCGTTATGAATTACTTATCCCTGATCAAGAATCCAGGGAAGTTATTCTATTGATTTCAAATCCTAATCTTCTGGGTTTTGTAGTAAAAATCCTTATTAAAACCAAAGACCTGTTACTGTAAGCTGTAGTAATAGGTAACCTGTGATAATCTTAGAAAGAGGTGCAAAATCATCCAAAAGGAAAAAGACACATTTATCCAAGAACATTAAAATTAGTTATTATAGAAAAGAACTTCTAAGGGATGCCAAAGTTAGCAAGCAAGGACCTTATCCACATAGGTCATTTACATATTCTCTGATAACTACTGCACTGTCTAGCCCTCAGATGCCTTCCTGCCTAACAGGCTCCCCAACCCTGAATTAGGCACCCAGGTTCCTCAGACAATGCATGGGGAGAGATAGGTGCCTCAGGGAAGGACCTCTAGATGAGCAGGGAGCTGCATAGATAAGACTGGAGTGGTATGTAAAGGGAAAGTTAGGTGCCTAGGCCAAGATCCTCAAAGATATTTAGGCCCCTGCATCCCATTGATCTGGGCCTCTAGGTTCCTGATTAACAGCCCAAGAGGTAGGCGTCTTGCTCTGCTTAGGATCTTCAGCTATTAACTGTGTCTTGGAGTTAGATACCTCAGGCAGGTCAGTTGCATGGGTAGTCCATATCTAAGGAACAGAAACGCTGACATTTAAAAAGGCAGCCAGAGTGAGAAAAGCCTGATTATTAAACCATTCAGTTGGGATATAAGAGCTATAGATTCAAATCCCTACTTTGCCTAACTTGAAGCACTAATGTGAACCCACAGCCTAGTGAATGTTAAAACCAATGGCAATTCTGGGGTAAGTCTCTCCTGATGGCATTGTTCTATTTTATATAAATAATTAAACACTGATAGTGGTAGGAATTTCATTCTATCTTTCAGGTAAATTCCCTGGTTATTGGGCTATAGAGTCAGTGTGTGCTCAGCCAAATGAATAAATATCTTCATAGGTAGAAAATATGGGGTGCTAAAGGGTGCTTTAATCTAGCAGAGAATGGTATAATGATAAATACCGGTTGCAGTCTAAAGACTTACAGTTTCATAGGGTATGTCTACACAGTAGCCTTAGCTCGACTTAAGCTCTCTTACGTCGACCTAAGGAACTCCACAACCAAACTGGGCTTAAGTTGACTTAATAACACTTGATCCTAAGGTTAAGCTTTAAGTCAAACTAGGAGCAGGAATCCGGGCAGGGCCCCGCCACCTGCTCACTCCTAGCCCCGATCCTTGCTACAAGGGGCTCTGGGCTGGAGTCGGCTCTCACCGCCTGTGCCAAGGGGCAGGGAGCGTGATCTGGCTCCCAACCCCTTGCCAGAGATGGTACGGCCTAGGAGCCGGCTCCTGCCACCCAAGGCAAAGGGTGCAGAGCCCAATCTGGCTTCAAGTCCCCTGCCATGAGGGGCAGGGGCCTCGGGGCCAGCTTCTGCCACCTGAGACAAGTGGCTGGGAGCCAGATTGCACTTCCAGTCCCTTGCTGTGGGCAGCGGGAACTGGCTCCTAGTCCCTGCCACCTCCAGCAAGGTGCTGGATTGGGCCCTCAGAGCTGAATCAGGGCCCCAGAGCTGCATCATGCCCCACGGGCAGGGGGCAGGTCTCGAGCCTAGGCCCAGAGTATGTCCGCTGAAGGGGATGGCATAAGTCAGCAAATTCCATCTTGGGCCTTAAGACACCATTTCAGGGATCCAGGGTGATCGCATCTCACCTGTCCCCCTCCCTGAGGTCAGTCACATGGGCCATGGATCAGCAGATGAGGTAATGCCCCATATAAGGAAACAGCCCACATTTAGACTAGGTGGGGTGACAAGCCGTGTAAGGTAAACAACCAAAAATCCACGTTTTTAACTGGTTCGGTGCCAGCATCCCTCAGACCTGTACTATGTAACCCATGTTATTGTTACCCTCGGGGAGCCAGCTTCCTTAGGGAACTGCTCCACCAGATCTGGTAGGTAAATAAAAGCATATGCTTGTGTGACCTCCTCTGCCTCTGTGTGTCTTGGGGCCACTCGGGCCGACTTGGGAAGAGCAAGGGCTTTGGGCTCTTACACAGCTACTGTAGATATACCCCTAAGTTGACTTCACAAGGTCAACTTTAAGTTGACTTAAAGTCAACTTCGTGAAGTTGATTTAAAATAGCCCCCTAGTGTAGACATAGCTATAGTGAAGTAAGGCACATTTTTTAACAGTATAAGCAGTGGCATCACTAGGTATGGACTCCAAATGGGCAGTATCACAAAGCAGAAGAGCAGCCTCCTCTGGTCTGCCCCCCCCCCCTTGGCCTCTCCCAGGTCATTCCCAGCAGGGTGTGGGGCGGAGGGCATGACTGGCCACCTGGGCAGATACTTTGTCTCCAGCAGGGAGCTGGGGCTGGTGCTTGGGGACAGGCGACTTTGCGGCATCATGCACTGCAGGAGGGCAATGTTGAGGGCTGCTTTGCAACCCAGAGCCCCAGGCTAAGGGGGGCTCTACTGGCTCAGAGCATTGCTGTCCTATGCCACACCACAAAGCCAGTCCACCCCACCCTCATGGTGCTCTAGGCTGGTGGGCCCCTCTTAGTTGGGAGCCCTGGGCTGCAAGCCAGCCACAGAACCCAGGCTAAAAGGAGCCTGGGCTGCTCAGAGCACCACCTGCCCATGCCACCCCCCAGGCTGTGCTGTACCATGGTGAGTTGCACCACAATGCCGCCTACTGCCAAGCACCAAGTCCATCTCCCTGCTGGGGTGGAGTGGCTGCCCAGGCATCCAGCCCCACTCTCCAGCCCACCCCACCTCATTCACCGCTGTCACAGAACGGTTGCTCAGTGTCCAGCCATGCCCCTACTGCACCATCTCCCCCTTCCAGGAATGGTGCCCTATGCAGTGACAGTCCTAGATAAGAGTGATAAACCTTTGGAAGAAACTCCTAAGGAAGTGGCAAATTCTCCATCTCTTTAAATCGTGGGCAGAAGCCTTTCTGAAAGATCTGCTTTTGTCAAACAGAAGCTGTTGGAGTCAATTCAAGAGTTACAAGGCAAAATTCTATGGCCTAGATTATGCAAGAGGTCAGACTGGATCATCTACCCATCCATTGTAGCTTTAATGTATGTGAGTTTATGAATCTATGAATTGCAGGTGAAATTTGCGTTGAAACCAATTAGAGTTTTGCTGTGATTTAAATGGGGGCCAGAATTTTTCCCCCTTAGTTTTGATTCATCTTAAAATCTCCTCACTGAGAGCAAAGAAAAGGCACATTGTGTTACCTCCCTGCATGTAACTGTTCTGCTAATCATGTAGTTGATTATTCCATGGGTCTATTTTTGAGAATATACTTTAAACTTAGTGCCAGGTTTGATTGCTTTCATGTACTAAAAATATGTCTGACATCATTATTACATAATGAAGCTGTTGTTTCAATTCTTCCTTTCAATGCCTTCCTTTCAATGTTGTTTATTGATCTGTTGTTTACTTAAATTATAATAAAATCTATAGATTAGTAAATAATGTCACTAATTTCCTGAGCTTTTATGACTCTTGATTATTTGATCTACCAGATTTCTGTCATCTTGTGGTATTTATATATTATTAGCAAACTTTCTCTTTCCCATTGCAGTTTAGGGAAAGCTTGGCTTGGGGTTCAATCTTTCTCTACTTCATTATACTTTGGATATATAGAAGACATAGAGATAAGAAAATAATTTAATTTTGAGGTCAGTCAGAAAATTGAAAAGAAAACATTCAGTTCTTAATTTGTCAGCAAAACCTGGTTAGCTTCAGAAAACTATAGTGTAGCTGTACCCTTAGCTTACTGGTGAAGGTGTTTTCCTGTGGAAACTTACTGTATGTTTGAATCCTGAGTCTGGACCAGGAGCTTAAATTCAGACCCCCCTTCTCTCTGGTATGCACCTTAACTGTAATTCTGGAGAGGGTTGTTCACAATTGTTCCTGCTGAATCCATTGCATAAATATTTCAATGTTCACAAGAGTAGAGACTTAAGCTCTCAGCACCCCAATATCAGGGGAGGTTTTACATCTGCCAGGCTATAGACTATTCTTTTCTCAACCTGTCCTGCTGAAGCTGTTCCACTTTGTATAAATACATACATATTCATTGGATAAGCAAGAGTGAGAGCTACTTTCTAGTCTAATAATTTAGGCACCCAGGAGGTTAGAGATATGGATTCCAGGCCCCCCTCTGAATCAGACAGAGATAACAGTTGAATCCATATTTCTTACCTCTTAAGTGACTATAGTGTTAGTCTCACTCATTCTGTCTTTGGCCCAATGAATTTTTAAGTGGAACAGTTTCAACAGGAAAGACAGAGATAAGAATATTCTATACCACCATAGTTTAACTGCTTTATCAAAAAGAGAGGAAATTTGAATTCAAGTCTGTTTTACAGAGCAGGGCTTCAAAAGTTCATCTTGTACATCCTAAGAAAGTGCCCAAACCACTGGCTTAAAGGTTATAAGGAACACACAGTTTTCTGAAACTGATTCATAAAACCTTTTTCCCAAACCAAACTAATCGACTAATCAGGTTAAATCGGCAAATTGTTTTGAATTGAATGAAAGTGCTTTTTGGGGATAGTGGGAGTGGGGTGTTGAATAAATTATTTGTCTGAAAACTTTTGACCCAACACCAGTTATAACTGATTTCATGCAGGTGTCAGTCCTGCATTTGAGTACAGATTCTGGCACATACAAACTCAGTTGTGGGATCATGGTCTTACTCAGAGAAGCAGTGAAATACTGACACGGATCTGGCTTCTTTACACTGAATGAAGGCTCTGGTTTACTAAACTGCGTCTCAGAAAACCAGCTCTAGCTGGGGAAGGATTACCCCAACACAAACATTGAAAAGACAGCTACAAGGATAGGGAAGTGTGTTTAGCATTGACACAGGGTTAAGGGGATCCTGTGAGAGACAGGGCTGCATCAGGCAATGCTATGGAGGATCTGGGCAGGGCAGCAGGCTGTAGATCAAGCTGGGAAGATTGCCATAACATAAACGCCCCAGTGGCCTAAGTTTCACTGGTGATTATTTGAGACCTCATAGTAGTGCAAGAAGGGAGGGCCTTAAAACATTGTAGCATCCCACTTTTCTTGGTTCATGAGCTGTGTTGCAGCTTTTTGACACACAACAGAATCTCACAGGGTGTCTAATTTTATAAGTGATTTCTCTGAAAGCAAAGTATGCCTCTTTAAACAATATTTTGTCGAATCTCTAGGAATTTGTTTCTCTCCCACCTTTTTCAGTTCCAGTTTCTCAAGAAAAACTGAATTAGTTTGGCTTTTGAGCCACTATCTCAGAGTGATACTGTATGAAGCCAAGAATCAGCAAACCCTAGAAGAAAATGTTACTCTTGGAAGTATCTTTGCAGCTTTTATCTTTCTTGTAGTCCCCTCTTCACCTTTCACTATTTTCAAACTACTTTTCCCACCCAATGTGCTCCTTTTCATGTTTTATTTTCCCAAGGCTTTCTCACCCACTTCCCTTAATCTACACACACTTTTTCCAGATGTGTAGTAAATATTGCCATTTCAGAGCACATCTCTGAAAACAAAAACATTCCTGAGGCTAATTTGTTTCAGATCATTGGGGTCTTTGTGTGTGTGTAGATACCAGATGAGCTCAGAAACTTGAGGAAGGCTCTCCAAGCCTTCCTTAGAGATCTGGTAATGTGAGTCTAAAGTGTATGTACACAGCGCCATGAGAAAGCAGTTTGCTCAGATTCAGGGCAGAACAGAGAAAGAGCTGTGGGTGAGCTAAATGTTAATTCTTGTTTGCTAGTTTTGTTCTAGAATTTGTAGGCACCCTTTGATAACAATCACTAGATGTTTATCCTTCTCAATTGGAGTCAGGGAGCTAATTTTGCCTCAGTTACAGCTGTGTGAATTTGAACTCAGAGATAGGTCATGTGATATGGTATCTATTTCTTGATTGGATGACCTAATCTTTATAAAGAAGAGCATGGTTTTTAAAAGTAATTGAATTCAGTAAGGTTGAATGGGTGTACCAAGATAGGGAGCTTTGCCCATATAGTTAAGTTTCAGATTTCTTTACAAGTAGGGTAGATTGTGGGACAATCAGAACAATGAAGACTGTGATAGTTTCTTGTAATAGATTCATTGAGCAGAAGAGAGTTGAGTTTTAGGTGCATGTGCATATAAATACCATTAGGTTAAGGAGGCTACAAACTGCTGGGGATGAAATTAGGAATGGAAGGTAAGGCTATTCATAAGAAGTTTGCTTGGGAGTAAACCTTGCTGGTAATGGGCCTTTAAAGCATTAGGCAGCCTGCAGAAGTTTAAGTCTCCATAACTGTCTAGTTTGTATAATGAGAGTACTGACTTTCAGTATACAGTGAGAAATGGAAAAAAACAAAAAACAAAATGAACTCAGGTGCAAATTTATTTAATTTTCAGTTATTGAGTGGATCTTCCTAACCTCCCACCCCACCCCTTATGTGAATTGTTTAGAACAAGCAAAATACATGAACAGTTGTTTCTGTTTTCAAGTAATTTCTCTGAGATAGAAGAACCTTACAATGTTATTCTTGAGTTTAACTGGTAATCATGACTCCCATGAAAGTCAATGGCACAAATAAAACATAACACAGGAGCTGCAGAAAAGGCATTCATATTTTTGACTACGTTGAGGTGATGTGTATGATATTAGTGAATCATGATGATCTAAAACTTTGGTCTGTTCCCATCTCTGTCATTGCTCAGGATGGCAGAGACTCAGAGCCAATTGAGTAATAACTATTAGTGAATAATAAATGTGACAATTGACCCCAAAAACAAACAAACAAGACACTCCCCCTTGAATATAATGTGTCCAGCACTAGTACAGGTGTGAATTCAGAGGGGAAAATACCAAACCACACACTTAGGAAACCTTTTTAAAAGGTATTATAAGTGCAGATGAAAAGAATCTGATTGACAACAGAGTCTTTTAGGATGATAGACCAAACCTAGTCTAGAACAGGCAGCCGTGTAACCATTTCCCTACTGCCTGAGCCAAAAGAACTGTGCTAGGTATGAAAGGATAATGCACTCTCCCTGTCCATTCATCCCTTGCTTACTCTGCTGAGATAGTTGATGAGGAAGGTGGTTTCTGTGATCTGGAAACTATCCTGGCTCTACTGAAGCCAATGGCAAAACTATCACAGATTCAGGATTGACTGAACTGACCACCCCAGTAACGCATTTCATTTAGGTATTGACTGTGACCTGAGGTAGGGATAACTAGTGTTGCTACCACCTGCTCTTAGCATGAGGGAGTCTTGTGTGTGTCGACTGTGGGTCACATCCCCAAATCCATTGGCCACAGGCAACACAATCATTCTCCTCTCAGCCCACCCAGGTTGTACTGACTCTCCACAGATTAGCAATGGGAACATTGCAATGTCTTTGAATACTTCCTGGGAATGTCTAGTCTTGTTCTACTGGAAATTCACAGGTTAATTCCTCCCAAAGAAGTACGACACACCCCAGCTTACCACTTCCATTTCAGATCACTGCTTCACTTAACACACAGCTCTTGGATAAGCACAAACAGATTTAAGTTTATTTAACAAAGTATAGACATTCAAGTATAGTCTATCACTTGAATGTGATAGTAAATAGAAATATTAGAAACAAATGACTACATGTAAAATAAAAACATAACACACATTCTTGAACATAGACTTACTTAAGGATTTACAGCTAACTCTTATAGGACAAAGCTCACCCCAAATCCTTCCAGTATGTCACAACCAGACTTCGCTGTGATCCTCAGTTCATGAGACAAGCCATGTTGTGAGCTTGCTGCCTCTGTGGAAAATATCCACCTTACCTCCCTGTTACCCCAGTTATAGCTGCCCACTCCCTGCTGCCCCAAATATTGACTTATTCATAAATAATGGCATTAGCTGTTTTTTTTTTCTGTGTTCCTCTTTCCTGTTATTTCCATATTCTTGATTAACATTCAGTGTTGACTGTAGGTAGTGGGCTGTCTTTGAAGTGGATTATACACAGTACACATGTGACCAGCCAGAGAGAGAAAACGTCTCTTCCCTGTCCCTTTACCTGTTTACTACCTTCTGGTGATCTGCCTTAATTCATATAACTTAACAATTATTTTTTTTTATTATAGATGTATAATTCCTTAAACTGTGTCTTTACATATATTTGCAATGATTATGGCAACCCGTGGCCTCTTGGTAGACCTCATGTTCCCAGCCTTTGCAAAGATAATATTCATACATCTGAAGAAAGGGGATCCTATGAAACCCTGTTCACCCCCTCTGTCAGCTGGCACCAAGAGGTTTCTGAGTCACACTGACTATCCATTCTTTGATAATGATTTTGTCACTGTAAAAATGGGACACAGTTGTACAGGAGAAAAACATCATATCCTATTATCAGTTCACTGAACCATCCAGCCTTTCCCTATGCCGAGATTTATCTAGCAAGAAAATTGGTTTTTAGTAATTTAATATGGTTTAATATATTTTAATAGTGGCTTCTATTTAATATGTGCAGTACATTAGATCAGACACAGAACACATGTATAACAGCCATACCTCTTTTTCTCAAGGGTCTGCAATTACACTACATTCCACAGATAGTGCAAACTATTTTATTACACTACTAGTTTTAGGAACAAGGAATAGATGCTTTACTCTTACAGCTGAGGGTAGAGCATTTATATGCTGTATACCACAAAACTGTATAATGAACTTAAACTCAGCCATATACACATAGTGCTGCTATATTAAATGTTTGTTTTACTCATGTAAATCAGTCCATGGCAGTATTCATCTTGTTATCAGTATTACAGATGCTAGATTTCTGTACCCAAAGTATTGCCTTGGCCTCTGTGCTAAAGCAGTGTGCTTCCTGAGTTGACTCAGATTAATATTTTTCTCATTGCATTATTCAATGTACAAATTTAATTAATCAGACGAGTCCATGTTTTCAAGAGTTAGTTTCTTAACATCATACACGTAACCTCATGTAAGCTGTTAGAAGGATTAGTGTGGAAATTCAGAACTTCTAACAAGATTCCTGGCACTAGATCTCTCCTTAACTCTATGGTATGTTGTACAGTTCTGGACCAGTCTTTAAATGGGAACGGGGGGGGGGGGGCAAAAAGCCTAAATGGATTCAAGACTGAGCTTGATAAATATATGGAGAGATGGTTAAATGAGCTAGCCAACAGTGGCATGTGACCCATGTGTGACTGCTAATAATAAATATCTTCTGTAGCTGGAAACAGGGCACCATAAGGGAAGGGCTCTGCGTTGCTACAAAGAATTCCTTCGCAGGTTTCTGACCAGTGCTTCTTGCCAACATGCTCAAAGTCTAATTAATCACCATATTTGGGGTTGAGAAGAAATTTTCCATTAGGTCAGGTTGGCTGAGATCTTGGGGGGTTTCACCTTCCTCTGCTGGATGGGACACAAATTACTTGCTGATTTGAATTAGAGTAAATAGTGGATTATCTGCAATTTGACGATTTGAGGATTTAAGTAACTCAGCCAGAGGCTATGGGTGTATTAGAGGAGTGAGTGTGTGAACTTTTGCAACCTGTCATGTGCAGGAAGTCAGACTAAATTATCACAGTCATCTCTTTTGGCCATAAAGTCTGTAAGTCTAAATTTAATGTGTCTCATGAGGTCCTCTTTCATATCCATGGGTATGTCTACACTTGCAGTTTAGTTCGAATTAAGGAGGTTTTATTCGAACTAACAGTACCTGTCTACATGAGGCTTTCATTAGTTTGAATTAAGGAATTCCTTAATTCAAATTTAGGAAAAGTCAGTTCAAATTAGTAAGACCTACTGGTTAGTTTGAACTAAGACCTTAGTTTGATCCTTAGTTTGAACTCAGGACAGTGTAGGCTAGGATTAACCCTTACTTTGAATTTAATAAATTTGAATTAAGGGCAGTTAGTTCAAATTAACAAACTGGATTAATTCAACTTAATGTTAGGCTGAATTAGTCCACTTTGTTAATTCAGATTTATAAATTTGAGTTTAATTTGAACTAAACTCGAACTTATTAGCTCAAACTAACAAATTTGAACTAACTTTTCCTAGTGTAGACATAGTCCATGTGTCTCTGAAATGCTCTGATTAGTACATGCAGGAGCAATAAGAAGTAAAATCAAAATAGAAGATATGTAAAAATTAGCCTGATTCTACATTGAACTAGTTCTTTCCTTCAGGGCCAGATTATTGCAAGGACTACAGGGATTGAAGCTACAGAACCCAGCCTAAGGCTCCAGCTCCTAAGACTCCTATGTTATCTGGCTTCCCCCAAGCCCATTCAACTCCAGCAGAGCTTGGGAGAGCACTGAGAGCGCTCCTGGCCTGCTGGTGCTGGGGGAGCAGGACCCTGAGGCCAGAGGCCAGGCTCTGCACCCCTGCTCTGCTGCTGGGCTGGCTTGGTCATCCCCTAGGGGAGGGATGAGCTAGTGCTTGTTAGATCTGCTGGGGGGGGGGGCTGGATGGTGCACAGTGCTGCCTCTGCTCCAGTGCAGCCTTCCAGGGCCCATGGCCCTGAGGGGGGACTGCACTATAGAGCCCTGGACAGATACAAAAACATGGAACCACATCCGATCCGCATGCCAGGGTTTAGCTGCATCTGCAACCACATCTGCAACCGAGCTTGGGCTCACATGCAGCATTTCAGCCTTTGATTGGTTCATTCCCCATATGGGTCCCACCCCACTTTTTCCTTTCTTGTTTGTGGTTCGCATGCTGTGCTATTAGATTTCCTTGGCCACCAATGAAATCTCTGATTGACAGCAATGGCTTGCCAACTGGAAACAAGAAAAGGAAGAAGTGGGCAGGGGAATGCGCCAATCAAAGGCCAGCAGTAAATCTCCAAGCCCCAGCCTGAGACTCTGATTGGCTGGCAGATCACAATCAAGGACTGGCCAGAGAGTTCCCCTGCATTCCCCCACATGCTGCTGACACAGATCAGTGCAGGGGCTTCAGCAATGGATCGCATTGTGAGAAGGTAAAAATAGAAGCCACATCTGTGAGTCGATCTGCAGCAATGGGTCTGCGGCTATCTGTACCCACACCCGCGGAGGTGGATAACTGCAGATCTGCAGCAGATACCCACCGATTTGCAGTTCTCTACTGCACGGGGAGCCATGAAGTGTCCCAGCCAGCACACCTCCGGGGGCAGACTGGCCAGAGAGTGACTACAGTGGGACCACCCACTGACTCCAACCCCACCCCCAGCAATTGTCCAACTGTAGGCTGCCATGCTGGGGGAGGGTCTGTGGGGGGGGAACCCCAGAGTGGGGGGCAGCATGGGACGCCCAGGCAGGTTAATCCAGCCCTGCATTCCTTCTTAGAAATGCAAAGATCTCAATGGTTAGCTGTAGCTCAAAGTAAAATGTAGTAAGAACAGAGGAGTTGAAGCCAGGTCAGCAGGCATGTTACTGAAGAGGGGTCAGGATAAAGAGCTCTGCCCCCAACAGCCCTGATTCTGCTCTGGGGTCTGATCTGGTCCCAGCTGCTATTGCTTGCTGGCAGCAGCAAGGGCCTGATCTAGCTTCCAGCGTCCTGCAGGTCCATGCCACTTTTCACAGCAGCTGGAGCACTCTCCGAGCAGCAGCCACTCAGAGATGGCTCCAGTCACTTGTGAGAAGCCGCAGGAACCATCTCCCTCTGTGAGCCTCCTGAAACTCAAAGCTGGAGACGGTGTGTGCTGCTTTTCATAAGTGGCTGGAGCAGTCTCTGAGTGGCAGCTGCTCTGAGAGTCTTCCAGCTGCTTGTGAAAAATGGCACATACCATCTCCAGCTTCAAGCCTCTTGCAGGTGGCTGGAGCTGTCTCCGAGCCTCCACCGCTTGCTAGAAGTGGCCTGGAGCTGGATCAGGCCCCTTCCAGCTGCACTGTCAGTCAGAGATTCATGTCCTCTGTTCTGCTGGCCCCAATGTGGCAATGCCCCTGCAGGACAGTAGTCAGTAACAAAATCATTTAACCTCTTTGTGGTATTGTTTATCTAGCTCTAAAATGCATTTAATAATGCTTACTTGCCTCATTAGAACAGTGTGATGTTCAGTTGATAAGCTTGTGAAATGCTTTGAAATCCTTGGATTGAAAGGAATTTTGGAATCTTTAATACTAGTGATCATGTAAAAGAGCAGAGCACAGATGGAGTTAGTCAGAAGAGTCCTCTTTTAACTTGTAAATTGAGCCAATGTAATATGGAAATCACTGAAAGGGTAAACCATTAAGATAGAAACCCATGAGCTGATATTTACTACAAATGAATGGTAAGAACATTTGGATTCAGATCAGGAAGCACACTTCTCAACCTTCTAATTGTGGGAGTAGGAATCAGCTTCAAATGTCGAGGTTCTTTTGGGCCATTGCAATAATAGGGCCTTAACTTCCATATGTTCAGAGTCTTGCATCATGCCTAACTCTTATAGAGTGGTTTGGGTGACTATCCACACACTTTATGAATTTAATGCAACGGGGCCGAAGCAGTTTGATTAGGCTAAACTGCTCAAGTTTCTCTTTGGTCATCTTTAATAGCCATTTCATTTTCTCCCCGCTTATAAGGAACAGATTTACACATCATATTCAGGCAAATCAATAAAAATTAAAGGCAATCAGTTAGGACAAACATTAAAAAAAGACAGCATAGCATACTCTGCTCAAAAAGGACTACAGATAAAGTTATGGCAGCATCTGGTTGCAGTGGTGTAAATTATTCACCATGTTATTGATTATTAAACAAAACTAGGATAGTTTGATGGCACTAGGGAGACATTGGCAGGATTTTTTAATCTTCCTTTCTAAGAGGAGCTTCCTTGTTTTCTGTGTATTTTTGAGACATGTTTCAATAGTTTCTTATTCCTCAAAGCATATAAGACAGACTCATAGATGAAATGCAGCATTTAAGGATGTTTCAATATTTAGTTTGTGATTTCCTGCCTGCATAATTCAAATTGTAATCTCTCCTCAGTCAGATGGACTATTTTGAAGTCCTCTGTTGGAGATTTTGTTTTAATTTACAATTCTTTATACTTATCTCTCAACTAACAAGCTTTGGTCTATTTTATGCAGTTTCAAATGCCCTTAAGAAGGCTCACTCTTCTTTCAGGGATAACATACAATGAACTAAGTTACTTGCTTATTTAGTTTGTCTTTATTTTAGGAGAAAACTTATTAACCTGAAATGAAAGGATCAAATGTTGAGTGGGATTGGTAGAGGCATATTTTAGAACTGCTGGTGGAGACTGATTAAAAGGGAATGGAATAGTAATAGTAAAATAGAAGGTGGGGAATTTAATCAGATTTTCTCCTGGTCAGAAATTTGTTTAGGATGTGATAGTGGGGAATCATCATAGAGTCAAATGTAACTCTATGGCTATGTCTACATGGGCAATTTAGGTTGAATTAAGGAGGTTTATTCGACTTAAATTAGTCCCTGTCTACACTGGACTTTTGTTAAGTCAAATTAAGAAATTCTTATTTTGACGTAATGAAAGCTTAATTTGAATGAATAAGAACCTCCTGCTAGTTTGAACTAAGCCTTAATTCCGCTCCTTAGTTTGAATTTAGGATGGTGTAGACCTGGTTTAACCCTTAATTTGACTTTATGGTCAAATTAAAGGTAGTTAGGTTGAATTAACAAAGTGGACTAAGTTGACTTAACTATAAGTAGACTTAGTCCACTTTGTTAAATCAGTTAATAAGGTCAGGTTTACTTTAAATTAAAGTCAAACTTATTTGTTCAAATTAACCAATTTAACCTAACTTTTTCTAGTGTAGACATAGCCATAGACATAGAGTCTCTGGACTGTTCCTAATCCCAACACAATTTAAGGAAACAACGAGGTAGGTTTAAATTCTGCCACTGTCTTATTGTAAATAAGAATTGACAGGATGGAACATCTCCTGGATCCTGACATGCTCTGTCAGGTAAGGAAAAGAGAGGTAATGGAGATGCACATTCCAGTGGCACCACAATTGAGCCACCAAGAACTTACTCTTTGAGAGGAGAATTCTCTGCTGGTCATTTACAAGTGGGTCATAGTCCGTTTGCGCCACCTGAATTGTATAAATGGGCAATAATGAAGCTCATAAATCTGGTCCTGTATTTTTTGGTATAAAAATTATAATCCCATGATAGCAGTAATCATCTCTGGAACTAAAAGAAGTGTCAATTATTACTTTGATCATTTTGTGTGCATGTGGACATGCGCTGCATCCCTTTATGGCTTACTTTGTTTTTGTGGAGTATATACACATTGGGGAGCAGGGTCTAAATGTGTCTCTGTGCTTGGAAATCACCTAGCGCATTCTAGCACGTGCCTGCCTATTCTTTATCCTGGCAGGCTGTGACCTTCTATCAATATTGAACCAGGGAAGCAGGACTGGGCCTGGTTAGTATCTGAGTGGGAGAACTCCAGGGAAAAACAAAGTACTACAGGGAGTGGTGTGAGTGATTCAAGAGGTAGTGCTCTTCCTTCTGAGTCAGAAGTGAATCAGGGCCCCAGGCTGGTGCTAGGGAAAGCAATATACTGGTAGTTATAAAGGTACGATCTTTCCAGTGGGACATAACTGAGCCCCTGGCTATTTCTGATGATTAAAGAATGCATGGAACTTGATTTAAGAGTACAAGAGTCTTCCAACACTCTATCTTCTGGTTTAATTCAATTTTATATTCTTTTAAAAATTTCTTTCCAAAAGTGTATCGTGTTACTTTAAGTGGCCATAAGCCTACTATTCTCTCCACAGCTGGTGTGATTAAACCTAGTCTGTTCCCTTAACCTGTGATCTTGTCAAGTTTCAAATCCCAAGCTAAGAAAAGCCAGAGCTGGTCAGTATTTGATTTTAGAGAGGAGATTTGCACCATAGAGGGTTAAGGAATCATTGGTGGGGCTTGAACTTTTGTGCTAATAATATTGGTATAAGGATGCAATGACTTCGACTGGAGCTGACTCCCAAAGAACCCCTAGGCTTAACAGCCTGAGCTGCAATTTTTATTTTTAGCAGAATACTTAGTTCTTGCTAACACGAATGTGTCTCCCCAGCTGGGAAGCTTACTCCCTGCTACAGTGTAGACACTTCTTATTTGGCAAGACCAGAGGTACTATTAAAGGCAGCAATCTGAATTGTTCACTGTTACATTCATGTAAATCTGTTGTCTTCACTTAACCCAGTGGAGGTACTCTGGGTTTTTCAGTGTTATAATTAAGATTAGAATTTGAATCATCATCTAAGGACATGACTGGAACCTAAAACTCTATCCTGGGTTTACTTTGTTCTTGTCTTTTGTCAGATTACTTCATTGCTCTTCATAGAAACATAAAAGTCCAGGGCAGAATGGAACTTGAGTATCATTAAATCTAGCCCTCTGTACTGTGTGGCTGGCCATAGCAAATGCAGATCATGTCTGACAGGTGTTTCATCCAACCCATTTTTCAAAACTACAGTGATGGGGATTCCACAACCAACATTGGAAGTCCTATTTCAGAATTAATTTACCCATATTATTAGAAACATTTTTCTAATATTTAACCTAAATATTTCTTGCTGCATATTACACTCATTACCTTTTTGTCTTGCCTTAAATGGACAAGGAAAACAATTGAACATCTTTCTCTTTATAACAGCCTTGAACATATTTAAAGATTTTTTAAATCACAATTAGGTTAATAATTCTCGTTGGTCACCACAGAAGAGTGTTGTGAGGAACAATTATACAGCTGGTCTAATATCTGCTGATGAAAAGTTTCTCTGTTGGAAAATGCTGAGTCTACAGATCAAAAATTTTACTTGAAAGTGTTGTCATCAATATTTTTAGAAGAAATTATCTAATCATTTAGTTCTGATAAACTAAAAATGTTTGATTTAGACTTATATAATATGTACTATATTATAGTACAATCACTGAAATATTTCTACTTATTTATGTAATATTACATTAATATAATTGAAATGATGCAATCAAAACAAAATGTTTAGGAACAGTTCAAAAAAATTCTGAAATTTCTAATTTTTGTTCCAAAGGGAACAGGATTTCCTTTGTCTGACCATCTCTAATTACTGACAGTGAAGAGCTCTTCATAAGTATTCTGATTATTATTATAATCAATACCACACTTATAGTAGAAGAACATATGTAAATTCTTATGTAATTGTGATCAGAGAAGTCCCTTTAGCAGCCCTGTGTCTGTCTCATTTGAATATCATCTGGCTATATAACAGCCCAGGTGAACTTGGAAACTACAGAAATTATACAAAAGAGGGAGTGTCTCAAACATTGAGAAGTAGATGTGTTTTAGCTAAACAGGAACATATTCCATAGTTTCTTTTTACATTTACTATACAAATTATATTGTAATTAGATATCTTGTACCAAGATAACTCTGTGATGAATAAAGAAATTTGCAATTATAGATGTCTGAAACATAGCTCATCAGCTGATCATTTCAAATATCAGAATGGAATCTTTTTGCTCCTGTTTCCCACATAATATTGCACTATTATCAGAGAGAGGGTGCAGGACTCAGCAGTTTAGTAGAATGGGAACTCCTCTGTTCCTAAATAGATATATTAAGTCTGTGTACTTTACTTGGACATCAGTGAAGTCAATAGAGCAGTCTCTAGAAACCTCTACCATGAAGTGGCCAAGAACAAGTAAATAATACACTGTGTGTCTGGCAAACTTGTTTCGAAACTGACATAGCATCTAAATAGTGGGATGTTCTGTTGATTGAAAGGATCAAGGTGTATTGGCAGAAATAAAGATGGGGAGGATAGTTTGTATTATTTCTGCTCCAAGTCATTGCTAATAGTCCTTCCATTTAACAGGCATCATATTCACACAAATTAAAAAGCAACTTTAAAAACAAACAAGAAAATCTCTAGGAAGCCTGTAATTATCACATAGGCAGCAAAGTGATTACAAGCCATCATTCTAAATAAAGTGCAGATAGATGGCCTAGAGGACATAAGCTTAAGAATCATGTCAGTACTGGCCAAGTTAACACTTTTCAGACTATCCCATTGGTTATGAAAGCATGTTGCACACTATGATGAGCTGTGCTTCCCACACATACCCGGAAGGGATTAACATAAGGCAGATAGGTCAGTTAACCTATCATGCTGCAAACTGGGGGATATGTAGGCTGAGAAGAAAATCCTATGTAAGGGAAACTCATCTGTACAGGAACAGACGGTTCTTCTATAAAACCAGGGAGCTAGCAGCGGACTTCAATTACTCTCTGGGAGGGCGGGTGGAATCTAAGAGGAAGAATAAGCATTGGAGTTCTAGCCATACAAGAAAGTTCAGCCCAGAGGAGTTGTGGAAGGGGAAGGAAACCTTGAGGAGACTGATAGGAAAAAGCCCGGAAAAACAGCAATAAGGTATAGGACTATTCAGTCCTTGGCTGCTTGTTATAGGGTCCCTAGGATGGAACCCACTGCACAAGGTGAGTCTCGGCTCCCATACCTAGACCCTTGTGTGAATACAAAAATGTGGATCTGCATCTGATCTGCACCCACTCAGTGACAGTATCTATCTGGTCCGTGATCCTCATGCCATGTTTTATCTATATCTGTAACCAAGCTTGGCCTCACAGGCAGCATTTTAGCTTTTGATTGGCTCATTCCTCAGACGTGTCCTGCCCACTTTTTCCCTTTCTTGTTTTCAGCTCTTGTGCTGTGCTGTCAATCAGATTTCCTTGTCCACCAATGAAATTGCTGATTGACAGCATGGCATGTGAACTGCAAACAAGAAAAGGAAGAAGTGGGTGGGGAAGTCATGGGGAATGAACCAATTAAAGGCCAGCATGCTGACCAACTGACAGTGAGCAGTGACAAAGACTCTGATTGGCTGGCAGACCACAATCAGAGCTGAGCTAGGACTGGCTGGAGCACTTCCTTGTTTCCCCTGTGTGCTGCTGACACAGATCAGAGCTGTAGCTGCAGTGATAGATAGCATCTTGGACAGATTAAAAAGAAAATCTGCATCCATGGGTCAATCCAAAGCAATGGGTGTGCAGTTATCTCTGGATGTGGATACCTGCGGATCTGCAGAGGATATCTGCAGATTTGCAGGGCTCTACCCATACCAGTCACTGGGAAGTGGCTAAGGAACAGTGGAGACACTAGCCAGATAGCTGGTCTAGAGAGAGTTCATTACCCTGGAACGGAAGGACTGTTGTAACTTGGCCAAAGCAGTAAGCCACAAAGAGGTACTGCAACTCCTGAGGAATAAGAAGAGGGTTTCCAGCTGGCAGAACTAATCCCCAGATGCAGCAAGAAAGAGGTGTTCAGGCAGTGAGTAGGGGTTCCTGGGACACACATTTAGAATTATAACATCATTTTTATGATTCCTATAAAATTACTTTGTTTATGATGTCAATTGATGTTTCATGTAATATTAATAAATTCTCTTTATGTAAAATTAGCACTAAATGAGGAAATCTGTGAAAGGCCCTATAATAGTGAATTATTAACACCTTACAACTATTCACTTCACATCAGATTTTCTTCCAGATCACGTTACAAGTGATCATGACCCATCTCTTCACCAGAATTGCAAGAAAGAGCTCCATAATCTTTTTAGGAGAGTAAGAATTGCCTTAGTGGAACAATCAATTATAGCATCATATTTCCTACTATGGATGGTGCTAGAAATATTAAAGGAAGCTTAACACCGTCCCCCTCCTGCTTCCACCATGCACCTAATTATGCAATGCTTCATCATGGCACAATATTTCTTCCTGATCTCAGTTCATGCTCTGAAGCCCAGCTATTGACAAACCTTTCAATTTTATACTACCAGGGTAGCCATTACAGCTCCTATATACCAGTAAATATATAATCTTTTTCAAGGATGTATCAGAAAGTGTGCTTAACTAGTATTGTGTGACCATCAGTTCCATAGGTTAATTATACATTGTGTGAAGTATATTTGAGTAAGACTCTATTATAATAATGTTTTCATGAATTAAATTCATATGTTAATGGTATTCTGCAAAACAAGCACATTTTGTGGTGCATTGCAAGGACACAAAATATGTAGTAAGAGACCTTAAGCAAAAGACAACCACAGCATCAGATTGAATCGCTTTGTCCCTCAATTATTCCACTGCATATTCTATTTCTCAAGTCTCTTGAACTGGAAAAAAGGGAAATGGAGATTTTCTGAGCCTGGATAAGGATAAACAGAAAGGCCCCTCAATTAGTTTGTATACCTAAAAGATATTTTAGTCCGGTGGTCTCAAACTCAAATTACCTTGAGGGCTGCAGGAGGACTAGTACAGGGCCACATGAGGACTAATATGCTAGCCTGAGGGCAGTACCACTGAAACCTTTTCATACAATGATATTGCATATATTTGTAACAATAGTGTCGTTGTGAGCCACAGGAAATAGTTTTAGGGGCATGTTTGAGACCTCTGTTCTAGTCCCTATACCTCTGGCATATTGGAGGATGAACTGACTGGGTTCCTAGCAAGTTGTGTC
Organism: Podocnemis expansa; assembly: GCA_007922195.1. NCBI lineage: Eukaryota > Metazoa > Chordata > Testudines > Podocnemididae > Podocnemis > Podocnemis expansa. The sequence goes on from ML681963.1 coordinate 29,038,676, forward strand.
ATAGCCATTCGGTCTTGGGGAAGCCAGTGTGGATGAACAACAGACCGAACCATGAGACCTTTTTCCTGCACATATTTTTCAAATAAGATATTCCTAATGTCATCCTTGTTCATGATCCTTTCTCTTTCTGGAGTTCTGTTAGATTTATGCAAATATCACTGAAAGGAAGATAGCCTTAGTTCTTGTATATCCTACAGCGCAAGGTCTCCTAGCGCATTTGGAGGAGGAAGATGAAACATTGCAGCAAACCAAGGAAAGGATGACAGAGCATAGACATCTCCATGTGAAGAGGTTGAGCGAGGGTGAAATGGTATGCACCGCTCAGTGGGATTTCCCGATCGTGAATGCTTTCTAGGATTGTTCTTAGCAAATTGACTAATGTCTTGCACTGGTGTGTGTAGAATTAATAGATTTTTAAGGCCAGACGTGACCATGTCCTTTTCATGCCATGTAATTTCTTCCAGTTACTTTTGTGTTGGATCCAGTAACTTGTGCTTGATGAAAGTATATCTTCCAGAAAGGTACCCAGTCTTTATCTGAAGATAACAAGAAATGGAGAATTCACCACTTCCTTTGCAAATCTGTTCCAGTGCTTATTTATCCCCACTGTTAAAAAACTGTGTCTTCCCTGAATTCCTCTGTTTAACATCCATTGTTTCTTTACACCTTCCTCCCCAAGACTAAAGAACTTATTACTTGGCATTTTCTCCTTGTGAATATGCTCATACACCATAATAAAGCCACCAGTAAATCTTTTTGGATTAACTAAACTCATTATGCTTTTAACTTCTCTCATGTTAAGGCATTTTCTCCAAATCTCAAATATATTTGAGGCCCTTTACTGCATCCTCTTCAGTTTTTTCAAAATTCCTCATAAAGCGTAGACATAAAAATGAAGGCAGTATACAGTATTTGCCTAGCAATATTGTATAATAAGGCAAAATTACTGTTCTTCCTCTTATACATCGAACAATTGTATTGATCGTATTTGCCACAGTACCACACAGTATCTCATATTGAATTGCTTGTTTAGTATGCCCCTAAATCCATTTTAGAATCACTGCTTTGCAATTCTCATTCAGTTCCCAGCTCTGGTACAGACTTCCTTTGTGACTTTTGGTATTTTAATCTCTTTGTCCCTTACCTCCCCTTCTCTAAATATTGTCAGTTTTTTTCTACCTGTTATCTAGTTGTCTTGTCTTAAAATGTAAGCCTGTCTGTACAGAAAGAAACTGTATCCCTAACTTGCATTTGAACAGCGCTTACCACAATGAAGTCCTGAATTTGCCTGTCTGCTACTATGGTACAAATAATGGTAACTTGCACTCAAGTTATTCTCAATCTCTTTCAGTTCTGCAACAACAGCCTCAAATTCCTTCTTTGGTACCTTCCGATTCAAAAAGCTCCCCCTCCCTTGCAATTAATTTTACAGCACATATTATCATAATTTCTCTGCCTTCATCTTTCACTGACTGTCAATGTTTTTGCTTTTATGTTCCCAGCTAAAATTTAACATTAAGTATTGAAGTTATGACCCATTTTCCTCACATTTTTTGCTTATTAATTTTTCTACATAAAAGGGGGAAATTTAAGCATTGCCATTTTGTTCTTTATCATTAAATGACTGATAAGCACAAACTATTTGAGAAAATTGCCTGGAGCTTACAAGCATTTCAGCAGACACTTAAGCAATGTACAAGTGTTAGTGACTCAGGTGTCTGTAACTTTCAAAAAGATGAAAAGAGAAGAGGCTTACTAACCAGTAGGTGTAGCTTAGTCACGCTAAATCCCACATGTGAAATAATATAACTTCAAATTATTGTTCCCCTCACTACTTTCATTAAGGATCTGCCATTCCTCTGCAGGGCTTGATTCATATATAACAAATTTCACAGGGAATGGAATCAAAATGTTCTCTACATATTTTGACTTAAAAATATTTTACAGTCATGGAGCTTTTTATACGTAAACCATGGGATAAATGAAGGGGACTCTTTCATGATTATTAATACTGAGTCTGTGTTGGTCACTAGTATTGTGTTTCAGTTCCATAAGCAAGTGTGGATATTTCACCCTAGGGAATTGTGGCATACCGAAAGGTGATGCTATAAAGATGAGGAAAGCTTATTCTCCCCATTTTACAAATACCAACATTGTCCAAGGCTGTGCTTCACAACCTGTGGGCCCATGGAGGCTTTGAATGTGGCTTGTGGCTCCCCTTCTGCTGACTATAGAAGGGAACTGCTGCCTGAGGACCGAGGCAGACTGAATTTCCAGAGGATTAAAACACCAAGGCAGGCTCTTTGCTGCAGCCAAGAGGATAGGCCAGTGTTCCCCTCCCGCTGTCTGTAGCAGGAAGCATGACAAAGTGCTCTGCCCAGCAGGTACTGGGGTTCCTGCTGGAGTCAAAGGGTGGGGAGCATTGATCTCCTATTCCTCTGGCTGCAGAAGGGAGCCACTGCCTAGGGAGCCAGGTGGACTACACAGGGAATACAGGGCAAGTGAGATTTCCCTGCTGGAGCCAGGGAGACAGACGATCAGTGAGGAGGCAGCCTTCTTGCTGACCTCCTTCTGTCTGACAGTAGGAATGGGGACCCTGCTAGTAGAGACTGCTGGCCCTTCAGTGTTGTAAAAAATATCTGCAGCCCAAAGTCTATTTTATATCCCCCCCCCCACCGAAATAGTTCAAGAGGCTACCCCTCTGGAACAGTTTGAATTGACTTTGTGACTCACCTTACTCTAAATGTGCATATGTACCTAACATACTGCAGTTTCCATTTTTCGCATTTGAGAAAGTGGGATTATGCCTACAGAAGCTTGTATGTCAAATAAATTTGTTATTCTTTGAAAGTACCACAGGACTCCTTCTTTGTTTAGATGCACACAAGGGATTTTAGGTCTGATAATTTGACACCATGACTGTACTGAACTAATGCAAACTTTAATGGAAGTTAAGAGTGACTAGTATGTCACTGGAAGAGCTTAACACTTTTCAGGGCTGTGTTATAAATGAATTGTTTAAGGTCATTGAGAAAGTCAGTGTGATAGCAAAGGGCAGAATTTAGGACTCTTGTCTTGTACTTTAACCACTAAGGTATCATTCCATCCCAGTGAACATTCCTGAATTTCATTGTCATGAATTTAAATAATGATGTGTTACTTTGTTGGTATAAATGAGAGATTTACCACTGTACTTGGGGTATGTGTACACTGGAGGCGCTGTTAAGTTGACCTAATAAGGTCAACTTTAGGTTAACTTAAAGTTGACCTTGTTAAGTCAATTTAGGGAGTCCACACTGCAAACTCCTGTCGACTGCCTGTGCCCATGCTGGCAGGTGCTAGCTCAACGGAGGAGTGGTGTGTTGTAGGTAGTTGTCCCACATTGCGCTGAAGAAGTGCCCTCCTCCCCGGCCACTCCTTTGAAACAGGAAGTGAGCACAGCACCCTTCCTGGTCGCCAAGAACTCTGGGAGGGGGTCTGGAGGCCAGTTCAGCTGACTTAAGGGATTTCCCCATCTACATTGGCTTAAGTTGACTTAATAAGCTTGAGTTAAGCAGTAAGTTGACCTTAAGAGGTGGTATTATTAAGGAAACTTAAGGAAGTGCTTAAGTTGATTTAATAAAAGCCCAATATGGGCGCAGGCATCTGTAGGTCAACTTAACCTTCCTTAAGTCAACCTAAGGCTCCAGTGTAGATGTACCCTTGGCAAGTGAGGTGAAGCACTAACTCTCATCTTTTTTTGACTACCTCTTTCAGGAGGCTGATTTGTCTTGAGAACTCCCAAGCTTCCCCTGAGTTAAAAACTACTTGCTTACAAAATCAGATATAAAAATACAAATGTCATAGCAAACTATTATTGAAAAATGTCTTACTTTCTCATTTTTACTATGTAATTATAAAATAAATCAATTGAAATATAAATGTTGTGCTTGCATTTCAATGTAAAATATATAGAGCAGTATAAACAAGTCATTGTCTATATGAAATTTTAGTTTGTACTAACTTCATTACTGCTTTTTATATAGCTTGTTGTAAACCTAGGCAAACATTCAAATAAGTAGCTGAAGTATGTTCTGGAAGATGTCTGTGTACCCCCAGGGGTGCACATACCCCTGGTTGAGAACCACTGAGCTAAAGTAAAGAATCAAACATTACAGATAAAAGAAGAAGAAAAACAAATTTTAGGTAAGATTAAATAGAAAAGGCAATCCAACAGAGACAGAGCTAGCATGATGTGAACAAGCTTTGGTTCTCAGTAAAATTCAAATAGTATTTAATGCTATCTGAATTTTAAGACCATTACAGTACTGGTTTGCACATGCCTGATCCGATTAAAAAACAAGCCAGAAAGCACAAATAAATTCTCAAAGCTGTGCCAATTGTGCAACAGAAGTCATTTTTATATATACTATGGGTCAATAGAAATTAGGGATAGGCATAAGATTTTTAGCAAACATAGTCAGTGTGAACCACTGATTCAATATAGCAAACAATTCAAATGCATATAAAGCCAATAGCAGGAATGACATAAAACAAGACAGACAAAATTAATTCAAGAAAATGCAGTGATAAGTGGTGAATCATTTCACTTAAATTATAGATAGTCCTTGAAGGGCTTGAGGAGTTGGTCAAAGGGAACAGGATATTAATACCAGGCTATAAAACAGCTCCGGGGATTTGTGATGGGTTGCAAAATGGTCTTCCTGTAAACTGTGAGATGAAATCCAGTCAATATCAGTAGTGACCAAACATCATTACCATTTGATAGCTATCTGGTGGCCCAAAGTTTGTGAAATTAATGGGTGGCTTTAAATTTGGTGTCACTGTCACAAATGGTCTGTAGAAACTTCTGAGGGTTGGAAATGTTTTCCCTTTACCTATTTTGGGTCAGACACAATAAATTTAAGCAGGACTGAACATTGGTTCTGACCATGCCTGGGAATGTCAGTTTTGCATACCGTTTTAGATATTCCTAGCCTATAGGAGAATTGGCATGAAACTGAGCCGTTTTTGGCAATCCTATGATTGAAGCTAGGAATTGAGTGGGTCATGAAAATGTACTGTATTTTCACCCTGGGGCAGTGTAGAGGCACATTAGTCGGAACTAGTAGACCGCCCTTCCCCTGCCACCCCCCCATGTGCTGGTTGGAAAACTTCCTTTTTTTTTTTTTTTTAAGTTTAGTTTTTAAAGTGACATAAATTGGGGTGGGGGGGAGAAGAAGAAGGATTGACTCATACATTTTTTGTTTTGCTTAGATTAGAATAAAAAGGCTTCATTTAAGCTTTCAGAAAACTGAATTGACATAAACTGAACATTTTTATTCAAACTTAAACAGAAAATTTTTACTATTCATTTTTATTTTGAATTTTCCTGTAAAAATATACTTTTCCCCATGAAACTTTTTTTTTTTCAATCAGCCTTCCATGGGCAAACAGAAACTACAGTAATTAGACATCAAAGTATGCTTTCTTCAAGCATTGCACTCACTCAGATTATTAAAAGAGATTGAAACAAATAAAGGGAAGCATTTGAAAATCACTGTGGATTGATTTTGAAACAATGAAAATTTTGTTTGGGATGGTAACTCTCATTAATGAAAAACATTGATGATTAGGAATGTCTTAGAGAACCAAATTTTGAACTCCTTGCTCATCTTGCTGATCATTCACTCACATAAGTAGTCTGACTGGGCACTTCATTCACAGTCTCATTAACATTTTGTTTTTAAAGTTCTGCTAGTATAAAAAAAAAAACCTTTTACACTTGGAATGAAAACAGATGTTATTGCTCAATGGAAGTATGTATTTGTATATAAGGCTCTGTCTTTCACTATACGTATTTCCAACTGTGAGCTTTTTCTTTTTTAAATCCTACATTTTATGTTTATAGGTTATGGTCTTGAAGTAATATAATACTTTGCATTTATATTGTGCCTTTCATTTTTAAGGCTCCAAGATACCTTTCTTGGTTGATGATAGCAGTGTTTTAGAACCAGCATTACTTAGAGCTTCCATCGTGTCTACCTAGAATAATAAAACAAGTACTATTTCTCTCATCCCCACACCAACTTTTTTCTAAGGGATTTTTACCCTGTCAAGATTACTATTCAAATGCAAATGGAGTCATCTTCAACTGAAAAAAAAAGTGGCATTTATGTTATCAGTTCAATATATATTGGGTGTAGTGAATGGGATGAAGGACACATTACTTCCTCCTTTGTGCATGTTCAAAATTTTCCAAAACAAAGGCTAATCTTAGATTTCATAAATTACCTCTCATTGACCATCTAAGTGTTTAATGTTTGTGAAAAATGAGTCCAGAGTGGCCCTAAATAAGAATTTAGAAGCCTACATTTGGACTCTTATTTTAGAAAAAAAAATCTTGTCCCTTGACACTGCATTAAGCTGATTCATCAGTGCCTTGTACCTCACTTACCCATTTACACTTGTGCAAATCCAGTGTGAAATACCACCATTTTGTTCTGTTTGCATTTTACAACCAGACTGTATATTTATAAACAGTCCAAAGCAGGGAATTGTTTAGGATGCATCTGTTTTGGTCCAGCTCATTGAATAAAGTTTCTTTGCCAAGAACTTGTTGGATATTTTTGTAGTTCCTTCAGCCTCTGCACTTCACACAGAAGTTCTGTAGGCTGAGTGGGGGCAGAAGCTACTGAAGAATGTCACACATCAATTTTACATCCAGCACAGAACAGGGATGAGTAAGTGTTAGGTGAGAAGTTAATATAACTTTGTTAGCAATTCTGTACAATTTGCAAGATGTTATACAAGACTGAATAGAAGGTTTATTAGGTGGCTTAGAGAAATAGTAATGACTTGCAGAAATTTTCATTTCTAGGTCACTGATTTGAGTCTATCATTTTCTGTCAGTGCAAGTGATCACTAACTGATGACTTCTCTGTGACCTATGGGAAATTAGGTGGTAATCAGAATTCAATTCCCAGTGAACAGATTATTTAAAATCATGACCACAAGTTGCCCTAATTGGCATGGTTCTTGATGGTCACAGCATATAGACCAAGCATGAAGACTATGTCTACACTACCACAGTATAATTTATATATAGCACTCTGGGGTAGGGGTGTCACTGCCTCAACAAAGCATTCGGGGCCTGCGACTGAAGTCACTCCCCACTAGCCTCAGCTCCTGTCATGCCAGCCCCCTCCAGCCTTGATTCAGTCCCAGGCCTGATCTGGTGCATTGGCCCTGAGTTCCCTGGCTGGGGCTAGATGGTTTGCAGCTATGGTTGGGGCTGGATCCTGCCTCTGGCAGCTGCCCAGCCCTGACTCCCCGGTTAGGGTTTGGGTTGGAAGAATCCTGCTGCCACTGGTGGTCTGGCTCTGGAACTGCCCTGCGCTGCTCCTTCTCTCCCTGGTCCTCCATCAGGGTCATATACCTGGAATTCAGGGCACTGGCACTTGGACTCAGGTCTTGTGTCCTCTGTGCCCAGCACCAGCAATGCTCCTGCTCTGGAGAGTAAATTAGCCACCGCCTTGAGTGACATTTTACATTGACCTAAGCCCCAGTGTGGACAGTCTTTTGCTGGCAGGAGAGAGAAGCTGCAGGAAGATTATCCAATTTCAAATGAGCTCAGGAAGTTCTTTGGTGGATGTATTACCTTATTTTGTTATCTATTTTATCTTTTTGTTCTTCCAGTTAAAGTACACATATCTTTGTGATTACTTGTTGTAAATATTCTAAAAAATAAGTTTATTGGTAAGATTGCATAGAGAAATAATGAATTTTTAATTAATATTGCAAAATATTAAAGAAAAGCAAATTTAAAAAAAATGAGCATATTGCACAAAAAAGCTTTTTTTAATGTTTACACCTCCTATCAAAGTGTCATGCATACAACCCGTTTGTTTGTTTGTTTGTTTGTTTGTTTGTTTGTTTGTTTGTTTGTTTGTTTGTTTTAATATGAAAATTTCTCAATAATCTCACAAAAAGGTACAGATGAAAAATATTCATGGCGATTACTTTGTAAGTAATTTGGACTAGCATCTCAAACCTTGATTACTGATAAAAGCAGTTAAAAACAAGGATGATGTCATGGTAGGGGTCTGCTGCAAGCCACCTAACCAGGAAGAGGAGGTGGATGAGTCTTTTTTTCAGCAATTAACAAAATCATCCAAACCACAGGACTTGGTGGTGATGGAAGATTTCAGCTCCCAGGACATCTACTGGGAAAATAACACTGCAAGGCACTGACTATCCAACAAGTTCCTAGAATATATTGGAGGCATTTTTTTATTATTTCAAATGGTGAAGAAAGCTACTAGAATAGAATAGCACTAGGGGAGAGGATGTTCTCAACTTGATTTTGACAAACAGAATGGAACTGGTTGCAAATTAGAAAGTGCATGGTAATTTAGGTGAAATTGATCATGAAATGCCAGCGTTCATGATTCTAAGGAATGGTAGGAGAGAGAACATCAAAAATAAAGATGATGGATTTCAAGAAGGCAAACTTAAGTGCAATCAGGGAGCTGGATCCACTGGAAAGCATGCCTAAGAGGAAAAACAACAGAAGACAGCTGACAGTTTTTCAAAGAGATAGTATGAAGGACACAAGAACAAACTATTCCAATGCGCAGGAAGGATAGAAAGTGCGGCAAGAGACCACCATGGCTTAACCAGGAGATTTTCAATCTTCTAAAAATCAAGAAGGAGCCCTACAAAAAGTGGAAACTTGGACAAATCCCAAAGGATGACTCTAAACAAATGACACAGTTATGGAGGAGAAAAATCAGAAAGGCCAAGGCAGAAACTGAGGTCAATCCAGGAGAAGGCATAAAGAGAAACAAAAGCAAACAACCAAAAAAATTTAAAATACTTTAGAAATAAGAGAAAAACCAAGGGCAGCATAGGTCCATTACTTAACCAAGAAAGAAAAACAATAAAATAAAATGTGGAAATGACTGAGGAATTAAATGATTTGTTTTTTCATTATGGTCTTCACCAAGAAGGTTGGTGGTTACTGGATGCCTGACGTAGGGCAGGGCAGTAAAAATTGGAGAGGATCAGAAGCTAAAATAGGCAAAGAACAAGTTAAAAATTATGGAGACAAGTTAAATGTCTTCAGGTCACGAAGGTCTGATGATATGCACCCCAGAATACTCAAGGAGCTGACTAAGGAGACAGCTAAGCCATTGACTGTTATCGTTGAAAAATCATGGAAGATAAGAGAGCTCCTGGAGGACAGGAAAAGAGCAAATATAGTGCCCATCTATAAAAAGGGGAATAAGGATAACCCAGGGAATTATAGACCAGTCAGCTTAATCTCTGTACCACAATAATAATGAAGCAAATAATTAAGAAATCCATTAGCAAGCATTTAGAAGAAAATAAGGTGCTAAGTGGTAGTCAGCATGGATTTGTCAAGAACAAATTGTGTAAAACCTACCTGACAGCTTTCTGTGATGGGGTAACAAGCCTTATGGATAGAGGGGAAGCAGTAGATGTGGTATATAAGGCTTTTGAGATGGTCTTGCATCATCTTCTCATTAACACACTTGGGAAGTACAGCCTGGATGGATCTCCTATCAGATGGGCGAAAAATTGGTTGGATAACTATTCCCCGAAAGTAGTTATCATTGGTTCCTAGTCATGCTGGAAGGGCATAATGAGCAGGGTACCGCAAAATTCAGTTCTGGGTCCAGTTCTGTTCAATATTTTCATCAATGATTTAGATCATGGCACAAGACTACACTTATAAAGTTTGCTGATGATACCAAGTTAGAAGGGGTTGCAAGTTCTCTGGAGGACAGGATCAAAATTCAAAATGATTTGGACAAACTTGTTTAGTGGTCTGAGGTAAACAGGAAATTCAATAAACTCAAGACTAAAGTACTCCATTGAGGAAAGAACAATGCACATATACAAAGTAGACAATGATTGCTTAGGAAGGAGTACTGCAGAAAGGGATCCTGGTGTCTTAGTGGACCACAAGCTAAATATGAGTCATCAGTATAACACTTGCAAGAAACAAACAAACAAAAAAAACTACACACACACACCATTCTGGGATGTATTAACAGGAGTACTGTAAGACATGGGAAGGAATTCTTCCACTGTATTCGGCACTGATTAGGCCTCAACTGTAGTAGTGTGAACTGTTCTGGGCATCTCATTTCAGGACAGATGTCAACAAATTGGAGAAAGTCCAGTGCAGAGAATGATTAGATGTCTGGAATATTTGACTTCTGAGGAAAAATTAAAAGAACGGGGTTTGTTTAGTCTAGAAAAGAGGAGACTGAGAGGGGACATGATAACAGTTTTTAAGTACTTAAAAAGCTGTTACAAGGAGGAGGGAGAAAAATTGTTCTCCTTAACTGCTGATGATAGGACAAGAAGCAATGGACTTAAATTATAGCAAGGGAGGTTTAGATTGGACATTAGGAAAAAGTTCTGTCAAGGTAATTAACCACTGGAATAAGTTCCTTAAGCAGGTTGTGGAATTACCATCATTAGAAGTGCTTATGAGCAAGTTAGACAAGCACCTGTCAGCAATAGTTTAAGAGGGTGCTTGGTCCTGCCATGAGTGTAGGGGACTGGACTTGATGACCTCTCATGATCCCTTTCAGCTTCTCTGATTCTATGATTGCAAAAAAGTACTATAGCTTTACTTGTAAAGTATTACATTTATTTGCACCTCCCTGTGAAGTCCCTGGCTGTAGCCAGAGAATGAGTAGTGTCAAATTACTATAGGAATTGCAAATCTGGCCTGGTTAGAATTGGGAATCATCAAACACCTTGCAAGAAAAGGTTTCTTTGTGAGATTTCCAGTCTAGTGGGCTTTTAGTTTGTTTGGTTTTTTTTCACATACAAGATTTTTTGATTGTCTCAGAAAGAAAGCTAATATTGTGGGTGCTGATCCAGAGAAAACCTCTAAACATTCTGAGGCCAACACATCACTTATGTGATATCACATTTCACTGGACTCATTTGCTTTAACAAATCTGTACTCAATTCTCTTTTACAGTAAGGCTGTCCTGCCACACAGCTGAAATGGCCTGCTGTGAAAATAAGAACCAGGTTTGCCCTCCTCTGGCCATGTAAATGGACTTAGCATAAATGATAACCAGGTTTTGTGCCTCCACAATACTTGCCTGTTTTCATTCTTCTTCCGCTCTTATGGAAAGCTTGGTTCAGCACCCTGAGCAAACAAAGGAGATCTTTTTATTAATATATAAGGACATTAGATGATGTCCAAAGTCTGTTTAGTCCTAGCATGACTGAAGGGAATTTGTCTTTAACTTTCTTTGATTCAGTTTCCAAAGTGACTGCAAAAGAGTATTTCTTTGGCATTTTAGTGTGCCAGAGATGGTACCTGCACAACTGGATTAGCGTGCTCTGTCTTCCAAATCATTAATAGTGAACACATGTCAAAAACTGGCAACATGTCTTTCAAACACTGTTCTCTCCCTTTTGCAGTTCGAAGAAATGTGTAATGTTAGCTCAGAAATTACCTCCAGAGGAGACCTCAAAGGCCAGATCTGTACAATTACAGAGAACAAATATGTTCCAAATTTCTAAAGCTTGCTATATAGAGCATCAAAAAAGTACAAGGAACCTTCCTACTACTCTAACCCCTCCCCACCTTATTCCTGGGCCCCCCCCCCCCGGTGATTCCTTTGTTCTGTTCCCTATCTTGTCAAGATTAAAGTTCTGATCCCCCTTTGAAAATGTTGTCACTTTCTTGCCTTGGCAGGGAAAGAGTTCATTACAAAGCTGCAGTTTGACGGATGGCTTTGAACAGATATGGGTGGAGAGGAAAAAATGCATTCAGGGAAAGGTTTGAAACTCAAAAGAGACAGGTTGACAGTTCAGCTGGCAGCAAGAGAGACAGAAAGAATAAGGGGAAATAGTTGTTTGGTGTAAATCTCTCTATACATTCTCATTTACAGCTATTGAAAAGCTTCTTTTATTTCTGTGATGGTTTCATCTTGAATGATGCTATGAATTAGGAATCTTTTTAACTATCACCTTAGAGATGCCAGGCACCTCCAACTATATTATACCATACAGATCAGTGTGAATAGAGATTATTTTCATTACTAGGGTTTGGAAAATAATTTGCTGTTGAATCAGATCACAACTATATGCTGATTGGGTCTTGTGGGGATTGATGTTTGTAGGATTTGAAAAAGCAAAATCAGATTTGAAAATTATATACATCATGAAGTTAGTCCTAATGAAAGATTCAGCATTGATGACAGTCCTGGCAACTTAATAATGTTCTCTTTATTCACAGAATAGCTATCACATGGGAAATAACCCTGATTTGAAGGACAACTGCTAGGGGTGGTGACAGAGTAATTCCATTGCTGTTACTTTGCAGTCCTTGGCTTTTTTGAGCAATAATAACACTTGGTTCTATGACATGGACTATTATCTGCAGAGAGATAATCAGCCCATTTCATGGGGACCACCAAACAAACACTTTAGAATCTAGTCTGTTTAATAATAACTGAAGGCCAGACTCTGATCTCTTTATTTATGTTGAGTGAGATTCACACATGTATGGAAGGCCGGCACAAGACTAGTCCCAGATCAAGCATCTGATGAAATGGGATCTGCAGAAGTGAGATTTTCTTCTATGAAAGCTCATGCATTAAATAAGTTTGTTGGTGTTTTAAAGCACCACAGGACTCTTTTTGTTTTGTTTTGTTTTGCTGAACTAGACTAACCCGACTACCCTTTTAGAACTTCACACGACTAATATTCCTCTTGACTGTAATTAAGCTGTAGTTTGAAGTTTTAAGTAGTTCATTGGCCTATTTCAGCTCCCTGTCCAGGATGAGTTTTGTCCACTGAATAGCACCTCAATTCACTAGCTTCAATGGAATTTACTGTCGTAAAGTGCTATTCAATATAACCTGGCCCTACTTCTTTACCCAATGTTCAGAACATTGGTCCTTTAGCATCGTAACAATGGAACTAGTTCCTGATTCAAAGGATTGCTTAAGCACACTGACTTCAGTGAAACTTAAACATATATTTAACTTTAAGCATGTGTTTTGGGTGCATTCCTGGAAAAGGATGCTTTATGAACTGGGTATATAATGAAGAATTAGCAATTTGTTTGAAAAGCATCCCCTCATTCATCGAACTATTCAAAGGATTGTCTTGCTCCTTATTCTGTAAGCTTTGATAGAATGACAGAAGTTATAGCTCAGCACTCTAGTAGAGTGAGGTTTTCCCTTACTTTACCTTTCTAATATTCTGCTCCACTTCATTTAAAAAAAAAAAATCCCAGAAGACACAACTTCTTTCACTTCTCTTCATAAATTACTCCATAGCCTACCAGAGGTGACTGCAAGGATGTTTTCCCTGGTATTCTTTATTTTCTCCCTTAATCATATCTCATTACTTTTAGTTATACCTCACCTGCTACACTAAGGCTTGAAGGATGCTGCAAACACTCCTACCCAGTCTTAATGTCATATACATGATTCAGTCCTTCTCAGGATCAGGGTCTAAATAATTATTTTCCTCCTTTGTGCACAACTTCCATATAACTGTGGATGATTTCTATGAGAGAAGCAAGGTTCTTTTGTTGGACCAGCCTCCATGAGTGACAGAAACAAGCTTTTGAGTTCCCCCAAGCTTTTTTTCCGATCCTTGTTACTATGGCTCCCTTACTCATTGTTTAGGCAAGTTGTACAGGGACAATAAGCTTAGTGGCAGGGACCATCCTTTTGTTCTGTGTTTGTACAGCATCAAGCATGGCACCCTGGAAGGAAGACCAGCCCTTTGGCACCTGGGGCCAGCAGCCCCAAAGATGCCTGCACCCCACCCGAGCCAGATCGGGCTGGGGGCGCAATGGGGTTCCTGCCCCCTGGCTGGGGACGGGGACACCAGCTTATGCTCCAGCCCCACTGGCCGCACACGGGGGAGGGCCTGTCCCTGCCTGCAGACAGTGGGGCTGTATCCCTGCATGGGGGTTGTCCGTCCCTTGCGTGCAGCCAGCAGGGCTCTATCTGTGCACAGGGGTCTTGTAAGGAGCCCAGCCACATGCGGGGATTTCTTCTCCCCCTCCCGCTGAGCTGTCAGTGCCCGGCAGGGGGAATTCCCCCTGCCGGGCTTTGACAGCCCAGCGGAGTCAGGGGAGAAAGGATTCCCCGCTTCCGTTGTGCTGTGTGTGTGGGGGGAACATAGGGAAAACATCCCCTGCCAGGCTCCTGCTTTCTTCCTGGTAGGGATGGGGCTGGGCAGGGAATGTTTTTCCCTGTGCCAGGCTCAGAGGGCTGGAGCCCGGCAGGGGATTGGCTGGTGGCTTGGCCTCTTTGGGGGCCATGTTGCCACACCTCCCATGGTGCCCCTCCTCCAATTCGAATTGGCAAGTCCAGTTCATGGGCATGCTAGTTTGAATTGGAGTTTCTGGTGTGGCCATGTCAATTCAAATTGACTGAATTCAAACTAATAATTATTAGTTCAAATTGACTAGTTCAAATTCAGTCAATTTGAATCAACATGCTAAGGGTAGACATAGCCTTAAAGAGTAACAGATTTATTTATCGCATGAGCTTCAGTGGGAGAAAATCCCACCTGGTCAGATGCTTTGAAGATGGGGGAACTTACAGAATAGGATGCAAATAAATGCAAGGGAGTGTAAGTCATGGGATCAGGTCCACTGTATAATGTTCCTGTATCCTGGCAAAGAAGTGGCACATTGCACCCCAGAATTGACCACATTACTACTTGTTAGTAACTTGAATCAGGGGAGCAATGAAGCCTAATGAGTGGAGCACTGGACCAGGACTCAGGAGATGTGGATTCTATTCCCAGTTGTGCTGCAAGTGTAACCTGCTAGGGTGGGCTCAAATGCATTAACCTGCCCCTCTCCAGTGCCCCACAGAGAAAACCCCTGCAGAAAGCAGCTGGAGAGCCAGGATCCAGTCTATTCAGGACTCACAGCAAAGACTGCTCAGAGTTCCCATCCCACATTAAACTACCACTCAGCATAAACATACAATGAACTTTATTAACTAACTAAACAAACCTTATTCTAAGAAAACATGATGAATTTAAACAAAACAGTAAAAAAACCCAAGAGTCCCAAAGTTCAGGGGAGTCACCCTTATCTCAATTGCAGTCTTTTAAGTCCTTGAGGCTTGAATGCATAACTAAGCAATCCTCATCCTCTCTAGCTGCAGGAATCTTCAGACAGATGCCATGCAGTCCTTTCTTCCTCCTGTGTAGCCAGGACCATGCAATCAGGTCACTGGCCATCCAACTCTCAGTTCCACTGCAGACAACTCCCCTGCAAAACTGTCCAAAGCAGGGAGAAAACATCCTGCAATCCACTCCTGCTCAGCTCCTTTCACTGAGTCCCTTAGCCGATGTACTCTGCAGCTTTCTGTTTGCTCCTCTCCAGGCTGCTCCTCTCAGGCTTCTCCCTGGGCATCTAACTCCAACACAACAATAAAACTTGTGGAGCTTGCTCAATGTGCTCCCACATCCTCTTAGCAGAAGTTCTGGTTTTTGGGCTGCAAAATCTGCCCAGCAACATAACCCAGCCATAAAGGATCCCTGAAAGAGGTTGCACCTTTTTATGCACATGGGTTACACAAGCCTGCTGGATGACCTTAGCTGAGCCACTGTTCTGCTTCTGCCTCAGTTTCCTCAATTGTCAAATTAGGATAATGATACTCACCTTTTTGTAAAGGATTTTGAGATCTAATGATAAAAGTGCTATATAAAATTAAGGTGGCATTTAGTTATTTCTTTGTATGATGTTTTGAGATCTTTCATAATGAAAGGGCACCATTACAGTGCAAAATATGCAGAGTTATACATCTATAATATATGTCATGGGAGTTAGTGGAAGATTTGAAAGGTGATATCTTTGGAAAGCAATCTCACACACACCTGGACATTTGCACACATATGCTGTGGAATATTTCCAGCAGTCAAAATTCTCAAACCTAATTTACACTCCATATGAAAACAGCAAACAAATTAGCAGACAGGAAGCTCTTACCCTGCTGTCATGTGAAAGCATCAGTAACACATCTTCATTTAGAAATATCCTTTGCCTAGAGGCAACAAAACAGTTTGTGCTGAATTATTAGGCAGCCATTCAAGTTCAACTACCAATCAAGAAATTATTTTGCTTTTGAATATGCAGCTATTAGATACTTTAAAAATCCTTATATTTACTAGAGTTGTAGAATGATACATGTAGTGCAATGGATGGCTGTAGTGCTACATTTGCAATGATGAAATACATTCACAAGGTTCCTTTTTTATATATTTTTCTTTTCCAAAGGCAGTGAAATTATTCCCATTCCTAATGGCCTCTCTGCCTGTTTTCTGGAGCTAAATTTGCCTTGTCACTGGGACTTTTTTGTAAAACAGCAGGTAGTCTGTTTGAAGCCTAGCCTTTTCTAATTTGTAGCAGGGGCCACACTTCATGAAATAGGTCATTTAATATGAGCAGAGTTGGTGTGATCTTTTCATGGTCCTTAACAAATACTTTTCTCTCTCTCATTTCTCCCAAACCCAAATTTTAATGTCAGTTTTCAGAAATACACACACACATGCACACACTTTGAAGGAAAAGAGGAGGGGGGCAGGCTGGGGATGGGATGACCCCTGTCAGTTTCAAAAGGAAGCTGACTCTGAGGCAGATAGTGATTGATTTTACTGGAGGTGCAGTGCATTTGAATCTTTCCCTACTAATGGGATGAAACGTGCCATGTTGTTGTTGCTTCAGGCAAAAAGAAGTTAGAAAGAAACTGTTTTCTTTCTTGTTGTTTGGTGGATTTTTTTTTTTTTAATTTTTTACTTCGGAGGCTGCTTGTCAAAATATACAAGACTCCCTGCCTGTTTAGATAAATAATGAAGAGGAGAAGAGGTGGAAGAAAAGCAGAGGAAATATGCCAAAAAATATCAAGAAACACTTTGGGTAGGTTAACATGTCATGTCGTATTGTGAGGGTGGTGATTGGTAGGTGGTATCAATTGCTCAGTGCTGAGTGCAAATATATCCTTTGCTGAAACTGGCCAGTTCCAAAGGGGTACCCGAGCTGTGTCAGATTACTTCTACAAAACAAACAAGGAGTCTTGTGGCTCTTTTAAAGACTAATGAATTTATCATATGAGCTTTTGTGGGAGAGATCCCACCTCTTTCCATTTTCAAACTTCTGATGAAGTAGGATTTGTCCCACCAAAGCTCACATGATAAATAAATTTGTTAGTCTTTAAAAGTGTCACAAGACTCCTTGTTTGTTTTGCTGAAACTGGAAAAAAACAACAACAAGGAGTCATGTAAAGACTAACAGATTTATTTTTTGCGTGAGCTTTCGTGGGAGAAAATCCCACTTCGTCAGATGCGTGAACTTACGCATCTGACGAAGTGGGATTTTCTCCCACGAAAGCTCATACGAAAAATAAATCTGTTAGTCTTTAAGTGCCACAGGACTCTTTTTTTTTTTTTTTTTTTTGGCTGGACTAGATAAACACAGCTATCCCTTTGGAAATTGCTGGAACTGGCCAGTTCATCTTAAGGTGACTAAAGCTGAAACTACCTTCTTGGGAAACAAAATGTTGATATTGGAGCCCCCAAACAGCCCAAATGGCATTTGTCTCAACAGGCACCTAGGCTGTCCAGCATTAAAAAAGCTTTGAACCTTTATTTTCAAATTGTAAATAATTTAAAAAGTTAGTGTGTCATCATGTGCCACTCAGAGCTCCTCTCTGATTTTATTTAAAACATGCACTCCCCAATCTTGCAGTCCTAGCTCAGGCAAACATCTTTTGCTTTCAACAGGAGCTTTCCTTAACAAAGGTCTGCAGCAGACAACAATAAAGACATTAAGCTCTAACTACACTCTCTTTCTGCAGGATTTTGTCAGATCTTCATAGGACGCTGGATAGTGACATCTCAGATTGAGACTGAGATCGAACTGTAGCTCTTGCCCCTCATGGGATCGTGGTGAATGCAAATGTGTTGTCAAAAAGAGTGAAGCCACTAGCTAATATCCCTGATATTTCTCTGGCCCAATCCTGAAGCCCTTTGTCAGTCAACTTCACTCAAAGCCATTACAATCAAATTCATAATTGTGTAAGGTTTAAAGCAGGGGTGGCCAAATTTATGGAACTCAAGAGCCACACAAGTGGATTATTAAACCTTCAAGAGCCGCACTTAGGCAAATAGGCATAGACTTTTAACTACTCCAAAATTACTGAGTTTAATATTCATTGCACGCTTTAACTTTATCATAAAAAGAGGCGAATATTGATCCTACTGATGTCAGATTCTAATAATTACTTAAGGTTACCATGAAAACTAGGCCCATATAGTAAAAACTTAGCTGTCACTTGCTGTAGAAGGCAGCAAACTAGTGGTGCCACTTCCCCGCTGTCTTGACCATGCCACCGCTTCTACCTGCCATCATGCCCCCCTCCCAATCCCCCAGGCCCTGATGCTGGCTCCCCAGGCCAACCCCCTCCCCCTGGGGCCCCCATATCTGTCCATTCCAGTGGCTAGGCACAGGCTGGGGATCCCCCCATGAGCATGCTCTGAGCATGCTCAGGGCGGGAGATTTTTAAAGCTCCTAGGTTAGGTCTGCTTTCCTAAACTGATTTGCTGACATACTTCCACAAGCCACACTTTTTCATTCAAGAGCTGCATGTGGCTCCTGAACTGCCATTTGGCCGTGCCTGGTTTAAAGAAATAACAAGCCTTTGCCCTTGAATAGCATTTATATGCTCAGACTCTGTCCAAAGCACTAACTAGCATTAATATAGCATCATTCATAAGTGAGGCAACCCTCTATACAAAAGGCCATTTAAGTGTTTTATTTGATCAGTGTGTAACTAGCTCTCCTTAACTTCACCTCCCCTCAGGCACTAAGGTTTATGGTCCAGATTCTGCATTCCTTGCACTTTTAAAACTGAGGTCAAACTGAGGTCAAAAATCCCATTGAAGGTGATGGAAGTTTGGGGTGCGTCAGTGGTGTGTGAATGAAATAAGTTCTGTTTGGTATCACAACATATTATAGCTTCAGACTGGAATTTTGTATTCTGTTAAATTGTAAACGTGAAATGATGGAAACATAGCTCATTCAGCTCCATTTTTGGTTAGTTCTGGATTATGTTCAGCTAAGACAGGGGTCTGCAGCTCCAGAGCCTCATGTGGCTCTTTGACTGCCTGCTTGTGGCTCCAGGCTCTCTAGCATCACGGGACCCTGTCTACAGGCTATCTGCCCCAGGCTCAGGGCTCTCTCCATCATGGGGGGACCCTTTGGAGGGGAGGGCTGTTCCTGGTTCTGGGTTCTTCCCCTCCAAGGGACCCTGCAGCTGGTGCCCTGGGCTAGCTCCTCCCTGCTGCACAGACCAGAAGGCTACACCCTTTGCAGCTCCAAAACATGTGGTTATTGAAGGAATCTTTTTTTTTTTAGATGACTCTTCATATCTTTCTGGTTGCTGACCCCTGACCTAAGAAATGACTTTAGAGAAACTCTTCAAGGAATACAGCTGCTTTTGGCACGGACAGAAGGGCTAGGTAATGAGTATGATTCTTTGGATCATGATTAATTGAAGGTTTAATTGTGATTAAATGTCAGGCTTCATAAAAGAAAACACCAAATGTACTTTGAGTGAACAAAATAACTTCCACCCTTTTTCAACAAATGCACTTGCCTTTTTGTGTTCTTACTCTGGCCTGACTATGCAGAGTAGAGAAGAGGCATTCATAGTCATAGAGAGATCAATATTCTTTGGATTATATCTTCTCTTTAAAGATGCACTGATGGCATTTGAAAAATAGGATTAGTCAGCGCATTCTATTCTCACAGTCTGTCTTTGTCAGACTGAGGTTTGGAAATGTCACAAAAATTTCCAGTTAGTGTACCTTTTTCCATTTACTGTACCTATCAGATACTTCTGTTCCAAAACAGAGCTCTTGCCTTGAATTTATTTAGTCAATTTCTTTATTTTCATTTCTTTTGTCAGCGGTATCACTATGTGCACAGTGAGAGAGGCAATAGGTGAGGTAATATCTTTGACTGGAGCAACTTCTATTGGTAAAAGAAACAAGCTCTCAAGCTACATGGAGTTCTTCAGGTAGACATCCAAGCACATTGATGTGTAGCAGGGAGGGCTGAAATGTATTTTTATAAAATGTTCTTTTTTAGCTATTTCAAGGAGTCGATGTCGGGGGCGGGAGCGGGAGAAACCTCAGTGAAATTACAGTGCCACTAACACAGTTGTGGTTTTTTTGTTTTTTTGTTTTTTTTGTGGTAGAGTCTACAAACTCTAGTCATGGACCAAGACCCTATTGTGCTCAGCATGGCAGAAACACACAACAAAAAGAAACAAGGAGTCCTATGCCACTTAAAGACTAACAAATTGATTGTATGAGCTTTCATGGAAGAAAATCCCAAAGGACAGATTCTGGCCCAATATATTTAAACCTAATGTAAGAAAACAGACCATCGGTGTTTACAGCTAAACAAAAGAGCACAAGGAAATAATATAGTAACTTCTAAACCTAAAACAATGGCCCAGCAGATAGTAACTCAAACCCAACTCTGAAAACATTACCTTCCAACTTTCCACAGGAAATTCATTAAAATCGCCTGGTTATAATCTGAAAAGTGGCTTTCTATTAAATGCAATGATTGACCCTCAACTGCAGTCTCTGAACAGCAACAGTGAAATGCAGGCACTTTTAAAATCCCACTCACTTAACTATGCAGAGTAGGATGATATCTTTAGGAATGATAATAAAGTAGAAAAGAAATGCTAAGGACACTTCAGTTATTAATTAGGTTAAAATTGATGCTTTCATGGTGCGCGTGCGCGCACACACACACACACTCTCAACACCTGCTAAGCGCTGCTGGCTTGCTGATAATGGTAGCTGTAGTGAATATTGTGGCTGCTTGCACTAGTTGAAGGGGGAAAAATGTCCCCTGCATCTCCCAAAAGGTAAAAGAACAAAAGAAAGTAAATGATATTAAGGCTGTGATATAGTATCTCTTATAGGAAGCACTAATGAAAGAAAATTAGCTGTTCTGCTCTTTTTTCTAAAGGCAATTGATTCACCTGCTAACAAGAAATTATTTACTTGATTACATTTTGAAGCTCTAGTTTAGCTGATGACCATTTGTATTACAGTGAGAATGGTCAGCCATACAGTATCAGTAAAATGGATTAAAAGCCTAGTCCATGGGTGCTGTATGGTTTCCTAGATGAGTTGCTCATCTTCAAAGTGGACAAGCAAACCAAAGCATTGCAATACAGATTTCGCTTCTCTGCTACAACATCACAACTTATTTATTCAGTCACAGCAAAGAACCTGGCTTCCACTGTCTTTAGCAGCAGGCTAATCTGTACCCAACCAATCTGAACTTCTCTGGGTATTTGGACAATACTGGAGCATATTTTTAAGCCTTACAAGCCTTATCATCCTTTGACATCAGTTTTCCAGCAGATTAATGTCACTGTCTTCACTGAAATGATCTGAGTCAGGCCCAATGTATGTTATTGACTGGATCCTTCTCTCCCAAGTACTCTGTTAATAAAAGATCCAGTATGGCTAGATTGCTTATAAAGTTAACCATTGTTCACAATATGGGGTATGTCATTTCAACTAAACAGTTTAGAAACAGTTTTAGCAAACAAGAGTCTCTTATGCCTGTAGCATTTATTTATTTGAAGATCTATGTGGATCAGATGAATGATCATAACCATAATTTTCTTATAATGACAAAAAGTAATTTTAATTTATTTGGTCTGCTGGTTAAAGTTTCTCAAAGTTTAGCAAAAAACATCACATGTGCTAAAATATATTGAGTCCCTCTCGCATGCTACTTGTCAGATTTTCCATTAAAAGTGGGTCATGTTACACTTATTCTGAGCTTTCTGGGATAGTCTAATAGTTCTTTCCCTCTCAAAAAACTGATAGTATGTGTATATTTGGCTACCACTAGGATATTAATTTGTAAATTAGAATTTTTTAGTAGAAACATATCCTTGAATATTATTTTCAACAAAATCATCAAAGGCAATTTAAATCCTGTGATTTTCTAAATTAGAAAGAGCTAACATTGATTCAGGGTTCTTGAGTGTGAGGATAATCCCATTAAACTTGGGAAAAGGTGCCAAAACTCCATAATTCCTCTAGCAATGATTAGCGGTAGCCTGATTTTTTTAAAAATAAAATGCTTCAGTCCAGATAGGGATGGGTACCAGTAGGACAAAATCATGTAATGGTTTTCTTTCATGAATTTCTGTCATGATTGAAGCAGCCTTCCTTCACGTCACATGCCTCGCAATGAAAATCTTGGTTTGTGGACTCATCTCACTTTTCCATATGTATGCTATTCTTCTCCATTTCTGACTGAATAATACCTAAATGAGTTGCAGAGAGGATGGACATGTCTGCTTGCTTCACTCTATTCAGGTGGCATGAAAAAAGAGGAACCTTTTTTTGGTGAAGTTAATCTCTATATAGGGCAGTGCCAGAGAGTCAAAACTGCCTCATTCAGGCCACTTCCTGTAGTCCATAGTGTAAGAGATGTGCCAGGGAAAGGGAGGGGTGTATGTCGTAGAAATGGCAAGACCAGGGCCAAGATGGAGAGCAAGGGTGACTAAACTTACTTACACTGTAGATTTCTTTCTTTCTTAAATCTAGCAAATCCAGCTAATTCCTTTGGATTCTAAGAATAATGCTTAAGTCACAGATATTAAAGGTGGGGATTCTTTAGGAAGCAAACATTTTCTCTGTCTCCTCTATTTCCAGTAGCTGTTTCTTGCTTCGTTTCAGTTTCCTATTTGGAAGCTCAATTCTTTCTTCTTTATGCAGTATTAGTTGTTCATCACTTCAAACTGTGGTGCTTTGAAGAAAAAGAAAAGCAAGAAACAGTTTTTGTTAATATTACCACTTGCTAAAATATTGTTCCATTGTAGGCCAATGCACTGTATGATGCAGCAAATGAGAGGCGGGGAGGGCGTACAAGCTATTCCAAATCTTAGTAATGGAAAGGATTTAATGCTATTTGAACAATTATATGCTAATCCTAATTTGATTCCTCTAATGCTTCTTTACACAAGAAAAGTAACCTATTTTGGTCATGGTTAACCAAGCAGAATCATTGTCTCATCTCTCTGTAAAATGCCTGTAAAATAAATCAAATGAATATCACACATATAATCAAAATTACATTTCACCCTTTTCTCCTTCTCCTCTTTTGAACTGTGTAGGATCTAGGTGACATTTTTATTAGACCTTTACCAAAGTGATTTGGTAAGAAAGCTCATGAAAGGTAGTCATTCCACATTTTATGTTCTAAGACTATTGCCATGAGGGGTAAGGAAGTACTTATAATGTTCTTTCATAAATAGTGGGGTCTCAAACTCAAATCACCACGAGGGCCATGTGAGGACTAGTAGAGGGCTGCATGAGGATTAGTACATTAGCCCGAGGGCCAACCCACTGAAACCTTTCCATACAATGATATTGCAAATATTGGTAACGATTGTGTCATTGCAGGCCTCAGGAAATAACTTTAGGTGCTGCATGTGGCCCGCTGGCCGAGTGTTTGAGACCCCTGCTCTAAAGCATCAGTTAGTGGCCACTTCTAGTGATGATGGCCTAGAACAGTGGTTTTTAATCTCTTTTTTCATTTGCAGACTCCTATAAAATACTGAACTGAGGTGCAGGCCACTTTGAAAAATCTTAGATATAGTCTGCAGAACCCCATGGGTCTACAATCCACAGGTTGAAAACCACTGGATTAGATAATGGACTAGAGAGGAAAATTATCTATTTGGTCCTGCTGATTTTAAAAAAGTCTAATTTTGATAGCTGCTGTTTATTCTCAAACTCATGAGTTTTGACTGAGTGAGAATTTTAAAGAGACAAGATGGGTGGCATAATATCTTTTATTGGATCAGCTTCTGTTGGAGAGAGAGAGACACACACACAAGCTTTGAGCCACACAGAACCTCTTCAAATCTGGGAAAAGTATTCTTTGAGTCATAGCTAAATGCAAGGTAGAACAGATTGTTTAGCATAAGTAGTTTAGCACATATTCTAGAAGTCAGTCCTGTAAAAATGTCTCCTTAATAGCCTGGGGTTGACATAGCTACGACTACATTGCCTGAGAACTTTGTAAGTCAGTTACTGTGAAAATAGACTTAAAAAGGTGGCAGGAAAAAAAAAGTTATATTTTTAAAATGAAAACACAACAGGACATATTAACTAAAGGGTTCTCTATCAAAAAATATTTACATGGCTCCGATTCTGTCATTTTAAAATGACAAGTTACAGTGTCCCTTTATTTTGGAAGCATGCCGAGTCTGAAATCACAGTGAAGTTAGAGAAGACTTCAAAGAGCTGAGAGACATTGCATAATGGCAATCACACAGACCACGTTTGGAAACTGAACTTATGACCTCCAGGCCTAAAGCAACATTATATTTTAAAGTCAAAAGGAATTACTGTGATCATCTAGTCTGACTTACTGCATAAATCAGGGTATAGGCCTTCCCTCTATTAATTCCTAATTAAAGTCCAATTGCTGTATTTGAAATAGAGCATATTCTTTAGAAAAGAAAAAATCCAATCTTGATTTAAAAATTGCCAGTTATACAAAATCCAGCAAGGTAGTTCTTTCCAATGATTAATTATCCTTAATGCTAACAATTTGTGCCTTATTTCTAGTCATAAGATTTCTAGTCTCCATTTCCAGCCATCATTTTGTCTGCTAGTTTGAAGAACCCACAATTAAACTTCTGTTCCATGTGAAGCTACTTAGATACTATGATTAAGTCATTCCTTAAATTTATTTTTGCAAAGTTAAACATGTGGAGCTCCTTGAGATTTTCAGTATAAACATGTTTTCCAAATGCTTTTTCATTCTCATTTCTGTTCTCTCAATGCCCTCAACATCCTTCTTGTACCGTGGACACCCTAACTGATTGTCTGTAACTCTGCTGACCAAAAGTATCTCCTTGTATGTTTTTGCTTCCCTTATCAATATTCTGTACTTCCAACCTTATAATTTTATTCATAATTGTCACCATCCCCCCCCCGACCCTTTTTTTTTTAAATAACCACATTCACTTATCTGCTAAGACAGTTTGGGTTTGGGGGCCTTTTGTGTTTGTTTTCCATCTAGCCTTCTTTTGATCTATTGAGATTATTTGTTTTTTTGAGCAACTAGTTAAATGTTCTTAATCAGTTCTCCATTAACAGGCATAGCCATGACCTCTACAGTTGCAATTAAAGATACTAAGCATCTTAGCTAGGAGTTATAAGCCCTCTATGAGTCTTAGGAAGGCTAAATGAGTTTTACAAAGGGCAAATATGTAACTCCTATTGAAGAGTAGATGCCTCCAGAAGTGTTTTGGGTTTTTTGCTATTTTTTGGCCAGTGTTACTAGCCTAAGTCTATAAAGAGTGCAGGAACTATTAACGCATACTGTCTATACTTATAGTAGTCTTGAGGTTTACTTTTATAATGCTTTCTGAAAAGACAGAGCTTTGACTAGTGGTTCATCAGAGAGTTAGGCTGAGATGCAAGAAGGAAAGGAAGTAATAGAAGTATACATATTTCCTCAACATCCCTTAAACTAGGACATACACTATATTTTCTTAACACATCAATTGTGTGTAGATGAGTGTAAACCTGTAATACATATAAACTAATGTGGCTGGAAGAAGGTACAAATTAAATCAACCCATACTCCCATACACTTATCTACATGTCAGCTGTAAATTTGACAGGTTCTAATTTGTCAGATAAAATTTATTGTCACAACATAGGTGGACTACCACCACAAGTGCTTTCATGCATTGTCCTTTAAAAGCTCTCTGTATTATTCTGTTACAAACACATTTGTGCACTTCTGTTAAGCCACTTTGAAAGCTATTACTATATTGTGTTTAACATTGTATAATCATAAAGGATGAATGAAAAAAATAAACATAATGGAATGAACTGGAAATAGAAAGTAGAAGCCTGGTTTGCATGCTGTATGATGCCGCCCAAAAAACAAAATCAAGTAAAAATAGTAAATGACAAAGTAGGTGACATCCCACTAATGTCAAAATTATGGTCACTAAGTGTTATAAGTGATGTGGCAATAAAGAAAAGTAGAAGAAAAAAGGTTAGATGTCAATTTAACTGCAGCCATAGTTCAAAATGAAAAAGAAAGCTTTACCCTTTCCACGTGTGAATGTCTTGCACTTCTTTTATCAGTACTCAGCCAATCACAGGGAAAGTACATAGAGAGGTATACATGCTATCTTTATAAGTCTGAAAACACATCAGTGATAACAGTTCTGTTTTGGAAAAGATGTTTCTTAGTACCTTACACATACTGGAGCTGAACAAAAATGTTTCCCTGCTTTGAAGTTGGTTTTGGCTTCATTTTAGATATGCTGATTCCATCATCATCAATTTCTGCTGCTGGTTTGTAGGAAATATTTATCACAGCAAGCAATTTCCTACATACTGAAATTTTATAGATGGGTGAACCAATTCAGGAGAAAGGAGTGTGGGGAGGGGAAGAAGAAGAAGAAAAAGAAGGAAACAGGTGCTTTTGGTGCTCATTCTGTTTTTAATTTCTGCTGGCACTGTCAAGATTCGGCACAATTAATGAGTATTGTGAAGCTAGTTATTGTGATGTGGACTACTGTCCAGTAGAAAATGGGTTAAGGTGGTTAACTAGAGAAGTATGACAGCTCAAGCCCATTCACAGATTGGCAGTGTTTTTTTACAAAGCAATGGCTACGGCTCTGCAGCCCCAAAAGACTAAGCAAGTGGCCTCATTCATTTTGCAAATTTCAATGATTGTCTTAAATATAAGAAGAAACTGAATTATAAATCTGTTTACAAAACTTAACCCCAGTAAAACCTGCATATAAGTGGAAATACATAATGTCTATATGTACATAAACACATGATATAAGAATAACCATATTGGGTCAAACCAATGGTCCACCTAGCCTGGTATCTTGTCTTCTAATGGTATCCCATGCCAAGTGCTTCAGAGGGAATAAACAGACCAGGCAATCATCAAATGATCCATTTCCTGTTGTCCTGTTGCAGCTTCTGACAATCACAGGCTAGGAACTCCCAGATTTGCACCCCTGTTCATCTTGGCTAATAGCTATTGATGGATCTATCTTTCATATACAGTGTATATTAACTAAAAATACCTTAATCTGAAAGTTCTTTGATTTAGTTGTCAAATAGGAAATGGATACACATTACAATGCAAACTCTAGTTCCTTCAAAAATATATATATTAAAATAATGAGAGAGAACATAATTTATGTCTTCTCCGTTTCCAGATCTTCCCATTTCATTTACCTTGATAGTCTCTTTGATCAACAAAGAACAGACAGAAGTGATAGAGTTCCTGGGTAAAAGAGTAACAATTAGCTTACAGCAAGTCCTATAAATATGCTATAGACTGGGCTGTTCCACCGCATTGTGAGTTCAGGAATGAAGTAAAGATATAAGTGAACTAATTATGCACCAGAGTTGCTGTGCTGAAGACCAAAAAAAACTTCCTTTCCTTGTTTTTATAATACATGGTATGTGTAATAAACATCAGGCCTGATTTTCCTTTCACTACACTGCTACAAAGTGGGAGTAGTGTTATCAATGCTGATGGAATTTCGTGAGTATAAAACTGTTGTGGATGAGAAGACAATTAGGCTCATTCAGCTGATTAAAACGTAATCAGTTCTTTACTTATTCTGCCTAGTTAAAATTTTGGGCTGCAGGAGACAGAACCTGTATACCGGGTGGGTATCTCTCCCCTGCCACCCCTCAACTCTATTTCCTCTTTGTCTCAAAAACCAAGCCCAATCTAGAAAGCTGTTGAAAACCAAAATTTACCCAACTGATATTAATAGGATTTGCAGGTGATGAGCTTTCTTTAGGATGAATCCAAATGATTACTGCAACATGAGGGGTGAAATCCTGGCTCCATTTAAATCAATGAAAGCTCTGCCTCTGACTTCACTGGAATCAATGTTTCCCCTGGGGGTCTAGTCATGCAAAATTTGCTCATACAACATGGCCAAGTAGTTCCATTAAAAAAAATGCCGTTGTATTTTGCCTTTCTGATCATTAGTATAATGGTATTTGTGAAACTTACAAAGTCCTGGTACAAAAGGGACTGTTATTAGGACTGACCGGAAAACAAGAACTTTATTTCATGAGGAATTTTGAGGGCTATGTTTTTGTTTGTTTGTTTGCTTTGTTTGTTTGTTTGACATTCTACACTTGGATAAAAACACTTTTCTGTGAGAGGGAGAGGTCTTTTGTTTAGGTCAAAAATTCCATCTTGGACCTTCAAAATCTTTTGGATCAAATTTTTATCAAAATAGATACATTTCCATGGAAGGTTTTGACAAATTGTTTTTATGAAAAAATGTTAAATTGAAAATTCTCAACCAGCTCTAATTACTATACAGATGAGAGATGTGGGTTTAGGCAGCCCTTAATAGCCATTAGGAAACAGGTTTTATTCCATAGAAGTATTTCTCTGTCGAAGTCTGATAAACAACTAATGTAAAATACCTTTTCAAAATGTCACACAAGAAGTAAAATGACTAGTTTGCTTAATGAATAATGGGATTTATGCACTCGTGTCTGAGATGCAAATAGAAAATGTATTCCTTGGTCTTTAACCAAATCTCATGATGAGAACCATTCTCTATCAATTCTTTTTTAAGTCTTTTATTCCTGTTCTTTCCTATCTGTTTTACTTAATTTTTTTGTATGTTGCTAAGAATTAATGAGCACAAGTGTCACTAGCAATTGATACTTAATTATAATATTGTAACAGCACGGGCAAGAGTGACAAATTGTTTGGGTTGTATTGTGTCCTGCTTTCCTAGAAAGCTTCTGTTCCAAAAGGTTACCATATCAGGCTATGTCCACACATACATGGTTAAATCGATTTAACTTGAATTGATTTAACCAAATGGATATAAAAAATGTTAAATCGATTTAAGCTAAATTGATTTAACAGATCCACACCAATAAAAACCAAATCAAACTAGCATGTCCGGGCACAGGACTTGCTAGTTGGATTCAGGAGAGGGGCACCATGGAAGGTGTGGCAACATGGCCCCCTCACTGGGCCATGCCCCCAGCTAATCCCATAAAAGCAGGAACTGATCTCACCTTCCTGTCCATTGTGACTGGCAGGCGACTGTGGGACACAAAGCATGGACATGCCCTGGCTTCCCAGCCAACACTGTGCAATACCTAGACTCTCTGCTGGCCTGCAGGGTGCCCTCCAGAAATTGGACACTCTGTTCCCAGACCCCGATGGTGCCCCAGACCAGCCCTAGTTCCCCTCCCCCTGTCTGTGCCTCATCACATCTGAGCCCGGGAGACCAGCACAGACTGGTGGGAGCGGGTAGCGCTCAGAACCTGGAGCGATGAGCAGTGGCGGAGGAATCTCCGAATGAGCAGGGGGAGCTTCACCCACCTAGTTGCAGAGCTCGCCCTGGTCCTTCAAGGAAGGGACACTGCCATGAGGGCAGCCATCTCTGTTGACAAGAGAGTGGCCATCACTCTTTGGAAGATGGCCACTCCCCAGTCATACAGGTCCTGCTTAACCAGGGGCATTGCTGGTGCTGGGCACCCCGGGGTATGTGCCCGCGGCCGCGGTGGCCCCATCCCTGGCTGGGGACCTGGCCCTGGCCCTGGCCTGGGGGCGGGGCCTGCCAGCTGGGGGCAAGGCCTGCAGGCTGGGGGCGGGGCCTGGGCTCATGCGCCGAGTCCCTCCACTGGCCAGCGATGCCCCTGTGCTTAACCACGCCTTGTAACCCAAAGAGAGGTACAGGATGCCATCACCAGCCTCGCCACCCTAGGGTTTCCCAGTTGTGCTGGGACACTGGACACTGCCCACATCAGCATGCAAGCCCTGGAGCACCGTTCAGCCAAGTATCGGAATCTGAAGGGATACCACTTGGTTATCCTACAGGGCCTCATGGACCACCAGGGCATCTTTCAAAACTGTTATGTAGAATGGCCAGAGAGGACACATGATGCCATGGTCCTACATAACTTTGCCCTGTACTGGGGCATGGAGGCAGGCATCTTCTTCCTCCCCCATAACATCACCATTGGGGAAGTCGAGGTGCCCGTCCTCATTGTCGCCTATGTGGCCTATCCCCTCCGCCCATGGCTCATGTGCCCATGCACAGGGCCCCTCAATGACAGCCGGCAGCTTTTCAACCACCACGTGAGCCACTGCTGCCATGTGGTCGAGTGAGCATTTAGCCAGCTGAAGGCCCACTGGCAGTTCCTCCTTACGCACCTCCACCTTGCAGAGGAGACAATCACAGAGATCATCAGTGCCTGTGTGGCCCTGCATAATTTCTGCGAGTTGCAGGGGGAGGCTGTTGTTGCCGTCTGGGAGGCCAAGGCACTACTCATCAGTGGCTGGTACCAGCAACCTGCACCTGTGGCCCCAAGGGAGTGAGGGTGACCACTGTTCATGATGAGCTGACAAACCTTTTTGCCAGTGAGGAACTGTGAGGGTCAGGCCCGCCCCACTAGACCCTTTCTCCCCTGTTCTGCCACACCCAGTTCCACCCACCCACCCACACTGTGAACCACACCCAATACAAAACAGTTACTTTCACTGATATGGTGTGAAAATGTTTATTTAAGATAAGGTGAGGGGCAGGGCAAAGAAGTCCTGGGGAGGCAGTAAGGGGATGTGGAAGTTTGGAGGGAGAACTGGGGGGGGTGGGCATCAAAGTGGGAGAGGGGGATTTGGGTGGGGGGTTGGAGAATTTAAATGGAAGGGGAGTCTCTATGGGGGACTGGGTGGGGTCCTGGTGTGCCATCCCATGCCTCTGCCCACAGCCACCCCAAGTCCAAGGGCGCCTGCAGCGAGGGACTTGAGGCTCCCTGTGTAGACCTCCCTCAGCTAGTGGGGGGCCATGTGCACAGCGATGAGCCAGAGGCTTGTGGCAACATCCTGTACCACAGTGCTCAGGGCCTGAAGCGTGGTGCTCTGGCACTCCATTGCCAGACTCTGCCACTCCAGCATGGCGACCATGCGGTCATCAGCACTGGCCGCATGCTGGAGCTGGCAGATGGCAGCATTCTGGCAATGGGCCTGCTGCTCTCTCCAGGCCTGTGCAGAGTCCTCTGCTCTCTGGCTCAGCTCAAGGAGGGTTGTCAGGATTTTGTATCGAGTCCAGCGGCCCCTCCTCCTCCTCCTCCTCTTCCTCCATCTAGGGGTGGCTTGCAGGCTCCCTGCAGTGGCACAGTGGGTAGCTGAGCGAGCTGCTGGAGGGACGCGCAAAACAGGGTTGGCCCCCACTGCCTGCTGACCTTGGGCGTGTGCAACCTGTCCACAGCACACACCTGTGCCCCAACTATCAGCTGGATTCTGGATCTGGGTCCTGTGGGATACTGCCCCGGAGGCATGCACAGCCTTGCAGTGCCCACAGTGGTGAGCTGCAGTTAGCCAGGACTTGGTCCAGGGACTCTCCAAAGGCCGCATGCCAGCAGTGTGGCCCATATGCTCTCTGCCCCTGATGTAGCCACATCTTTGTACTGCCACCCCTGTTGAGCAACCCCCATCCTCCATGGGCCTGTGACCCTGGTGCCACATGTTCTTCAGCCACCCATGCCCATGGGAGGGCCTCCGCACCCCTTGTCCCTGTGCCTTTCCTGTCTTTGTGCCATGCCCCCCTCGGTGCTTGTGACATGGCCAGGCTCAGGCCTGCCTCCATGTAGGGGAGAGGAACACTCACCAACAAGTGCTCCAGATGTCCATCTGGATGTCCATTCCTCAGGGTTGGACTCCTTGGGGGTTGGCGCCTCTGTATAGCCCCTCTTCTTCCTCTTCAGGGGTGGCAGTCTGCTCCTCCTGGGCAGGGAATAGCTCTGGACTCACTGGTGCAGCCTCTGATGGTGGTGCTGTCATGCCTGGCTGGCTGGCATACCAATGTTCAGGGACGCCTCTGTGTTGGCATCACCTTCCTTGGGGGCTGTGCCCCTGAAGGGGAGCTGGCTAAAGTTGGCGGCCTGAGGTAGGAGGTCGCTGGGCTCCCCCCAAAGGAACTCATGGAGCTCATCATAAAACAGGCAGGTGGCAGTGCTACCTGCCCCTTGGAGCTGGCGCACCTCCATTGTTCAGGTGTGGTCCTGCCAAAGGACCTTGACCTTGTAGCGCACCTACTTCGTTGTGCACGCGTGGCCCTGGGCAGACAGTTCTGTGGCTATGTCCACGTACACGTCCTAGTTCCTGTGCCTGGCATGGAACCGAGCAAGGATATTCTGCCTCCTACATGTGTGGAGGAGACAGAGGACATGAAACAATCTGTCCTTATGGGTGTAAGAATCCATTGTAAGTTAAGCCAGTTGAAAAATAGTACAGGAACTGGCAGAACTTCTGCAACTTTCCTCCTGAAAATTCTGTTTACAACACATTTGAACTAGAAATAATGGCTTGAATTAAGAAAAAGAGAATGATGGCTGAGTAGCAAGAAAGAATATCCTGAGAGGGAAGTCACCAGACTGTGGAGGTAGCTGGCTAGACAAAGTGGTGCAAATCCCCCTATTTGAAAGGTTTTAAATGAGATTAGACACAGCATTTTTGGGTTATAGAGGACAATCTTGACTGAATAGACTAGGGTAGTGATGAAGATGGACCAAGAAATTCCTTCCTTCTTTAATATCTATTATTCATATCCTTGGGGATGCATAACACTCCTAGGAAATATGAATAAGTCTTTGTGTTCTTATCAGTGGGAGACTGAAGAATAAGGCCCAACACTGCAAACCCTTTACTCATGTCTTCAGCATGAAATGGAGAAAAATGTTCACTGTAACTGTAGTAGTTAGGTTTCAGAGGAAGAACCTAAATTGCAAACTTCAAACACATTCAGACCCTACTGCCACCAAAGTCACCTTCAAAATTCCCATTGAGCCCCTTATTTTAGATATCAGTGTTCATATTGCACTCCATGTTAGTCCCTTGTTAGTCCCTGGCCTAAGGTGGGGAAGGTAATTATCCAGCAGATAAAATTTGGTGCTAAATCTTGGTCACGTGTCGCCTGAGGCATATTGTGTGTATTGCTAAGAAGTTAATTATTTTCCTGTGTTAGGAGGTATGTATTAGATATGGGCTCTGCTACTTGTACCATTCCTTAGGGGGACAGCTACATTTATGTCTATAACTTGCCAGCTCTGCAGTCTGTATGTATGCATGGCCCTGTTACTTTCTTGTCTCTTTGTGCATGGTCAATTGATCCATCACAGATGCCTGTCATTATCACAGTATCTAGTGCTCCACAGTTTATAATATATTCATCTGCAAACATTTGGCCAGATTGTGAAGTGCCATTAGTCTCATATTACAAGTGAAGATCTAAGGTGCACAGAGAAGCTAAACTGTTTGGGTCTCAGAAAAAGCCTATCATAGTGCAGGAAATTTTATCTAGATCTGCCAAATTCTAGGCTAGAGTCCTACCTCTGGACCATTCTGCCTCTTTTGCATCCCAGAGGTGTTTGCAGGGAGCATTTCCTGTGTTCCGCACTGCATTTGTGGCTAGCACAATGGCGATGGAAAGGTCTGAAACAATCCACCATAAGTATATTCTTCATGCCCTTAAGAAAGCTTAAGAAAGTTTATAGGCCCTGTTTGGATGTCTCAGATAAAATGTTTACTTCCAAGAATTTTCTTGGAATTGGTGCAATGTGAGTCTCCTTTTCAAACAATGAAACATTATTCTCTTTCTTGTTTATTTGCCTAGTTTGTTCTGCTTATTTAACTAAGAATAAATTATTGAAAGGCAAACACAGCATCCATTTGGCTCAGTCAGGCAGCTTTATCCACATCTTACTGAACTGCGAAGTCTCTGAGCTATATCCAAACATACTGTGCTATAAATGCCCTCATTGTAACATGAACATAAATGTTGTCTATAAGCAGTCAGCTCCTGAATAACACACACTCTTAAACGGGTTCAAAGACTTACTGTACTTTAAACTCTAGTAATACTGATGTTGCTTGACTTCAACATCTGTTCAGAACATTCCTTTAGTCAGCACTGCTCCATTTTACAAGCTAAAATCTGAAGAAAATGTCAAGCCATTACCATTACATAATGTTACTGACTTTTCACACCTCTGTAAGGTACACGTTCATACAAGCTTTTAAAAAAATCAATAAACTTGAAGTGAAAGCTTGCCCCCATTTTGTGCACAGCAGGCATTCCTGCATTGACAAGAAAAGGATTTCTTGGGTAGACACAGGCCTTTAAATGCCATTTGTAAATAAAGTGTTCTTAGTATAAATCTGCATTTTCTAACATGCTTCTGGAGAGCCTCCCATTCAACACTCCTAGACTATCTGGTGTCAAAGAGCAGATTGTGGTATCAGCCAAAATATGGTGTGCTTCTTTGCCTCTGAAATGTCAATCACACATCACTCGTGTTTTCACACCCATCAGCGGTGATTTATATTTGTTATTCTGGTGAAACATAAAGTTATCCTCATTCATAACATAAGAGATTTTGAGGCCAAAAAGGGACCATCATAATCAGATCTTCTGCCCTCCTGCACCATTAAGGTAGGTTTAGCCTAAGTGATTCCTTTTCTTTACAATACTGCAAGATAGTTAAAGGAAATGGTATGAACAGAAGCCTTGGGATGGAGCAAGGCTCACTTTGTGCTAGGCAGAAGTCGGACCAGAGTTTTAGCCAGTATAAATCATCATAGCTCTACTCAAGTCAAAGGAGCTATGCAGACTTCTATTAGCTAAGGGTCCACTCTATATATTTCCCCCCCCCCAATTATTTACCCTCTCTAGCACACAAGGGCAAACTCTCTGCCCGTGTAAAACCCTAGTGTTATACAGGGTGAAGTGAGAGGGAAAAGGCGTGATCACAGTGAAGAAAGAAGGAAGTTGTTAGAGACTAAATATAAAGAAAAAATTTGTATAGGAGCTGCTGGATGCTGATAGACCCTTCTTTTTTTCCCTGGGAAGGGATTATTGCAGTGGACCAGTAGCTCCAGCCCATCTACACCACTAGCACAGGGTGTTACTATGTAACTGCAAGTCCCATTGTCCTGTCCCCGTCTATATTTGTGCAGGACTGGCACAGAGCCCCCACTTTGGGGTATACAGTAGTGGAGGCCCCCAATCCGAGCATTCTAGTAGTGCCCCTTGAAGTCCCATTGTAGAGCTTAAATGGTAGAGAGATTTGTAATTGTTATGTACTTGCTTTTGTATTATTGCTGTTATGTTTGCTCAGCTATTTCATTAAATCCCAGCTTGAAAAACCGGACCACATTCTAGTTTAAAATTCTTCCTATTAAGGATATTCCATTTGATCCCTAAAGTGTTTTCCCTTATTTGTTTGTGTCTCTAAAAGCTTCTTCCAGTATTCTCCTGAACACTCGTGTTATTCATTTATGAATAGCGTTTTCCTTCTGTTAATATTTTAATATTTACTTTACAAAACCAATGACCTTCTGTTTTTTCTTAGTTTTTCTTTTTTAACACCATCTTTGGTGTTTGCATGGAGAAGAGGATTGAAAATCCTTGGCTATTCAACAGGAAAAAAAATCTTCAAGAATGAATCTTCCTGTCAGCTGAGCATGTTTTGTATCTGGATTGTTTATAAAAAGTTTCACAGTGATAAAGGGTCAAATCTGAGCCAATAACCATTTAATACAATTGAGGGGATAGACAACTGCAGAAACTGTTTTGCAGGAGACAGTAAAAAATTTTTCAGATATGGTTCTTTCCATGTTTTTTATTGTTCCTACTATTTTAACACCTGTTTGAGGTTTGCTTTTAGTGAATATTTTATTGAACATTTTCCTGTAAAGAACATGCATCAAAAAAGTGAATATTGAACTAAGTACAGTGTTAATTCTTCATTGCGAAAAAATGGACTTGAGTCTAAGCATTAACTCTCATTCAGGAAAGAGAAACATACCATGTGTCCAATCAAAAGTTTTCATTGTGATTTTCCTTCTGAATGCAAAAATAGAAATTTCTTAAATTTCAAATGAAAATAAAATTAGAAGGATGCAGATTTTCTTTTAAATTAAATTACAATGTTGTTTGTGGAAGATTTTGTAGACAAGTTTTCTTAAATTACCCCCAGTTATAATGATAAATTTGGTGACATCTAATCTGTTTCTTTTTAAAATACCTTTTATGTTGATGTAATAAAAGTGAGCAAAACAAGATTAAATTTAATCATATACTTACATTAGAATAATGTTCTACTGATCAATTTGGGGCCTCGTTTGGTTGCTGCATAATGATCCATAAGGCAGATCCATGGAAAAGGTGCCATTCTGAAAGTTAGATGCAGAACATGTCCATTGCATCATTAAAGATGAACCTGGATGAAAGTAGTAGATTCACACTTTCACATGCTTTGAGAACATATTGATGTAGGTCCAGATCAGAAGCCAAGGTCCACAACTAGTCACAATAAGTGGACCTAATAATGGACCAAGTTAAGACTCAAGACAAAATCTCTGAAAGACAGATGATTTGCCAAGGACTTGGGAGACACAGAACTGAAGTTCCCTGCTCTTCCATAGACTTCTTGTCTGACAAAGGGCATGACACTTAGCTGCTTTGTACCTCAGTTGCTGATCTGTAGAATGGGTATAATAATACTTTCCTATAACAGAGTGTTTGAGGTTAATTATCTTAAAGATTGTGAAGTGGTCAAATACTACAATAAGGGAGAACAAATAAGTAACTAAGATAGACGTTTAGGGAAGTTTGAGGAAAGATTGGTTCTGAATGCCAAACTTTGGGCCCATATATTGTCATAATAATTATTTAAGAGCCAAGGCAAATTAATCACATTGGCCAGTCACATTAAACTTGACTTCAGCAAGCACTCTGAAGCCTGTAACATTCTTTGCCTGCTGATTAGTGGCACAGCAAAAGGTTTTAAATTATTTCCTGCCTTTAAAACATCAAAGAAAACACTTCGAGCCTCACCTTTGAAAGCAAAAGCCCTTTGGTCAGTATAAATGGATACAGACATATCCATAGCCAGGGAAGCTGACTTCTGGATTTGGTCCATGGGCTGTAGTCAAATGATCAACACTCTACACGTATTTGGAAAGTGAAAGTAATACCAGCATTCATGAGTTTCAGACAGGAAGATGATAACTGTAACTAAGGCCTTGATTAAATTATTGAAAAAAGCAGAAGTATAACTGCATCTTTGGTACATTATGGCTATGTCCACACATAGATGCATATTTCAAAATAAGTTAATTTGAAATAAGTTAATTCAAAATAAAATCATTATTTCAAATTAACTCTAAATAAGCAAAACCCTTGAATCGAAATAGCAAGTCCGTACACAGGACTTGCTATTTCGAATCAGGAGAGGGGCACCATGGGAGGTGTGGCAATGCGGCCCCCTGGCAGGGCCATGTTGCCAGCCAATATATAGAAAAAGGAAGGCACCCTGCGAAGAAGAAGGGCAAAAGTGTTAAATCGAAATAATGGTTATTTTGAAATAACATGTCCAAACGGCATTATTTCGAAACAACTGTTTCAAAATAATGGCTATTTCGATTTCAGCCTAAGTTTTACTATTTTGAAATAAGGTTCATTATTTCAAAATGACGGAGCTCGTCATTTCAAAATAATGAAACGTTGTTCAGACATGACAACTTTTAAATCAAAACAACAGTCAGATTAAATATTGTTGTAAACCTTACCCAGCCTGTGTCTGCTCAAAGTAAACACTGAGATAGTTGCACTCCTGCAGATTTCCTTAATGTAGACAGGGCCTAAGACTTTTACTGGAAGGGCAGATTAAAGCATTGCAAATCAAGATCTAGTTCCCTCTTCATGCATGTACAAATAGAAAATCATAGAACCATAGGGTTGGGACGGACTCCATTAGGTCATCTAGTCCAACCCCCTGCCAAAAAAAATAGGACCACTCCCAGTAAACTATCCCAGCCAGAGTTTTATCCAGCCAAGCCTTAACCATCTCCAAAGACAGAGATTCCGCCACCTCCCTAGGTAGCCCATTCCAATGCTTTACCACTCGCCTAGTGAGAAAGTTTTTCCTAATATCCAGCCTCGACCTCTTCAGCTGCAACTTGAAACCATTGTTCCTTGTTCTATCCTCTGTTACTACTGAAAACAGCCGAGCTCCATCCTCCTTGGAGCATCCTTTCAGGTAGTTGAAGGTTGCTATCAAATCCCCCCTCAGTCTTCTCTTCTGCAGGCTAAATAAGCCTAGTTCCTTCAGTCTTTCTTCATAGGGCTTGTGCTCCAGCCCTTTGATCATTTTGGTTGCCCTCCGCTAGACTCTCTCTAATTTGTCCATGTCCTTTTTGTAGTGGGGAGCGCAAAACTGGACAGAGTATTCCAGATTTGGCCTCAACAGTGCAGAATAGAGGGGAAGGATCACATCCCTCAATCTGCTGGCAATGCTTCTTCTGATGCAGCCCAGTATGCCATTGGTTTTTTTGATAGCAAGAGCACACTGCTGACTCATATCCAGCTTCCCATCCACCAGGATCCCCAGGTTCTTTTCTACGGTGCTGCTACTTAGCTGCTCGCTCCCCAGCCTGTAGCAGTGCATGGGGTTTTTCCGTCCCAAGTGCAGGACTTCGCACTTGTCCTTGTTGAACCTCATGAGATTTCTATCAGCCCACTGCTCCAATTTGTCAAGGTTTTCCTGACTCTTCTCCCTGCCCTCCAGCATGTCTACCGTTCCCCCCAGCTTGGTGTCATCTGCAAATTTACTGAGTGTGCAATCAATCTCATCGTCCAGATCATTAATGAAAATATGACAGCACAACCGGGTAGGGAAGAAGGGACTCCTCATGCTGCACTGACAGTTTGGGG
The DNA here is from genome assembly GCA_007922195.1 of Podocnemis expansa. NCBI lineage: Eukaryota > Metazoa > Chordata > Testudines > Podocnemididae > Podocnemis > Podocnemis expansa. Next base: position 29,077,567 of record ML681963.1, read on the forward strand.
GGGATTCACTTCTTCTGCCCCCCCCCGCTGTGTGGGAGAGGTGGGGGTTCCCTGGCCCCAGGGAGCCCTGGCAGAGGAGAACATTCCCCTGCCTGGCTCCTGCCTTCTGAGCCTGGGATGGGGAAAAACATCCCCTGCCCAGCTCTAGCTGCAGAGCTAGAGCTGGGCAGAAGTTAGTTTTCCCTGTACCTGGGTCAGAGGGCTCTAAGCAGGGCAGGGGATGTTACTAGGGGGCCATGTTGCCACACCTCCCATGGTGCCCCTGTTCCAATTTGAAGTAGCAAGTCCGGTTCATGGACATGCTATTTCAGATTGGTTTTCCTACTCTGGCCATGTTAGTTTGAATTGACTCAATTCAAATCATAATTAGTTTGAGTTGATTAGTTTGAATTGAGTCAATTCGAACTAATAGTCTAAATGTAGACATACCCTTGTAGTCTGACCATGAATCCAGCTCCTTCATGATATCGTGTAACATTTCACATTTTTGAAGAGTTCCAAAATGTCCATATTTTTTCTGTTAAACAATTCATGAAAGAATTTTTTTTTCTTTTCTCTTCTTGTGATAATATGCCCCTAAAACTTATACGAGTTCAGGGCAAACAACATTCATTTCTGCTCCAACAACAGTCCAGTATTTCAAGATCCTCTAAAACTGCAAGTTTTTTGGGTACAGCAAACAAAAAGCAAAAGGAAAAAAAAAGTAGGTGTCTAAAATGTCTCTGTATAATAATTTATGTATTTATTTTGCCCATCTGGCTTAGTTTTCTTTTTTAATTCTTTGACTTTTCATTTTTCAGAAAAATCTGTGTGCGTGTATGAGAGAGAGAGAGAGAGAGAGAGACAACATTTCCCAACTGGCTCTGATCTAGACTATAACCCCAAAGACTCCATCAGGATTGAGGTGTGGCATTACTGTTTGGCTTTGGGAACTTGCTTCTCAGCAAACAAAAGGCCCTAAAAATGAAAAATAGTGATGTATAGAGAAGTTATTTCAGATCAGTTTTAGAGATTTCCAAAATATAATACTATTTTTTTTCCCTTTCTCTGAGGACAGTGCTGTTGACTTTGGTATTATAAGGTTCTAAATTTATAACTGAAGAATAGGAAAAATATTAACAGTAACATTTTTTTTAGAATTCTCAAAAGCTTTTCTAAAATAGATTTTTTTTGTAAAATATGTGTTTGTGTGGACTATGTGATGATGTACTATAGTATAAAAGGTATATTGATATAACTCATTTAGGGCTTTGCCACTGGTGAGTAACTCATTCATTCCAAATATATACAGATAAACTATTTACTCCTATCTTAATGGTGATGGGTAAGATTATGTAGATACATATAAGTGAGGATGAGGACCTTGAATGTGATGCACTTAGAATCCTAAAGCACATTTTCTGCCTCTCAAATATGTAAAAGCATATATAATAATATATCATTTTAACTGAAATATCTGATGGACTCTTAACTGTGGCCTTGCTACCTTTCACTATTACATCACCACATACAGCAGTGGAGCCCAACTATTTCAGCAAGAGAGCTGAACATATTTTTAGAAATGGCAAGGGCTCACCGTCTGTGCACTCAGACTTCAGAAATGGAGGAAAAACCACTCACAAGTCCCTTACTTGGGATTTTAGAGGACATATGATCCAGTAACCACATCCTATATTTTTTTCCTGCAGTTTCTGCTGTAGTTGAGCATGTCGTGCAGTCTGTCTTCAACAAAAACTCACATGATAAAAAAATATGTTAGTGTATGTATATACTTACACTTTAAATCAAAATAATCATGATTATTTTGATTTAAAGTAGTGCATGTGTACACTAGCTTTCCTTATTTTGAAATGAGCTGCTCCCTCATTTTGAAATAAGGAACAGTCATTTTGAAATAATAAAACTCACTTTATATGTAAATGATGGCTAAATTGAAATTATTATTTTGAATTAAAGCTGTGTAGCCATGCTATTTTCATTTAACTGTTATTTCGATTTAACACTTTTTGCCCTTCTCCCTGCCAGGGTACCTTCCTTTTTTTGTATATTGGATGGGGGCATGGCGCTTCTTCAGGGCCATCTTGCCACACCTCCCATGGTGCCCCTCTCTGAAAATTAACCAGCAAGTCCTGTCCATGGACATGATAGTTTGATTTGGGTTTGTAGTGGGGATGTGTTAAATAGATTTAACTTAAATTGATTTAATGATTTTTATTTAGATTCAGTTAGATCAATTTAAGTTAAATCAATTTAACAATCTAAGTGTAGATAGAGCCTTAATCTTTTTAAGTGCCACAAGACTCCTTGTTTGTTTTGCTGAACTGGATTGACATGGCTGCCCCTTTAGATAGTGTCTGGAGTGGCTCACAACCATGAGTACCAACCTCAGAGCAGATTTTCAAAAAGCAGGACTAACACTCCAGCAGGTGGTATATTCTATAATTAGGTATCAACAAGCCAGTAACCAGTGTGAACTCCTGAAGTACAACAGTCTTACCATGAAGTCACACTCATTCCTCTTGGGCATGCAACTCTATAGCTATGTCCACACCTAGGTGGTTAAATCGATTTAATTTAAATCGATTTAACCAAAGCAAAATAAAACTTGTTAAATCAATTTAACAGGTCCACACCAAAAAACCCCAAATCGAACTAGCATGTCTGTGCACAAGACTTTCTAGTTCGATTCAGGAGAGGGGTACCATGGGCAGTGTGGCAACATGGCCCCCTGGCAGGGACACGTCCCCAGACAATCCAATACAAGCAGGAACTGACCTCAGTGCTCTGTCCATTCTGGCTGGCATGAGACTGTGAGACAGACAGGTATGGATGGTCCCCGGCTCCCATACCATTGTCAAGCAGCAGCTAGGCCCTCTGCTAGCCAGCAGCCTGCCCTCCTGCATTGGGACACAGTGTTACTGGACCACGATGGCCCTGAGCCTGAGGCCATTTCCATCCTATTGCTGGGCCTCCAAGCGGCCTTAGTTCCCCCCCACCCCCACTGTGTGCGCTGGCACATCTGGGAACAGGAGACCAGCACAGACTGGTGAGAGTGGGTTGTGCTGGGAACCTTGAGCAATGAACAGTGGTGCAGGAACTTCAAGATGAGCAGGGAGACCTTTACCCACCTGGTTAGAGAGCTTGCCCCGGTCCTGCGCCAAAGGGACACAGTAGTGAGAGCTGCCATCCTTATGGACAAGAGAATGGCCCTTGCTCTCTGGAAGATGGCCACTTCCAAGTCATACAGGTCCATCACACACCTATTCAACATCAGGAGGTCCACATTGGGGAAGTTCTGCTCCAGTTTTCCAGCGCCATCAATCTGGTCCTGCTGCCATGCATTGTCACCCCAGGCGAGCTGCAAGAAACCATCACTGGCATCACCACCCATGGGTTTCCAAACTGTGAGAGAATACTCGACACTACCCACATCCCCAAGCAAGTTCTGGAGCACCATGCAGCCAAGTATAGAAATTGGAAGGGGTATCATTCCGTCATCCTTCAGGCCCTTGTGGACCACCGGGGCATCTTTCAGAACTGCTACACTGGATGACCAGGGAGGATCCATGATGCCTGGACCTGTACCAGGGCATGGAGGCAGGCACCTCCCTCCTCATAATATCACTGTCAGGGAAGTGGAGGTGCCCATCTTTATTGTTGCCGATGCAGCCTACCCACTCTGCCCCTGGCTCATACACCCCTATGTGGGACCCCTTGATGGTGCCCGTGGGCTTTTTAAGCACCACTTGAACTGCTGCCACCAGGTGATGGAGCAGGCATTTGGCCAGCTGACAGCTAACGCCCCTCCACCTTGTGGAGGCTACATCAGAGGTCACCAGCACATGCATGGTCCTGCATAATCTATGCACGCTCTGGGGGCAGACTGTGGCCCCCATCTGGGAGGCTGAGGTAGAGCTGATCACTGGCCATTTCCAGCAGCCAGACCCCGTGGCTCCAAGACAGCAAGTGCCCCAAACGCAGGCCATTGTGTGTGAGGCCGTGAAGGACCTGTTTCTCTGCAAGTCCTTGTGAGGACCATGCCCAACACTGCGCTCCCCTTCTTGCACCTGCCCGCCTATGTCTCCCCCAACCTCCACTGACACCCCCCACCTGCCCTGGCCCTCACCCAATAAAAGCACCAACACAAAGGATACTGTGTCATGGATTTTATTTACAACAAAGTGAGGAAAGATTTGGGGACTGTGAGGGGGTTTGGGGCAGAGAGGGGTTTGAGGACTTGGGAGAGAATTGGGGGCTGGGGTGGCAGGAAAATCAGAGTACTGGGACACTGCCAGCACCTTGTGCAGCTCTGCCATGGCCTTCCACCTGTCCACCACGGGTTAGAGGGCTCCTGCAGCGAGGAGCAGGGGAATCCCCATGATGGCCATCCTTGGGGGCAGAGTGGGGCTCGTGACCGGTAATGCAGCACAGGCTGGTGGTGATGTCCTGAAGGGCTGCGCAAATGCCCACCAATGCCTCGATCTGGCATTCCAGCACCACGAGGACATGGTCATCAGCGTCGTTGGCCCGCTGCAGCTGGTGGATGGCCACATCCTGTCGCGTGGCCTGCTGCTGCCTCCAGGCCTGGGCATCCTCTTGGGCCTCCTGGCCCAGCTGCAGAAGCATATGGATGAGGTTGTGGTGGCTCCTGCGGGCCCTCCTCAGACAGCTTCTGATGACTGGTGAGCTCTCTGGAGTCTGACGATGGGTGGCTGCACATGCTACAGGGTGGAGGGATAGAGAGTGGTTAGTGTCATGCAGTGGCCCCTGGCCACACACCGCTGCCTGACAGTGCCTTGTGGCTGTGCCCTGACTGTCTCCACACATCCAGAGCCATGCCCTGTAGAATAAAGCCCCAGAGTTATGGCAGGTTCTGCGGGGCTTCTGGGGGCCCCCACAGTGCCGGCATTGGCACACAGCCTGGTGTCGGGCCAGTGTGGTTACCATCACCCAGGGCCACATGCCCATGCAGTGGGCTGCTTGCTACATGTCCCTTGCCACAGCCTTGGGTTCCCTAAGGTCCCCACTTGTAGCTGGTCCCCCACCTACCCGGCTGTGTGTCACCCCACCACATCGTCCCCAGCCCCTGTAACTCATGAGAGCATCTGCTGGCCCCCACCAGCCACCTGGACCCTGTCTGCCTGCCCTGTCCTTTGCTGTGGCCAGGCCTAGCCCTGCTCACATGGAGGGATGGGGAAATACTCATTCACAGGCACCCCGGATGTGCACCTGGACATCCCCTTGTGAGGATCTTCCTCAGATGGAAACATCTCCTCTGTCTCCTTCTCCTCCTCCAGGAGTGCTGTTGGTCCCTCCTCGTGCTGGGTGGGGAAGAGCTCAGGACTGGCTCACTCTGCCAGGGCTGGTGGGCTGCTCCCAGGGCGGCTGGCCTCGCCCACGTCAATGGATGCCTCAGAGTTAGTCAGTTCCTCCGAATGATGTTGCTCCACAGAATCATGGGTTGCCGTTGGGAGGTCCTGGCTGAGGACCTTAATCTTCACACGCACCTGATCAGTGGTGTGGCTGTATCCTTGAGCAGACAGTGCCAGGAAGATGTCTATATATATATATATCACGGTTCCGTTGTCTGGCCCAGAACCGTGCAAGGATGTACTCTGTCTCCTAAAGCTGTAGGAGACAGAAGACCTACTCGTTGCTCCAAACAGAAGCCCTGCGTCGTGCCTGTGGTGTGGCACCACATACCTCAGCCATGCTGCCAGCAGCCCCAAAGCACGCTGCAGCACAGGGGCCGGGCATTTCCTCTTTGCTGGTGCCAGGCACCCTGAGAGGAGCAAGGGCAAACCACGCTGAAATCGAACTAACAGTTGTTTTGAAATAACATGTCCAAATGGCATTGTTTTGAAACAACCATTTCGATTTAGGTGCCGTTTCATTTTAAAATCAGGTTTTAGTGATTCGATCTAACTTCCCTTGTATTGAAATGACGGAGCTTCTCATTTCAATACAGGGGAATGCCATCTACGATAAATGATTTTTTAACTGAAATAACCAGCATTATTTTGATTAAATACCTATATGTGTATATATCCCATGTTGTCACCCAAGCAAACTGTACTTAGTGATAAATGGTCACTTATACCAAGATATTGAGATTGGTCTAAGCCCAAGAATACCGTCACTTACCCTAGATCAATTTGCACCTTAGATCTCACAACTCTACCCAAACCTATAAGAGATTAATTTAAGGATTTATAAAGTAGGAAAAAAAGAAATGAGAGCTATTCACAGGTTAAAGCAGAGAACCTTTAAAAAGTTACAGCCTATGGCTTCCAATGGTTCTTCTATGTGCCAGAGATGTAGTAATCTGTCAGCACTGAATGTCTTTTAGGGATACATCAGATAGACTCTGTCGATCTCTTCTTTTTTCCCCCTATTTCTAGCCCTGTGAGAGTCCAAACAGCAAAAAGATGAAAGATTTTTGTACTTCCCTTTTTCAGAATCCAAACTTAATGAAGCAAACTCTTCTGCACATAGGCTGATTAGAGGCAGTTAGCAAAGTCTTTGGATTGTGATGTTTCACAATGGCCTATTTAGTTTTGATAGCCTTCCTTAATGAGAAAGGCACAACATTGCTGTCTGAATTCACAAGTTTAAACTTGGGATTTTTGCAGTTATAAAGCAAAATTTACATATTGCTTCATAGCATGAAATACAGCATTACAAGTAAGATTACAAGTTGCAGCAATTTACGAGTATTTGGTTGCTTGTAAACATAACGTCTAACACCTATCTTGAACAATATTAACATACAGGTGAGCTGTCTGGTTTCCAGCCATGAATCTGTAGGTGCTTGTTGATGCTATCAGCCTTGGCAGGAGCTGCACCTGATCTACCAGCATCACAGAATGGCCAGAATTGCCTGTAATCTGGCTATTCCTAGCTGGTGTTTGGTCATTTACAGGAAGTCAGAAAAGACCTTAAATACATTTTTTTTTCAACAGAGTCACTCTTAAAAGCCATAGATGGCACACTACTGCTATGCAATTAATTATTATTATTATTATTATTATTATTATTATTATTATTATTATTATTATAGATCACTTATACTGCACCATTTAAGATGATATTTGGAGTGACAGGTATGTATCATGTCTATGCAAAAAAAACCAAGGAGTCGTGTGGCACTTTAAGACTAACAGATTTATTTTTCGCATGAGCTTTCATGGGAGAAAATCCCACTTCATCAGATGCTTCAAAGATGGGTGAACTTACAGAATGGAATGAAAATTAATGCAAGGGGGTGTAAAACATAGGATCAGGTCATATAATAACAGCAAATCAGAGCAGTTGTTAGGTTTAAACCATGGGAAGCCTGAAGTCAAATTACCTTTTGTAATGGGAAAAGAACCCATAGTCTCGATTAAGTCTTGCTTTCACAGAATTTAGCTTGCATATTAATTCGAGTTCAGCTGTTTCTCTTTGAAGTCTTGATGTCCCAGCCACGTCTCTGATGACAGTCGTTAACAAATTATTTATTGAGTGATTAGAAAGATGGAAGTGCTCAGCAACTGGTTTCTTTGTTTTGTGATTTCTGATATCAGCTCTGTGTTTATTTGAAGATTTTCACAGAGATTTCAACAATTTCCACTCCACCATCAAATTGAGCCTGTAACACTCCACACAGGAGATTCACTTTCTCGACACTACAGTACAAATCAGGGATAGACACATCACCACCACTCTGTACCGAAAACCTCCTGATCAGTATAGTTACCTACATCCTTCGAGCTTCCATCCTAAACACATCACACGATCCATTGTCTATAGCCAAGCCGTAAGATATAACCGCATCTGCTCTGATCCCTCAGACAGAGACAGACATCTTGACGATCTCTATCAAGCATTCTTGAAACTACAGTACCCACCTGAGGAAGTAAGAAAACAAATTGGCCAAGGTAGACGGGTTCCCCGAAGTCATCTACTACAAGAGAGGCCCAAGAAAGAAAACAACAGAGCACCACTAGCCACCACATACAACCCTCAAGTCAGACCTCTGCAACAGATGACTAAGGACCTACAGCCTATTCTAAAAGATGATCCCTCTCTCTCTCAAGCCTTGGGAGACAGACCTCTCCTTGCCTACAGACAGACATGCAATCTGAAACAGATACTCACCAGCAACCTCAGATCTAACAACAGAAACATTGAAGCAGGCACACACCCCTGCAACAAAGCACGCTGCCAAGTCTGCCCACATATCTGCACAACAGATACCATCATAGGTCCTAATCAAACCTGCTACACCAACAAAGACTCATTTACCTGCTCATCTACTAATGTGATCTATGCCATCATGTGCAAGAAATGCCCCAACACCTTATACATTGGACAAACAGGACAATCACTGCACAAAAGGATAAATGAACACAGAGCTGGTATCAGAAATCACAAAACAAAGAAACCACTTGCTGAGCACTTCCATCTTTCTAATCACTCGATAAATGATTTGTTAATGACTGTCATCAGAGATGTGGCTGGGACATCAAGACTTCAAAGAGAAACAGCTGAACTCGAATTAATATGCAAGCTAAATTCTGTGAAAGCAGGACTTAATCGAGACTATGGGTTCTTTTCCCATTACAAAAGGTAATTTGACTTCAGGCTTCCCATGGTTTGAACCTAACAACTGCTCTGATTTGCTGTTACTGTGTGACCTGATCCTATGTCTTACATTCCATTCTGTAAGTTCACCCATCTTTGAAGCATCTGACGAAGTGGCATTTTCTCCCATGAAACCTCATGCGAAAAATAAATCTGTTAGTCTTAAAGTGCCACACGACTTCTTGTTTTTTTTGCTGGACTAGACTAACATGGCTATCCCTTTGGAAACTGGTCATGTCTATGGTTCCAGTGAAAGCATGAAGGTGGTTCTAATTATAGAAAAGCTGAAGCAACAGAGGATTAGATGTTTAGGCATGTGCAAAGAAGACTGTAAGAATATAAGGGAAGCACAGTGTGTTATACTTAAAAGTGGAAGGTAAAAGAAAGGTTGGAAGAACCAAAAGTAGATGTGAGGCTGTCATATCTTTTCAGTTTGATTAACTGCAGAGTGTCTGAGGAACTTTTTCAAGGTAGACTGAAATGGACGAAAAGGACTGAAAGAGCCAGCGCCATATGGATGGGGTTGAGTCTGGAAGAAGATGACTTATACTGTAGTCTATATTTATACTGTATTCTAAATGCAAATGCAATCAATTTTGTTAAACATATGACACATGCGGCAGATGATTTCTATCTAATCTATTTATCTATCTATCTGATCTTTTTTCCTCTGTAGTCCCCATGGCTATGTTCACACACAGGGGGTTATTTCGATACAAGTAGTTTCGAAACACCTTGTATCGAAATAAGGTGTTATTTTGAAATAAGTTAATTTGAATTAAGAAAATGTTAATTCAAATTAAGGAAAAAAGCTCAAAGAGAAATCGCATGTTTGGACAACAGTTATTTTGAAACGAGTCACTGTCGTTTCGAAATAACATGTTCTGACGGGATTGTTTCGAAACAATCATTTTGAAACAACGTTGTTTCATCACCAAATGGGGTTTAAGTTGTTTTGAAACAACGGTACGTCGTGTGAACATGGCGTTTCTTATTTCGAAACAACCTCTGTTGTTTTGAAATAAGACTGCTGTGTGAACACACCCCATGTGTCCCTTTTTGGAACAGTCTCCTAAGATCTAGGAACAGAGTAAAAAAAGGAAAAAAAAATCCAAAAAAGCCAAATGAAATGCACTTGTTAAAATGAAGACTCTTCCTGACAATCATTCCTTTTAATGAAGATTTTCTGAGTTCTGAATACAATTCTCTTGGTCTCAGAAAATAAATATCCCTTAGTTTGTCCTCCTTCAGAATTGTTGTTTCTAATAATAGCTTGAGATCAGTGCAAATATGAATTACTTACAGGAAAGAATGGATTTTAGAAATATCAGAAGACAACTGGGTACATAGTCTTCAGTGAGATACTGCCAAGCTGTCTGAAGTACATACAGTTTTATATCACCATATTTTTCTTATGCTTTCCAGGACTGAAAATACTTCAAAATTCATGTGATATTGAATACAAAGCAACACCCAAACACAAACTGGTCTAGACTTTGTAACGACAGATCTTTCCAGTTACAGATCTGTTTTTAAATGTTTGGTTACTTTGTTTCTTTTCAAAATAGTGATGGGCAAATTGACAGATTTAAAATCAAAATGTTTCTATCTTAATCTGATGCTTGTAACTGCCTAATTGCAAGCAAAAGTTATTTATTACCTCCCACCCCCATATTCAAACTCCCACCTATCCAGCTGAGGATTTTCAGCAGTTCAGGGTATGCCACAGGATGATATTGAGTTTTACAAAAACAACCCTCTGTTTCTGCAGAAGAGTTGAGATGTTAAGATTCCCCTAGGACCGTGGTAGAATAAGAGCCAGACTATAGACCAGACTAACATACCTGGAAAATGATATAATGTGGAAATAAGCCACATTTCATGGCAAACCCTGTGTTATTGCAGGAGTGTGGGAGAGAAAGTAGCTGCTAGCAGCTAGAAGAAAGGGCAGAGAGCTAGTAAAGCTTCAGATCCAAATGGTAGCATTTAGCAATCAATGTACACTGGAGACTCAGACCCTTTTCACATTTTTTGTGTGACAAAGTGAAACGGGACAGCTTTACAAGAGTTGTCTTATTGGGTTCTGGGATGTGGGTGGGTGGGTGCAAGCTTGCCTACAGCTGATGGCCCTTCTGCTAGCCAAAGGAGAGGAGCTACTTAGCGCAGGATTATAATAATTATAGGGGGCAGATGTGAGGGTCAAAAATAGGGAACCTGAAGGAACCACCGAGTAGATAACCCTAAGCAGCGCCCAATGCTCCTCAAAACTGTCTAGGGAGTTGGTAGGGCAGGCACTGCCCAGAGGAACTCTGGGTTTGTGAATGGAGAGAGAAACGGAAATAGGCCCCCAAAGTTGCAGAGCACACACTCAGCCAACATCCTTTTCGTAGTGTTATAGATGGGCACTTTGGCCATCATCAGGAGGCTGTTGATAAGGAGATCTCATGATTTCATGGGGCCATGAATAGGATGTGCATAAATTAGAAGGTGTGAGGAAAAGTGCAGCCAAAACTGTAAAAGAAAGTTAAGGATGTTCTGGAAAAGGGGCTACAACTGGATGCACACACAAAAAGCATGTGCCAAGGTCTTTCTCACGCTGCAAAAAGGGCAGGTATCAGGGATGGGTGCAACCCACACCAGGTACATGCCTGTCCTCATGGCTTGTTGAAGGAGCTAGCAACAAATCTTCTCAGCAGGATGTGGGACCCAAGTGGAATACAGACTGGCCCACTGAGGTTCCTCACCCTCAACACATGGCAAAAAATCCCTCCACTTACTGTCAGAGCAGGGCACAATGGTGAGGAAATGAAAAGTGTGAAATAAGAGCATGTAAAAGTGTGTCCCTGGCACAGTCTGGAAATGAACTAGCTTTGGGTCATGTAGTTAGCTTTAGGTGTGTGGAGAGGATCCCAGACTGGTTCATGGGGAGGGGCCCAATGAAAAGATATGGAGGGCCAGGGGTGAGATACATTTGGGGAGCTGTTTAAGGTAAACCCAAGAGGCAGGCAGTAAGGCTCCCCTCTCCTCCTGAAGCATGTGCTGGGAGGTGTGAAGGGTGAGAGCCCAATGTGCTGACTTAATGCCCAAGGATCAATTCTGTTCCCCCAGTCATTGTCCAGGAGGTCTCCAGTTCTCGTGACTCCTGCCAGAACCAATGTCTGGCACACTGGCAGGGACTCAGGTGCACAGGTGGTATTCTCTTTGATCCTTCCAATCAAAGGTAGGGGCCTGAGCAGAGACAGATGCATCCTGTAGGTGAATGCCTGGCTGCAAAGATGGTGTTACCCGGAGGTCTTTGGCTTCCTCAATGATGGGGTCCTGTTCCACGAAGAACTGGTAGGCAGAGATGGGCTCCACCTATCGAGGAAGGAGAAGAACATATGTGGATGTAAACCGGCTAACCTACTGAGGAGGGCTTTAAACTAGGTTTGAAGGGAGAAAGTGACCAAAGTCCACAAGTAAGTCATGATGAGGGAGACCTGGGGGAAGGGATGGACCTTGGAGGGAACTGGTGCTGTAACAGCAGGGATAAAAGAGAGTCTAGTCAGAACTGCGGGGGGACAGCATGGAATCATATCAGTGTCTTAGGTTTCCTAATGAAGCCCTAATACCTGAGGTGAGTAAGAAAGAAGGACACCAGGAGAAAATCCAAGGAGGAAGATGCAACAGGAGAGACAACTGGCAGGGGAAAGTAGGGCATTTGGCCTGGTATCGTAGATGGGAAACAAGCAGGAAGAATTGGTAGTACTGGCACAGACAAGGGACTATGATGAAATTGGAGTAACAGAGATGTGGTGGAATAGTTTGCATGACTGGAAAATTACCTGGATGGGTATAAACTGTTCAGGAAGGAAAGGCAGGGAAGAAGTGGTGGAGGAGTAGCACTATATGTAAAAGAGCTTGGAGCTCCACTATGAAATAGAAGATGAACCTGTTGAAAGTCTCTGCGTTATATTTAGAGGACAGTGCAACAAGGGCAATGGGTGTCTGCTATAGACCACCAGATCAGAAGGGACAGGTAGATGACATTTTCTATGGACAACTAGAAGTTTCCAGGTCATGGGCCCTGGTTTTCACTGGGGACTTCAATTACCTTGACATCTGCTGGGAGGGCAACACAGCAGTGCACAAACAATTCAAGGAGTTTTTAGAGAGAAATGAGAGTAACTTCTTGGTACAAATGCAGAAGGAACCAGCTAGGGGCCTTGCACCTCCTGACCTGCTGGTCCCAAACAGAGAAAACACTGATTGGGAAAGTAGAAGTGAATGGCAACCTGGGAAAAAGTGACCACAAGATGTTAGAGTTCAGGATCCTGACCAAAGAAAGAATGGAAAGAAGTGGAACACAGCCCCTGGACTTCAGAAAAGCAAATTTGGCTCCATCAGGGAAATGATGGGCAGCATCCATTGGGAGGCTAATCTGAAGGGGAAGGCGTCCAAAAGAGCTGGCTGTATTTTAAAGAACTCCTATTATGGGCACAGGAAGATACCATTCAGATGTGCAAAGCTTTTGATACTATTTCCCATATCATTCTTGTCAGCAAGAGTATGGTTTGGATGAATGGACTGTAAGGTGGACAGAAAGCTGGCTAGATCATTGGGCTCAGTTGGTAGGGACCAATTGCTCAATGTCTGGCTGGCAACTAGTAACTAGTGGAATGCCCCAGGGGTTAGTCCTGGGGTCAGTTCTGTTCAACATCTCCATTAATGATCTGGATGATGGGATAAATTGCATGTTCAGTAAATTCATGGACAACACCAAGCTGGGGGGAATGGTAAAAATGCAGGAAGGCAGGGATAGGATTCAGGAAGACCTAGAAAGATTGCAACATTGTGCCAAACAAAATCTCATGAGCTTCAACGAGGAAAAGTGCAAAGTCCTGAACTTAGGATGGAAAAATCTCATGTACTGCTACAGGGTGGGGACCGATCAGCTAAGTAGCAGCACTGTAGAAAAGGACCTGGGTGTTATGGTGGTTGGGAAGCTGGGTATGAGTCAACAATGTGCTCTTGTTGCCAAAAAGGCCAATGGCTTATTGCAGTGTTACCAGCAGATCAAGAGATGTGATTATTCCCTGTTATTTGTCACTGGTGAGGCTGCATCTGGAATACTGTGTCCAGTTTTGGGCTCCCCACTACAAAAAAGATGAGGACAAATTAGAGTCCAGCGGAGGTCAACAAAAATGATTAAGGGGTTGGGGCACATAATTTATGAGGAGAGACTGAAGGAACCAGGCTTACCGTATATACTCAAGTATAAGCTGATCCAGGCACAAGCTAACCCCCCAATTCTGAGCCAAAAAAAGAAGCTAAAATTGGTGACCCAGGTATAAGCCGAGGTCCCCTTTTGGCCTTGGCCCCTAACCCCCCACCCACTGCTGCTGGTTTCCTCTGGAGTTTCTGACAGATTCCCTACACCAAAATCTCTGCTGCTGCTTTTCCCTTGCCTCCACTGCTGTCCATTCCTCACTCCTGCCCTCCTGCTCTGCCCTTTCCTCACTTCTGTCACCCCTGCTGCCTCCCTGCTCTGCCCTTTCCTCACTGCTACACCCCTGCTCACTTTTCAGTTTCCTGCTGCTGCCCCCTGTGCTGCCCTTTCTTCACTGTTGCTCCCCTGCTCCCACCTGCTCTGCCCTTTGCTCACTACTGTCACCCCTGCTGCCCCCTGCTCACTTCTCATTTACCTCACTGTTGCCCCTTGCTGCGCCCTTTCCTCACTGTTGCCCCCTTGCTCCCACCTGCTCTGCCCTTTCCTCACTTCTGTCACCCCTGCTGCCCCCTGCTCTGCCCTTTCCTCACTGCTACCCCCCTGCTCACTTCTCAGGTTCCTGCTGCTGCCCCCCTGCTCCTCTTGCTGCCCCCTACTCCCTTCTCAGTGCCCTGCTGTTGCTCCCCTGTTCCCCAACACCCTTTCCACCCCTTTCCCCATCACCCTCAAACCCCTGCTGCCGCTCTTCCCAGCCTGCCAGGCCCCCCCCCCCAAATCCCTGGTCCCTGTCGCTGCTTCCCTGGGCTCCCCAAAAACCCTGGGTCCTCCTGCCGCTTTCCCTGGACTCCCCGACCCCCTCCCCCAATGCCCGAGCCCTGCCACCCCTTCGCTGGCCTCCCTGAACCCTCCTCCAAGCCCTCCCGGCCATCCCATCACTTTCCCCAACTCCCTTCCCCCCTCCCCAGCCTCCGGCCCCTGCCGCCACTTCCCTGGCCTCCCTGAATCCTCCCTGAATCAATGTCCAGGTCGACCCTCCCCCAGGGCCCCCTTACTTAGCCGCTCCAGACGCCGGGGTCCCTTCCTTACTCCAGCCCCAGCCCCCGCCGACTGGCCAAGATGGTCGCCCCGCAACACTGGGGCTCCGGCCTGCCGCATGGTCAGGGAAACTACTGGCTGGGGCTGTCTACCGTATTCTCCCGAGTATAAGCCAAGATCCTGTTTTGAAGCCAATTTTCAGGCACAAAATTCTCGACTTATACGCGATAATATATGGTATTTAGTCTGCAGAAGAGAAGACTGAGGGGTGATTAGATAGCAGCGTTCGGCTACTTGAAGGGGTGCTCCAAAGAGGAGTGAGCTAGGTTGTATCAGTAATAATAGAAGACAGAACAAGGATCAATCATTTCAAGCTGTAGCTGAGGTTGTCAAGGTTGGTTATTAGGAAAAACTTTCTCATTAGGAGGGTGGTGAAGTATTGGAATGGGTTGCCTCTGGCAGGGGGTTGGACTAGATGACCTATGAGGTCCCTTCCAACCCTATGATTCTATGAATCTTCATCTTTGGAAACATGTAAGGCCTCGGTAGACAAAACCCTGGCTAAGATGATTTAGTGCAAGTAGTCCTCTCCTCCTTTTAGCAGGGGGCTGCACTAGAAGACCTCATGAGCTCTGATGGTTTAAGTACCATATAGAAAGGAGGCAGGGCTGAGCCTTGGTATATGATGTTACTCAAACCAAGAGGGCCAAATTCTAATCTGATTTTTCATTAGACTAAATTCAAAATAACTCAATGAATTTGAGAGGTAATTTTGCATTTAAACTGGTGCCTCTGAGAGCAGAATCTAGCCATTTGTTAAAAGCATGACAGTGTCCAGTGTTTCAGTTTCACACTCTATATACAAAAAATATACTTTCTTGGGGTCCTCTTTCTGCCACCATCCTTCAGAGTCAAATGCCTTGAGCATGACAATGAGATGTTATGATTAGTTTAAATTTTAAGGGAGATGATTGCAAATGGTGTCTTCATAGCTTTACATGAAAGACAGGACTCCTCTCCCACCTGGACCACCCTACCATCTTATTTAATAACAGGGGTTAAAGTAAGTGGGAACACCCTGGAATGCCATTCTGGGGCCCACAAGTTTTAGGGTTCAGCATTCTGGGGCCCCTAAAATAGAATAATGGGGCAGAATGCAGCAGCCCCTGTGGTTCTGTGGGCCCCATGCTCTCCTGCCATGAGCAGGGCAGCACAGGGCCCACACCACTCCTCCCCCGTGGCCATGCCCCCCCCCGCTGCCTTTGGTGCAGAGCTGAAGGCAGCTGGGTGGGGGTGGGAGCACGGGACTGACCTCTGCTCTGGACTGGTCCACCCCAGCTCCAGGTCAGGGAACAGCTGGCCTAGGCTCTGCTCTCTCACCCCTCCCCTAGACTGGCTTTTTCACCCTGGGGGTAGGGAGGACTGGTCCAGAGGTGGGGCAGGAGAGCAGAGCCCAGCCCCTGCACCAGCCTGCTCCACACAAGGGCTAGAAAGTTTGTCTCTGTAACAGGCAAGCTGAGATTTTGCTGTCACCCCACCATCCAGGAGGAGGGGCTCTGGACTTGGATTGGAGTGTGTGCATGAGTCTGGCTCTGGTGCCTTAACCCCCGGACCCTCCTTTCCCCTCCCTAGGCTTGTTGGTTCAGGCAAGGTGTCCTGCGAATGAGGTCAGGAGGGTTGTTGCTCCACCATATGCAATTTGAGTGCTGTGACTTGGGATGTGTGACAGGAGGGTTGCCTTGCTTAGAAACATTCGGCAGCCAACATGGTCTTAGGCTTCATGGAAGAAAGTGGGAATGCTGCCTTAATGAACTGAAATGGCTGGAGGCTGGGTACCAAACTAGATGGCCTGTTGGTCTGATTTAGTGGGGCAGTGATTGCGATGGAGGGGTAAGAGTGCTGCTGAGGATTTATACAGCACTCACAAACAGTAGCTAATGGACCCTTAAAACCCCCTAGTGACTAGCCACCAATTCCCATTGGGAAGCTGAAGCAGAGGGAGGAAGTGACTGAAAGTCATATTTCCTAGCCCCGGGCTCTACCACAATCACACAGTGCCTCTTGGGGACTAGTGAGCTGGTCTGATGTTCCGGGAGATGGGCTAAGAGGCTAGATATGAAGCTGATGCACTGTGTTGGGTAGTTTACAAAGATAGGTGGATGGCAGGTGATGGGACCAGGGCCATGCATGAGGCAATCGATGGTGAGTGCTATCGGAATTGAAATATTCCTGTTCTGGAATCTCTATGCCTGGGAAGAATTCCAGCATGATACAAACAATGCTTTTCATCTTTATGGTAGGGTTCTCCCATCACTTTACAAACATCAACAAATCAAGCCCCTTGTTTCATTGGTGTCAAGCTAGGAGCCACAGTCCCATTTCACAGAAAGGGAAACTGAGTCATGAGGTGTGAGGGCGGTGACTTGCCCACAGTCACAAAGGGAGCCAGGAAGAGCACCCAAGAGCTAGGACCCATCTTTCACCAAGAAATAATTTGCTGCTTTTGCCATTTTTCTGCAGAATTCATAGTGGGTGGTAGTTGACTTGGAGCTGTGTTGGGGGATGGTCTCTGCTGTGCCTGTGTGGGACAGGTTTTTATCTGCTGGCTCTGACAGGAGTTGGAGAGTGGATCCCTGAATGTATGGGACTTTTCACCTGACTGACTCATTCACAGATCCTGTGAGAGCTACAGGGGGCCAGGTCCTTTGCTGTAGAGACCACAAGTGGTGGGGAGGGTAGGAGAGAAGATTTCAGGAAGCAAACTGAACTCACATTAACTTCCCTGGAGAGTGGAAGGTACTAAAAGTATGTCTACACTTGCAAGTTATTTCAAATTAAGGAGGCTTAATTCGAACTAACTTAGTGCCTGTCTATACTAGGCTTTCATTAGTTCAAACTAAGGAATTCTATTCTATTCTATTCTATTCTATTCTATTCTATTCTAATTTGAACTAATTAAAGCTTAGTTTGAATTAGTAAAACCTGCTGGTTATTTCAAACTAAGCCCTTAGTTCTATCCTTGGTTTGAACTTGGCACAGTTTGGACATTTAAGTCCACTTTGTTAGTTTGAACTAAGGGCAGTTAGTCTGAATTAACAAAGTGGGTTACATTGAATTAACTGTAATTTGGTTTAGTTCACATAGTTAATTTGAACTAGTAAGTGCAACTGTAGTTTGAACTACATTCTAATTTATTAGTTTGAATTAACAAATTCAAGCTAAGTTTGGGAAATGTAGACATAGTTCAAGAGACTTGTGAGAACAACATCTCACATTAACTTTTGAGCCAAGGATCTCAATGTGCTTGGTGTCAGCTGTCCCTGAAATGCAGAAGCCTCTGGGAAGAAACGTGCTAGGAGTTTAAATGTGCACAGCAACAGTTCAAGACAGAAGCAAAAGTGCAGGAGGAAGAGACACCAGTGCTATATGGAGAGTTCTGGTCTAGATGGAACCACTTCCTGGGTCTCACCCAAATCAGCAGTTATCTGCATTTCAAAGTGTATCACAGCAGCTTGCTTTTGCAGCTTTCATTGGTTGGTTCCCTTGCCTGAGGGGCAAAGAAAATGCTCAAGTCACAACCTGCTGGGGGAGAGCAAGTAACCCTGCTCACACTAATTGTCTACAGTGGCCGTCCATCTTCACAGTGATCATGCTAGCATTTGTCAGGAGAAGAACAAGCAGTGGGGAAATGGCTGTCAATCACCCAGGGTTAGCAGGAGTGACCATGGAAAGGGGATTGGAGCAACATGCTGAGTAGAAACTTCCTGTTTCCTTTCTCCTCTCTTTTGAGTCTTTCTCAGAGGGAGTCACAAGTGGGCAACTGTCAATGGACTAAAATCAGATGCATTCAAAGCAAATGTTATTAGCAATAGTATTACCATAGAGGTTGAGACTGCAGCTGCAATCAGGAACCCATTGCTCTAGGCATTGTGCATTGACCTCGTCCTGTTTACTTGCAATATGTTATTCAGTGAATAAGGTGTCTCTGTATGCACATTCCAGGTAAGTAAATGCAGGAAATTAAGAATGCAAGGTGAGTTGTTGTATTACACAGTGTTTGCTAGTTTGTGTGACAATAATTGCTATAGACATAAGTGCCATGTAAAATTATAAATATTTTTATGGCATGATAACCAATGAATCTGGTACTGAGAAGTGGTTGCAAATGCCTACCTGGGCTGGGGCCTGCACATTCATGAAGGGGGCCCAGACTATACAGGAAAGGGACCTGGAGATTAGGAGGGTTCCAGGGCCTGTCAAATTATACTTTCACCACCGTAAATATGAAAAAGACCTATGTGGTCAAGACTTACTGCCACTGATTTGCAAACTGCTCCTAGAGAGGTCATGATCCCCCAACTGAGGCCCCATGCAGTAGCTGAGAAGTTCTAGATAGGTAAGTGTTGCACATTCTAAACAGAATGGACAAACATCTATTTATATTCTGATTAGTTGTGCAAAAGATCTAATCTACGGTTGGCCAAAAATTTCTGAAATCAGGTTTTTTGATCAATTTTTAGCTGAAATTTTGACTTTCAATGATGGTAAAAAGAATTTGATAGGGTTGTATTTTGATTCTGAATCTATCAAGACTGCAAATTTCTGCTAGGATCAGGGGCAGCTTTTCAGGACACTCTTTCCCTGTGTTGTTTACCACTTTCCACAGTGCTTCCCAGTGTTCCCTCTAAGGTGATGATGCAGCTGAGCAAGTTATGGAGGCAGCTGAGCAAGTTCCCAGCCAGTTCCCCAACCCATGCCAGGCCCCTTCCTCACTGCCCGCCATCCCCTAAGGATATCCATAAGTTGCTCAGCTGCATCATAACCTTAGAAGGAACATTGCACCTGATTTTATGACTAACACTTCCCTACATTTATTTTCCTCCCCTCCTGTAGGTTCACACATCTTCAAAACATCTGACAAAGTGGGATTTTTCTCCCACAAAAGCTCATGTGATAAATTTGTTAGTCTTTAAAAATGCCACAGGAGTCCTTGTTTGTTTTGCTGAACTACACTAACATTGCTACCCCTTTAGAACTTCACAATATTCCATGTTCTCATGATCCATCATCATTGTCGAGGGAAAATCACAGGATTTGAACTTGTACAAAAAATATGCATTTCATGATAAGCCAAAGAAACTACTGTAATGCCTTTCCAAGCAAACAGAACAGTGTTATAGATGCAGCTCTACCAACCAACTTCTAAAAAATCTTCTTAAAGTAACATTTTCTTGTCACTAAAAAGAAGGAAACTAAAATCAGAGGCAGAAATAAAATCTGTGATATGCTTATAATGCTTGTAAACATTAGTAAGGAAACTACTTTAATGCTTTAAGCAGATTATTTTTTTAAAGTTAATTGGTAGAGCTGCATCTATAAAACTACTCTGTTTGCTTCGAAAGGCATTAGAGTAATTTCTTTGGCTTATCATTAAATGTATAGTTTTTGTACAAGTTCAAATCCTATGACTTTCACTGGATGATGATTTCTCCTAGATGATGATGATGGATCATGCTACCAAAGGGGTAGCCATGTTAATCGAGTTCAGCAAAACAAACAAGGAGTCCTGTCAGACTTCTAAAGATGAACAAATTTATTCGTTCCATGAGCTTTCATGGGAGCAAATCCCACTACCTCAGATGCTTTGAAGAGGGGGAAGTGGGATTTTTCTTCAATGAAAGCTCATGTGATAAATACATTTATTAGTCTTTAAAAGTGCCACAGGACTTCTTGCTTGCTTTGGGTTATGTAGGTAAGTTCCCTGACTCACCCCAAAACCCAGTCCTGTTGCTGGGCCCCACAGGCCCCTGAACCCTTCCCCAACCCCCTTCCTAGCCCCCTGGCTCGCTGCTGGTCCCCATGGTCCCCAGAACCCTTCCCCAACTCCTCTGCCATGCTGCGCCATCTTCCTCCAGCTGCCTCGGGCCGATGCCCTCCACCGTACCCTTTCCCCATCAAGCTAGCTCGCCCATCCCAGCACGCTCCCCCCAGAACCCCCTTACCTGGCCGCCATGTGGAGCGACCCTGGCATAGACTGAGGGTCCTGCTCTGAGCCTGATCTGACTGAGCATGCTTAGAGGCTCTGAGCTTGCTCAGTCAGAGCAGGCTCAGGGCAGGACTTTTAAAAACTGCCAGGCCTAACCTGGGGCAGGGCAGTTCCCTATTGGCCAGAAGACTCTGTCTTCTGGCCAGGTTGAGGCCGCTGCTGTGCATGGCCAGCAGCATTCCCTGACTGGGGGAATGATAGGGGCTGCATTACCTTACTCCTGCACAGCTTAGAGGGAACACTGGTGCTTCCTTCAATGAGGGCAAAAAGGATAAAAAATGGGGGCTATAAAGCTGCTTGCTATTTTTGCTTGTTAACTTTTGAAGTACTCAAAAAAAGTAAAAAAAAGGATTTAGAAAGCTGTATACATATTTACCAATTTTTTTTCCAATCAGCTCCATTCTAGCATATGAATTGTAAAACTAGATAGCCTGTTTTTTAATGCCTGATCCTGAAAGGAACCATCAGATACAAGGAAAGGAAGGGGACCATAATGCATGGGGAAATCTTCAATGCTCTGGAGGAACTCATGATGCCTCTGTAGGTCATAGGGAGCTGATAGAAGCGTCACTACTTATAAGTGAAAGCTTTTTTTGCCACTGGTATCTCAAAAAAGAAGATGGAAGTGACAGAATGATTCTTAACAAATACCAAGTACCATCTTTCAAGACAGATTCAAACATGAGATCTGTTTATATGTGAACGATAGCATCAGTCACTGTATACTACACCTAGCAAAAGAGGCCCTTTATATATATCTTAAGAAGCCACATGGGAGCTGTTTATTTGCTTCCCCTCCGAGTCACTCAGCTGTTGCTTCCATTTGTGGTCTTACAGCTAATTACATAACTTCCTTAATTTATACCCACTGGTAAATCAGATCAGAGCATTACCTGGAGGGCAAGCTTTAATTAGAGGAATTTCAGAACAAATTGTCTAAAGAGCTTGTTTAGTGTAATTAAATGCACTCTCTCTCACTCTTTTTATAAACATGAATATTTACTTTGCACTAAAACCTGGCAGATTAAAAAACAACAACCAACAATGACAGTTCTAAATAAAGAGCTATAAACTGAGTAGTAGAATCACTACAGAAAGCAAAACTGGGTTTTCTGGACTGCCAGTGAACATGAACACAGTCATATAGTGCACACTGTTTGGGCCTGTGTGTCAGAAAATGTAATGAAAAACAGTAACTGATTGCATCATGAAGGAAGGACTGAAGAAGGGGCACCAATGCACTTCTAAACATGTCAGTGTCTGACTGTCAATGACATGGTTTTTGCAGAGGAAGCAAAAAGATTAACAGCAGCACCTTTCATCTGATCCTTAACTGTAGTTTTGAAAACATTAATCAGGTTCCACATAATCCTGTGAGGTAGGTGTTCCCTTTTTTCTGATGGTTAAATTGAGGTGCAAAATGGTTAATGGCTGCTTTGTAGCCCCTACTGGGCTGTGCATCTGTGTCAGTGGGAATAATTCCCCTCTTGCCTCAGCTGTAAAAGGAAAGGCTAAGCTAATTCAGTGGGGAGCTTTGGCTTTCCTCACCCTACCTCATTGGTCAAAACAGCTTGTTTGGTGTGTGGAAAGGAGGACAGCTCTTCATGACAAAATGTAAAAGAACCTACTCTGCTACAGAACACAAATGAGGAACAGGGGAAGGATTGTGAGGTTAAGTCTACACTATAAAATTATGCCACTCTGAACTTATGCCGGCATAAAGTCACCACAATGATTGCAGGGCCAGTCCTACCATAGAGGCTACGGTGCCAAACACTAGGGGGTGCTGCCTTGCTGCATTTTTTGGTAAATGATGGAGGGGACCTAGGAACAGATTTTGGGGAGGTCTAGGAGGAATGGGTGGGAGGGACAGAGGGAGACGAGGAGCCCCACTGTTGGCCTGCAGCTCAGCCAGCTTGGGTCCAGCCTGAGGCCTGTTCACCCAGAGCAGCCTGCCACACCAGCTGGCCCACCATGCAGCCTCCTGCTTATCCCAGCACACCAGCCAGCGCACCCAACCTGCAGGCTGCCACTCAGCCCGAGCCCCTTGGCCAGCCTGCCACTTAGTCAGGGAGTGGGGGCACCAAAATCACAGGTGCCTAGGGTGCCGAAAACCCTTGGGCCACCCCCGATTGCTTGTGCGTGGTTACACTTTGCTCCTTGTGTCAGTGGTGCATGTCCTCACCCGGAATACTTGTGTAACCTCCAGGTGGGCTAGAATTCATTCATCAGGCCCTTTCCAGTGCCTAACAGAGAGAGACCTCTGAAGAAAACAGCTGGAGAGCTAGGATCCAGTCTGTACAGGAGTCCCAACAAAGGCTTAACATGCAGAAGGTCCTGGGTTCAATTCCCAGGGGGTTGGACTCGATGATCTCATGAGGTCCCTTCCAGCCCTATGATTTGATTGATTGCTCAAAATTACCGTCCACATTAAGATACTACTGAGAATAAGCATAAAAATAAACTTTATTAACTAACTTAGCAAATCTTATCCTAAGAAACCAAAATGAATTTAAAGAAAACAGTAAGAAACCCGAGTCCCAAAGTTCAGGTGAGTCACCATTATCTCAGCTGCAGTGTTTAAGTCTTTGAGGCTTGAATGCAAACAGAAGCAATCCTCATCTTCTCTGGCTACAGGAATCTTTAAATGGAATCCGTATGCAGTCCTTTCTTTCTTCTCTTCAACCAGCACCACGCAATCAGGTAACTGGTTATCCAGCTCTCAGTTCCACAACAGAAAACTCCCTTGCAAAATAGTCCAAAGCAGGGAGAAAACATCCTGCAGTCCACTCCTGGCTCAGCTCATGTCACTCAGTCACTGAGCGTGTTGACTTTGCAGCTCTCTCTGCTTGCTCCTCTCTGGGCTGCTGCTCCGAGGCTTCTCTCAGGCATCTGACTCCGGCAACAACAGAAAACTTGTGGAGCATACTCAAAATGCTACCACTCTCTAGTTCCAGAAACTTCTGGTTTTTGGGCAGCTAAATCTGCCCAGCAATGTAATCTAGCCTGAAGAGATCCCCAAAAGGCTGTGTTCACACGCACAGGGTTATTTCGAAACAGGTTGTGTCGAAACAACTTGTTTCGAAACAACACCTTATTTCGAAATATCTTATTTCGAATTAACAAAATGTTAATTCGAAATAAGAAAAAAGCGGGAAACGAAATAGCAAGTTCACTGTGTGAACATGCTATTTCGTTACCCCTGGGG
>ML681963.1:29102089-29140159 GCA_007922195.1 Podocnemis expansa
CATGGTTTTTTTTGTTTCGAAACAACGAGGTTGTTTCGAAACAAAAGTGCCGTGTGAACACAGCCAAAGAGATCGGTCCTTCTTAGGCGTATGGCTTACACTGCTTGCACCAACTGAACTGGCAGTGTGGGGTATTTTGCAATGGCTTCTGAGAGCCAGCAGCAGTTGATGTAAGCAATATGCTGTTTACAATGAAACTGAATGGATTTAACTACTTTAGCATTGACTCTACATCTCTTTGTGGAGGTTGAGTTAAGTGTACTGGGCTAGTTATTTATGCAACATTTTAGTGCTGACACTGACAGTGTTAGTATGACATAAGTTTCCTTGCATCAGCCTAACTTCGTAGGGTGGACGAGAGCTGACTAGTTGGCTCCTGGAGTAGTATAGCTATTTGCAGCAATTCTGAAGTTCCTATTTCAGCAATAGCGATTTACCAGAGGGGGTTGGTAAACCAATGGGAGTCCTGGAAATAGCATAATCCAACCTAGCTGTGTTAATATATACCAAGTTCATGTTACCCTAAAGTTGTCCTTTGTTTCCGTTCTGTTCATCTTCTTACAAAAAGAATAAAAAGAGGGTAGTAAAAAATCAATGTTCCCTCTAATTACTCATAGGCGGTGTGTGCAAAATAATTTCTTTATGAGCACCAATATTAGCACTATTGAATTTTTTGTGCGCACTTTATTTTATTGTGTGTGCAGGTTTCATGACCTGTGCGCGCGCACACACTCGCACAGCTTGGAGGGAACAGTTGTAATAATTATAGGATAGTAATATTGCAAAGTTTGTGGTAAACTGTCCTATTTGTGGATGAATTAAGGTACCCTGTGATTAACAATTGGTGTGTTAGCCCCCACCCACACACCTGCCTTCTGATTAAAGCAGAAAAAAGGAATGTGTGTGTGCAACACATGACATCTGCTGCCCTGTTTTGATACACTTTGTTTCATGTCCAGTCTGACTTTCACAGCCTTTAAGAAAAACTATTAGGAACAACATGCTTTCTGGGTGCCAGCACTCCCTTGCCCTATCTCAGGTCCCAGACAGTGTGCTAGGGCTCTTTAGCCCTTTCTCAGTTCCCAGACACTGTTTGCCGGAAAGCAACAATCTGCATAAAGTCTGTGAAGAGTTTATTCGTGGTTATGCTGACGAGCTTAAAACCGGAACTATATCCAAAGTGTTCACACCAGTTGGATTTATTTTTCTGTATGCTGATAGTTTCTTTCACCACACAGTTCTAGTTCTATAAGCCTATAGAACTTACTCTTTTCCTGCCCATTGTTCTGAATGAAATTCTCCCTCTTCCTCGCCTTACTTAGCCTTGTAGCTCCACCTTCCCCCTTGGTACCACCCTTTCGATATATTGTCATATTCCATTTTGGAGATGGTCCGGGTTTGGGCGCTTTAGTACAACTGCTTTTGTGCCCCATAGCAGAGACAGAAAGCAGTGTAAAATCTTGGCCATGGTCAGTTTATGGCCCTATGTTTTTGTTTCTTTTTAATACCTCCCTTCACCCCTCTTGCTGTCCAAGCTGCTTGCTTGGCTTTGCTTTGGCATTTGCCTGGAAAAACGAGTCAGTTTTCGCTCATTTGTGCATTCATATATTACACCTTCACCATGTCTTAAAATATTTTAATGGAATCCCTTATCTTTTCACAGTAATAAAAAAGAATGCATGTAATTGCAGACAGGCAAAAGGAACACACTATGTCTTTATTCTTTACCAACATGTGTGGCTGAAGTGTTTTGAAGTTCAGGCAAGCCTAGAGGCTTAGATTCCCATCTGAAGCAAATACGCAGGCTTAAAATTCTTATATGAACTTACATTACATACTTGTACCCTAACGCTGGGCTAAACACCTCAGTTGGAGAGAAAATATTAACTCATTGGAAGTGGGATACTGAGCCCCAAAGATAACTCTCCCATAGTGCAAGAGCTGCTGGAGGGATATTAATGTCTGGGTTTCAAAAACAAAAGTAAGAGTCTAGAATGAAGCCAAAGACAACTCATTAAGGGCTGCAACTTGGAATTTAATACCACCCCCCAAGTCCCTCCAAATCAGCTTTTATATAAATTTCCATAGGGTAGAGCACATTTTTTAGCACTTTTCATGGCAGATGCTTATCATGGTTTTTGTTTTGTGTAATAAGCTTCTTTTCCCATCTCTTCATCCCCAATGTGCGCAGATGTGCCAGTATTTTTTTTAATGCATCTAACTAGATAAAATTACACTGCCAAGGCCTCCCATGTGTACATATTAGAACTGGGCAAAACCCCAAATCCTAGAGTTGCAGGCCTCCATACTTTGGTGGAGTTGAGATCTGAACTTTGAAATTGGCTGCAATCTCTGTAACATTCAATATTCCATTTTTGGAAGCTTAGCTCCAGAGTCAAACTCAGCTGCTCTAGCCTACCTCCAAAACACAGAGACACACATATTTAGGATGTGTGGCGCCATCTCGGTACACAGTTAGGATGTATATGTAGCAGACTAGGTTGCTTGACGTATATATGCAGTCTGTAACTGTTATGAGTTGGTGCAGTATGTGTTTCTCTCTGCTGCAGACCAGCTATGCCACTTCTGTGTGAGGGTTGCCCAGGGCCATTATCAAGGATTAATCCCAGCACCCAGGGAACCACAGCTGTATTTGGCTTTTAAGGGGAGACGGGTGAAAGGTGAAGAAAGTCCCTTTTCACCTTCTATAATCCTATTAAGCATGCATATAAGCAACAGCCTTAATCTGGAGATCCCATGCTTGCCAACAAACCAGATTTCTTATGGCTCTTGCTGAACCACCTTTCTCTCCCTGTTATGTTTAGAATTCTCTGCTTATCAACATAACTTGCATTTCACAGTGTTCAAGAAACAGTCACTCATCCCAAAGGCACATGGACGTGTATAAAACGGTGAGTGCTGCACTTAGTCCTTAACTTACATCAGTATAGTGCACCTTTAATTTCAGCAGGAGTTCTGTCTCAGTTAAACCAGATTAAGGAGTCCAGAACTGTGGTCATATCTATTAAACTGCTGCTTTGCAGCACAAAGTGCTGACAAGCATTTAATTTGCATGTCCTGCTCCTAACTTTGGCTCCCTGACTGCTCTTGACAGCTGTGATCCATTGCAACAATTGAACAGCTGTCACCCACAAGAGTGTGACTGTGAATTCTAGGGCAGAGCTGCTTTGACCCTTGACTCATGACTATGGAACTAAGTCCTGAATCTCACCAGAATGAGCATGGATGGACCTCAGTACCTTCAGATCAGAATGCAAATCAGGCTTGTGGAACTGTGAGAAGCATGGATTAAATCTGATGAATCTGACTTTCCCTTAATAAACACACTATTAAACAAATACACAAAAAGATCCCCTGCTCCTACCCTGAGATGGGGAGGGGTGAACAGGGGTGGAATAGGATCCTATACATTTAGCTTAAAATGTGCAAGGTACTCAAAAATACTTGTATAGGGTGATCAGAGTAAGGTTGGCCCTGGTGGGGGAATTAGGAGATCTAGTTTTAATCTCCAGCTTTGCCAGACATTATCAGCCCTTCAAAATTAAATGAGGTTCACATACAGATAATATCATGAAGTTTAAATATAAGGTTCAAAATCCAGATATGCTGTTTTAGAGTTACTTAACACAGTAGACAACAAACAATGCACAACCAAGTTCTCTTTAACATGTGTAGGTGAATCTGTTTGAAGTAGTGAAGGTATCAGAAAGGAATGCTTAACTTGATAACCTTGTTTCACAGTCTGTCTGCTAACTGCTCTATCAGGACAAGTGAACTTTATATTGCTTGATTAGAAGTTTATTTTATTTGCCCAGACATGAGGTTAAAGTTGTACTTTTCCTTGACTGCTTATAAAGTTGTCATATCTTGGAGCTGGTGCCCAATAAAGAAAAACAAACTGACTAGCTTTTCATTGGTATCCAATCAATACACTGTAACCTTAAAAAAGAGATAGAAGTGAAAGACAATGAGGATTTTTTTAACCTCTGTGTGTAAACAGGGGAAATGGAAAAATAGATTTGTGGGGGGAGTGGAGGTGGCGACACAAACTTAAGACTCCTTGAACTTGATGTTCAGACATGTTGAGCATCCACAAATCCCTGTGAAGTGAATAGATTGTAGAAATGCTGATGAATCCACAGACTCCAAGGCCAGAAAGGAACATGGTGCCCACCTGATCTGGCATTCTGTATAATATAGGGCATATGACTTCCCCAAAATAATTCCTAGAGCATATATTTAAGAAAACAAAAAAAAAAAAATCCAATCTTGACTACAAAATTGTCAGTGGTGGAAAATCCACAACAACCCATGCTGAAGTGTTCCAATGTTTAATTACTCTGACTGTTAAGGGGAAGAGATGGACGGCCTTACTTCCACTCTGAAGGTGCCTAGCTTCCACTTCCAGCCACTGGATCATGTTATACTTTTATCTGCTAGACTGAAGTGCCCATTATTTAATATTTGTTCCCCATGTACATGTCTATGGAGTCTGATCGAGTCAGCCCTTAACAGTCTATTTAAAAATATAAATAGATTGAGCTGCTTGAGTCTATCACTAATTATTTAATTATTCTCATGACTCTTCTCTAAAGCCTCTAAAATTCATCAACATCCTTCTAAAATTGTGGACACTGAAACTAGTTACAGTATTCCAGCAGCAGTCACACCAGTGCCAAATACAAAGGTAAAAGAACTTCTCTGTTCCTACTCATGAGTTACATATTTACATATATATAGCCGAGGATCACGTTAGCCATAGTGTCAGACTGGAAGCTAATGTGAATCTGATTATCCATCATGACCCATTAATCTTTATTCAGTCAACACTCCCCAGGACGGTGTCTTCCATTATGGAAATACAACCTATATTCTTTATACCTAGATGTATATATTTACATTTAGCCACATTAAACCACACATTGCTTGCTTGCACCCAGTTTACAATACAATCCAGATCCCTCTGTATTCGTGATCTGCCCTCTATGTTATTTACCACATTCCTCCCACTTTTTGTAGTACCTACAAATTTTATCAGTGCTAATTTTGTGTTTTCTTCCAGGTAATCAATAAAAAAAGTTAAATCATGTAAAGTCAAGAAGCAATATCTATGAGATTCCTATAGAGAAAAACCCCTTGTCTGATGATTCCATGTTTACAGTTAAATTTTGAAACCAATCATTTAGCCAGTTTTTAATCCATTTAATGTGTGCTATGTTGGTTTGATATCTTTCATAATTTTTAATCAAACGATCACATGGTATCAAGTCAAATGCCTTACAGAAATCTAAATATCAAAAAATCATCAAAAATAAACCCATGTTGATTGCCATCAATTATGTTAGCCTCCTTTAAAAATCAGGATTAAAGTGTCTCATGTTTGGCACCCAAAACACTGAGAGGTCCAGCATCACTAGCCACTTTTGAAAATGTTGGCCTGAACTTCTACAAGGTTGATCTTTGCATTGACGATACTCAGGACTTTATAGGAAGAGCTCAGCACCTCACAAAACTGTGCTCTGAATTCAAATTTCTTAAATCTGCAAAACTGATGGGGACATCTCATTAAAATAGATTTTCTGATTGGATTGCTGAACCTTTATTTAAATACAGGCAGAATCATGAAGGAAGAATTATATTTGTTTATGTTATTGTTATTATTTTATTAAATAACAGTATAGGGTGTTTGACACTTTGTGATCAAATAACAATCTTAGCACATCTGTGGATCATCCCATCCAAGTATAGCAAGTAACTTTACAGCTGCTGGTAAATAAGGTTCACAACACATGGGAGTATAGTATTTTTAAACATGAAAATTGAGGCACAGAGAGGTCTAGGCCAAACTTTTCAAAAGTAGCCACTAAATTAGTGTTCCTTATTTCGGGGGTCTCCTAGGAGAGAGGATGTTAGTAGCTGTATATGGACACACAAAATTAATGGATGTATTTATGAAAATTTTAGTGAAAGTGGACTGATCATGTTCACAGAAGGTCTACAGCAAAGCATGGTGTAATATTCAGTTTTCTAAATCTTTAATTCAGGGTTTTAGTCACAAGACAATTGTTCCCTGCTAAGAAAACCTGGCTCCTGTCTTAAGAGGCTAATAGTGCACCTCAGCCACCGACAAGACAGGTCTTATGTAAGTATGTGATAAAAACAAAGTATCTAAATGTTTGAATTTCCCAAAACAGATGAAAGTACATCTCAATTGCATTATCTAGATTAATTGGCCCATCTCTATTGATTATGATTTAAGGCTCTAAATTTATTTTAAAATATATTACAAATTCACCTTCCCTTCAGTGTTGTCTATGTCTCTCCCAAAACAATTAGGGTTATCAAGAAGAGAAGGAAGTTTAACATGAAGAAGAGTGTGTCTAATACGACAATTTCATGCCAAAGAGTCACAATTCACAAAGAAAATGCTTAGCAACATTTTAAGATCAATGCACTGGGGAGGCATTAGTTTGAAAAAATGACAATTACTGAATATTTTTCAACATTCCTGTGGGATATCTGCTTTGTTTTGTTTGTTTGTTGTTGTTGTTTGTTGTTTTTGTTATGTTTTTGCTACATATATGTATTGAAGTATCTAATGCATAGCAATTATCAATCAACTTTCAAGTCTAGTGGATAAAATGAAATATAGAAAGAGCTGACTTCAACTGTTCATGAAACTTCAAGACATTTGTTGAGGATCTGACTAATTTAGTTATATTTTCTTTGTTCATATTCATGTATTTCCACAGATGCTGGCTCTGGAAAGGAGTTACTCAAGACTTGGCAGAAATAATTTGAAGTATTTTTAAAATATCCTGTTCTGATTACGCTTCTAGACCCATTTCTTTGCTAAGGAGATCTGGAATATCACTGGAACTTTTAGGGTATGTCCACATGATGTTTTCCTGTTTTGAAACAATGGAGCTCGTCGTTTCAAAACAAGAGCCGTTGTTTTGAAACAGCTTAAACCACTTATGTTTCGAAATGACGGTTATTTCGAAAATGGTGGTTTTGAAATAACGCCGTTGGGACATGTTATTTCAAAACGATTGTTGTTTTGAAATAACTATTGACCTTCTTCCCAGGGTGCTTAGCAACCTGGGATGAAGGGCCACCCTCCCTCAGCACCCTGGCCAGGGAGCCCTCAGCAGCCTGGCCAGGGTGATGAGGGAAGAGCACAATGGGCTATGGGGCAGCTTCCCCCAAGCCCGCCAGCCAGGAGCCCTGCGGCACGGAGCCCAGCGCCCTCCCTCTCCCGCCATGGGGCTTCTGCTGGGAGCCCCGTGGCAGGGAGCCCCACATCCCCCTTCTCCCTTCACGGGGCTTCTGCTATGAGCCCCGTCAGCTGGGGAAGCCCCTAGCCCAGGGGGCTGGCTGGAGCTGCTGCAAGAGCTCCTGCCAGCCCACTGGGGCTAGGGGTACCCCTAGCAGGCAGGGGGTCTAGCAGCTGCTGCTCCTGTCCGCTGCTGGGGGATCCTTGCCCTTGGGGGCTTTTTCCCCTGCCTGGCTCTCTGGGTGAGACCCAGGCAGGGGATTCAGTGGCAACATGGCCTGCAGGGGGGCCATGTTGCCACACCTCCCAGGATGCCTCTGGCCTGAAGCGAAATAGCATGTCCACACAGAGGACACGCTATTTCGCTTTGAGGTGTTACCTTATTTCGAACTAAATTTTTTTTAG
The DNA here is from genome assembly GCA_007922195.1 of Podocnemis expansa. Lineage (NCBI taxonomy): Eukaryota > Metazoa > Chordata > Testudines > Podocnemididae > Podocnemis > Podocnemis expansa. The sequence continues at coordinate 29,109,792 of ML681963.1, forward strand.
TTCGAAATAGGTCATTTTGAAATAAGGCTTTTATTTCGAAATAAGTCATTTTGAAATGACTTATTTCGAAATAAGCCTTTCCGTGTGGACATAGCTTTAGATTTTTTCCTGGATCTTGAGAATCTGCGGAGTCTGTTTTCTTGTTTTAAACCCCAGACCCAAAACAAGAGCAATAAAGAAGGAGAAAGGAAAAGGGGTCAGGTGAGAAAAGAATAGAAGGAGTTTTGACATATCTAGGGTGAAGCCACTGAAGTGTTGACAAAACTCTCTTGGACTTCAATGGAATTAGGAATTCCCCTGGTTAACTGTCAGGTTCTGACCTCTCATGAACATACTGTCTGTTCTCATTCCTCTGAGGTCTAGAACATGGTTAATATTTTTGTAAACGCTCCAGGAAATGAGATACTAACAATTCAAGCTTTTAGTAATAAATGGCATTGATTTCAAATGCAGTTCTAATACTAGTTAATATAAATGGTATATATTTTAGGATAGCTATTCAACATTATTTTACCAATTGATTATTAAAGACACTTTCATTTCATTATCATTGAATACTCGTAACTCTTTGACTGTTAATACTTCTGCAGTATGCTTAATTAGTTTAAATTAAGTTAATAAATGCTCAATAACTGTTCAAGTACTTGGAGCAGGAGAAAAGGTCTAGGAAAAGGACAACATAAAATGATTAGATGCATTTGGGATAGGAAAGGGTATTTTACAAACCAGATTAGGATTATTTTGCTTGGAAAAATGACAGGCAAAATGTTCAATGTATTAGATGCTTTGCTAATAAAATAGGGAAGAGCATTTGAGCTCTCTCATCTACACTTTCCTGTAATAGAAGAAAAAAAGAACATTTGCAGAAATTTATAGGACTATTATTTTAAAAGGTAAAAAAGAAATTTATACAAAAAATAATCCACCTGCAGATTTCTCTGCCATGGGAAAATATTAAGGGAAATGGTTCAGTAAGATTCAGATAAGGATTAGACTTTCATATGAGTAATAGTGACATCTGGATTTACTATAGCTAGGATTAAAACTACAAAGGCTATTTCAATCCTAATTATTCTGGGCATAAACCAAACACCAGCTGGAGTGAGAAAAGGAAAAAAAAATATCCATCAATGGTGTGATGATGCCCAAGTAGGTGTATTGTGCAGCTGTTTCATCTTTCTCTGATGCAGCCAACTTCCTCATTGTTGGAACATAATACTGAAACAGAAAGACCACCAGCCTTTTCTGGTTATGGCAGTTTTGTATGGGCCCATGTTGCTGCTTCCTCCACACAAAACATCACCAAATCCAGCTGGAGTTCTGTGCATGTAATACACCTAGTAGATTTGACCCTTTGTTCTTTAGCCTAAATTTAAAATGTGTTTGTTAATCAATAGGACCTGATCATATGTGGTGCTCCTCTGAGATGTGACTATTGAAGTTCTAACTCCTTCAGATTCTTTCAGGACCATGGCCCTTTATCGCAACTGGTGCTTTTGTAAATAATCTTCTATTGTAGAGGAGTACGTGCATAGATATTTTCAAGGTATCCTTTAAATCTTTCAGTCTCCTTTCTGTACGTTTGTCTTTACCTTAGCCCAAAGTGCTAATCATTGAAAACCACAGACCAGTTTGCAATGACAGCAACCTTTTAAAAAAGGTAACATGCTACAGACTCCAAAGAAAGGGTCATATTTTCTTTTGAGCATAATTGGACAGTACCTTAAAAGTAGAAGTTTGAATTATCAAAATGAATGCTATTAACTAAAGAATTCTCAATTTAGAGGAAACCATACATGCACAAAACACAGAGAGTCCAATTGCGCCTTTATAGACTAACAAATTTATTTTTTGCATGAGCTTTTGTGGGTGAAGTCCCACTTCGCCAGATGCCAGAAAATGGAAAAACAAAAAAAAACAAAACAAACAAACAAAAAACAAAACAAAACAACCCCTTACAGTATGGGAGGGAAAGATAAATCCTGTGATAATATTATACTGTATCAGGTCAGACTGCTTCAGCAAACATGACAATATAATGTAATGTAACCACAAAATTGATCTTTCCCTCCCATGCTATAAGTTTTTTGCATTTTTTGGCATCTGACAAAGTGGGACTTTGCCCATGAAAGCTCACGTGAGAAATACATTTGTTAGTCTTCAGAAATGCAACATGACTCCTTGCTTGTTCTGCTGAACTAGACTAATATGGCTGTTTCTTTGGAACTTGCATACATGCATAGTCACCTTCCATTCATCCCCTTTCTTCTCTTCTTCTTGGTGCAATGCAGGTTTGGAATAAAGCAATTTTTGTATAAAAATTACCTCATAAGTTGTTACAGTTAACTCAGGCACTTTATAGCAAAGAGAAAGGCTTTCATGCATGGGCTTTTTGTTTGGCTCATTATAATGATATGGACTGATTGTAAAATTCAGAACAGGATCTGGATTTGAAATTGTTTCTATCCCCACAGTTTTAAGAATGGTTAGATATAAGATCGCCATTCAAAACCATCTTCTAGTAAAAGCCTTTTCTGGCTGCCAGGGGAACCTATAAGGATTTTAACTGAAAGGAAACAATCTGATAGAGAAAAATAATTTCTATTAAGAATATTCATGCCATTTGTTCAAATACATTGTTTTGTAAATTACACCGGAATTTGGTTCTGCAGGGTCATTATACAGGAAGATAAAGTATTCCAAACCAAAGTGAGTTTATATTTGGTGAGTAAAGTGTTCTTTTCTTTTTAGTTGTTGCAGAGAGACGTGGTCTGTGCTGAGAATATTTATTTTCTCAAACACACTTCCTTTAAGTTTCTAAACAATGAAGTCCTGAGTTCCCAAAAGCAGTGTGGAGAAAGGGTTGTATTGTAATGTCAATGTCTCATGGTGAGACAAGGGCCTGGGACCATAAAAACAAAGTGACTTAAGTTCAAAGATCTTTGGAATTAAAAAAAGAAAAAAATGCACTTTTCTTCTAGTAATTGTTGTTCTTACTATCTCTGATTTGTTTTGAACTTCATGCTCAAATGAACTTGAGAAACTGAAGGCAAAATGGAGTTGAAACCACTATTTTCTTCTGCATTTGGATCAAATGTATATGAACCACCATCATGAATCCTTTGTTGACATGTGGAACATGGCCTGCAATTCAGAAACCTGTGGAAATTTCCAGAGGGGTAGCCATGTTAGTCTGCTTACTGTGAAAACAACAGACTCTGCCACAGGCCTCTTGTTTTCGCAGAAGCTTGTGGAGCATACTGAAAAATTAGGGCCAATGTTCAGATTAATAGGGGAAGTGTCATGCACGCAGTTCTGCTTCAGGGTTCTGTTTCTAGCTTCACTGATTCACTGTGGACTTTTGGCAAATCAGTTAGGGTGTGTCTACACTGCAATTAGATACCCATGCCTGGCCTAGGCCAGCTGACTTGGACTCAGGGGGCCTAGGCTAAGGAGCTGTTTAATTGTGCTGTAGATGTTTGGGCTCAGGCTGCAGCCGGAGCTCTGGGGCCCTCTCACCTAGCAGGGTCCTACAGCTCAGGCTCCATCCAGAATCTGAATGTCTAGACCACAGTTAAACAGAGCAATAACCCATGTCCCATGAGCCTGAGTCAGCTGGCACAAGCCAGCTGCAAGTTTTTAATTTCAATGTAGACACACCCTAGCTTCTTTACCTCAGTTTCCTTGTATGTAAGAAGGGAATAGTAAATGTTCCCTACTGGATTACACAAGGGTATTGTGAAGTTTAATTGAAAAATGGTCATCAAGCTCTTTGAATTCTTTGGAAGGAAAGTGTATTATATGGTACATATAAAGTACTATAACTGTGATGGTTTTTTAGTAAGAATTAGAGGTGTATGGATACTTTGGACAGAACTCTGCAAATATTCTCTCACTTTTTAAAAATTTGGCTTTATATATGACCCCTATGATTTTATTCCCCACATTAGTTCTGTGTGAACAGGTTTTGTTGGCTTGAATGCTTGTGGGAAACCAAATATGCTTATATAGATGAGTATCTGTGTCTGGAGGGCTTATAGTCATCCAATCACATCAGGAGCAGTATCTTCTGACTCACTTGACCGATCATAAGCAACATGTTTCATAGCAAATATCACATGGGGAGGAGTTTGCCACTGTCACTCACATCCTGAATAGTACCATACTCCCTAAGTATTCCTGCTGACTTCAGTGGCAATGCACAGTATAAACTACTATTCTATAGGTGAGTGTTTCAGTCTGGTTCACACTGAATATATTTGGAGAACACTTCATGATCAATCTAACCACTTTTTAAAAATGATTAAATGAAAATGTTCTAATTGCATGGACATTTAAAGAAACATTCACCTGCTCAGATGTTTCATGAGCAGCAGAAGAGGCTAAGTTCAATAGAAAATTATTCATTTTGTTAGTCACTCACTTGTAGGAATGACACAGAGTGATATAGAATGTTTCAACATACCTTTCCTTCCTAAAATCAGGAAATTCTGCCCTGCAAAACCCTTTTTAAGTAACCTTGTCTGCAGCTTTCATTGTAAACTTTATAACACAAAAAGCAAAGGGCCAAATGCTGCTAGTCATAGCTGTATCTGATTTCTTTGTATGCATCTAAAGGAAGACCATGACCCACAGAGAGGAACGTCCTTTAAAAAGAAATGGAAATAGCATAGATAATTTCTGGGGTTTGAAATCTGGGTGAAAGTTTGGGTTCAGTTCACATTTTATACGGACCAGTTTACCCTTCCAATAACATAATACAAAATGAAAAAAAAAATCTCTTTTCTGCAGCCAAGAATAAATCACTGTGCATGAAATCAGTATGAGATGCAATCTTCCCATCCAACATCTGTGTCTACAGTACAATCTCTCTCTAGATCTAGGGAGTCAAGCTTTCTGTGCCTTTTTTAATGCACTGAGTAAACTCTTCTATGTAGTGTACATACTTGTGAAGACATTTTACCATTGGCTTTACATTTATCACAGTCAAGGCTAGAATCCATGAATGAAACCCTTCACTTTTAGCACAGAGAGCTTTCTTTTGCAATGCAGCTTCCTTATTGGGAGAGTCACAGGCTAGTGACTGTAAATATTAATACACAGAGCATATTCTTTGAAAGGATGGAAAATAACCCAGTCATCCTTACTGTAATAGGTGACCATTCTTTTTGAAGCTGATAGTCTTTGGATAAGCAATGTCTGTCAAATTGATTATGGTAAACAGAAGTGTTATATATTGCACAAGCTTTCATGGGACAAAATCCCACTTCATCAGATGCTTTGAAGATGGGGAAACTTACAGGATGGTAGGAAAATAAATGCAGGGAAATGTAAGTCATGGAATCAGGTGACACTGTAACAGCAAATCAAAGCAGTTGTTAAGATTCAAACACTGGGAAACAGCATATTGAGCAGGGCTGTCAAACATGCGGCCTCCAGGCTGCATGTGGCCCCTAAAGCTATTTTCTGTGGCCTGCAATGACACTGTAATTACCAATATTTGCAATATCGTTGTATTAAAAGGTTTCAGGGGTGTGGCCCATGTACTAGTCCTCATGTGGCCCTCGTGGTGATTTGAGTTTGAGATCCCTGATATAGAGGAAGATGAGGTCAAATAACCTGTTGTGATGAGAAAAAAATCTGAAGTTCTTATTTAATCCTGAAGAAACATAGTCAAATTTGCAAATTAATTCCAATTCTGCAGTTTCTCTTTGAAGCCTTGAGCTATTATTCATTTGTCTGAGCACAGAAATTAGCAAATCATCAGGAAGATTGAAGTGCTCACCTAGTGGTTCTTGCATATTTTGATTTCTAATGTCAGATTTGTGCCCATTTATTTTTTTGTGCAGAAACTGTCCTGTTTAACCAATATGTAAGGCAGAGGGGCATTTCTGGTACATGATGGCACAAATCACATTGGTGGATGAGCAGGTGAATGAGCCCTTGATGGAGAAGCTGCTTTGATCAGGTCCTGTGATGGCGTCTTTTGTGCGGATATGCGGGCAAAGTTGGCAGCATGGTTTGTTGCAGGGATATGTGCCTGCTGTAATGGTTCTGTTGTTAAATCTGTAGTTGCTGGTGAGTATCTGTTTAATATTGGGTGGCTGTCTGTAGGCGAGGAGGGGTCTGTCTCCCAAGGCTTGAAAGAGTGAGGGGTAATCTTGTAGAATAGTCTGTAGATCCTTGGTGATGTGTGGTAGAGGTCTGACTTGGGGGTGGTAGGTGATGACTAGAGGCATTCTCTTGTTTTCTTTTTTGCACTGTAATAGTTGACTTTGGGGTTCCTCCCTGGCTCTGTCAATCTGTTGCTTCACTTCCTGACAAAGTGGCACTTTTTTCCCACAAAAGCTCATTGAATAAATAAATTTGTTATTCTTTAAATGCCACAGAACTCCTTGTTTGTTTTGCTGAACTAGACTAACATGACTACCCTTTTAGAAATGTTATAGTCTGATAACAATAAATTCAACTTCTCCTATCCTGCTCTGTGTTTCAAAAGCATTTCACCCAGTAGGGTTAGTAGTGCCTTGTCTGATCAGCACCTGCGTAAGTATCTCCTTCACATGTGCACCTCAGTGCACTTCAGCCCCCAATTCATTGTACATTGTTTTCTCTCAATGGAGGTGAGTAAGAGGTTGAAGTAGCATAGCCCCAAAATGATCTAAGCGTAGAACAAACAGTTCAATATTGGACTTCATCAGTTTTCCCATGGGGCCTCTCTGTTATTTACTTTTGGCTTGGTTCCAGTCTCCTGTTCCTTGGGGTTTAACCACTCCTTACTGCTGGCTGCTCTGGCTAGCTGGCTCTCTAGAATACTACTGACAAAGCTACCTTCAGGTAGAGCACCATATTCCTTCCTGGACAGTCAGCTCTGACTTGAACCAATTCTTTCTTTTTACTTCCCCTCCAGGCTGAGCATTCTCTGGAGGTATATGATCAGGCTTTCCTTAACCCATTCCATTGCTGGTGTGGGACCTTTCTGCCACATCATAAGGTTTTACTCAAAGGAGAGGTAAAAACACTTTGGCTCAGTTTCATGAAAGTACTGGTGTCTGAATAAAAAATGTAGGTGCCGGTGAGAGCCTTCAAGTATGTTTATCTGCTGCCTAACCCTGGAGGAATCTAAAATCCCTTGGCATCTAAATTGTCACTATAAAAATCCCCTAAGTGCTGTGGCAGGGTCAGTCTAGATGGCTTCCAGAAAGTGCTGGAGGGCCAGTATTGCAGCCCCAAACTCAGCAAGTCACTTTTCCCTTGGTAGATGAGCAGGGAATTGCTGTAGGTTAGTTGCACACTGGGAGCTAATCAAGGCCGTTCCAAAGACTTGTTAAAAAGCTTCCCCTCCAGAGATGGGGTAGCTGGAGTGTGAGAGTTGGGAGAGCTAATGGTGTGTGTGAGAGAAAGCAAGGTGTGGTTGGAAGATGGCAGATCTGGAGAAGGATCAGAACACTAGTGAGGAAGAGCCCCATAGGTACAAAGACAAGGGGAAGAAAAAACCTCTGCCTCAGGCAAATGTCCTTTTCCAGGCCTGGAGGCCTGGGGGAAATAAATCCCACCACTAAAGGGAAGCATGGGACCCACCAGGTAAAGGAGCAACTTTGTCGAAGTTCATAATTCTCTGCTACTGGACGTGTGGACAACTACTGAGTATAGGTATCTAAGTACCTGTTGCATGTTGAAGACCCAGCAGGATCCTCATACCAGGTCAAAATAGGCTTTGTCCTGCATATTTTGCCTGTGGTGCCCAATCCATTTGATGCTCTCTAAGCATGCCTAACTCAATGCAAAATGTCCAGGAGGAGGTGGGCCCTTGCTAAAGACACCCCTTTTGATTATTACTTGAACAACCCTGAAATCATTAAATTGCAATCCTGACAGGAAGAGATGATGGTGTATGTGCGTGGGTGGGGGTGGGGTTAAGGTCCTTTATTGTTTTTGATAGTGACAATATGGTAAGTACATTCCAGACACAAAAGACCCTACAGTCTCCTACTTTGATGGATGAACTCATAATCATCTTGACATTTTCTTTCAATCTGACTGCCATTAGGAAGGCTTATTCATTATGTTGATTACAGCTTGTTTTATATGGCACCCAAAATGGCCTGAGTACTTTACAGATAACTCTTGTAGAGAAGAACTTTATCCCAAGATCTTTCAGGCAGTGGTTATGATCCTGGAAAAACTTGTGCAGATATTTAGCATCACACCCTATGAAGAGTCCCATTGAGTGGTAAGATATTTATAGGTCATAGTTCTGCACAATTCAACTATAAAAGGATCCTGAGGTCTTCTTCAAAATCAGAAGCTTAGTTCTAAGAAGTAAAAGAAGCCCCTTTCCTTGCTGTACATGTGGAAAGCTGTTTCTCACCCTAAATAGTGGAACAGGAGGCATGGGTGGGAATGCATGTGCATGCATAGCGTCTAACCACCACCTTTGGATGGTGATGAAAATCTGTCCCTGTACACATTCTCTCTGACACTCAATAGTTTAGAATGTTCCCCCTAACCTGAACATATTGAGCCACAATGAAACTTCATTCTGAATGCTGATCGCTGTTGACCTTTCCTGTTGCATTCAGAAAGGTACACATGTCTTCTACTTTATCTCACAAAAATATAATTAAAAGAGGTGTGGGGGAGAGTTAAATGTGTGAAATTTTAATAGCAGTTCCCAGTGGAGCAGTTGTACAGTATGTCATCTTGGATGCATTTTGACTGAATTTGCTTTCACAAAATACCCACCAGACCTGCTTCTAGAGGCTGTTTTGCCATCTGCACTATTAAAGCATCCCCATTAAGTGTGCCTGGGGTCTAATTTTTCACAACTTATTACAAATTGTCCATAACACACAGTCTGAAATAGAATTACAGGAATTAATTTTAAAAAATTAAATGTGAAAATTCATTAAATAGGAAACAAAAGGGTATATCCATTACAACCATTTTCATCTGGACAGGATGCTAATTACGATGGTAAACAGGCATCAGTAATAAAGCTCAGATGTTCACACAAACTTTTCCCTTGCTGATGGTCATGAGAGTTTTAATGTGTTAGCAATGTAAACTTTACAACAGCTCTTCCTTTTCCCTTGATACCTCCCTGGAAGAATCCCTCTGAAAAAGAGTCTATGCCCACCAGTGGCACGCTGTACATTTTAATGCTAATGAGAATTACTCATGCCAAAAATGTAACCACACAACAAACATCTGCTCTGTTCAATTTATTTTGTTCTTCTTCTGTAGCCCCTTGGCAACTCCCTGCCCATTGGATAAGATTTCTTGATTATGCCCGTGGAAAAGGACACAGATCATGAAAGAAGCTGGTAGAAACTATTGCCTAGTGGTTAGAACACTGAACTGGCTATCAGGATTTGGGGGTTCAATTCTTGGATCTGCTGTTGACACTTCATCTTTCAGCAAGTGTCCTACCCACTGCTCTGTGTCTGTTTCCCTGTCTGTAAAATCGAGATCATATTTAGCTGCCTCACTAAGGGGTTGGTTGTACCTTTAAAAACAACCTTGTACTGAGAGTGGGGTAAAATCTTTCTGTGCTAAGTGAATGGGAGCTATGGAACAGATGTAAACTTCTGGGAGCCCCCACTATTCAGTTTAGAGCATTCTTGTGCTACACCACTTCAACAAGTGCAGCGCACTATATACTGTGCCCTTGACCACTATTTGGGGGCCTTTCTTTGTCCCGTTGCATTATTTAATGCCCCAAGTGCACACAGAAAGGGTACTTTTTGCTATGATTATGGAACAAAGTATCACTTAATGTCATTAATGAAACATGGGTCTGGAAGGGACCACAAGAGATCAGCAAGTCCAGCTCCCTGCATTGAAGCAGGACCTAGTAGTATACTTTAGAGTAACTATTTTATCAACAATGTTCACTCACAAGTGACATGTTGATTTTCTCTTTTATCATTTTTCTGTGTTAATTGGCTGGTTTCACCCATAAATTTGTTATTAGGGGCATTTAGAACACTGGATGAAGTACACCACATGTTGATAGATGTTTGTATTATTTGTTCCGAAGTACTTCAAATGAAGGTGGCTCTGGTGCTTACCTATTCTTATAGTTAAACAGTTTTTCCTGATATCTAATCTAAATATTCCTTGCTGAAGATTAAACTGGTTACTTGTTCTACCTTCAGCGGACATGGAAAACAATTGATCATCATCCTCTTTATAATGACCCCTAACATATTTGAAGACTGTTATCAAGTCTCTCTCAGTCCTCTTTTTTTTTTTTTTGAGACTAATCATGTCCAGGTCTTTCAATCTTTCCTCATTCATCAGGTTTTTTTAAACTTTTAACATTTTTCCCTCTCTTCTGGATTCTCCTTCCAATTTGAATAGTCTTTTCGGAACTGTGGCACTGATAATTGGTCTCTGTACTCATGTTGAGATACCACCAGTGCCAAGCAGAGAGGGACATCTCATGTCTGTCATACATGGCACCTATTAATATACCACAGAATATTAGCCTTTTTTTGCAATTGCTTTATGATGTTGATCCATATTTAGCTAGTGATTCACTATAACCTCCTGATCCTTTTCAACAGTAGTACTGCCTAGCCAGTTTTTCTGGTTTGTAGTTCTGCATTTGTTTTTCTTTTTTCTTCTTATGTGTAGCACTCTCCACTTCTCTTTACTGAATTTCATCCAGGGCTGGATGAAGGCATGCTGACACCCTAAGCTATGTCAAGATTCAAAGGCTCCATACCATAAAAAATAAAGAGAAAAAAGCTTATTACATTATAACGGAAAGGGTAATGAACAAGAAGTGATAAATATTATATTTGCATATATACACAGGTGAAGATGCAAAGAAAAACAACTAAATATAACAGACATCTTGCAAAAAGCCTTCTTTGCGCTTTCAGTTTCAATAATGATAAATCTTCTTAGTTATCTCCAACATATTTAGAGGCCCCTCATAATGTGAGGCCCTAAGCCATGGCTTACATGTCTTGTGGCTAAATTCGGTACTGATTTAATTTTATTGAATTGAGACGACTTCTCCAATTTGTCATGGTCAATTCAAATTCCAAATCTGTCCTTCAAAATGTTAGCAGTCCTTCCCAATTTGGTGTCATCCCCATGTTTTATAAGCACACTCTTCGCTTCATTGTCCTCCAAGTCATTTCTGAGAGTCTTTAGTACTTGAGCCAAGACAGACCCCTGAAAAACTGCACTTGATTCTTCTCCCCACTTCTGTAGTGAATGATCAATGCCTTGTCTTTGAGTACAGTTTTTCTGTAAGTGTTGCTCCTATTTTAGTTATTTCACCTAGAGCAATTTCCCTGGTTTGCATATAAGAATATTTTGTAGGTCTATGTCAAAAGTGGTATTAAAAATCAAGATATATTATGTCTACTGCTTCCACTTCCACCATCCATTAGGCCAGTAACTCCATAATTTAAACTGAAGAAATAGCAGGAGAAGCCCTTCCCCCACAAAACCAGTGAAAATAGTCCTGATGGAATTTATGTATATTTAAAATAATGTGCATTGGAAAACAAATTATAGTTAACCTTGCACAAGTAATATTTAGCACTTTCACAGGACCTTTCACCTTCAGGATTATTAATGAACTTATCCTCCTAGTTCCATTATTAGGTAAGTAATTGTAATCACCATTTTTCACGTGAGAGAAAGGAAGGTAGACAAGTTATAATAAGTCAGGTGTTCCTGTCTCTTAGCCCTATGCTCCTGCATATTGATCATCTGTCTATTTCACACCACCCCTTCCTGAGAACCCTAGATCATCTCAAAGGGATGCTAACTAAAGTAAATGTCAAGCGTCAGTGAAAGGCTTTTGGAACTTTTAAATGTCCAAGCCTACATCTGATCAAGCCAACTTGTTACAGTGAGCCTCATATGAGTAGAAGGAGGGCTCTGAAAACCACAAGTTAACATACTGGTGTTAGGTAGACTACTATCTGCAAAATGTCATCTCCTGAAAAGCAAGTTCATCCCCTACTAAGGAACTAATCTATATGTGCTATGCACTAATGGAAGGATGAGATTGCTGGCATGGAAGTTTCATGACAGCCTGACCTAAATAACTTAATATTTATTTGATTTTCACAACTATCAATTTTGCCACAAAATATAGGTCTGTATTTCAAATCTCATAGGCTATGTTCACATGTAAACTGTTATTTCAAAATAAGTTTCGAAATAAAGTCCTTATTTTGAAATAAGTTAATTCGAATTAAGAAAATGTTAATTCAAATTAAGGGAAAGCCTTGCTGTTTCAAAACAATGGTGTTATTTTGAAACGTGTCCGAACGCCATTGTTTCGAAACAGCTGTTTCAAAACAACAGCTATTTTGATTTCAAGTGAGGTTTTACTGTTTCAAAATAATGGAACGTTGTATGGACATAAGAAATTTTATTTTGAAACAACGGCTGTTGTTTTGAAATAAAACTCTCGCCTGAACACAGCCATAAAGTATAAGAGGGTCCTGCTTTGAGATTTTGGTTTAGCCCATGACAGAGGTGGGGCCCACTGGAAATCTTGATGAAGATCTGGATTTTGAACTTTGTCAGAATTACATGGTGTTTGAGTCTAGGCCATCTCTGTGAAGAAAGAACAGAAATGGTGAAAGAGGGATTAGGCAAAGGAAGAAGAGATGATGAAAAATTATCAAGGGGAAAGAAGAGGGTGGACAGCTGAGCAGAATTTTTCCAGACTATCATGTGCTTTGAGGCATGCTCACAAACAATTTTTTTTTCATATTATTGCTTCATATATGTTTGCCCCAGGGATCACAAGAAATAAGCAGCTTCATGGGATCTGAAGTTGCAATAATCACATTTTGAAGTGGCTATTGCAGCATCTTCCATGTGAAGCAGTATTCTATATTTTGGTGTGGTGCACAAGAATGTTTTGTCTTTGGCTTTCTGAATGTTTCTGTAGCTAAATATCTCAAGCTCCACTGCTTCAGTCATGAAGATACAGTGTCAATCCCAATGTGAAGGCAGTGCAAGCCTAAAGCAACAGATTATTTAAGCTGTCCATGTGATTGGTACAGTGAAGTTGGGGTGAAGGTGCAGAGAACTCCCAATCCTTATCTGGTTCATATGTGCAAGAGGAAGGCAAATAACAGATCCTGTGATCCCTTATTGGCTAGACCATTGGAGCAGCTAACATGCTACTGAATAAAAGTGTTCCTAGACCTTAAGTGAGTCAAATCAGCTCTTTTCCACTCCCCTGCTAGTACACAGAGGCAAGACTAGATGGGATGTGTGAGAAGACAGGTTAGTGCACATTAATTGTCTGCAGCTGGTATAGGGTGCACAGATCAGCATGCACCCTTACCCCTCATGTGCTTCTGAGTCATTGCACTGCTTGGATGCTATTTGTCCAACACAGTCACATAGTGCACACCACAGAATGGCAATGTCAAGAAAAAAAAAAGTTAAATTGCTCAAAGGGCATGCAAAAAAAAAAAAACACCCTTTCATCAATAGGGAAATGACTCAGTAAGGAAATGACACAAAGAAACTTCAACACATCTCTTTAGATGAATGCAGACAGATATCTATTCATTCAGAAACGCTAGGTGTGGTAGCCTCCCCATCTTGAATCCAATCTAAACAACAGCTTCTTGTAATGTTACCAAATAAGGTAACACAGTGGAGAAGTCCCAATAAACAGCTATGTCATTCAGCTGTCTTTCTTTCAATAGCGTCTGCACATCAGGGTGGGAGGGAGATTACTCAGTTCCAGACACTCTGATATCATTTTGCTCTAACTTGTTTGCAGCAACAGTTAATCAGAGAGATCAAGAAGTTTGTTCAGTCCCAAAACCTTTAATGTACGAGACAGACCACCACCCTACATGCCTTCTTCAAAATGTACAGTTTAATCATGCAGGATCTCAGTTTACAAGGCAGAGAGGACACACATATTCTAAACATACTTAGCAGAGTGCTCATAGCCCAGCTGGAAAGGGTGTGGGGGAGCCAGGAAGGTGGAATTCTGCGGAAGGGGTAGAGTATGAACAAATGTTGAGCCTCTTTGGATGTACTTACATAAGCTACCTGCTGGGAGAAAACATGTCTCTGAACAGTTGTTTTCCCACACTCCCAACCTATTATGACCAATATGCGGAGTGCCACTAGGATAAAGTTAAAAACAGGCAGAGAGAACCAAACAAGCAGGTGCTGTGACATGCTGATTCACACCTTAAAAAATAAAAATCCTTAGTGACTCCGGTAAATCAATCAATCAATCATCAGCAGCATGGATTTGCTATAAATTTTGCTGAGGGAGGGAAAATGAAGTCCTGTGTGGAGGCTGCCACCTAGGCACGCCTCCGAGCCGGCCCTTCCTTGGGGCTGTTGAAAGCCTTCTAATCCTGGCTTCCACCTGCCTGAATGCATCACAATTCACGTATAGGCTAGAGTCTATCTTTAGCTTCTCCACAGTGGGATATTTTAGGGAATGGCAGATTAAGACAAGGCAGTACAGTTTTTAGTACAGCCTTTAACAACAGCAACTAGCTCTCAGTATTGACAAGAACATAAAAAATGTGATTGTTGCTTTGCAGTCTTTATGATTAATTGGCTTTTGTTAAGAGATGAAGGAAGAATGTTTCCAGCAAAATAATAGAGAGGCTCTTGTCTATAAAATTTCATTGTTCTATGTCAGAATAATTTATCATTTGTTTGAACAAGAGGATCTAAGCTTCAGAAAGAAACACAGGAAAAGATGGGTTGAATGATGTAAATGTGCTGTACTTAATGTTGCGATTGCACATAAAGTCAAAGTACAGCTGGTGCAGAAATGCCTGTGTGAAACAAAAAGAGGCTGAAGAGACTATTTTTAGATCTGGATTAGTTTTATGCTAGGGTTCAGGATTGCAAGCAAGGAGTTTGATTTGGATTCAGATTCAATGGCTATGAAATTTGACATTCTTAGGCCATTTTGTCCTTAAAACTTGGAATTTTTGTGACATCAGCTTTCCTCTAAGATTTCTGCCATTTTGGGCCACAGCTTCATATGAAACAGAGTTGTATGCAGTTTTATATCTGTTCTGAAATCCAAACTTTCAGGGATGTCTTTGGGTTTAGTAATTCAATCTGGAAAACTTGAAGCTCTCATGGTTCAGACTTGCAGATCTAGTGTTATCACTGGACTGGTTCACTCATCTGCATCACTCTTTACCTCTGTTTAGAAGGGATCCTCAATGCATCCATGCTACCCTTTTGATATGAAAGCAAGATCTGCCTGCCCTGTCAACTTCTATTTGACAGAGCATCTTCAAACATGTGGGAGCCATGTAAGAAAAGTGTGAGGAGGTTGGGTGGGTCACAGGAAGAGCGACGAGTTTAGAGGAGTAGTCAGCAAGCTGTGACCAGGGTTTACAGAAACCTGTAAATGCAAAAATTTCAATGAAGTTTAGTTGGTGACTGGTTCTAGAAATGAGAAGATTTAGCGTGCACTTTTTATCAAGTAATTCTATGCTATCCATAAAGACAAACGAGAAGTCTAGTGGCACTTAAAGACTAACATATGTATTTATGGCATGAGCTTTCATGAGAGAAAATTGCACTTTGAACTACAAGTTTTCCATCTTCAAGAGTCTGATGAAGTGGGATTTTCTCCCATGAAAGCTCATGCCATAAATAATTTGTTAGTCAATAAGTGCCACTAGACTCCTTGTTTGTTCTGCTGAATTATACTGACAGGGTTACTACTTTGGAACTTACCCCATTCATGTTAGTGATACTATTGATTAGGTGGAGATGGCCACTGTGGTCTATCTAAGTCAAGGGGTCCCAAACTTTTTGAGTATGAGGACCCCTTTTTAACAATAAAAAAAAATAGTGAACCTCCAAATGGTAATAGTTGTTATTGCGGACTAACTGCAGGCAGCAGTGCAGCAGGAGGGCAGTGGAGGACCTAGCCCCTGCCTGTTCCCAAGGGGTGAGGACATGTCCAGGGTGTGGCTGTTCACAGCAGGCAAATACAATTCATTTAGAGCAGAAGTGTCAAATTCATCCAATGTGGGGGGCCACATTGGAAGGCAGGGCACCTGTCACAGGCCATGTGTCCATATGGGGTCCCCAACCCTTTCCACCTCCATTTTCGGAGTGGACGGGCTCCCCTTTCCTCTCCTCAATCCCACAGGCTCTTCCATACCTTCCCTTTTCTCTTCCCTTTGTGCCCCGTTTCCCAATGCTGGCTCCTTGCCCCCCCCCTTACTTCTCTTCCCCTTCCCTTTCCATTTCTTCCACCTCCTGGTGACAGGCAAAAAATCAGTTTCAGTCACAGGCATCCAGGCTGGGCTCCTGCCTCCCCCCTCCAGCCCTGGCTCATTCACTGTCAGTCATTCAGAATGCTGGCTTATGATTGGCTCAGTCCCAGGTAGTCTTTGATTGGCTTGCTCCCACGTGGGCCCCAGCTATTTTTTCCTTTTTTATTTGTGATTTCTGCAATGTGCTATCAATCAAATTAGCATGCTGACTGACTGACTAACAGTTAACAGTTGGGATGAGGAGCAATGTGGTGGCTCTCCAGAGCTGGCCTAGCCTGCTGTGACTGAGACACTGATTAATTGGCAGACCACAGTAGAGAGAAGCTGGGATTGGCTGGAGGACATCCATTGTTCCCCTTTGCTGTGACTTGGATCAAGTGAGTGAGTCAGAAGCATGCCTAGCTCTCCTGTGCCAGGAGCCTCTCTTTGGAGTTTGCTGCTATAGACAGCTTCCAGGCACAGCCCACGTGGCAAGCTTCTGTCGACCAGATCAGCGCCCTTGGTGGGCCGGATCTGCCCTCGTGAGCCTCTGATTTAGAGCCCTATCCAACATGGATCGCTAGACAGCGGCAGCTGGGGCCGGCTGTATTCATGGACCCCTTGCAATAACTCAGCAGATCCTCAAGGGTTCTCAGATCATGGGTTGGGAACCACTGATCTAAGTCAAACTGTATTCTTACTTACACTGCTGCAGATCCAAAGTAATTCCATTGACTTATTCAGGTACTCCAGATTTACACTGGCATGAGAGAAATAAGGTACAATATAATCTTTCCTTCAAATTTCCAATAGGAAAAATAATTTACTTTTTAGGATGCCGTTTCTCATACATTTGCTAACAGCAGTGCTCAAACAAGTGAATAACAGATTAAAGATACAAAGAGAAACTGTTGAATTAGAATTTATATGGAAATTTGACCTCTTCAGGACTAAATAAGGACTTTGGATTTTCTTCTCATTACAACTGGTGATCTGACCTCATCTTCCTCTGTATGCTGTTCCCCAGTGTTTGAATCTTAACAACTGCTTTTATTTGCTGTTACATTTCGATATGATCCTGTGACTTACACTTCCCTGCATTTATTTTCCTCCCATTCTGTAACTTCCCTCATCTTCAAAGCATCTGACAAAGTGGGATTTTCTCCCATGAAAGATAATAGGAAACATAAATTTGTTAATCTTCAAAAGTGCCATGGGACTTCTTGTTTATTTCTCTTATACTTTCTCATGTCATGATTGAGGGGATTTTTTATAAAGTTCTTCTGTTTTGGAGCTTTCAGAGAGCAGAGAAATTATGTTTTATGTTCTGAAAATATTTTCACACTGTTGTGTGCTTAGATAAGTCAAAAATCAGCTTTGACTTTAAATAAGGTCTTTGTCCATAATGAGGAGAATGCTTTATCTTATCTGAAGAAATAATGGATGTATGGCCATTTGAAAATCAGATATTAATCGCATGCTAGGACATGCTGCAACCTCACCCTCACCTCACATACATACGCACAAGTATTTAAACATGCACCACAAATTAGATTATTCTTACAGGGCACCATGGGCTTCAGCGCAGAAGAGTACCCAAAATTTTCATCCTGTTCTTAACTTATTCTGTGCTATCCAAGCTTTGGGGGAGTTTGGGAATTTTGCAGACAACAAGTTTACTCATCAGACTGCCTCTACCTCCTACCTCTAGTCAACGCAGAGAACAAGAATGTGCACCATATACAGGGAGAAAAAATAAGACAGTACAGAGGTAACCGGTGAAATTGTATGGCTTCTTTTATATGGGAAGACAAACTAGATGATGTAGACTACATGTAGTAATCCCTTTTTACCTCAAAATCTATGACTTGAAATGGACTGAAGTTGTTTATTATCACAAGTTCCAGTCAAATAAGCTTAATTTTTATAATTAAGTGAATCTAGTTGCACACATTTTGAACAGTTGCCATTATTGCTACTGAAAATGTGAGCTGGGAACCTTCATATCCTAAAAAGGAACAGGAATGATACTTGTGAGAGGTGATGTAACTGGAGGGTGGGGAGTATATTTGGAATAGCCAATACTGCTATGGTAGATGATGCATCATCTTGACCAGTGAGAGCGCTAAGGGAAGGAAATTAGGGTGTGACTCCAACTGTTTGGTTGCCATATGCAAATTTTATAGCTCAGCTTTCATGAATAAGAAATCATGTGCATGAGTTAAGCATTATAAATTTTTTACAAGTTTGTTCAAGCAGCAGACTTCCTGTAGTGGGGCATTAAGAAAGAGAGTAGATTTGAGAACTAGATTTGCCTATATATGGATTATATATAAAATGGATATATATAAAAGAAATATTAAACACACACTTTTTCTAAACCCTGCCTGCATCCTACACTGACAGAGCTGAATTGTTTGTTTTGTTTGCTGTTGGCTTGACTCCCCCAACCATTCCTCTTCTGAGAATCAAGATGTTCTCATTCTGGTAAGAGTAGTTTTTATTTAGGGAAGCAGAGCAGAACTCTGGAGTTCTGGAATACAGGTAACAGGATACCTGTTTTATCAACTTATGTAATATTGCAATGTAATTTATCCTGTTGTGTATAATGACACATTAATTATGGTGACTTAAATTAACATAACTAGATATTCTCTAGAATTAGCACTTTTATTGTATTAATCAATGATGGTTTTGGACCTGTTTTGATATATTAGACACCTTAGAAAATTGTGGCACTCTACCTAGGTATGTGGGGGTTTGTTTTGTTTTAGCCCACCACTTCCAGAGTTTCTAAGACTACTTCCAGAAATTTTGGTTAAATTTTCAATTTCTGGACCACTTGATTTGAATCAGAGAGGGTATGTCTACACTTACAATTAATTTGTATTAGTGAGGATTAATTAAATTAATGCATCGGTACACTGGCTTTCATTAATTCAAACTATGGAATTACTTAGTTCAAATTAATGAAAACCTACTTTGAAGTTATAAAACCTCACTTAACTTCCAAGTAAGGGTTAATTTGAACTTATTAATTCAAATTAAACCAGTGTAGCTGTGTTAATTTGAACTACCCATTAGTTTGGATTAATGCTTTTTGACCTTCTTCCTTTTAGGGTGCCTTCCTCTTTCTATATATTGGGTGGGGCATGGCCCTTCTTGGGTGCCATCTTGCCACACCTCCCATGGTGCCCCTCTCCTAAGCCAAACTAGCAAGTCGTGTCCATGGACATGCTAGTTTGAGTTGGTTTTCCCAATGGGGCCATGTTAGTTCAAATTAACTTAATTTGAACTAATCATTATTAGGTTGAGTTAATTAGTTCAAATTAAATTAACTTGAACTAACTTTCTAAGTGTAGACATAGCCTAAAATACTAAAGATAGAACCAAACAAACAAAGCAGTGGATATTGACATTAGTACCATGTTGTTGTCTCTGTTCCCGCAGTTATAGAGGACAGGGATTCAACTGTTTCAGTCTTTGAATTATGGGCAGCTTTTGTCTCCTGAGCAGTACTGTGTAAATTTTATATGCATCATTGGTGTTCATGTTGTACCCTTCCAGGGATTTACTTAATTTCCCTATTATGAAGGGCAGTGTATCAAAATTTTACACGTTCCCTTTCGAAAAGGGAGAAAAGAAATGTACTGACCAAGCACTGCAGAGCTTTGCTCATGGCCACATCTGTACATACTCTTCTCCTGAACTACTGGGGTGTCATGTAGGAAGTAAGGTTGGGAAATCCTTCTGATCCTTATGCTCAGTAAGGAAAGCAGACTCTTTACTGCTCCCTGGACAGATGACTAGGCAGACTAAATGCTCCAGGCTAAACACTGACCTCCTCCTTGTAAAGGGCAATACTGTCATTGGCTTCCCCCAATTCCACACTTTACCTCCCCAGAATAAGGTGCAAAGGAGAGGTAACACTTGTCCAACCAGCACTACTTGTAGATTTAGAGTAAGAAATCTAGCAGCAGTGTACATACACTGATTGTTCCCTGGATCTTTCTCCTTCCCACCCTAACATGTCTCTACATCCCTGAACAATAAATCATAATATGTTTCTTGGGGAATAAAAGAGATTGGCAGTCTGCAAGGCATGATGGGAAAAAAAGGCCCCGATTCTTCCTTTAAGTACATCTGATTTTCCATCTTCCACCAAAAGCAACATTATCAGCTCAATTTTGTTAAACTGATTAGTATATGTTTCTACCTGTATGTTGTTTATAAGGGTATTTTCAGCAAGGAATGCACAGTATGGGAATTTTAGCTGCTTGTTGAAACTATAGCAGTTGCAAACAGAGAGAAATTTGATTTCCCCCCCCATTTTTAAGGCAATAAGGGACATACACTTTGAGGCAGAATTTGGCCTTAATTCTTAGCTAGTGCTGAGAATTTTATCTAGTGAAAAAAACATGCATTAAGGACTTCAATAGAATAGATTATTTTTAACCGAGTCTCTCGTATTCATAGAAAAATATTTTTTTTAAATTGCTCACAAAAGTTATAATCACTGAAGAAAGCATACAAGCAAGTAGATTAAACTTTGTTACTGCGCTGGTGAAAATAACTTAAATAAATACAAGCAAGTAGATTAAACTTTGTTACTGCACTGGTCTCAGTTTGCAGCTCATATGAAATTATATCACACGTTGAGAGCTAAACTACAGGGAAACATTTAAAAATACATCTTTATTATGTCATATTTCAAAGAACAGATTGTTGCCCCCTCCCTTTCTTTTAAGACAACAAGCTTAATTTATACCTTAGCTGGTATAAATTGTCATTGATGTTAACAGAACTATGCCAGTTTACACAGGCTGAGGATCTGGAATTATTTAAGCTCCCAGGTCAGTAAGGAAACCATTCATGAAAACATCCCTATTCAGGAAAGCAATTAAACACATGTTCGGTTCCCATTGAAGTCAATAATACATAAGGACTTGCTGAAGTGGGGCCTATCAGAACATATGTGCAGTCTTGAAAGTTGTAAATGTTATATTTTTTAAACAAAATACGAACAAAGGCAACAAGCCGGACTGTTATTGTAGCCCCCAAAGTGCTAAATTTTTGATTATGCAATTCCACAGTGAAAGTTGATGAAAGCATAGACAGCTAGAATAGAGCAATTCACTGGCTAGTGTCTAAGGCAATAGTGACCAATATACACTACCGGAAATACTCGTTATCGCTCTGCAGTCCCAGTTCTACAAGGAATGGTGGGGGGCTTTTCAAGACTGCCCTCCACAAGGAGCCCTACTGAAGTCAAAGTGGTTGGGGCTATCCATGTGGAGTTCTCTGCAGGATCAGGACCTATAATGATAATACCTAATGGAGAATCTCCTTTAAGTGGAATAGTGTGGCTTTAGAACAGTATTCAATTCTATTCTTTTAAACATCTTTATATAGTATCCCTTTCCACAGGGTTAACAGTGTCCCATGGAAAATTATAATTTTTCAAACAACCTTTCCCTTGATTACAGTCTTCCCCCTTGGTGAGGGGGTGGTGGTATATCATGAGATTCCCTGCCAATAGTGTTTCATGGGAGACCTCCACCTGGGAAGCTCAATCCATGAAGGAGAATAGGAACCCTTAAGGAAACCAACTAATACACTCCAAAGGCTCTGTACTGACATTCAATTAAAAGTATTTTATTTTTAGTTGAAGTATTTCTGGGTTAAGCTGTTTGATTTTTCTTTGAAAAGTCAAAAAGTTCCACAGACAATGGACATTTTTCAAGGAAAAAAATCATTAAATTGAAAACTCAATTTTCCATTGAAAAACAGTTTTGACAGAAACTTTTTGACCAGCCCTGTTCTATCCAAGTTGTTGCTGTGAAGTTCTGAGTGACTTTTGTCAGCAGTCAAGTGTGACAGCTATCAAGTCTTCGGTAACAAGTTTTGTTAACAATTGCAAGAATGCATGCCTGCCTCTGCTTACATTGCTAGTCATGTGGTCAAAGAACCACAGAACTTTGAACTCAAGACTTTGCGGGCATGTATGAAAGACCTTTTCATTTGAATTACTTGCTTTAAGCTAATGTTATTTGTCACTCACATCTTCACTTGTATCCTCTGATGATCTTATGTCAGTTTATCATGAATTATGAATTATTATTAACAGAACTGTTGCCTTCCTCTTCAGATCTTTAAACAAGTACAATAAATTATATAGATTTAAAACATGTATAATTACCATAAAATTAAAAAACAAATTATTTTAGCATATAAAATAAACAAGTACTTGTTTGACATAACAACCACAGCCCATGCTGGAAACCGGTGTCTGATATTACAAGAGATTTATTTTTCATATCTCTCTCTTCTTACTATTGTATATTCTAGTTACGGAGCTTGATATTAAATTACACACAGTTTTAAACACATAGCTTTGTGGGCTATAATGTTCTGCCACCACATTGCACATGCTGAAGTAAACACCATACATGTGGTACTCATTTCACATATATTTCAGTTGCTGATCTGTGGTTACTGTCATTCGTTCAAGATAACAAACACAAAATTATGGAGAGCAATGTGGTGCAAAGTAGCCTGGGAGTTATCCATGGAGCACGTCTTTTCTATCTGGAGTTGTAATCCAGCTCACAAGAATGCCTTTCATGTATGAAAAAAGAGGTTATTATCCTATCAGTATACAATCTGTTAATAACAAACATCAGGAGAGAGCAATTCATTTGGCTTGACAGCTTTGCTGAACAGGCCTAGAAACTGTTCTGAGCAGAGAAATACACTATGAAACAACGTTATTTATTTCAAAGACAGAGAGGGGGCTTCCGTTTCTGGAACGGTGAATTATTTTTTAGCCAAACACAATAAATTTCCCCAAATATTGTTTTACCTAGTGTGATAGATAGTGCCTTGAACTCTTCCCGAAAAGGGGTGTTTTGGTTCCATGTTGTGACATACAGGTCCTAAAATTAAATAAACAAACAAACAAACAAAGAAATAAACAAGGAGTCTTGTGGCGTTTAAAGACTAACAGATTTACTTATTGCATGAGCTTTTGTGGGACAAAATCCCACTTCATCAGATGCTTCGAAAAGGGGGAACAGAATGGGATGAAAATAAATGTAAGGGAGTGGAAGGCATGGGATCAGATCATACTGCAACAGCAAATCAGGGCATTTGTTAAAATTCAAATCCTGGGAAACAGTGCACAGAGGAGAGTGAAGTCAAATTACTAGTTGTAATGGGAAAAGAAGCCATAGTCATGATTCAATCCTGCTTTCACACAATCTAATTTGAATATTAATTCAATTTCAGCTGTTTCTTTTTGAAGTCCTGATGTCCCATTGATTTTCTTGAGCACCATCATTAACAAATCATCAATGGAGTGATTAGAAAGATGGAAGTGCTCAGCAACTGTTTGTATGTGTGTGTGTGAGTGTCGTCAGAAACTGTGCTAACTATTCTGGCACCCCCCTGCAGCTCAGCAGATACCAGCACAGACGAGTCATGTAATAGCGCAGTGCAATGGCACGGTCCCCATTTTGGCACCCATCAAATGTCTGAGCCCCCCTGGAATGCTTACTGGGCTTACTGCATTACGCTGGCCCTGTGTGTTGTGATTTCTGATGTCAGTTTTGTGCCCATTTATTCTTTTGTGCAGAGACTGTCCTGTTTGTCCAAAGACAGAGTGGCAACTCTGGCATATGATGACATAAATCACATTAGTGGATGAGAAGGTGAATTAGCCTTTGATGGAGTAGCTGGCTTGATTAGGTCCTATGATGGTGTCTTTTGTGCAGACATGTGGACAAAGTTGGCAGCGTGGTTTATGGCACGGGTATGAGCCTGTTCTTATGTTTCTGTTGTTATGTCTGTAGTTGCTGGTAAGTATCTGTTTAAGGTAAGGCGGCTGTCTGTAGGCAAGCAGAGGTCTCCCCCAAGGCTAGAGAGAGTGAGGGATCATCTTTTAAAATAGGCTGTAGGTTCTTAATGATCTGTTGTAGAGGTCTGACTTGGGGGTTGTATGTGGTGACTAGTGGTGTTCTGTTGTTTTCTTTTTGGGGCCTTTCCTGTAGTAGTTGACTGCAGGGCACCTGTCTGGCTCTGTCAATCTGTTTCTTTACTTAAATGTTGCCCGGTGTAAAAACATGATCGTTGGAGCGTAAATGGATGTAGCTGTGCTCAACCTGCAGACATGCTGGGCTACAGCAGCATCCTAAAGCCTGTTTGTGCATGGCAGGGCTCCACAAACTGCCATGTTGAGCCTTGAAGCAATCGAAAGTTCCTCTGGGTATGGTCAGGCTCCCTCCAAGCAGCAATGCTGAGCTGCAACATAGTCTGGAAGCTGCCTGAGTAGGGCAGGGCTCCTCACGCAGTGAGGTTGGGTACCACAATCCTCGTGAGGCCTCTCTGTATCTGACGGTGCTGCTCAAGATGTAGTTTTGAACAGCAGCGTAGTCCTGGAGCCCCTCGACATACAGCAGGATTCCCTGAACAGCAGTATTGAATGCAGCTCTGGACCTGATTTAAGCACATATTTGAATCCTATCAGTTATGCCCACAAATATTTCTCCTGCAACACTGTGCAAAAATGAATTTGCCCTCTGTGCTTTTCCTTCTCCCCACATGTGAATACCTCATTTGACACAATCTATGCCTCTTATGAATAAACCTGGAAAAAATAAATTACAAACAGGGCCAGCGCAAGGTTTTTTTGGCACCCAAGGCAAACTGTTATTTTGGTGCTCTGCCCCCAGCCCTGAGCCAGTCAAACTGCTGGCTGCTCCTGCCCCCTCCCTGACTCCTTCTAGCCTCCGCCATCCTTGCTGGGATCCAGCTCCAGCTGGGAGCAGCACCACCGCCGGGATCCAGCCATTGGTGAGGAGCGATGCTGTTACCACTGGGATCCTACCCTGTCTGGGAATCTGACCCTGAGAAGGGAGTGATGCCAGCAGCCGCCAGGGTCTGACCATGGGCAGGGGTCTGGCCCCAGCCAGGGAGCAGCACCACTGCCAGGGTCCAGGCCTGGCCTGGAAGCGCCACTGCCACTGGGGTCCAGCCCTGGCCAGGGGGACAGAACCAACCTCTCCCCATCCTTCCTGGCTTTGAAACACAGCTTCCTGCCTTGCTCCACCCGAGGCTACGTGCCTGAGAGAAGCAAGGTGGGATAGGCTTGCTGGCCCCAGCCCAGTCCTTGGAGCCCCTAAGGATTGGCACCTTAGGCAACTGCCTAGGTCACCTCTATGGAAGGACCAGCCCCGAATACAAAATTTCAAACTTATTGTATTTATTTTATGCACGGGGAGGGCAATAAGATACTGTTTCTTTATTTTGCTTTCCATTGTTATTGATTGATTTACAGTAGCACTGAAAGCCCCAAAGCAAGATCAGGAGGTCACTGTGTTTAAGCAGCTTGCAGAGACACAGTAAGACAGAGGTCCCCAAACTTTTTGACCTGAGGGCCGAACCTGTTTTCATTTAATTACTTGTGGGCCAGACCTCCAACTTCCTGCCTGCCTGCTGACTCCCCGGCCCCCTTCCACGACCCGCCTGCTGAGCCCTGACCCCATGGGCCCCTTTTCGAACCCATCTTCCTGCCAGCTCCCTCAGCCTCCAGGCCCTTCCTCGCCAACTCCCTTACCCCTGGCCCCCTTCCCTTCCCGTGTGCCTCCTCCCGACTGCCCAGGGCCTCTTTCCTGACCCACCAAGTGGCTCCCTGACCCGCTGGGCCCTTCCCCAACCAATCTGCCAGGTCCCCGATCTGCCTGCTTACTGGCTGTCTGACCCCCTGGGACCTTCCCTGACCTGCCTGCCAGGTCCCTGACACCCCCAGGCTCCTTCCCCATTGTCTCCCTGACCCCCTGGGCCCCCTTCCCCCTTACCTGACTGAGCTGCTCCTCCTCTGAGCCATTCATCTGAGCATGCTCAGGGCAGGAGATTTGAAAACTCCCCAGCCTGGCCGCAGCTCCCTGCTGGCCAGATGACAGTGCTTTCTGGGCCAGATATGGCCTGCAGTCTGTAGTTTGGAGAGCACCTACAGTAAGATTTTCTCAGACACACCCTGTACTGAAGATCTTGTGGCCTTAATTGACAAAAGGCAGGAGGAGAAAAAGAGACTTGTCCAGGGCTATATAATAGATCAATAGGAGAGATGAGATTAGAAGCAATTTTATCTGAATCAGTTTTAACCACTGGACCTTGCTGCCTCTCAAAGCTTTTATACCTAAAAGGCCATGAGGTAAATATCTAATGTTAAAGATGAGCACAGACTTAAAAATTCCATTGTTTCTTGTGCATTTGAAGGCCAAACCACATTTCTACCCTAAAAATCTGTCATCCCCCAATTCTTATGAACAAACTCTTACAGTTGTGCAATAAATATGTCCCACCTACCTACTATTTTATGAGTGTGACTAACTCCTGAAATGAGCCCTTAGTGAATTGGGGCCTAGCAAAGTTCATTATTTTTTCACTACTACACTGTAAAATACATAATAGGTTCCTGTCCATGTTATTTATGCTTTCAAATTTGATGTAATATTTTCAAAGACATTAGGTGAAATGTTGAAGAAGAACCAAATTTAACAATCTCAGTGTTCTAGTTATGAAATACGTGCTAGCGTCATGAGGCAATGCAGTGAATCAGCAACACAATTAATGCTCTATTGATCTGTTACCATCATTACTTTGTAGACAGACTGACTATGGGTTATTTTCATTGTAAACATTTACTCACACATCATTATTATTTATTTATTTGTTTGTTTATTTAACTGTACTGAGTGCTGGTCAAAGATGCTGGGTTGGCAGGCTGATGTCCTCTGTTTATCTAAAAGAGCAGTAAAACAACAGCAGGCAACAGTCTTAAGTTTCCCCAAACTCTATCATGAATGGTACTTCAGTCATTAGCTGAAGGGATAGGGATAAGAGATTAGTGCGTCAGACAGTACTCCTCTGACTCCCCCAGTTGTGGAGGGACTTGGTTATGTCTGCTGAACGCCAGACAGACACTACCACATGGTTTCACAAAGGCCACTGCACAGCCATCACATTTAGTAATAAGTTTCCTTTCCATTGAATCTGAGTCAGTTTTGAACTAGTCATCTAGAGGTGAGACACTATCCGAATGGCAATTCTCTATTGGATTTCTGTCTCCAGTGTTGTAGTTCATGAATATTATGTACACACACATACTGTGGTCCACATTCTCAAAAAGATTACCGGTACATTGACCCTTGCTGTGAGCTAGTGACTTAATATAGGTGTAGATGCACACACTCACTTTTCCATGCTCAAAGTGGTGAATCACACACCTCACTATCCAATATGCATGCACAAACCTGGGTGAGGAGAGGGCATAATTAGACACAAACAGCTGTGCCTGCACATTTTGTGCATGCATATGGGGAGCCTGATGAAAATAATGGCATTAATTTGAAAGCTTAGGTAATTAGGAAGGATTTGGGAGGAATCTGCACTTCTGTGAGAAAACGGTCACCACCAAACACCCATAAATATATATGCCTACCTCAAATATGAGAGTGACATGAACTAGGAGAGTCATGCTGGCTCGGACGTACCCGGATTAACAAGGTCCGCGCCAGATGTTGGGGAACCAGGACAATCTGACGATAAGTGGGCTACTGGAACAAACCATGCATGGACGAGACAAGAGACCCTGGAATTGATGGAATGCTACTACAACCGTAGACCTAATGAGAGGGGATATATGAAATGTATGAGGGAACTATGGATGGACAAAAGACCTACATCCACACTAACTGAGAAACAGCTAGTTACCCAACGCTTCAACATAGTAAAGAGGCAGCTGCTCTCACAACTGGAGAGAGACCAACTCCACATTACATCCCGGACTCAAGAAGAAGACCCAGAAGAACAACTAGACGTGCAGCCAACACCTGAAGCTGGAACTTCACTGCCACCCCCTCCATTACAGAGCACAGCAGCTGGTATGAGGCATAAGATCATGGATAAACTAGCTACAGTCAACCCTCAAGACCGATTACCAAGGCTCGTTGGAGAAGTACCATCAGCTAGTATGCTAGAAGATGCCAATAGAGCCCTAATGACAATTCCTACTACCACCATCACTGAAACCAATGAACTGGTATACGCTACAGCCTCTGTAATCCTGGAGATGCTTGGCTTACATGATCAAGAAGAACAGAAGTACATACCCCCCCTGGAAAATTAGGTTGGAGGATAAGATCAAAGCAACCCGGAGAGAAGTTAGCCAGCTGGTGGAACTACAGAAGGGTGTAGAGATTAAGGATAAGACTCAGCTACTGAAAAAATATGAGGGCCTGACTCCATCTGAAGCCCTAGAGACTGCTAAGCAAAGGCTCACAGCACTGGCCACCAGGCTAAGGAGATACACTAGAGAAGCAGAGGCCAAAAAGATAAATGCCCTGTTCTCCAAAGAACCATCCAAGGTATACTCCTAACTGCAGTGCAACAACACAATAACACCAGAGCCACCAACAGCAGAAACTGAACAGTACTGGAAGAACATATGGGAGAAAGAGATGACTCATAACACCAGTGCAAAGTGGCTTCAGGACCTGAGAACAGACCACAGCAATCTCCCAGAACAGGAACCAGTCACCATCACAGTAGCCGACATCCAACAGCGGGTCAAGAACATGAAGAGCTGGACAGCACCTGGCCCGGACATGATCCACACCTACTGGCTAAAGAAACTAACAGCAGTGCATGAACGCCTAGCAGCACAGATGAACCAGCTGCTAGCAGCAGGCTCCCACCCAGACTGGCTAACACAAGGAAGGACAGTGCTGATCATGAAAGAACCCCACAAGGGAAGAGCACCGTCCAACTACCGGCCAATAACCTGCCTCCCCACAACATGGAAAGTCCTATCAGGCATCATAGCCGCCAAGCTACAGGACCACATGGGCCAGTACCTGAGCACAGCTCAGAAGGGCATTGGGAACAACACCAGAGGCTCAAAACACCAGCTGCTCATAGATAGAGCAGTCGCCCAAGACTCGAGGTCTAGACAGACCAATCTGAGCACAGCCTGGATTGACTACAGGAAAGCCTACGACTCAATGCTGCACACATGGATCAGTGAATGTCTGGCGCTATACAAAGTCAACAGGACACTAAGGACCTTCCTCAAGAACTCAATGGGACTGTGGAAGACAACGCTGGAAGTCAACTCAAGATAGCTTGCACAAGTGGCCATCAAGTGCGGCATATACCAAGGTGATGCGCTGTTCCCGCTGCTGTTCTGCATTGGCTTGAACCCCCTCAGCCAGATAATCTCAAGGACTGGATACGGATACAAGTTCAAGAGTGGAACTACCATTAGCCACCTCCTCTACATGGATGACATCAAGCTGTATGCTAAGAATGAACGAGACATCAACTCGCTAATCCACCTGACATGGATCTACAGTGAGGATACTGAGATGTCATTCGGACTGGAGAAGTGTGGCCGGATGGTAGTAAAGAGAGGGAAGGTAGTCAAGACTGATGAGGTGGAACTCCCAATAGGCCACATAGCAGACATACAGACCAGCTACAAGTACCTTGGCATCCCACAGTCACATGGGACTCACGATGAGGAGGCAAGGAAGACAGCAACATCCAAGTACCACCAAAGGATAAGACAGGTCCTGAAGAGCCAGCTCAATGGGAAGAACAAAATCCATGCCATCAACAGGTACACCTTGCCAGTCATCAGATACCCTGCCGGTATAGTTAGCTGGCCAAAGTAGGACATGGAGGCTGCCGATGTGAAGACCCGGAAGCTCCTCACAATGTACAGAGGTTTCCACCCCAAGTCCAACACCCAGAGACTGTATGCCAGCCGGAAAGAAGGCAGGTGGGGTTTGGTGAGTGTCAAAGCCACTGTCCTGGATGAAACCCAGAGCATCGAGGAGTACATCAGTAAGATGGCACCCAAAGATGAGCTGCTGAGAGAATGCCTGAGGCAGCAGCAGACCTGGGAGGAAGATCAAGCAGATGAAGTGGCATGGCAAGACAAGACCCTGCATGGGATGTACCATCGACAGATAGCTGAGGTGGCTGACATTGGGAAATCCTACCAGTGGCTGGAAAGGGCTGGACTAAAAGACAGCACTGAGGCACTGA
>ML681963.1:29145159-29213731 GCA_007922195.1 Podocnemis expansa
AAATGGCCGTGCGTCGTGTGGCCATGCCACTTCTTATTTCGAAACAACCTCTGTTGTTTCGAAATAAGAACCCTGTGTAGACATACCCTGTGGGACTTCCAGATCCAGACAGACAGGCAGGTACTGGCCAATCAAGCAAACATCGTGGTAATAGACAAGAACCAGACAACAGCGGTGGTGATAGATGTAGCAGTGCCAAGTGACGGCAACATCAGGAAGAAGGAGTATGAGAAGCTGGAGAAGTACCAGGGCCTGAAGGAGGAGCTAGAGTGAATGTGGAAAGTAAAGGCCAAAGTGGTCCCAGTGGTGGTAGGAGCACTCGGGGCTGTGACTCCTAAGTTGGGAGAGTGGCTCCAACAGATCCCAGGAACAACATCAGAGTTCTCTGTCCAGAAGAGTGCAGTGCTAGGAACAGCTAAGATACTGCGCAGAACCCTCAAACTCCCAGGCCTCTGGTAGAGGACCCGAGGTTGAGGAAGACACATACCACCCATAGGGGTGAGAGGGGAATTCTATCTATCTATCTATCTATCTATCTATCTATCTATCTATCTATCTATC
This sequence comes from Podocnemis expansa, assembly GCA_007922195.1. Lineage (NCBI taxonomy): Eukaryota > Metazoa > Chordata > Testudines > Podocnemididae > Podocnemis > Podocnemis expansa. The sequence goes on from ML681963.1 coordinate 29,145,721, forward strand.
TATATTTTGTTGAGCAATTTGTGAGGTGGGCTTTCTGATATTTTTGTGGGAATTAAGGGTTTTTGATTCAAATGCAGAAAGAAAAACAACTTTTACAAGTTCACACAGAGGCAGATGGGTGGGGTAGAGCTTAAAGATCCCACGTTAGTCCAAAATCAATTGTGCTTTCAAAGGAAAACTCCCTTTTTTACGAATCCCACTGCGATTATACTATAAGTTTTCATTTGGATTTGATCCCAGACCTTACTTGCTGAGGCATCTGCAGCAAACATTTCTGCTGCTCATTGACATGTTAGCACTGTGGAGAATTGCCAAATCATGCACTCCCACGCTAATGCTTAGATCTTTGTATTGCAAACCAACTTCCCCCTTTAAATGCTATATAAATGGAAAATTCTGATGCTGACAGAGCTCTGAACAGAAGGGTCTGCAAAGGTTGGAAAAAAACAATTTAGAAAGTTACTCAGAAATGTGGTTTTGGATCAGGACGACTAGCATTAGTGGCACTTGAATTAAGAGGCTGCATGGGGCACAAAAGTGGAAGAGGCACTCAGATAAAGTTGGCAAGCTTTTCTGTACTTATCGTATACTTTGTTTTCAAGTACTCTAAAGACATGAGCTAATCTTCACAATGCCACTGCAGGACAAATTAAAATTATGATCCTCATGGTGTAGATGGGCAACTCAAGACAGTAGGAGATTAAGTGATGTATTCAAAGCCACACAGTGACTTGGTAGCAAAGTTTGGGTTATTATAAAACAGTTATTGGCTTGTACTATGCTACACTATAACACTTTCCAGAAACTTATGTTCATTCTATTAAACATAGTCAGAGAAAGCTGCATAGAAAATATCTACAGAATGGATTGTTTTTCCAGATAGTTATTCACATTAGGGAGAGGCAAGCAGTTGAATGTATATATACACAATTACAGAGACACGACCCCACACTCACTCTGTAAAACTGTTTTGGAACTTACAATTAATTAATGTCTTTCATTTAAATTGTCCCCAAATTCTTTGCAACATACCATGTATACCTGTGGCATCACTGAAGTACAGGCACCTCTGGGGTGGTTGCTGACAATTATTGGTGTCCTGTATCCTGCATACTAGTGAGAAAAGTGGAAATTTTTGTTTAAAGACACTAGGAAAATATCCTGCAAAAGGTGTAATTGTGCCAAAGATCTCTAACACTCAGGCACAGCAGATTGGACCATTTCTGTGTCTTAAAGTCTCATCAGGAAACTGCATGGTACTAAATTCATATGCCTTAACAAGGAGGGGGATTTGAACAAGAAATCCCAGGCACTGGCTTTAAACCTAATACTTAATCCACCAAGGGTACAACTAGACTGCAGTTAGCTGCCAGTGGCTGGCTTGGGTCAGTTGACTTCAGCTAATGGAGGTTAGGTAGTATGGACACTTGGGCTTAAGCTGTGGCCCAAACTCTGGGATCTCCCTCATTTCGTAGGGTTCTAGAGCCCAGACTCCAATCCATGACCAAACATCTACACCTTAGTTAAACAAGTCTATAAGTCCCATGAACCTGAGTCAGCTGGCACAGGCTAGTTGTGGGTGTCTAATTGCAGTGTAGTCATACTACGGGAAACCCCTCCAGCTAAAAATGTTCTGAAGCACTTTACCTCTTGGTTAAGTCAGACGTTCTCACTCACTATTTACTGTGTCCTAACTGAGATCTGTGGAAATTGGTGAGGACTGGAGAATAAAGACTTCAGGAGTTAGTCCGTTGATTGTATGTATAACGGTCTAATGAAATATTAATTTTGTGCTTATCACATTTTTTCTTATGCTAAATGCAGTGGCAAATGTTTCTTCCCTGGGGTATCTCAGGTATTAATATTCTTTTATGGAGGACCTTACTAAGACAAGAAGTGTTGTCCAGTGATTAGGATAATGAGCTAGTACTGTATTAGGAATTCCAGGCTCAATTCCTGCTCTAACATAAACTTCCTGTGTGACCTTAGCAATTTATTTAGCTTCTCTGTGCCTCAGATCCCCATCTGTAAAATTGGGGTGATATCACTTCTTTATCTTACAGTTGTATGCTAAAGTTATGTATGCAAAGATTATGAAATGTTGTGGGATCTACTGATTAAAATTGTTTTATGCAAGCTAGAAATTATTATTCCATTTTTATGTAGTTCTTTACACGAACATGGAAAACAGAAATTTGTCCAAGGGATATATGAAAACTTAGTAAGGATTAGCCCTGGACATATCCTACAAATTCACTCTGAACCATTGTTGTGAACCATTTCACTCACTTTCCACAAATATTTTTGCAGGGAGATTAGTTTAAAAAAAATTGTAAAGAAAGTGAAAGCATTGAAAACAGGTCTTCACACAAATATCTGCAATAGAAATCTTTGTGTAGCCACCTTAAAAGTTTTTTTATGTGTTTGTGTGTCATCCAATCAAAAAAAATGCAATTTAAGTGACCACACATGCAGCAAGTATAAAAAGAAATATAAATAAGCAGTCATTCTCTCTGCAACTTTCATGTTGAGTAATAACATCAACTCATAGCTTATGCTGAAATAGATTCACCTAATACAGTTCAAGCTCATGTGAAGTATTTAAAAATAGGATCAAGTTTTCATTAAAAAAATTCAAATTAGGAAGACAGTCAAACTTGAAATCTGTTCATTAATTAAACCAGAAAAAAAATGTTCACAGTAATAATTTGACCAGTTTTACTAAAGACCTCACTCATTATTTGTATGGTGTCAGCACTGTGTTAGGTGCTTCATTTAATTTGGCCTTTGGAGCATCTTATTAATACAGAACAAGTTTCAAATGAAAACCATTGTGTTTCTTTTGATATCTTGTCTGAAGCCTCCCCCCCCCCAACTGTTTGCTATAGCTCAGCATGCAGTGTTATTTCTTTCAACAATATAGGTCAATTTTAAAAACTCTTAACACTTGATATCTTATTTTCTTCCCTCATTTGCACTATTAACAACAACGATAAGTCTCCTGTTTGGATGATTGTCACTTGCAGTAATTATGCCATTATCTTTTGATTATCAGGCTTTGTCAAGGCTTGTATTATGGGACCAACGAGACAGGTGACCCAGTCAGGATAAAATAACAAATGACCCAAACCTTTGCAAAAAATTCAAATGAAGATGGAATTATTAAAAGAAAAGAAATATAAATGTTTATCTTTTTTCTATCCTGAATCAGAATCGTACAATCAAAATATTGTGGTGAAGAAAAAAAATAATAATGTAATGATTAATACATTATTTGTATACTGTAGCTGTGTTTTCTTTAGCTTATTTGGGCATTGTATCTTGTTTCCATATTTTATTGAAACTCCAATGTTTCAATGTTAGAAAAACAATACTTCAAAATAGGACAGTTTTGTCTACCACATTGTTTTCTCTCCATACACATAGACTCAGGTTTATGCCACCCTTCCTGCCATCTCTATACACAAATCTAAATGCTGTTTTTAAAATAAATAAATTACATAGCATATAGGCAAAATGGCATCCTTACCAACTCATTTGGCTCAGCATGAATAATTTGGCTTAGAATGTCTTTTTACTAAGACCATAGCCTATGTGGTGCTTTTCTTACTTTAAGCTTATACTCAATGGGCCTGATTCTCTTCACATTGGTTTTATGACAGTATTAACAGAGTGTGAGTTCACAGAGTTTGTGAGAAGTCAAGATCATGAAGCTCTGCAGACCAATGTGCTAATCCTCTTTGGAATGTTACCTCCTCCCATTTCAAACATCTGTATTTGTATTTAAGGTATAATAGAAAAAACAAACTGGGGACTACTTTTGCTTTCAAGGCTCACCAAAGACATTTTAAAGCCTCATCACCCCCAGAGGCCTCATTTTTCATCATACATTCAGGTATCAATCAGTTCTACAAATATATACTATATATATCATTTAGATTTCAGAAATTTTCATCTCAGCATTCTCCACTCATGGAATTAAACAAGCGAAATCATTTTTTTCCCTTGCAAGGCTAGGATCCCTCATATTAAAAACTGAAGCCACAGCATGGCAAGCTGTACATTTTCGTGTTTAATAAAAGGTAACAGAAATAAGGGTGTATATACAAATTACACTTTTATTATGATAACGTAACTATAGGTATGTCTACACAGTTCATGGCAATGAGCTTCCTAGCCCAAACTGACAGGCTTTGGTTAGTGGGGCTTCTGCCAGTGGTGATCTAAAAATAGCCGACTAGCTAGTGCTTTGAAGGTGCACCTTTGGCCGGAGCTCTGAAATGTAGGGAATGGGGTGGGCTTCAGAGCCCAAGCTACAAGTTCAGAGTGCCTTCTACACAGTTATTTTTAGAGTGCTAGTGTGAGCCCCATTAGACAGAGTCTGTCTGTGACCTCAGCTAGGAAACTTGCTGCTGTGGGCTGTGTAGACATATGATATCCTCTATGTATTTGCAAACTGAGATCCATTTAAAGAGATTGTATGTGACATTGGTTTGTACTTTCTTGAAATGCATTAAAAGATATGCCTTGCAACACTTAGAGAAGTTAGAGTGCTTTTCATATTCTTACTCTTAACAAAACAAATGCACCTTGCTGTGCATATGCTTTAATGGAACCAGCAGCTAATTGCTATCTTCAATAGGCTTTTTTCAATAATGGAATTTGGACACAATCGTTAATATGTTACATTACAAAAACTGACTGAAGAACTGCCTAGTTCATACTTTATACTGTCTATCTATATACATACACACATATACATATACACACATATAAAATTACATATAAAACATTATTAAGATTGTAAAGTATTACAAAATTAGAAAATGTCTGATTTAAATTTTCTGTGCATTTTTAAATCCCCCTTCCCCTTTGTGCAGATGCATTACACAGTCTTCAAATATATCATCACATTTTTTTTTTCTTCAGGACCCCTCTGTCATTCAGAGCACAGGATGGATAGAAATCCCTTAAGAAGCAGCAGGTTGTTACTTTGTTTTCTCCTCATTGTTCAATGTGTGGTCCTAGGTCCTATTCAGTGCACATGATTCAAACCCTACTCTGAAGATAGATTGCTTAATTCCCTCATAGACTTTTCTATGGTTTACATCATTAAAGTATCTGACTGTTTCACAAATATGGATTTATTTTAATAACAGCTCTGCAATATGGGCAGTTAATGTTATCCCATTTTTATAGATGGAGAAATGGAAAGAGAAAGATTAGGGTCTTTGGGTACCGTATTTAAGATACCTATGAGTTGACATTTCAGAGTACTTAGCATTATGCAGCATATTTTACTTTGTTTGTCCAAACAACTTTGCTCATTGACTTTGTGGCAGTTGTGAGTGTTCCTCAACCTGTCTGTAAATCAAATACCCAAAAAGCAAGTAACACACAGTTGGTGATCACTTGGGAAATGTTCAATTTAAGTGACTTGTCATGCATCACAGAGGAATTCTGTGGCGGAAGATCCTCCAGGCCCAAATTGATTAATCAGTATGCACTTGGTGAACTTGCACAGGGACCACATTTCATATTCAGTCAAAACAGACAACCTGTGATGGAAAATTTCAGCCCAAATTGCTGAAGTTTGGTGAAATTAGAAGCAACTGAAAACAAATTCCCATAACAATCATTACTACCAGTGTTGTCAATATATAATGAATAACCTCACTTTTCACTCTCAGAAAATGAGACTTCTGGCATTTTAAATCTTAAATTTTCAATATTTCAGTCTTTGCATTTGTTGTCTAGTTAGAAAGGAAGAAAGAATAAAGCACTTTGGTGAAAGTGAGGTAACTGCTAGGTAACATTAATGAGCTAAGAGTTGGAACCAAAATACTTTAGAGTGTTAATGATAAACGGATGAATCCAGGTGCTACAGACAACAGATACAGTTATATTATACACATAGTCTTCAAGAACTGGGACTGCAACCTTCATTTTTCAGATCCAAAAATACATTGCTGCCATTTGAGATAAATCAAAATACCATTAAAAAGCAATGTCCCAGGTTTTGGCTCAGTGTTTATGATCATTCAAGGTAGTAACATGGTGGAAGGCACTTCCTTACCATGCACTGGTTACCCATATTGCGGCTCACAGTTTTGGTTTTTAATTTTGGGAGGTTTGCTTTCTTCCACCTCCGTCTAAACTTTTATTTTATTTTATTTTATTTTATTTTATTTTATTTTATTGCTTTACTTGACAATTTTCCATCTAACAAAAATGTTTTTCTTTAAAAGAAAGTTTTTGTCCAAAAGTTTTTGAACTTAAATCTGCCCTTCAGAAATAAAACTACAACTAGGGCTGCCTTTGTGAATCAGGTTCTCCAAAAATACAACCCACTGATGTTGTTACATTCTATAAGCACTTATCTGGGCAACAAACGTTTGATAATGGGCTCATCTATCTAGCAGGGAAAGGACTGACATGATCCAATGGCTGAAAGCTGAAGCTAGACAACTTCAGACAGGAAATAAGGTGTAAATCATTAACACTAAAGGTAAATTACTGGTAATAATAAATTATTAATTGTACTAGGGATAGTGGAGGATTCTTCATCGCTGGTGATTTTAACACCAAAATTAGGGTTTGGTTTTGTTTTTTGTTAGATGACCAATTCCAGGAATTATTTTGGGGAAGTTGTTCTGCCTATGTTATAGAAGATGTCAGGCTAGATTATCACAATGGTCCCTTCTGGCCTTGGAATTTATAAATCTATTAATCTTCCTCCAATGCACAAAAAGACAATGAAAATCCATTCTCTATATTGAAATATTTGCCCCCAAAACCTACTAAAATTGTGGACCAGATCTTCCGCCCCACCTCTAACCCCTTTTCACTGCTCTTGTAATGCAAATAGGCAGTAAAGCTGCCAGATCACTCCAGCTGGGGATAACAAACAAGGAGTCTGGTGGCACTTTTAAAAGTGCCACCAGACTCCTTGTTTGGTTTGATGGACTAGACTAACATGGCCACTGCTTTGGAACCCAGCTGGGGATGTCTCCAGAAAAAGAGTGTCCCCAACTAGCACAGAGCAGTCAGAGTCAAATTCTATGCTACCCTCTTCTTTAACCCTTGCAATGGTGGCATCTCAGGAACAGGAAGGTAGTGTGGCCAGAATACTCTTGCCCTTGGGCTTGTTGACAGCCCCTGGGAGGTCATAACAGATGGCATACTTTAAGAAGCTCAAGGTTATTGGGCCAGCAGAAAAGCAAGTATGGAAACAGAGACAAACAACAGGCTTTTTCTGGCTCTCCATTGTTACACTTACTATCTGGCTTATCATCCTGAGGTAAGATTCTGTGGGTGAAATCCTGGGCCCACTGAAGAAGTCAATGGCAGAACTGCCATCATCTTAAATACAACCAATATTACACCCCCCTTTATTTAAAATAAATGCTCTCTCCATGAATGTGGCTTGTGTGACAACATGAATATTATTGCCAGATTGATTAAGTTGTGAGGGTGGTTTTGTAGGGTATGGACACCCATAACTGGAAAATAGATGGAGATCAGAGATTACCTTCACATAATATAGGCCACAAACGTGTCACGATTTATGACTCAGCCATAGTCTCTGTGCACAGTTGTCCCATTAGAACTATTTCAGTTAAAGGGTTTATTTCTTTATTTATTTATTTTTACCAATACAGCCCCCTAATGTGGACACAGTTATGGTGGTGTAAAGATGCCTCATACCATCATAGCTTATTTCCCTTCTTGAGGAAATTCAATCTCCTGAGTTTTTAATTACATTTTAAATCTTTCCAGAATCATTTGTCACATGAAATGTGGACTTTTTTCCACAGCAGCAATCCTACCCTCTTTGTGAATTATAAGCAGTACATAGAAGCAGGATTAAACCGCATGAAATGAATACCATAGTGTCTAATCTTCTACAGTGCATAACCTTGACCAATGGAGTTTGAATAATAACACTACTGTAGGGGAAAAAATTTCAATCTGTTTGGGGTGGAGACCAAAAATATCACTTCTAATTTTAAAAGTAAACAGTTTTGATCCATTTAATGAGTTTAAAATGGGTTCTTTCCCAGTAAGTGATTGTAGCAAATATATGTTTATCACAGTTTGACAGCAATAATAAACTGAAAGTTATGAAAAAAAAAGAGAGAGAGAAAGAAGCAAACTTTTTTCCATCTTATATGTTTGATTCAAGCCCATGTGAACTTCTCACAGCTTCCTTTCAGTGACAGACCTGATTAGCTCAGGGAAATGCAGGAGAGGAGAAGTTATGAGGGAGGGGTGCATGTATCCCACCCTTTCACCCTCAAAGGGAGAGGGGGTGCTTTGTCAAAAGAGCTTCCTTGCTCGCTGTCTGGAGGGCATATGAGTAAACAAGACCACAGTCACACAACTCGTGGGAAAGAAAACACAAAATGTTTGAAAACCTGGCACTTGGCAGTGTGAGATCCATCCTCACTACCGGAGGTTCAGGACGCAGGGGTCGGGAAACTGGGAGCTCTGAGCCCCCCACATGTAAAGAGAGATCATGACTTGAGGAAAAAGGCAAATAAATTAAATGGCAGTCATTTCCTGAATTGTTGTCTTTTTTTTTCTTTTCTTTTTTTTTTTTTTTTTAATGTGGATCAGAAAGACTTTTACTTACAGAAATCTTGACCTGAACAGGAAAGGTCTTGGCCAGTTGAATAAATGTACTGTAAATCCAGTGCTTTAAAAGTGTTTTATACAATTATTGTGGAAGGTGTTTTTGGTACTATGTCACAATCTCCCACCTAGAAGCCAGTTCTCTGGCAGTTGGGATTAATGTCATATTTAACATTCTGTTTTTAATATAGACAATTCTTCTACTTCAGATTTTCTAGAAATCCTACATGGAGAATGTTTTGCTTTTCAAAACAAGACTCAGGTGTTTGGCATAATTGCATACATAAGCAAGCTAAGTAACAATGTAGATCAGCATTTACAATGTGCTATATTTTGTGCCTAATCTTGTTTTTACTCATGGAAAACACCCAGGCAGGATCTGGCTCTATAGCTTCCATCTGTCAAAAAGATTTAGCAATTTCCTGGAAATTTTACATATATGATTCCATTAATTGTTCCGAGGAATAAGTGCTATCTTGGCTGTTGGAAAGGTAAAACTTAGAACAAACACTTGTACTTTGTGGGTAAAATCCTGACCCCATTGAAGTCAATAGCTTAACTTCTATTAGGTCCAGTGGAGCCAGAATTTCAGACAGTAGAGTCCAAGTATTGAAGTTACTGGTTATTTTTTACTGTATCTGAACGAAGCAAAACTCCTAGGGTGTATTCACACAGCACTTTTGTTTCAAAACGAGGTTGTTTGGAAACAAAAAAAAACATGTTCACACAATGCACAGTTGTTTCGAAACAACTTAAACCTGGTTTCTGGGTGAAACAACGTTGTTTCGCAACCGTTGTTTCGAAAAAACGCAGTGTGAACATGGTGTTTTGGAACAGTGTTCCAAAACAACATTGGACCCTCAGCACCCTGGCCAGGGAACAATTAGGACCCTGGCCAGGATGCTGAGGGCTGTCCCTCAGCCCCTGGTAGGAGGGGGTGAGCCGCTGCGGGGCGGCTCAGCCCCCCGCCAGAGCTGCCCCTCGACACTGCCGGCAGGTCAGGGGCTCAGCCCCGCACCCCCAACCCGCTGGCAGTGTCCGGGGAGCAGCCCAGCTGCAGGCTCAGCCCCGCGCCCCCGACCTGCCGGCGGTGTCCGAGGAGCAGCCCGGGCTGCAGGCTCAGCCCCGCGCCCCCGACCCGCTGGCAGTGTCAGGGGCAGCTCTGGTGGGGGGCTGAGCCACCCCAGCAGTGGCTCACCCCCAGGGGGCTGCAGCCCCCTGCAGCACCTAACGAAATAACATGTTCACACTGTGAACATGCTATTTCGTTTCCCGCTTTTTTCCCTATTTCGAAATGACTTTTTGCTAATTCGAATTAAGTCATTTTGAAATAAGGCGTTATTTTGAAACAAGTTGTTTCGACACAACTTTTTTCAGAATAACCATCTGTGTGTGAATACAGCCCTATTGACTAAAAGGAGTTTTATCTACTTATATCTGCAGTGAATTTGGCCCCAATATGCCAATTTAAGAGGATGGTATTTATTTCAGTGTCTAATAAACTTGAAAAATTTGTCTAAAATCAACAAAATGAAATTTAATAGAGAAAAGTGTGAAAAGCTACATTTGGGAAGGAAAAATTAAAAACACAAATGCAAAATTGGAATTACTGGCTAGAAAAGAGTACTGCTGAAAAGGATTTATGATTATAATGAATCATAATTTGAATATAAGACAACAATGTGATGCAATTTAAAAATGTTTAATGTCATACTGGGGTGTATAAACAGGAGTATCATACACAATGTATGAGAAGTAATTTTCTCATTCTCCTCGACACAAGTGAGTTCGCAAAAGTATTATAGGAAAGGAGTCCTATGGCAACAAAGTTATTTATCGCATGAGCTTTCTTGAAATTTCCCACAAAAGCTTGTGTGATAAATACATTTGTTAGTCTTTAAGTACCACATGACTCCTTGCTTAATTTGCTGAACTAGACTAACACAGCTACCCCTTTGGAACTTCTCAACAATATCGTGTACACTTTTGGGTGTCACATTTTAAGAAAGATATGGATAAATTGGATGGAGTCCAGAGGACAGCAATAACTATGACAAAATGTTCAGAAAATTTTACTGATGAACAGAGGTTAAAAGACCCTGGATATGTGTAATCTTTAGAAAAGAACTTATGGGAGATCTGATATCTAAAGGGCTTGAAATATGTCAAAGGTGATTATAAAGTATTTAATGTCCTCTGAGTATAGGGGGAAAAAATCATCTGAATCTGCAATAAGGGGGATTTAACTTAGCCCTAGGATGTGAAATCCTTGTTCTCCAAGGTTTTAAGAACAGGTTAGACAAACACCTGCCAAGGATGGTCTAGGTAGGATCCTGCTTCAGCATGGAAGACTGAAACAGATAATCTTTTGAACTCCTTTCCACCCTGAATTCCTATGAATCGGTACTGTGACTTTTGCCTATAGCATTGATTCTCGACCTTTTCAGTAACATGGCACAATTCCTCAGCAAACCTGCTTTTTCCAGCTGAATTGATTGTTCATAAACATCATATTTTCTTACATTTACTATGGTTACAATCTTATTAGAGAGCTTTGCAACACAATGGCTATGTCCACATGTACATGGTTAAAGTGATTTAATAAAATTGAAATAAAAAGTCATTAAATTGATTTAAGTTAAATTGATTTAAAAGGTCCATACCAAAAAATCCAAAATTGAAATAGCATTCCAGACACAGGACTTGCTATTTCAATTCAGGAGAAGGGCACCATGGGAGGCGTGGCAACATGGCCCCCTCACTGGGCCATGCCCCCAGCCAAACCCATAAAAGCAGGACCTGACCTCACCTCCCTGTCCATTCTGGCTAGCAGGAGACTGAAAGACACAGAGCATGGATGCTCCCCAGCTTCTCAGCCATTGCCGTGCTGTTGCTAGACCCACTGCTCACCTGTGGGGTGTCCTCCTGCAATGGGACACTCTGTTCTCAAACCCCGATGGTGCCCAGGCTGTGCACCAGGCTATCGTATCACTGGGCCTCAGAGCAGCCCTAGTTCCCCTTCCCCCGTCTGTGCCTCATTGCATCTGGGCACAGGAGCCCAGCACAGGCTGGTGGGAGTGGGTAGTGCTCGGAACATGGGGTGAAGACCAGTGGTGGAGGAAATCTCCAAATGAGCAGGGAGAGCTTCACCCACCTGGCTGCGGAACTCATCTCGCTCCTGTGCTGAAGGGACACCATCATGAGAACAGCTATCCCTGTCGACAAGAGAGTGGCCATAGCTCTCCAGAAGATGGCCACTCCTGAGTCGTACAAGTCCGTGGTGTACCTCTTCGGCATAGGAAGGTCCACCAATGGCAATGTGCTGCTACAGGTTGCCAGCGCCATCATCATGATGCTGCTGCCACACCTTGTGACCCAAGGATTGCTGCAGGACACCATTGCTGGCATGGCCACCTTTGGGTTTCCCAATTGCAATGGGACACTGGATGCTACACACATCCCTGTGAGAGCCCCGGAGTACCAAGCAGCCCAGTACCTGAACCAGAAAGGATACCACTCAGTTATTCTGCAGGCCTTATGGACCACCGGAGCATCTTTCAAAACTGCTTGTGGGATGGCCAGGGAGGGTGCATGATGTGAGGATCCTCCGTAACTCTTTCCTGTACCGGGAAATGGAGGCGGGCACCTTCTTCCCCCCACATAACATCACTGTCAGGGGAGCTGAGGTGCTTGTCCTCATTGTCGCCAATGCAGCCTATTCCCTCCACCCATGGCTCATGTGCCCATACACAGGGTCCCTCAATGCCAGCCGGCAGCTTTACAACCACTGTGTGAGCTGCTGCCACCAGGTGATCGAGCAGCTATTTTGCCGGCTGAAGGCATTATGGAGGTGCCTCCTTACACGCCTCCACCTTGCAGATCGACCACAGAGGTCATCAGTGCCTGCATGGCCCTGCATAACTTTTGTGAGCTGCAGGGGGGACTGTTGCCTGGGAGGCCGAGGCACTGCTCATCAGTGGCCAATACCAGCACCCTGCACCCATGGCCCTAAAGGTGCGAGCATCGCAAAGGGCAGCCACAGTTCACGACGTACTGATGAACCTTTTTGCTAATGAAGAGCTCTGAGGGCCAGACCTGCCCACCACACACCCCGTCTCCCCCATTCTGCCACAGCCAGCCCCCACCCATCCAACCGCACTGTGAACCACACCCAATAAAAACACTGACATGCACTAATATGTTATAACAAAATGTTTATTTAACATAACATGGGAGGTTGGGGCAAAGAAGGGCTGGGGAAGATAAGAGGATGTGGAACATTGGGGGGAGAACTGGGGAAGGGCCTCAAACTAGGAGAGGGGATTTAGGTGTGGGAGAACTGGGGGAGGGCCTCAAACTGGGAGAGGGGATTTGGGTGTGGGGTTGGGGAGTCTGGATGGGAGGAGAGTCCCTACGGGGGGGGCCTGTGTAGGGGTCCTGGGGTGGTGTCCCACTCCCCTGCCCATGGCCACCCTGGGTCCGGGGGCACCGGTGAAGAGGGACATGAGACTTCCTGTGTGGACCCCCCTCAGCTGGTGGGGGGACGATGTGTGCAGCGATGTGCCGGAGGCTTGTGGCAACATCCTGCACCGCAGTGCTCAGGGGCTGGAGTGTGGTGCTCTGGCGCTCCATTACAACAGTCTGATGCCTGAGTGCAGTGACCATGTGGTCATCAGCACTGGCCGCATGTTGCAGCAGACAGATGGCAGCATCCTGGAGATGGGCCTGCTGCTCTCTCCAGGCCTGGGCAGAGTCCTCCACTCACTGGCGCAGCTCGAGGAGGCTGGCCAGGATTTCATCCCACATCTGGCAGCCTCTCCTCCTCCATCTTGGGGTGGCTTGCGGGTTCCGTGCAGCAGCGCAGTGAGCAGCTGGGCAAGCTGCTGGAGGGAAACACAAAAGAGGGTTGGCTCCTGCTGCCTGCTGGCCTTGGCTGTATGTAGCCTGTCTGCAGCAAACACCTCTGCCCTGACTGTCAGCAGGATTCTGGATCTGGGTCCTGTGGAACACTGCCCCAGAGGCGTCATGGCCTAGCAATGCCCACAATGGTGAGCTGCAGTCACCCAGGACTTGGTCTGGGGAGTCTCCTGAGGCCACATGCCAGTGGCATGGCTTGTATGCTCTCTGCCCATGATACAGCCACATCTTTGTATTGCCACCCCCTGTTAAGCAACCCCTGCTGCGCATGGGCCTGTGACCCTGGTGCTACATGTCTCTCGGGCACCTGTGCCCATGGGAGGGCCTCCGCACCCCCCATCCCCGTGCCCTGCCTGTCCCTGTGCTGTGCCCCACTTGGTGCCTGTGTCCTAGGCAGGCTCAGCCCTGCCTGCATGTCGGGGAGAGGAACAGTCACCAACAGGTGCTCCAGATGTCCATCTGGATGTCCCTTCCTTGGACTCCGACTCCACAGGTTTGGCATCTCTGTATGCCCCTCTTCCTCCTCAGGGGTAGCAGTCCCCTCCTCCCGGACAGGGAACAGCTCTGGACTCACTGGTGCAGCCTCTGGTGGTGGTGCTGTGATGGCTGGTTGGCTAGCATCACTAACATCCAGGGACACCTCTGTGTCAGTGTCACCACCCTTGGGGGGTGAGCCCCTGAAGGGGGGCTGGCCAGAGTTGATGGCCTGAGCTGGGAGGCCAGTGGGTTCCCCCTCTAGAAACTCATGGAGCTCCTCATAAAATGGGCAGGTGGCAGTGCTACCTGCCCTCTGGAGCTGGTGTGCCTCCGTGGTCCGGACATGGTCCTGCTGAAGGACCTTGATCTTGGAGCATACCTGCTCCATCGTCTGCACATGGCCCTGGGAGGACAGCTCTGTGGCTATGTCTGCATACACATCCCAGTTCCTGTGCCTGGCACAGAACCGGGCAAGGATGTCCTGCCTCCTCCATATGTGGAGGGGCAGAGGACCTCCTTGTGCATCCACATGGGGGCGCAGCATCTCCCCTGTGTGGCATCCATAGCATGTGCTGCCATGGTGCTTTATGGCTGTGAGCACTCTGCCTTGCAGGAGCGGGACACGGCACTTCCTCCTTCCTGGTGCCGTGCACCCTGGGAGGAAGAAGGTCAAATCGCATTAAATCGAAATAATGGTTATTTCGAAATAACACATCCAAGCGGTGGTATTTTGAAATAACTGTTTTGATTTAACAGACAATTCATTTTAAATTAGGTTTAACATATTTCAATTCAACATCTCTTGAATTGAAATTATGGAGCCTACAGTTATTTTGATTTAAAAGGTATGTGTGGACACACCCAATGCACACCACACACTAAAGAAGGCTCAAATATATTAATGCTAAATAAAAAACTAATATCTAGAAAAAAATACACATTATCTTAGTATTGCCCTTTGGCCATCTATGTTTAGAATGTTCACATTTTAGAATCAAAAGACCGATTCCTTGATATTAATTTTATGAATAATTTTCATGAGTTTATGAGTTGTAATTTTGGTTGGATAGAATATTGCTTAAGATGAAACAATGTTTGTTTTACAATGATTTTCATTACCTTTGTGCAAAATTTCACAGCACACTTGAACAGTTCTCATGGAACACCAGTTGAAAATCACTGGCCTATAGTCAACTAATATATTGGCTTCATGATGTATATTTGTATGGCAGCTGAGCACATACTTCCCAGTGCCGGTAGAAAGACGTGTGCTAGCTCTGTTTGAGCCAGCACACTAAAAATAACAGGGTAATACTAGCTGGAGGTAGCACAGACTGGCCACTTATGTAAACACTAGCTTGAGCAGAGCTAGCAAATGTCTGTATATCTGCACTGGGCAGAGAGGAACCATACTCTTGGCTTCTTTCTAACTTTACAACTTTCACTCTGTTGCATGGTAAATGACAAATATTTTTGCATTACACCGTTCAACTTCGGAAATTAACTTTTCATTATCCATGCATCTGGTCTGCAGATTTGCCAGTATGCACTGTATAGGCTTAAAATATTTATGTATCTTATTGCACTCATGATTATGTACATATGCATCTGCTCTGCTTCAGGGTTTTGAGCAGTTTGGGACATTATTTTCTGAGAGGTTTGGTGGGGGTAGTGGTTGGCTGATTGGTTGGTTTATTACAGATATATATATCCACCATAGAAATAATATTCACTGACATCTAAATCACACCTTCAAAGATGGGGAACCTGATTTTATTTTGGGGAGTTTAGTGTACAGACAGCCAAAGTTGTCACAGGTTGAACACCCCAACACTGAGTCATGAGCAGTCATTTTTAAAACAGTTTTCATTAATTTAATACACTTCCTAGAAGATGCACCTACAGAAGTGAAGCAAATAGGTTAATCAAAATGAGGCACAAATTCAGCTAACATTTCTAATTTCCTCTTTACTCATAGTCCTCCTGGATCTTAAAGAAATGTATCTCCTATAACATAGAATTAGTGACTTTTCTCAGTTACCAAAGCACAGTTATTTCAAACATAAAAACCACAATGACTATTAGCAGTAGTTGTACATTTGCTTGCAGTCCCAGCTGACATCATGGATTGGATTGGCCATGGACAATCAGCTATGCTCTCAATACCTAATAAAGATTAGAGGCATTAACAAAATAATTCCCTTACATGGTACAGCTGTGTTGGGAAAAGTCTTAGGGTATGTCTACACTTAGACTGTAAATTCGAATTGACT
The DNA here is from genome assembly GCA_007922195.1 of Podocnemis expansa. Taxonomy (NCBI): domain Eukaryota; kingdom Metazoa; phylum Chordata; order Testudines; family Podocnemididae; genus Podocnemis; species Podocnemis expansa. The sequence continues at coordinate 29,162,022 of ML681963.1, forward strand.
CAATTCGAACTAATCAAGTCGAACTAATTACAATTAGTTTGAATTGAGTCAATTGGAACTAACATGTCCAGAGTAGGAAACCAATTCAAACTAGCATGTCCATAGACAGGACTTGCTAGTTCGAATTGGAAGAGGGGCATCAAGGGAGGTGTGGCAACATGGCCCCCTGGCAGGACCATGTTGCCACCCAATCCCCTGCCAGGCTCCAGCTCCTACAGCCCAGCACAGGGAAAAGCTGTCAAAAGCAGCCCTGCGCGGGGCTGTCTTTGCTCCCCGCTGCCAGTGGGGTTTGACAGCCCTGTGGGGGGCTGCATTTTACAGCTCTGCAGGGGGGCTAGAGTTGGTCTTCCTTCCAGGGTGCTATGCACCCTAGGAGGAAGTTCAAACATATGAATTCGAACTAACTTTAGTTCGAATTCATACATCTACACAGCATCAATTTGACCTTTAGTGTTCGAATTGACGATCCCTTTGAAGTTACAGGAGGTTTTGTAACTTCAAAGGGACCTCTCTTGGATTCAACCTAAGGGAAGACTTAGGTTGAATCACCCAAGTGCTGTGTAATGTTTATTAGATCGAATTTAAGCATGTGTGTAGGCATACCCTTAGCGTCTATGCAGTTATACCAGCAAAAATGTCCCTTCAGTAGTATAGTTTATTAGTTCAGGGAATTGATACAAGCTATATCAAAACAAACAAAAATGAACAAATCTTTTGCTGGTATAAGCTGCCTCTCCAGTAGAAGAGTTTGCCAGTGTAATTATAGCCATATCAGGAAACCTTTTCTGTGTCAGATCTGCACTACAGATTTTTTTCACATTTGTGTCACTGGTTTGATCTCAGATTGACATAGCTGTGCTGGCAGAAGTCCTTAGTGGACAGATAGCTATATTGCCAAGGCTGCACTTGGCACCACTTTATCTTATTTCACTCCTGGGGGATGACTTGACTTTACTGGTATAAACACAGCATTGCCTGTATACCTGCATCCACTTTAGGAACACTTTGCTGGTATAGTATACCTGTATTCTTATCTTGGTAAAGTGCTCAGTAATAATGTAGATGTAGCACAAGTGAATACAAGGCCATTTAAAGATGCTTACCATACATTGCAACTGCTGTACCTATTTTGTGGCTAAACAGAAGACATTAGTCACCAATATTTCTAGCCAGCTTATTTCATTAGCACTAAATCCTCTTAAAAAATAGAACTTGTTCAGAGTTGACTACAATACTGGGGATTATATGAATTTCACTTGCATCATGCCTCAAATGTTTCTATAGACATGCTTATGCTATGACAAACACAATCACACCAATCATGCACCCTGCTTATTAAAAAAAAAATTCTCAATATCATAGTCAATGGAAGAAAACACAATAGAATGAATTAATTTTATCCAACCACTTATTGATGCCAAAGAATTTGAGTTAAAATAGTACAGGAATCTATTTCAAAATTATTGGGATCATGAGAAATATACAAAGTAGAACTTTCTCATGAACTAGACCTTCAACAAAGACATCACCAGATGATAAAGAAGATTCTAATAAGCCTCTTAAATACAATGCCAGAGTTATCAAAAGTGGCATTACCTGTACTGTAATTAATGTACTTAATTTATTCAAAACACTTGGAGATTTGCACATAGGACTAATGTCTGACTTACAATAGAATCCCAGAGGCAAAATGAAATAATAAGAAGCTAAAAAATAATAGTTATGCATGGAAATGTTCAAAACCTCCCAGATAATATGCATGACATGTTCTAGTAGGAGATTAGAGTTCAATGTTCCTATTGTTCTCTCCAGACAGCCCCAATTTGTTTCCAATTAGAAGAAAATGTATTTCAACTGACTTAACAGACCAAAGTGGTCTCAGGAATATGGGCTCTGTATGTGATCCTGCCACAGAAATCTGTTCTCCCTTGTGTTACCTTGTCATGAAAATGTGTCCTTCCTCAGTTGTTGGCCCTGCTTTTTTTCTATAAATATCATTTGTGGGAGCACGTGTCCCCTCACACATCCCCTCGACCACATTAGATGCCATGACAGAGGAGAGGTTTTGTAGTTGCCCTGGTGGAAATAATAATGGGTTAATTGAAACCAATTATCATACTGTTCTTAAGCCACTTGTAACAGGCTGCAAGGATCTTGCATGAGAATTACACAATGTTCAAAGATTAATGAACTTCTGTTCTCAATGTGTATTTTCCAAGCAGTTGCTAATGTCCCTAATCTTTAATACGAAAATGTTTTCTGTGCAGTTGTAGGAGCAGGTAATTGTTTCCATATGAGTCTAATCTTTCTGATGACTGTGCAGTGTGGTGTGAGTCACCATGGGCACTGCAGAAAAAGGGAAAGCTGAGAAAGGGAAGAGCATAGTCTCAAAGATACAATAACGGACACTTGCTTTGATCTGACCGTGAGCCCCTCCTTCCACATAAAAGTTGGAAAATTCTTTTAATTCCTTTTTGCCTCCTTACTAAGATGTAGCTAAAAGGTCAGGAAGCTGAAGAAATATGGATGTTAACATCTCAGAAGGGAAAATGCTTCAAGAAGCAAAAATGAAAAAATACCAAGCTCACACTCAGAGTCCTTTCAATTCCCCATGTAAGTGTGACTTCCACCAGCAAAGTGTGTTAACCCTTTGATTCCAGTGAATATCTCTATAGTAACATGGGTATACATCTAATTAGAAAGAGATACAGAGCTAATTGCATGGTGGTAGCAGTCATAATTCTAGTCCTAGTAGATAATGACTCAAATCAAAGCTGCCCAATGACTTTTTGGTGTTCTTTGTGAAATCAGTGAGTTCACGGTCAATAAGTGTCCATACAACACACAAATTCAGTTATGCTAAGGTAATGTCAGTTGTTTGTAGGAAGTTTGTTTGTAGGCAGTTTTAGGGAATTTAATGCTGGTGAAATATGTTAGATTAACAGCATATCAGATACAGTTTGACTGTATCCAGTGCTGTTAATCTGACATATTTCACTAGTACTAAATTCCCTATTAAAAAGGATCTTTCAGTTTAGCAGCTTCAAAAATGCCAGGAAGTTACCAGAAGTTATGGCAATGTATACAGGGGACAGAACACTAGGTTGTACCTAGTCTAGCTGTGAAAATACCCATTTGTTTATATTGCTCTTGATTCTCATTCCTTTTAATTCTCTCAAATGGGCCATTGAATTGGTTTTGTGTTCTCCCCTGGCTACGTCCCTTCCTCCAGTGCAACTGATCACTGTTTGACAAATAACATACACTCCGCTGTCATCTTCTGATGTCCTCTAGCCTAAAAAAGATGGGAAGTGGAAGGGTGTGTGAAGAGTAAATATAGAAAGACGGGAAAGCAAAAGTGGTGTGTGAGCTGGAAGTTCTACTGTTGGAAAGCTAAGGAGCAGATGATGGAACGGATCTTTGAAAGATATTGCTAGGCCCCTCTGTAAACCACAGTCCAAAAATTCATTTGGAGAGGAAGTATGGTCCAGTGATAGGACAATGGACTGGAAGTTTGTGATCCACAAGAGGACCTTCTTCTCCCATGACTGCTTACTTTGCTTAAGAGCTTTTCGTGTGACACCTTGTAAAGTGTTTTCCAGAAGCCCAAATACAGTCTATCCTCTGAATCGTCTATGTCCACATGTTTGCTTGCACTCTTAAAGAAGTCTAAGGTACGTCTATACTTAGGGTATGTCCACACGAGGCTTTTATTTCGAAACAACACTGGTTGTTTTGAAATAAAAAACTGCATGGCTGTGTTCACACGGCACTTTTGTTTCGAAACAACCTCGTTGTTTCGAAACAAAAAAAACCGTTCACACGATGCACAGTTGTTTCGAAACAAGTTAAACCCCATTTGGGGACGAAACAACCTTGTTTCGAAACGCTTGTTTCGAAACAACGCATGTGAACATGTTGTTTCGGAACAATAGGTTCCGAAACAACATTTAAAGGGCTGCTGCCTCAGCACCCTGGCCAGGGAACACTCAGCACCTTGGCCAGGGTGCTGAGGGGTGTCCCCGGGCCAGCAGGCACCGGCGGGGGTCGGCGCTGCACAGCGCTGAATCCCCCCGGTGCCTGCAGAGCCGGGCTGCGGGCACCAGCGGCGGGCTTCAGCGCAGCCCAGCGCTGCTTCCTGCCGGCTTTTTTCCCACTGGCGGGGTCTGGGGGCAGCTCTGGCGGGGGGGCTGAGCCACCCCGCAGCGGCTCACCCGCTGCTGGTGCCTGCAGCCCCCTTTCTGGGGCTGCAGGGTGAGCCAGCAGCGGCTCACCCCCAGGGGTAACGAAATAGCATGTTCGCACAGTGAACTTGCTATTTCGTTTCCCGCTTTTTTTCTTATTTCGAATTAACATTTTGTTAATTCGAAATAAGATATTTTGAAATAAGGTGTTGTTTCGAAACAAGTTGTTTTGACACAACTTGTTTCAAAATAACCCTGTGCGTGTGAACACAGCCCATGTCCGCACAACGTTCTCTTGTTTCGAAACTACGGGCTCCGTCATTGTGAAACAAGAGCCGTCATTTTGAAACAGATTAAACCCCTTCCATTTTGAAACAACGGTTATTTCAAAATGACTCGTTTTAAAATAACCATCATTTGGACATGTTATTTTGAAACAAGCGTTGTTTCGAAATAACAGTCCTGACCTTCTTCCCAGGGTGCACAGCACCCAAGGGAAGCAGGAAGTCCCTTCCCGCACATGTCCGCCAGTGTGGCCAGAGCCCTGTCTAGGCATGGCAGCATGTGCCACCAATGCCCCAGGGGGGCGACGCCGGGCCCCCATCTGGACACCCGAGTAGGTCCACTGCCTCCTCAGCATTTGGAGGAGGGAGGACATCATGTTCCAGTTCCGAGAGAGCCACCAGAACCAGGACATATATGCGGACATCGCCACAGCACTGTCCGCTAAGGGCCACGAGTGCACCACAGAGCAGGTGCGCTTGAAAATAAAGGCCCTGCGACAGGACCATGCCTGGACCAGGGAGGCACGGGAGGTCCAGGGGACAGGTAGCACTGCTACCTGCTCCTTCTACGATGAGCTCCATGCCTTCCTGGAGCCTGAGCCCAGTGGCCTGCCAACGGAGGCCGTCGACACTGGGGTGCCCCACAGTTCATCCTCCGGCCCGGAGGCTGTGGACACAGGGTCCGAAGTCTCTGTTGGGGAGCCTCCCGCCGCACCGCCACCAGCGGTGGAGAACACACCCAGGACCCCAGAGCTGTTTCCTGGCCCCGATAGAGGGAGCAGTGTGGAGGAGCAGGGGCCTGACACCATCCCAGCCCCTGCAGAATCTGACATGGACACGGGGACATTGCGCTGGACCGCTGGAGCCCCTGTGGGTGAGTATTCCCCTCCTGCAGAGGCATGCACGGCTGGGCCTGTCCAGGTCATGGGCAGTGAGGGGGTACAGGGCCGGGCACTGGGGCAGGTAGGGCATAGGGTTGGCGGGTGCATAGGCCCTCCCATGGCCACGGGTACCTGAGAGACAGGTGGCACCAGGATCACAGGCCCTGTGTGCGTGGGGGTGGTTAACAGGGGCTGGGTGTCAAAGATGCAGCCGCATCTTGGGCAGGGTGGAGAGCATGCAGGCCTCACCACTGGCAGGTGGCCTTGGGAGACCCCCTAAAGCAAGGCGTGGGTGAGTCCAGCTCACCACTGTGGGCACCACTAGCATGTGTGGCTCCAGGGTGTGGTTCCCAGATGTCAGGCAAAAGGAGAACATGGTCCCCTTTTAACCTTCCTGTTCTTCTGTTCATCCTCACAGTCTCTGTCTGGCAGGCAGTTCAAAATACAGGATTTTGTCAGGCTTTTCACTGTAGGGGTTTAAGTATCCTGGAATGCCATAGAATACTTATTTATACAGGAAAGTGTTCCAGGGCCCCCTAAACACCGAAGAATATCACATCCATACTACATTTTCTCCCATGTGTCCTCCAATGTCCTGCTTTTCGTACTTTCCTGGCCTTTCGAGGCTTTGGGATCTGGTAGCCCTACCCCAGGGCAATGTCCCACAGGATCCTGAGTCCTACTGACAGTCTGGGGAGAGGTGTGTGCTGCAGACAGGCTGCACACAGACAAAGCCAGAAGGCAGCAGGGTCCAACTGTGTTTTCTGCTTCTCTCCAGCATGTCCAGCATCCACAAGGGGATGCAAGATGATAGAATGGCACCCCTTGTGGTTTCTGTACTCCGCAGCTCTGTGCTCCGGGGCTCTCACAGGAATGTGCATCATGTCCAGGATCCCCGCACAATTGGGAAAGCCCAGTGTGCCCATGACGGGAAAGGTGTCCTGCAGCTCCCCTTGGGTGACCAGAAATCGCAGCAGGATCCAGTTGATGGCCCTGATGACCTCCAACAGAATGTTGCCAGTGGTGGACCTCCTGATTCCAAACAGGTGCACCACAGACCTGTGTGACTCTGGAGTGGCCATCTTCCACAGCACGATGGCCACTCTTTTGTTGACAGGGATGGCAGGCCTCATGGTGGTGTCCCTTCGGTGCAGCAGCGGGGTGAGTTCTGCGACCAGGAGGTTGAAGCTGGCCCTGCTCATGTGGAAGTTCCTCCGCCATTGGTCGTCCCCCCAGGTTTGCAGCACTACCCGCTCCTACCAGTCTGGGCTGGTCTCCCGGGCCCAGACCTGGGGAGGCACAGGAGGGGGAAGGGGAAGTAGCTCTGCTCTGCAGCCCAGATGGATGACAGCCTCAGGCACAGGCTGGGCACCATCTGGGTCTGCAAGAAGAGTGTCCCACATCAGCAGGCCACTCTGCAGGCAGGCAGAGGTTGTGTTCGTTGCATGGCGCAGGCTAGGCAGCTGGGCAGCGGCCATGTCTGTCATTTGCAGAGTCCTGCTAGCCAGAATGGACAGGGAAGTGAGGCTGGGGCCAGATTTTATAGGATTGGCTAGCAACATGGCTGCTGACATGGACCAGGGAGGGGCCATGTTGCCACACCTCTCATGGTGCCCTTCCCCTAAAGCAAAATAGCAAGTCCACTGTCTGGACATGCTATTTCCATTCCCGCTTTTCCCTTATTTAGATTTGGTTTTTGCTTATTTCGAATTAAGTCGTTTAGAAATAAGGGCTTTATTTTGAAACGACTTGTTTCGAAATAACTTATTTTGAAAGGATGCCCTACATGTGGACATAGCCTTAGACTGTTAGTTCGAATTGGGCAGGGGATGTTTTTCCTCATTCCTGGCTCAGAAGGCAGGAGCCAGGCAGGGGAATGTTTTCCAGGGCACCCCCACCCCCTCCCACACACAGTGGTGGGGGGAGCGGGAGAAGGGAATCCCTCCTGTGCTCCCCTGTCCGGCTGTGCTGTCAGCTTGAAGCCAGGGAATCCCTTGGCCTGGAGCTGTCAGCATGGGGGGTTGGGGGAGAAGTGATGCCCCTGACCCGCACTGACAGCTTGGGGCCAAGGGGTTCCCCGGCCCAAGCTGACCTCACAGTCTGGGCAGGGGAGAATGGATCCCTGCCTTCTCCCCCGCTGGCTGCCGGCCAGGAAGACATCCTGCGGGTGGCTTTTGCCACACTGGCCCCCCAAGGGGAAGACACTCCGCAGGCGTCCAGCACGGCAAAAGCCACCCACAGGGGTGTCTTCCTAGCGGGGGCCAGCACGGCAAAAGCCGCCCTTGGGTGTCTTCCCCAGGGGCAGCCAGCACAGCAAAAGCCACCTGTGGGGTGACAGGAACCCCATTGCTCCCCTCAGCCATCAGGCTGGGGGGGTGAAGGCACCTTTGGGGCTGCTGCCCCAGGTGCTGAAGGGCTGGTCTTCCTCCCAGGGTGTATGGCACCCTGGCAAGTATGTCAACCCTTTTGAATTCAAATTGACTTTAGTTCAAATTCATATGTTTATACAGCATCAATTCGAACTTGAGGGTTTGAATTGATGATTGCTTCAAAGTTACAGGAGATTTTGTAACTTCGAAGCAATCGCTTTTCCATTCAACCTAAGGGAAGCCTTAGATCAAATTGGCCAAGAGCTGCGTAAACAGGTCTTTTCTTGAATTCAACCTAGTATGTATTAGATTGAATTGAAGTGTGTGTGTAGACATCCATTAATAGATTGATCAGAAATAACTTCCCTTCACTAAAATCATGTAGACTCTTCCCCAACATATTATGTTCATCTATGTGTCTGATAATCTGTTCTTTACTATAGTTTCAATCAATTTAACTAACACAGAAGCTAGGCTAACTGATGTGTAATTGCTGTGATCACCTCTGCAACTTTTTTTAACATCTGGAGTACATTGCCTATCCTCTAGTCATCAATACATACGCTGTTTTAAATGGTAGGTTACATACCAAAGTTAATAGTTCTTCAGTTTTACATTTGAGTTTCTTCAGAACTCTTAGATGAATACCATCTGATCCTGGTAACTTATTACTATTTAATTTATTGATTTGTTTCAAAATCTCCTCCACTGGCACCTCAACATGGCTCAGTTCCTCAGATTTGTCACCTAAATAATAATGTCTTAAAGTATAGGAATGCCTCTCATATCCACTACAGTGATGAATGATGCAAATACTTCACTTAGTTTCTCTGCAATGACACTGTCTTCCCTGTGTGCTCCTTTAACACCTCAGTTGTTCAGGGGCATCCTTCTTTCAACGCACTTGGATTTTTAGAAGTTTTTGTCCTTTGCTAATTATTCTTTGGATTTATTTTTGGGAGTCACCTAAATATACTTTTCACTTTACTTGCCAGAGTTTATGCTCCCTTTTTATTTTCCAAGATAGGATTTGACTTCTAATTTTTAAAGGATGCCTTTTTACTGTAATCACCTCTTTTATTCTGTTGTATAGTCATGTTGGCATTTTGGATGCTTTTTTCTTTTTATTTGGTATACATGTACTTTCAGCCTTTATTATGGTGTTTGTAAACAGCTTTCATGCATGCAGTCATCTAGCTTCCTCATTTTTTTGTGTAGTTCGCCTTCTTCAAGTTAAATGCTATTGTGGTGGGCTTCTTTTGTAATTCATCTCCTACAAGCATGTTAAATTTAATTACACTGTGATCAGTATTACTGAGTTGAACTACATTCATGTCTTATACCACCTCCTATGTACCGTTTAGGACTAAATCAGGAATTGCCTCTTCTCGTGGGGGTTCCAGGACTAGCTGCTTCACAAAGCAGTCATTGACGATGCCTAGAATTTTATTCTTTGCATTCCGTCCTGAGATGGCATGCAGCTAGTCATATGGGGATAGTTGAAATCACCCATTCTTACAGGATTTTCCTTTTTTTTTTGGTAGTTTCTCTAATTTCCCTGAGTATTTCACTTTTACCAGCCTGATGGGATTGTCAATAGTATGTTCCTACTGTTATATTATTTTTCAAGCATGGAATTTCTATCCATAGAGATTCTATCATATTATTTGATTTATTTAAAATTTTCATTATATTTGACTTTGTGCTCTTTTTTACAGGTAGTGCCACACCCCCACCAGGACACCCTAATCTCTCATTCCTAGGTGTCTTGTACCCTGGTATTACCACATCCCATTAATTATCATTGTTCCACCAAGTTGCTGGGATGCCTATTAAATCAATATATTCCCTTTATAACAGGCATTCAAGTTCACCCATCTTAGCATTTAAATTTCTGGTAGTGATATACAAGCACTTATAACATTTATCATTACTGAGTTGTCTGCCTTCATATGATGTAATTGAATGGGAATTTTTTTTTTAATTTGACCATTTCTCTTCAGTTCCTACCTTTATTTTACCTTTCCTTTTTTTAATAGAATGTAGAGTATGCCCTTTATTAAATCCTTTCCTAAGTAATGATGAGTTTGCCAGAATTATGAGCTCCTCCTCACCTTCGGACTTTTCCAGAGCCAGATTATTAGAGGGATTGTCAGGGCCTGTGGCCCTGGGCAGTTGCATTGGAAGCCCCCATACTACCTACCAACCATCCCCCAGCAGACAGGCCAGAGGATGGCTAGGGTGGGAGCACCCTCTGGCCTCAGGGTCCCCCTCAAGTGATGGGGAGCATGAGTCACTTGTGCAGTTGCGGTCAGGGAGCCAGGCAGCAGGGGCCCCACAGTAGGGGGGGCACCCCTGGGTTCCAGATTGGTTAATCCCACCCTAAACTTCCCCAGCTCTTGGCTTAAATATTCCTCTATGAACTTTTTTAATTTTATGTGCCAGCAATATGACTCCATTTTGGTTCAGGTGGAGCTCACCTTCTCCTGTGCAGGTTTCTTCTTTCCCTAAGGGATCCCCAGTTCCTAATAAACCTACATCTTTCCCTGCCCTACACTAAATTTCATCCATAGAGTGAGATTTGGTAATTCTACCTGTCTACTCGGTCCTGCACATGGAACTGGAAGCAATTCTGAGTATATTAATAGCCATTGCAGGGCTTGAAAGACCCACCCTTTTTCTCAGCAAAGAAGATCAGTACCCTGACGAGGAGTGTGGATGGATGCAAGGTTCTGTGGCTAATTTGTGAAATGGAGCTTCAGCCACAATTTGGAGAAGGGATATATACAGCTGAAGAAAATCTCAGCTCCAGGCTGGAGACTGATAGTGTTACCTCAATTTCAGGTCCCAGGATTGTCTTGGTGCCGTTAGAGCCAATTACCACACCAACAGTGAAAAAGAACCTTCTTTAATGTATTTGTGATCACAAATAGGTCCCCTGAAATCCAACACAGTGAGACCCCCAACCAACAAAAACAGCTTACATTTATACATTTGCATGTGTCCCCATTGGTTCTCGTACAAAACCATCATTTGCATGTGCATTTCTATTGGCTCCTGTACAAGTCTCGCATTGTTGAATATGCATAGGTAATTAACATAACTGCCTAGAGATAACAGTTTACAACAAATAGTTACCATTAACTGTCAATCAAAAGGACTAGAAGTTTCCCCAAGAACTAGAAGTTTCCCTGTCACTCAACAGAGGGTTTCCATTTTGGTTTACCATAAACTCCATTTTGTTTTGTCAACATGTTAGGTTAGACACTTAAGCTACGTTTACCCAACAACCTTCAGAAAAGAATTATATGATTTTCAGCCTGCCTACAATAGAACAGCATGAAGGCAGGGTGACTGGTTTTTGTTGTTGTTGTTTGTTGTTTTTGACTATGTGAGTTGTGGTATTTGAGCAGTATCTTAACACTAGCAGAGAGGACTGCATAGGCACACTGAGCTGCTGTAGCCTGGTTCCCTTAGGGTAGGGATTCCCTGGGCCAGGTACAAACTGCAGAGGGTACCAGTTTTCTCACTGGCTTCTGGACGACTGGATTTTTCAGTAGAACTGAGAGCAGAATCCTATCATTCTCTTCTACTAACCTTGGGGATGGGGCACAGGCAGCAAACCACAGTATTCTCAGGCTGGCCCTGGGGGCAGGGACTGAATTAACTCAACTAAAGAGTTTTCAGATGTCTTTGGAGTGAAATCATTGTTAGGGGAATTGTCTAGTGTGTCACCAGGCTGGAGGATAGGAATGAAACATTAATAGACTCAATTCAATCCAGAGAGTTTTTGCACAAGGTAGGAACCCTTCAGGCATTAGCAAAATTGTCTGACTTCTTCAAGTCAGCTAGTGAATCTCTGTGGACCTCAGGACTCAGAGAATACTGGATCTGCAGTGATAGTTGGATGGGCATTGGATATTGATTCATGATCACTGCCAGGCCATCAGACGCATGTGGAACCAAGTATGTCAAAAGGAAGGATGAGACCAATTCAATATAGATTCCTTTATTGAGGACAAGCCTGGTGTCTTCCTGAGACAAAGACCAACTTATTTTTTGTTGTATGTAATGCTGAGAATTTCCAGGTCACCCACAATATATACGCAGCTCCTGTGCTCATCACATATGATTCTCTCTGCATTGGGTAGATGTAGGCAGACCTGATGAAGAAGTTTAGGTTCTGGAGCAAACCACATTGCTGAGGAGTCACAGTTGGCAGGTTTTGGGTGGCTGAGCTGTGCCTATGGAGCATATTGGTCAGGTATTTGTCAATTCAAATACATAAATCAATTAGGCAATCATAATGGATGAAGGTTGGACCCATTCCAGTTCATCTTGAATGTCTTCATTCAATACTAGTTAGAAATATGCTGCCTTCTTCTATTCAGGATCTATGGACAGACAGTGAAACTTGACTATTTGATCATGGACCCTCATCCCTGCCAATATAGTGTGAAAGACGGCCTGATTAATTTGCATGCAGTGAGTGTTAGCCAAGATCACAAGTATTGCTCTAATAAACATCTCAGAAGGGCACAGGAGGAGGCTGGATGGTTCCAGGAGGGGAGATGCCCAAGCCCAGGCTTCCCCAGACAATAAACTAATGATAAACACACCCAGGGCTGCTCAGTAGGGAATGAGTGGGAACATCACAAGAATAGGACTTGGCACTTATTAAGGAATCTTCAAAATTGGCTACGATCACCATCATGTTTTTCTGGCAGTGGAATTTTCTCTTCCTGGGGGACCAGAATGGGAGTAGCTGATGATGCTACCTGTTTCTGCAAGGCAAACACCTGTGCCTGGAAATTCCTATCAACTATGCCAGAGGGAGATTGGAGTGGGTAGATTACATGTCAGAGAGTTGGTCCCCTAATCTTGTGTTTGGTGGGCTGTTCAAACTGTGATTTCTCAGAACTAGTAGATGGAGTTGAAGCCAAGGAAGCAGATTCAAACCAAGGGTCTGGGGCAGAGTAAGGAGCTAGTAGCCATGCCAGTAGTCAGAGGTGTAACCAGGAACTAATAGCCATGCCACAGGTCAGAGTAAAAGTCAGAAATCAGGGAGAAGATGAGGAAGCTGAAACCAGGAGTAAACTGTGTTAGCAGGGACTGAGCAGGAGCAAGGTGGGGGAACAGAGCTAGGAACAGAGCAATAAGCAAGGCAAGGAGAAGCTGACACAAGCAGGTTCACAACTGTGCAGACTTGATTACACTGAGCAGCAAGAGATATGCTTTAGCTGCTGCTGCAGAGCTTAAAAGACAGTTGTCCTTCCTGACCAGTTGGACAGTACAGTCAATCAGCTAGCCTCCAGCAGGCCAGGAGGCTAACTCTGTTGCAGATCCTGTTCCCTGAAATTATCAAAGTCCCTCTGGTTACCCAGCCCATGTGATCACAAGGTTTATTTTTTGCTTTTTCATGTTGCAAACTCCTATTGCTGCAATGCACAGCAGGCAATTCAGCTGAAGTCAAAGAGTAAGCAAATAAATGAAGCAGCTGGCTTTGAATACTCCTCCTAGAACCCATTCCTGATTTACAAATCAAGTAAGTAGAGAGAAAAAGAAAACAAACAAACAAAAGAGTTCTATGGCTATACCCTCACCAACAGAAAATAATTCCTTTTATGTGGTTGAACTCATTGGCTGGCTTTTAAAAGGGGGAAATACTGTTTTTAGCCAAGTTAAGGACCCAGTTCTACTGCTGGGTTCACATTTGCGGTTTCCATTTGAGTCAATAGAGGCTTGACGTGTGTCTGAATCCTGAATTTGACCCTAAAGTGATTTGTGATTGATGGTGAATAGCAAATAAGCTCTCTTAAGCAGAGATCAAGGATTTTTGGGGATATCTCGGATGTCTGACTGAGAGAATGCAAGGTCTTGCTACAGCTTGCATCTCTGTAAACAATTCTGTCTTCCTGATGTATATAAAGAAGTTTCTCTTCAGAATTTATTGATGGTAATGGGAGAGGGATACTTTTAAAACAAAGTAAACTTAGTTCCTTAGACACTACAATCTGGTGTTAGCTGTAATCCGGACACAGATGTATCATGACATGGTGCATAGATCTCATGGTAAATGGAAACATGTTTTTTCACACACCATACCAGGCCTGTCAAATTGAAAGAAAGACTGTAGAACTTTTGCTAAGGAAACCTTTAGATCATGATATAATGTCTTGATATTGCATTGTTAACCTATTGTGGCATTAGGTCAAGCTGCTGCAATGCAGTATCTCTGTGATACAAAGTTCTTTTGTCGTCCTAAAGGTGTTTCAGGAGTGGGAAGGAGTCTGTAGAAAATTGTACATATAGAATAAGGAAAGTAATGAACAGCTTTAAATTGCCACCTGTTGTGAAGGAAAAGAGGTTGGTTCCCCCCCCCCCTTTTCTTACTGGAAATCAGCATTAGGCAAAGAAAGTCACTCAGTAGGGCTGGAAATCACTTAAAATACAGGTGGAATTGTCAGGATTGTATATATTACCAATATTTTTTAAGCTTTGTGACACACAATAATGTTTCAGTCCTGCATTTCCTGCAAGCAGAGGTTGGTAAGTGAGGATATAGGAGCTCTGATACTGGTGATGTGTTTGGTATGGAAACTTGGATAGAGAGAAAGAATTTTGTGACATGGGCAAATAAAGGTTAAAATAGGTAAAACCAACCAGCTACCATGCTGGTCAAATATGGTCTCTTTTGGGATTTAAACATCTCAGAGGTTGAGCTATTGAACAGTGCTATGTTAGTGAAATGCTACATCCAAAGTAATACGATAGTTTTGCTTTGTAGAATGTGATATTCTTACATTAAATTCTCCAAGAAAAATTGCTGAATTGTTGTTACCAGATTCATACCATATCCATAGTATCTGCTTCAATACAGATCATATGCAGCTGGAATATAATGCATATTATTGATCTTGATTTTTTTCCCAGTCTGTATCTTAGCTTCTAGCCTTGATCTTAAAAGTTAAGATGGATGTTAGGTATTATTATCTTGCAGAAAGGATAAAAAATCAATTTTATCTCCCAGTGCTTCATTCCCTCATCTTCCAGAGCCCAAGCAGTGGGGTTGTAACAACCAGCAGCATAAAATCATTTATAAGCTGGTGTTATGACAACTTTTGGCACAGGAATACATTACTATATGTTCCCTGAGGCTCATGAAATCAACTTTCTGATTAAAGATACTAAAAGGGTATGGTAACCAATCAGCTTGCTATTTTTAGTGGGATTAATAATTTCACAAAGCATAACATTGTAGGAGGGTGGTAACGGCATCCAGGGTGATTGATAAGTGAGGTAAATATGGTAATAAAAAATTATGAGAAATAATGGTGTATGGTTGTCTTTATTTATATTTTAAAATTTATCTGTTGAGGCAAAGACTGATAATTCTTCTGACTTTAGCCTGTACATCATCAAAGGGCATATAAAATAACAATGCAGTTTAGAAGTCAGAACAAGACGACCTCTGACTTCTGTTTCCAGACATACTCTGTTCCCTTTAAAAAATTGCTTTAAGGGTCCTGGTTTTCAACAGTCCCGAACATCCAGAATTCCAGTTACAATCAATAGGAGTAATAAAGTGCTATGTGACTGTGTGTATTAATCCCTTAACTCTTCTGGCTCTAAGTTTCCTGCTTCTATAAATGGGGAGAGTAATAGCTGTATCTTTTCTGAGAGATGAGGATGGAGAGCAGTTCATGAGGCTTTTAATGTGTGCAAAGTGCTTCTGAGATCTTCCAGTAGGAGGTGCTGTGAGCACAAAGTAATAAGAGATAGGCTCCAAAGAGAACACTTATTCCAAACCCCACTCCCATCTGTATTTTGGGGAGCTTTGAATTAAAATCCAGGGTTCCCAGCTGAAGCCTCTATGATATGTCAAAGTTGAACACCAAGGCTCCAGTCCCACAAACAGTTGCACTTGTGCTTGACTACTCCCATGCTTAAAATTAGTCACAGGCATAAATCTTTGTGGGCTCAGAGCACAAATCCAAACACTTAAGTCTGGTTCATGATCCAGAGCTGAACTCTAAACCTTGGGTCCATCTCTACTGCTGAAACCAACAAACAAAAATGCATTATACCTTTATGGTTTATTATTGTTATTGCTTGTGAACAGATTGGTCTAATATAATATTCCTGATCCTTCTCTCTGGTCAGGCTTGATGCTCCATCACTCAAATACAAAAGACGATGGTACAGTGCACGGTATGCTGTCACCATCACGTTAGACTTAGAGCTCACTGCATCTGATGGTGGTTGAATGTGAAATCTTTACCAATTCTGTTTGGATCTCAGAAAAGTATTGATTCAGATTCAGTCTGAGTTTGAGCCACAGAGTCAGCACAGTGGAGGGGACAATTGCAGTATTTCCTATTTTATGGGAACTAAACCATCTCTCTTAGGGCTGAATTCTCTAAATTATACTGAAGGACTGAACAAGCACTTGGATAGCACAGGACTGCGGAATGCAAGGCCACCTTCTTTCCTACTTTCCTGAACTGCATTTTAGGATCTTCTGCTTTAGCTGAGGGTCTGGTTCTGTGTCTCCTTGTCTTTCTTAACCTTTTAAAAGATCTTCAATCCATTTCCTCATCATCCTGCATGATTTAAATTTGCAGCATATAGGCCCTGTTCTGCCTTTGGCTACACTAGTACATCTCTGGGTTAATACCACTTAAGTCTGATTTACACAGATAAAGATTTTTCTCACTGAGTCACATCTGTATAACTGATGACATGGGTCATTTTTTCTCCTTTTGTCATTACTTTAAAATACTAATAGTCTTATATTTGCATATAATACACCGTGATATAATATTGTCTATAAAATGTTAATAAAAATGGAACAGAAAAAGAATCAAGCTCCATTAACATTATTTACCTAAGCTGATTATACTCTTGAAAAGCAATCATGCTAGCCACAGGTTAACCAATAAAATATGGACCCTATCAAGTAAAAGACAATACAAAACAAAATGTCCGCACGAGAGAGAGAGAGGCTGATTCTAGTTTTATTTAAAATAGTGTATTGAGGAATAGCTGTACGAAAAGAAGAATTTTACAGCTGCTTATCAGTAGCTGTCAATTGCTGACTACACATACTTCAAGGCTATAGAGTTGTTAGTGGTCACATATTTTAAAATTAGTGGTTACATATTTTAAAAGACCAAATCCTTAATTGTTATGAATAACACCTTGGTTATGATAGTTGAACCTTTAAAAAAATCCAATTTATATTTCTCAATTTCACTATTACAAAGTTCAAACTTAAAAAAATCTTGAGTCAGGCCTGCAAAAATAGAGGGAATTGGCTTACACGTCACAATGTTTAGAAAATATTAAAATTTGGGGAGAGGGGTCTTTTTCTTTGACTTCTGGTTTCTGAACCTTGAAGATAGACTTGGGACATGTCACAGTTATAAAGGCTAGAAACATACTGGATTTGTTTGAAGTGAAACCTGAGTTTGTCACCTAAATAACACAACTCCAGGAGTGGAAAATTCTATGACACACCAAATACCTCATAACAACTTTATTATTTTTGGTGATTCTGCATTTTTGTCTATCTTTATACTTCAGTCATCCTGGATTCCACTAGTTTTCTCAGCTTTACTTTCTATTTAGGGTCAGTAAATTTCACTTCCAGGTTTTCATTCATTGGCAGGCAGTGTTGTTCTGCAAAATGTTCTCTGTGTGTGCCTGTGTATATGTATAAAATCATGGTACAGAATTTTATAGCAATTGATACCACAACTATTGAACATGATAGATTAGTCTAAAATTATGCAAAAATTAATAATTTTCTTTTAATTTTACTGGATTTTTCCCAAAGGTACACTTTGCATTTGTACATTTATTTGTACATTTGTGAATTCATGTTGCTCTGGGAAATGAAAAGCACAAGCTTTACCAAGATAGAAAAGGTTATAACAACACAATGTAACTAAACAGAACAAAACCCACTTATTTTAATGATGTTTATACATATGACAAGATAGCTATAAAAATTATTCAAATCTGTGTTGTAAACAGAAAACCTGACAGTGAAGCCAATTTAAATCCCTACCAAATATAATCATACACCAAGTAATATAGTAATTTTATTGCATAGCAATTCTGTGTTTGATACGTAAACAGCACTTATGTGACACTCAACAGCAGATAAAAACTGTTTTCAATGGATAAGTGATTATTCTTAACAAGTTATACGTCCTCATTCTGGTGTGCTCTTGTCTAGTGGTCTGAATGCTTTTTGTAAGGGATAATACAGATAGAGAAAGAAGATATGTTCTGAACGGCTCTGACATTTGGAATCTACTCATGAAGGCAGAGAATGGGAATCCTGAAGTCTAGCTTTGTTCTGGAGTTGCAGATCCCTTCTTTCCTCATGTGGCATTTCTTCTATCTCACTCTCATTGATGGGGTAGGAGGGAAGTGCTATGGAGTAATTCTCTCTCTCTTTTCACAGGGAAGGAAAGAGAGAACCTGTTTTTTGATTGGTGGCACATTCTTCTTCTCCTGTCCTATAGAGAAGCAATGGAGCCTGCAGTTCTTCACCTCCACAAGTAAGGAAGGGCTTAGGAATTTTTTATTCTCCCTTGCAACTAAGACTAGAAACTTATTCTCTTCCTAAGCACAGGGAGATCAAATGGGGCTGATGTATTAATACCAACATCAGTTCAGAGAGTGATCAGGTACAGGAATGGGAGAGTTTAGCTCAAACACGCTCAATTCTTCAGCAGAGTAAATGCTATGCTGAATAGTGATTTGCTAACTATGGGTGGTTTTAATGTCTCATTTGAATCCCTCAGTGCTAGCACAAAGTACAATGGATCATGAATATTGTTTCAGAATAACCCTCCAAAACAGAACATAATAGTAGGGAAATTATTCTGGTTCTGAACCCAAATACCCGGATAATCAAGAAATTCGGAAAAGAATCTGAATTCAGCTGTCACATACACATGTATTGTGGAAAGTTATCCCTCTTTTTAAGAGCAAATCTTTCAAACCAAACCTATAGAATCATAGAAATGTAGAGAATGAAGGGCTATCAAGATGTTATCTAGTCCAGCCCATGTGCTGAGGTAGACCAAGTAAAGCTAGCCCATCCTTGATTGGTATTTGTCTAATATGTTCTTGAAAACCTCCATTAATGGGGATTCTGTGGCTTCCCTTGGTAACACATTCCAGTGCTTAAGTATCCTTATAGTTAGGAGCATTTCCTAATATCTAATCTAAATTGCCCTTTCTCCAGATTAAGCTGATTTCTTTTTGTCCTATCTTCAATGTACAGGGGAGAACAATTGATTGCTATCCTCTGTGTAACAGCCCTTATTTGAAGACCGTTATCAGCAGCTCCCTCCAATCTTCTTTTCTCAAGACTAAATATACCCAGATGTTTTAACCTTTTCTCATGGGACAATTTTCCTAAAACTTTTATTATTTTTTGGTTTTGGTTTTGCAGTTACCTGGCCTCAGTCAAATTTAAAAGAATAAAATAAAGCCTCATTGTGTCATTATGATCAAAATTCACATTCTGTGAAGTGCATGAAAAGTAGAAAACTAGTATAAAATTAAGTTTATCTAAAATGGATCTGTGTGTTGTGATGTGACTAGTGTATGTGGCTAGGGCTGAAGGATTATACACAGTATAATATAAAGTGCTATTAATGAGCAGAGCTGACCTGCTGTCATGTAGTTGAAAAGATACCCATTCGGAAAAATAACAAGCAAATATACAGCAAAAACAGAGCATCTCAGAGAGTGGAGCATATGGGTTTTTTAATACATTTCTGTGTGGACTTTGTACTGTACAGATTTCTGATATGGTATTTTCAAATGAAAAACATTGGAGTTCTTTTAGGAATGAACTATTTACCTCAAAGAGGACTGCTTTGTTGCAATTGTCATCTTAAAAGATAATTAATTAAATAAATATATATATATAAAAAAATATCTATCTATCTATCTATCTATCTATCTATCTTATGAAATCCAGGCCCAGTGTATAAGTACTTAGAAGCAACACAAATCACAACTTTTTTCCTGCGATGCCAAGAAGTCTCTGACTGGCTTGTACTTTAGCAACACACTAAAGTCTCCTTCACTACTCCTTATTCTTCACTTTTAGTGCCTTAGAAGCAGAGTGAAGCTTTTTAGGGTTTCGTACAGCTTCATCTTACTGTGAATCACTTTCTTCCAGCAACTGTGAAACCAGACATGTATTAATAAAATAGGTGCAGTGCAAACATCACTTTCTTTTTGTTTGTTTGTCTGTTTGTTTTTTTTATATATATATATATTCCTTTTAACTAACTTTGGGAGTCAGATCAATGTATTGATTTTGTGAATTGAAGCATGTTGGCCAAATTGATTCAGTATGCTACTATCTGCTTTCAAATTAATACATAGAAAAAAATGAAAAGGAAATATTACAAATATAAAGGGCTGATATAAATTGCCTTTGCCTACTTGACTTCAGATGAACTGTGCCAATTTATACCAGCTGGGAATCCATCCGCCAACCTTCTGAACACACATACATGTACATTGTCCTTCCAGCTTGTGCCTAGAATACTGCAAATCTATGACTGTTCCACGATGAGTGAACCAAACTAAACTAAGAGTCTGCAATTCAAAGAGAGAGGTACACAACGTAAATGCAATATGTAGAGAAAAAGTAGAATCCTATTCTTAAGCTTACTATTATCACAGGTTGCTCATGATATTATTAAGTATGCTATTGATTTTGAGGGGATATTGTAGTCATCTAAGCCTAAAAAAGAGAAGGTGTTGAAAAGCCCAAATATTCAGACTCAGAAACTAAAGGATTTACTTTTAAATGAAGAAATGGATAAATGCAATATGGTCAATCAAAAGCTGTCAGCTATTGCTCTCACTCTTTCAGGGTATAATCTGACCCATGAGAAACTGAAAAAAGGAAGGGGAAGGAGTTCATTTAGTAATGGCTGCCCTTTCTCCTGTATGAATTTATTCAAAATTAGAGGGAATGGCATAATAGTGATTAAAGTCATTTTATATATTCAAACAGTGGTTTGACCCACTGACATCTCAGTACCACCCTGCTAAAAGCCTGACTAAAGTTCTGGTTAAGTAACAGGATGGAGTTCTTAATTCAGTGGTCAGTGCTAAGTGACAACAAAAGGATTTATCAGAAGAAAATGATGTTTTAAACATTTGGTTTTCTTTGATTTCAGTGAAAAAGTAAGTGAATTATTTTTAAAATAAGTTCTTTGTATCTTTTCTGCCTCCCATAATGATACCCCCACTAAGGAAACTGGCCCTCTCTGAAGGATGTATGCAGTCCACAGATCATGCATGCCCATCAGAAGAGAATGACTCCTGTCACAGTATCATCTATGGCAGTCACTGATGGTTCTGCCATCAGGTCCCATAGATCTCAGGGGAACCGCAAAATGATGGGAGTGTCTGCAAAAGAAGTCATGTGATTTTGCACTAGCTCTGTCATGGCTTACCTCCTGGAGTTGCCAAAGATTCCCAGGGAAGTGCATGGCTTGGGTTTAAGTTTCCAGCAACTGCCTCCCAGAAACTGATCTAAAAAGCACTATTGGAATGGACCACTCAAAACCGAATCCTGTCTCAGTCTTCATTTACTGCTCCCCAGATTCCCTGGGGCTTTGTATACACATCTTAGGGAAGAAATGGACATAAAACCATTTTAAGTGAAATTTTTTAAAATTTCAGTAATAAAAAGGGCAATGGATGTAAAATCAAACCAGCCAAACAGAAAGTAATTAAAACTGAAAACCAAAAGCCATTTCAGGACTGGTTCATGGAAACCTTCCAGTTTCCATCTGTTCATTGACAAAGGTTTTTAGAATCCCAGGGTGCTCCAGAAAGCACTACCCCATACCATTTTTTAAAATGTCCTTTTCACTCTTCCAGTTTTCCAAGGAAAGAAGGTATGCATCTGCAGTTGAACCCATGAGAACTATTAATGAAGCTCCTAAAAATAAGCACAGGTGGGTTTCCCCCACATTAGACAGCAGAATGGCTCACAGAAGTTCTGTACCACAGATCACTATGGAAGGAATCCACTTTAGTCAAGTTTAGATTTTGGTTAGCATATATATGTTTGGACAATTAGTCCCTTTTTAAGTTTCCTTGACTTTGACTGAATGTTCATTTTAACCTTCTGAAAATCTCTCTGTTTCTCACTAATAAAGAGTGATGCAGAACCCATAGTGAGAATTAAAAGCAACATATATATTGAAAGCCCATGCATCTAATAAGAATAGACTAGTAGCAATTAAAAATAATTAAGTAGCACATGCATCAGCAAATGTGGCTTTGAGTCTCTGAGCTGAAGTTCTGCCAATGATTTCATGAAATGATTACATTTCAGATTAATTAAACCAAGTTTAAATAAGTGTTTGCCATTTTCAACAAATGCCCAGTTTGCCCAATTGGTATTCAAAGTGAAACTGGTAAAAATTCTACTCTCTTTGGCTAAATTGTGGATTTCACTTCCACTTGAAATTTGTCATTGGGCAGGGATTTTTTTTTCCACCGTAAAAATACATATGTTTGGAGAAGGCATTCAGGAAGGGTTGGGGTGTGGGGCAACATGACACTTTCTAGTGTAAATCTGAGAAGAGAGACTCTGTATATTCAGTAGGGCATTTATTTATGTAAATGATTCTGCATAATGATCATTTTATCATCACTCTCATTTCAAAAACTTTCTGATGTCTGCGGTCTATGCAATGAATTACCCTGCAAAAGTCAGAACATTCAAGATTTGCTCTCAGTTACAGGTTCTAAAAAGTACCTATGTTTGTCAGTTAAAACATATCATTTTATTAATTTGAGAAAGGCCTGACAAAACCTCCAGTAAAGAACATCCCTTCATTGTCTCAGAAGTCAAAACCACTTCTCAATGCTGGATTTCCTAGCTAGCCTGTATCTCAGCAATGGACTCAATCAAAATCTGGATCTGAATCTCTGAATTTTGAGATGATCAAAATCCAGTCACATGTTGTAGCTCAAACTCATAAGAGTTTCTGTGATATTAAACACAATTTTTTCCTGCTTTTCCCCATTCCCACAAAACTACTTATACATAGTGGGTTGACCTGACCTGAAGTAGCTGTACTATATCATTGCAAAATTCAAAGGTAAAAGAAAAAAAAATGTTCTTGACCAACAGGTTGTATTAACTTTAAATGAGACAGGCTACCAACTAATCCATTCTGGGTTTCAGATGAGGCCTAGTGATGGGGCAACTTGAAAGTGTTTATTTCAGTGGAGATACACAATGAGAATGCAGGTACTTAAGAATGCTGATACGCTTATGCTTACTTTAATATTGAGTCTGTGAGTATTCTCAACTCCAAAGGAAGCCAGTTGAAATAATTATATGGGTGACATTAATCACATATTAAAGATTTTGCAAGATCAAACTTCATGCTTTAAAAAAAAAATTAACACGTCTTCTGTTTTTAAGGAAAATCACCAGTACCAGAAACAATAAATACAGTTTAAAAAAGGTATAAAGGAAGGATAAAGTAGCATAATTGGCCCACGGCAATTACTTTGTTTGTCTTCTCCTGATAGGTACAACAAGGCATTAGGTTGCAATCCATAACAATGCCATGTTTTCCATTCAAGGTGAGTGTAACTTCAATTCTGACTTGCAGCACAAATTATTCACCTCTCAAGTTTTCCTTCTGACACTGAAATCTGTTGCACAAGAAAATGTGTCTAGTAGCCTTGAAGTGGAAACAGACAAATTATAAAGAACAGGCAGTGAAGCATCTAAGTAATTCGACAGCATCTTGCTAACAGATGGAATCTATAACACCACACACTGGTACTTGCAACTTCTGTGCAGTTAGGGAAAAGAGAGCATCCATCAAGCGGTTCATTCCTCATTCTTTGAATGAAAGGCTGTTTACATCATGTCTGCAAATGATTACCCTCTACTGTTGTTGTGCTACCTATTGGAAAAGGTGAAGAGGTTATGTTTTGATATCTGATGGAGATGTTGATTAAAGAAACAAGGAGGCTGGCTCTTAACACTGTAAACAAAAAAGGAAGAAGACATCAACACATCCCATGTCCAAACTGAGAAGTAGGCCCTGCATGGAGGTTACTATGAGGCAGTGTTTCTCAATCGTTAGTGAACTGTCAAACACCTAAAGTATAAATTACATTATGTGGAACATCTGATGAAAACATTCTTAAAAAAGCTGATAACAGTGGTGGGTGATTTTTAATGCCCCAGTCATACCAAAGCTTCCAGCTGTGCATCAGTGTTCTTTGCCACAATCCTGGAAGCTTTGCTGTGGCTGGAGCATTAAATTGCTCCATCCCCATCCACACTCAGCCCCTCCCAAAAGGAAGAGGCCAGGGTGGATCATGGAAAACCCACAGTATGTCTGAGGAGCACCTGTGCTCACTGGTTGAGAAACACTGCTATAAGGAACCAGAAGAAAATTCCATAGCACAAACACAATCGACAGACTCTATGGTTGTGAGCATTTTCAACTCCCATTAGATTAAATCCTGAGGTCCTTGTTCACTTTATATCTAGTTCTTATCCATCACATGACACTGTGAGGCCAAAGTGAGTTAGATAGTTCAGCAATGCTCTCGATGTGCTTCAAACCTTGTAGGCTCTGCGGCTATGTCCACACATACATCATTATTTTCAAATAAGTTATTTCAAAAGGAATTATTTTGAAATAAAGTCCTTATTATGAAATAAATTAATTCGAATTAAGAAAATGTTAATTCAAATTAAGGGAAAGCCTGTGGCTATGTCCACACACAAGCCCTTGTTACGAAACAAGTTGTTTCGAAACAAGCTGATTAGAAATAACACCTTATTTCAAAACATCTTATTTTCAAAATAACAAAAAGCTATTTCAAAATAAGAAAAAAAGTGGGAATCGAAATAGCATGTCCGCACAGTGGACATGCTATTTTGAGTTAGGGGAGGGGAGGGACTGGGAGGCTTGTGTGGGCCAGGGCCACCCCACCCCTGGGATTCCCCAGTGCCCCCACCGCTGCTTCTGCCGCAGGCAAGGGGGCTTCCCCGGCCCCCCTGCCACTTTCGCCAGGGCGGGGGGGGGTTCCCCGGCCCCTCCACCACTTCTGCCGTGGGTGGGGCCGGAGCCGCCTCGCGCCCTGGATTCCCGGCGCTCCTCCCCACCCGCGCCTGCCAGCAGGAGCGGGTGGGGGTGCGCTGGGGAATCCCGGGTGCAAGGTGGCCCTGGCCCCGCCCACAGCAGAAGCGGCGGGGGGCTGGGGAACCTGGGGGAGCCACCCTGCCCCCGGCAGGAGCAGGGCAGCACCAGGGAACCCTGGGAGTGGGGCGCCTCGGGCTTGGAGACAGCCCCAGCGGCAGGGTGAGCAGCCCCTGCAGCGGCCACCCCGTGGCGGCTGCAGTCCTCTTGACTGGGCTGCAGGGCCAGCAGCTCCCGCGCACCCTGGGGAGGGGGCAGAGCCCTGGGAGTGCCCCAGCCAGCTTCTCCCCACTTCCCCTTGCCAGGGGTATGGAGGGACGAAGGGGGCTGAGGCACCCGTCCCCCCCCGCTGCCAGCAAGGGGAAGCGGGGGGAAGCCGGCTGGGGCACCCTCTGACCCTCTGCACTCCACTCAGCACCCTGGCCAGGGTGCTGATCCCTGGCCAGGGTGCTGAGGGGGGGTGGGACCTTCCCCCCAGGGTGCTATGCACCCTGGAAGGAAGTTCCTTGTTATTTCGAAACAATTCTTGTTTTGAAATAACATGTCCAAACTGTTATTTCAAAACAACTGGTTTTGAAATAACCCTCCTTTCAAAAGCAAAGTGGTTTGAGCTGTTTGGAAAGGAGGGCTCTTGTTTCAAAATGAGGAGCTCCCTCTTTTCGAAACAAGAAAACATCGTGTAGACATAGGGACTTTTATTTCGAAACAACCAGTGTTGTTTTGAAATAAAAGCCCTGTGTGGACATACCCTACTTTTGAAACAGCTGTTATTTCAAAATGGTTATTTTGAAATAAGGCCATTTGGACATGTTGTTTCAAAACACTTGTTTTGAAACAATGGTGTTGTTTCAAAACAAGTCCAAATGGCATTATTTCGAAATAACCATTTTGAAATAACAGCCATTTCAAAATGAATGGGATTTAAGCTGTTTCGAAATGACGGTTCTTATTTCTAAATGACAGAGCCTGTCATTTCAAAATAAGAAAACATCATGTGGACATTCAGTTTTTTATTTTGAAACAACCAGTGTTGTTTTGAAATAAAAGACTCATGTGGACATACCCTGCCTTAGTGAAGGCAGTTCCCATTTGATTAACCCACTGGTTTCTATGGGAGGTACTCAAGATCCTTGAGGATGGTCCTCAGAGAAGAAACAGGCAACAACTATTAAAAATGGAATCTGTCTGAGTTGAAAGACTCACAATGAACAATGTCCAAGATATGTTGGAACTCACATAGTATTTTAAGTATATTCAAAATAGTTCACTTATTCTCCAAGCTTGTGTCTTACTGTTATGTTTGAATGTATTGTTTGTATATATTTCTGTTATGGTTAACTCCTTCTATGTATTCCATCATTCTTGGCTTTAGAATTGTCCCTCTCTGAAGATGAGTTTCAAAGGGGTAGCCATGTTAATCTAGTTCAGTAAAACAAATAAGGAGTCTGGTGGCACTTTGAAAGAGTAACAAATTTCTTTGTTGCATCAGCTTTCCACTTTGTCAGATTCCCCTGTCTTTAAGCGTCTGAAAAAGTGGGATTTTCTTCCATGAAAGTTCATGAGATAAATAAATTTGTTAGTCTTCAAAACTACCACCAGACTCCTTGTTTGGTTTATCTCTCTGAGGATTAAGGTAGGTGTCTGAGTATGATCAGAAGTGGTGGAAATCATTCTGGCTGCTTTGAATTACTATGCAGGAGTAGCCAAGGCAGAAAATAATATTTTGCAGTTTTATTGGATATGCATTTTTCCTTTACTTCCAGTTATAAACTGTTATGTAGACCAGTGTTCCCAACCAGTGTGTCATGGCACACACGTGTGCCGTCAGGTCTGAGCAGGTGTGCCACAAAATTTTTTGAAAAACTACTCGTAGAGCTCTGGATTGGCTCATTGGCTCATGAATATTCATGAGTTCATTTGCAAACTATATGGTGGTGTGCCTCAAATTAATGAAAGGTAGCAAGATGTGCCACGGCAGAGAAAATGTTGAGAACCACCAGTGTAGACAAGTGTTTCTCAACAGCTGGTCCTTGGGCTGGCATTGGTCCTTGAGGTCTCCCTGACACAGTATAGGAAACCTGAGATCTCATCTCTCTGACACAGTACAGGAAGCTGATCTCTGGTATCAAAGGCTATGTCTACACTGGGGGCTATTTAAGTCGACTTCACTAGGTCGACTTTAAATCATAGCCTGTGAAATTGACTAGGCTTTCAGCCACTTGGCTGCAGTGGCAAGCGGCTTGGGGCCAGATCAGACTGTGAGCATCCTGCCACTGCCAGCAAGGGACTCATAGCCAGATTGGGCTCCCAGCCCCTCTCTGTGGGCAGCAGGAGCCAATGCCTAGCCCCTGCCACCTGCTCCAAGGGGCTGGGAGCCTGA
Organism: Podocnemis expansa; assembly: GCA_007922195.1. Classification (NCBI taxonomy): domain Eukaryota; kingdom Metazoa; phylum Chordata; order Testudines; family Podocnemididae; genus Podocnemis; species Podocnemis expansa. The sequence continues at coordinate 29,189,360 of ML681963.1, forward strand.
TCTGGCTCCTGGGCACTTGCCAGCAGTGTCTGGGGGCAAATCAGGCCCCCAGAGCCTGACTGGGGCCAGCATTGGGGTGGCAGGGCAGCCCAGGGCTTCCCGCCCTGTTAAGTCAACTTAAAAGCTTAAATCACTTATAGGACAGGAGTTATTAAGTTGACTTAAAGAAGTGCTTAAGTTGACTTAATAAATTCTAAATATAGCCCTGTATTTAAGTCAACTTAAGCCTCCTTAAGTCAACTTAAGGCCCTAGAATAGATGTAGCCAAAAAGGTTGAGAAATACTGGGGAACATAAATGATTGTTTTCTAGTGATGGCTACTTTTCAGGTCCCTCAAGCTGTTAAATTTCAGCTTGTCCTCTGTGGTGCTTCCTGCCCAATAAGTTGCATTCCATTGAGAAATGACAGTTCTTTCATGCAGGACAAATGAAATAGTAGGGTTTCAGAATTGTACTTGGGTGAGGCCAAACTATACTACTTAAGTGGGAAGTCTTTCCTATCTTACAGATACAGACAGTAAATTTATTCCTAATACAACCGCTGGGACCTGTTCATGTGGGTCACTTAGGGTATATCTACACTTAAGAAGTTGATTCGAATTAACTTACTTTGAATTTATTAATTCAAACTAATAATGGTTAATTCAAATTAAGTTAATTCAAACTAACATGTCCCCACTAGAAACCCATATCGAACTAGCATGTCCATGGACAGGACTTGCTAGTTCGACCTAGGAAGGGGGCACCATGGGAAGTGTGGCAACATGGACCCCAAAAAGGACAATGCCCCCACCCAATACATAGAAAGAGCAAGGCTCCTTGGTACAAACAATGTCAAACTGTGTTAATTCAAAGTAAAGGGTAGTTCGCATTAACGCGGCTGCATTGGGTTAATTAGAATTAATACTTTCAAATTAACTGTTACTTTGAAGTTAAGGGAGGTTTTTATAACTTCAAAGTAAGGGTTCATTACTTCAAACTAAGGAATTCCTTAGTCTGAGGTAATGAAAGCCAGTGTGGCCATGCATTAATTTAGTTCAAATTAATCCTCATTAATTCAAACTAAATAATAAGTGTAGCCATAGCCTTAGTGATCAGTACGAATAACAGTGTGACACAGTATTTGCAGATCAAAAAGTTTAATGTGCAAGGTTTTCAATAGATATGCTTGTTACATAAAAAGTGTAAAATTAACTACTATATGTTATACTCACTGAATCTGGAGAGCAAAGCAGTCACTCAGGAGGCTGTATGCAGGAACAGCTGTGTTCAGGACCCCACCAAGGAGTCAGTGGCCCCTGGTCTAACTGGTAGCGCCTTACATGGAGTGTTGATGGAGTGTGCCCCTTTGTGCAAATAATAACTTTTTATGCTTTTCCATAAACAGTTTTTTACATAATTACCTCACTATCCGTATCATATATGCTAATTACATAAACTGAATTCATGGCATTAGCTACATTATTTTCTCACCATGATAGTTGGGGTCATCAAAACAACATCTGGGAATGGATATGGAGGTGTAAAATATACTCATTGACAATGAAAAAGCATACCCCCAGATATTCAGGGATATTTTTGTTCCCATCACTTGCAGCTGCAAGCATACATGTTGTGTATTTCATCTTGTTATGTGCTGTGGTAGGTAGAAACTGAGACATCTGTAAGGTTACTCAGTGATCCTATTCATCTCTGCCAACCAGAAAAGTCAGCTACAGGAGTCAGGGCAGCCAAGCAAGCAACCAAAGCTATGCTAGACCTGTAGAACAGTGGTGAGGCCACTCAAATTGCACTGGGCCTCCAACAGGGCCTGAATGCAAAATTCCCATAAATAGTAAAGATCAGGCCTAATATCTTTTATTCCAGTTCTGCACACTTTCATCCACAGCACAAAGAAAATTTTGATACCTTTTTGCTTTCACACGTGGCACCACAGCAGAGACCCTTCACTCTGTGTTATTTTTGTTCCCTGCATGGCTGTGCCATTTAACTAACCAGCATTGCAATGTTCTTGTCTAGTAAATAATTCCTTTTCACTGAATATTTGAGAGTAAAATCTACTTTTTGTCAATATTTGTACTAGTGAATCTGAATTGTGAAGATTTGTGAAAAGTGAACATCAATTGTTAAACATTTCATCAAACTAAATTTGCCTTTGACTGGGAGGAAATACAATTTTTGATATCTTTCCCCACTATTTTTTCATGTCAGATCAAATTCACACTGTAAAGAAAGCTGTTCCTAGCATTTGCTCATTGTTTTGGTGCCAATACAATGACAGTGATTAGTATGTTTGTATATGGCACAAGATTTCTAGGTAAGTATGAATTTTCATTTGTACAGTCTTTCATCCAGAAGGCCCAAGCTGTATATAGAGGCCTTTTCATCTATAATAGAAATGCAGCCACTGCTGGAATGGAATATAACAGCTGTTTCTCAGCATACATCTTCATTACATAACAGTTTTGAACAGGAAGTAAAGAACACCACCATATCTAGTTAAATATAAATTAGAGACTTTATTGAGACAAATTATCCAGAAAGGAAAATAACCAGAGCATTAGATTTAATACTCCTAGTCAGGGTTTAAACTATAATTTGGCAGGCCCTGGAACCCTCCTAAATGTCCAGGTCCCTCCTTCATGCAGGTTTGGGCCCCCCTTCATGAACCCCAGCTACTGCCCCCCCAAATTCCTCCCTTCCCACCCTAACTACTTCCTCCACTCCAGCTATTGCCCCCCAAACACCTGCCTCCCCACCCCAGCTTCTGCCCCACAAATGCCTTCCCGCACCCCAGCTACTGCCTCCCAAACATCTGCCCAGCTGATCCCTCTTTCCCCATGTCCCATTCCCTAAGCTCCCTGTCCCCATGTTCCCACTCCAGCCTTCCTAACCCCCCACCCCCAGCTCCCCAGTCTTCATTTCACCCCCTTCAGTCTCCAACCCCCTCCACACATTTCCAGCCCCCTTCAGTCCCCTTGTTCCCATTGCCCTGCTCCACCTCCTTGAGCCCCTCGACCCTTCCACACCTCCCCAGTCCTCCCCCTGCACCCTTTTCCTGCTGGAGCCTGACTGCCCCCAACTCCCAGGCCCCCCTACCCGCACCTATGAGGAACTGGGCCGGACCAGGAGGAGGGTGGCTGTGGTGTTGGCTGGCCAGCTGGCCAATGAGAGGGTGACAGGCCGAGACTAGGCCCCGGCCATGTGCACTGCCTGGGCCCAGCAGCAGGAAGGAGCGGGGCTGCTGCAAATCCCAGGAAGGGGGCGGGGAGAGGTGGCCAGGCTCAACCCCGCCTGCAGGCCCTTCCATGAGCTGGCCCTAGGGGAATGTGCTGAAACGCTGAGTTCCGGTGCATTCCTTCTATTTTTAGGGGGCCCGGAATGCAGCATTCCAGCATGTTCCTTTTTTGTGGGGGGCCCGAAATGCTGTCCCCCTAAAAATAGGGGGCCCTGAAATGACATTCTGGGGTGTTCTTCCTTACTTTAACCCCTGCTCCTAGTCTTAGGGGGAAAAAAGCATGCAATATTTAATAACCACCTGTGGTCAGCATCTGGATGTCTCATCCCAAAGGTATATCTTTAAATAATGTAGTTGAAAACTATTTTACCAAATATTTTATAGTAGTGCCAGGTTGTCTGCATAACAAACATTGTTCTTCCTACATCTGATTTTATTATATCATGTATACATTTCATTATTTGATGTAACAGATTGCTCTAAACATTATATAAAGAATGCAAAACTCTCTGGAACACCCACACTATTTTGATCCGACATGATGCAGACATTGTATACAGAGCTAAACAGACATATTAAACAAGAAACTGACTGTTTTTTACAATAAAACACTAAGCCTTGTAGGCCACAGAGATTTCAAACAACAGGAAATTGTATACAGACATTTTTTTCATTAACACTATACAGTACTATTTTTCTTATTGTTTCTGACCAGGTGTTTACAAGTTTTCATTTAGCGATTGTCCCAAATATTGTTCTGTCCCGTCCCCCCCCCAACCTCATGTACATGTTAATTTACAAGTAACATTGTTGCTTCTGCTGCATTGGACTTTGCAATATTTTTATAGTCGTGAGTTAGGTAATTCACACCACTGCTGTAGATACTATGAATGATCAGCATAAAATGAACACATGATTAACTTTAACAAGGCACAGACATTGAAAGTAAAATAAAACTGCAATTTGCATGTATAAGTCCAGATAGTTAAAACAGACCCTATAAAACCTTATTGAGCAGGATGATGATATTGTACTCTTTTAAAACTTGTGTAATAGAAATATTTAAAGACAAATAAATATATATTAAATCAGAATATACTCATGCATAATATACGTGAATCTCAGTTTGTAGGTGGAGTTTTAAAGGATTGTTACACAATCATAATCTTAACAATATCAATGGGGAAACCACTTACATGCCAAACTACTTCTTAATGAGTGCAGAGCATATTTCCACATCTGGAACTGGTATAATGTCTGAATTCAATCCAGTATTTGGTAGTTTTGGATTCCTGACAATGTTTCTCCTTTATAGTGAAGCTGGATTTTCAACCCCCCTCAAAATTGCATGCCTAAATGTAGTATGGCCTTTTGAATTCTCGGAGCGTGGCCAACCACCATTTCAGAAAGATGTTCATTTCCCACAGCAAGTCACTGGGGAAGGAGGGTTATTGTGTCCCGTGCTTTGGGAGAGGATTTTCCATAAAAATGAAGGGCTGTCGAGTGCAACGTGTTAGTGAACCAGCTGCTCATCTATTGGGTGCAGGACAAGACAGAAGGTTTTTGGGGTACCAGACTAAAATGTGAAACTGAAAGGCCTTTCTGACCCAGAAGTAATGGTGGCAGATCTTGTATTACTCAGCCTGGTACCCCATACCAACAACTGCAAGCTGTTAATAGGATCACAATACAACTTTGGTTTTTCTAAGCCACCACTCCATCATGTGGAACATTGTCAGGGCTAAACCTGAGGGATTGTGATTAGCAGGGGCTTCTTAAATGGGGGAGCCAGGACAAACTGACCCTCACTCCTGTTAAGCAGCACAGATGTAGACATAAGTTCAAATGCAGGTTCACATACATTCCCCATGAAAATAGCTTTGTCCCAAGCTGGGACAGTATGTCTGATTTGGGAAAACACAATATGTACTTATGGTGCATATTTATTACAGAAAATAATAAATGAAATTAACAATAAGAGTTAATTAATATTCATTTCCACCAAGGCATTAGTGAGCTAGTCCATGTGGGCTACCTCCTTTCTCACTCTGCCACACCTCACCATGGGAGTGGGACACAGAATCTGAACTGCAAGCTGTGCCCGAAGAGGGGCCATTCTCAAGGAGGCAAGGGAGCACTGATGCATGCTGGGAGCAGGGGCCCCTGTCTAGCAGGGCACTAACCACAGAGTTCCATTGCAAGGAAGATGAATGGATACCATGTGGGAGCTAAGACAGGAAGCATGACTATGCTATTACTTCTCCACCAGATAAATAGCCAGGCACTAAGAAAGAACAATGAGTCTGTTTCAGTACATGGTACCCTGTCTGTGTTCTTGGCCAGGAGAAGAGGCATTTAGGAAGGACCACAATCAGTAGATTTTGTAGTGCACCAGAGTAGAACTCACTAAATGCATATAAAATAATGATCTGAGTAGTTGGCTCTCAGTTGTAGGACCCAGAACTGGGAGAGCAGCTGTGATGTTCTAACAGAGCACTATGGGTGAGGACTGGAGTAGCAAAAGGGTTTTTTTTTAGCATCACGACCAAAATGAATGACCAAAATTGTGTGTGAACGTGTGGGAATACAATAGTGTGGATGCCCAATATAAAACTAACAAACAAGGAGTCCTGTGGCACTTAAAAGACTAACAAATTTATTTTTCATATGAGCTTTCATGGGAGAAAATCTGACTTCATCAGATGCTTTTAAGATGGGGGAACATACAGAATGGCTAACTAACATGGATACCACTTTGGATTGCTGTAAAGCTTTTCCAGTAGACTTGCTGGTGATGGGTCTAGGACTGCAATATCAGGGAACCACTATAGGTGAGGATTGACATGGATTTGCAGAAACATACTAAGGGGATTTTCTGTGCCACCTGCCCACGTTAAATATGGTTCTATTAGTCTCTTACTTTAGGAGCACGATATTGGCTCAAAATTTAAAATGAAAAGTAAATAGATTATCAAAAAAAATGTAAGTTTTCACTAATGTTTTTTACTGATCTTAGTGCTTTCCCATCACCACAGATCTCAACCAGGAGTCTAAACCATTACCATTTGAACTGAGTCTTTGTATTTCACTTAAATAAAAGATTCAATGAGGAGTCTTGTACAAGAGTAAAAAGAATTTGTGGCACTAATTTACTGTCTCTGAGAGTCCAGAAAGGAACAAGCTGCTCTGAAAGCAAACCTAATCAACCAGAAAATTTAACAACATGCAATATAGGCAGTCGTAATTAATCCTTAATGGATGAGAGAAGTATAACCTTATTGTTCTCTGCTCACCTGCCTGATCACTCCACTCACAGCCTTTTCTTTCTCTCTACACGTTCATGCCACAGTTAGGGCAGAAGCTTCCTACTCCTACACTACAGCTCCTGTGATTTGGAACAACCTTCCTGTAACTCTTTGCATCATTGACTCACAGAGTCTTGTAAAATCTCCTCAGAAAATCTCTCTTTACTTTCCTGACCGAGCCTTTTAACTCATCTATCTCCAACTGTTACTGACCTTACAACAGTGTTTTCTTGCCTACAGGTTATGAGTAAAGAGACCTAAGTCCTAATTGTAAGTCTGGCATGGACCTGCCTTTTTGGCAAATCTGTTAAATTTTCTGTAACCCAGTTCCTGAATCAGCAAAATTAGGTCATTCAATGAGCTTTGTGTTCTTTAAGATCCTACGATGAAAAGTGCTATCTACATGCCATATATTATTGTTATTTCTTTACTTCAGCTTATCAAAGGCATCCATTATCAACATAATTATGAAGGAATGATTTACTGTACTAATCACACAGGGTACCTCTACACTGGAGCCTTAGGTCGACTTAAGGAAGGTTAAGTCAACCTATAAACTCCTGTGGCCACGCTGGGCTTTTATAGAGATGACTTAAGCGCTTCCTTATGTTGACTTAATAATACCACTCAAAGCCCTTAAGTTGCCCTAATTGGCCTCCAGGCATCCTCCCTGCAACACTCCTCTGTTGATCTAGCACCTGCCAGTGTCGATGCAAGCAGTCAACAGGAGTTTTCAGTGTGGACTCTCTAAGTCAACTTAACAAGGTCAACTTAAAGTTGACCTTGTTAAAGGTGAGCTAACAGAGCCTGCAGTGTAGACATACCCACAATGTCTTTGCACAGCAAAAATAATGAGAATTCTGTAGCACCTTAAAGACTAACAAATTTCTTCAGGCATAAGCTTCCATGGGCTCCAACCAACGTGGTTAGGAATTGTCTCTGGAAATTGTCTTTGCACAGTTACAATCTACAATATGCATTAAAGTGTTTTGGGTAACAGTTTACATGAGTGACTTTGCACATGACAGCTCCATTATGGAGACTGTTGACCATCACCTTCCATCTTTCACAGTTGCAAAAGAGTTGTAAAACTTCCACTTTCCTTTGGTTACTAGGTCATCTGGCAATGTTTCCAACATAGCTCCAAAGGGGTAGCGATGTTTGTCTATTCTAGAAAAACAAACATGGAGTCTGGTGGCACTTTTAAAGACTAATAAATTAGTTTATCACATGAGCTTTTGTGGGAGAGAATCCCACTTTGTCAGGTGCTTGAAGATGAAGAAGTCACAGAACTGTAAGTTCCCCACCTTCAAGCGTCAGACAAAATGGGATTCTCTCCCATGAAACCTCAGGCAATAAATAAACTTGTTAGTCACTAAAAGTGCTACCACACTTCTTATTTGTCTAACATAGTTGGCTCTGTTTCTTCCCCTTCTTCGTTTGCTTGCAATCTTGCCTAACAGTATGAGCGCTAGAGTCACTCTGTGATTGGTGAGCAAAATATCAACAGAAGGAAGTTATACTCTTACTTAAGTTCCAAAGGGGCAGCAGTGTTAGTCTAGTAAAGCAAAAAAAGTAAGGAGTCTTGCGGCACTTAAAGACTAACAGATTTATTTATTGCATGAGCTTTCATGGGAGAATATCCCACTTCATCAGATGCTTTCAAGAGCTCTTCAAAGCATCTGACGAAGTGGGATATTCTCCCATGAAAGCTCATGCGATAAATAAAATAAACAAATCTGTTAGTCTTTAAGTGCCGCAAGACTCCTTGCTTTTTTTACTCTTATTTGGGTTCTCAAATATTGTACTCTTTTAAAAATTTCTCCTTCATACTACCCCATCACTCTGAATTCTGATTATTCAGCCAATTTTTAACATTACTCAGCAACACCAAAACTCCAAATGCTCTAAGTGAAGTCTGAGCATCCTTTTTAAGAGTCCAGCTCTCATATTCAGAAACAAGAGCTGACCATATGTAGCACTTCAGCAACCTAGTGCAATTGTGCAGTTTTAACTACATGAATGATGCAATCCAAATTAAACCTGTGATAAAAGCAGTTTAGTAACTGGTGATTTATCTTCACCATTAGCTTGTAAAAATATTTGTTACTAGCCTTTAGGACTAGATTTTCAAGTTGTATTCCTGCATACATTTGCATGAATCTCAACTACTCACCTGCATGTGCAGCACCCATATTAGCTTGCTCACATGGCCAGTTTTATTCTGATATTCCTGTATACCCCTTTTCATATATTCATCAGATATAATTCTATGCAACTGGTTTTGAAAAAGTACAGCCTGTAGATGAACTGTTTCAAATATATTAAACCAACCCCAGCTCTTTCTCTAAATGCATCTTACTACCTGAAAAAATCTGTAGTAAGGCTTTGGGAAGCTGAGAGTGACAGCCTCCTTCCATTTTCTAAACTTGCTGGTTCTGGCACTGAATACAGTGCATGACACAAGGAAATATAACACTCTTAATAGCCTTCCTTTACAATAGTAGCCAGGGTTTGGAGGAAATGGATTCACTGATGCTGTTGGCCATATTGAACAGTTCACTGATGTAAAAAATATACATTTTTTCTTATTGACATGGCAAGGGTAACTGAACAGAAAAACCTTTTCTCTGACACTTAGCCATCTGTTTTTCTACAAGCCATGCAACAAATATATTTACTATTCTTCTGAAAGGAATCCAGGTACATGATATAACAATACAGCTTATCAAAACCAGTACTATGGTTCCATTCCCTGCTCTGTCAGTAACTTACTGTGTGATCCTACCATACGTAATTAACTTAACCATTGTAAAATGGATACGCACGTACTTTACAGAATTGTCAGGAGGTATAATGCATTAATGCTTGTTGTGGTGTTTCGAGATCTATGGTAGAAAGGTGATTTAGAAGGGCAATATGTGATATATTTAACTGCCACAATATAAATTACACATACATGAGAAAAGCAGCAGAACTTTGAGAATGCACAATGTTAAAAATCATCAGTTACACCTGATTTTGTCTTAAGACCATTTCTGTGTGAGAGTGTGTGTGTTTCGATTTATGAATGCCCATCCAGATTTGAAATTGTATCCAAATCTGAATGCCTTCCAAAGTTCATCTTAGCTCTGTGAATGCACATACATCCATTGAATCATCATTTTAGTGGTTCCATAATTAAGATTGCTTTTACAATTGTATTTAAAGCAGAAACTAAAAATCCTTTGATTGCAAATGAAAAACAAAAATCAGGACTGGGGAAAAGCTTCAGTTTTGTCAACATTATTTTCTAAGGCTCCAATCCTGCAAACACTCACATGCGTGAGTACATTTATGAACTGAGCTGCTTTGGTAGTTTTAAAAGTAACCACTCAATAATGTAAAAATATATATTTTCTGTGTGTTTACAGGATCTGGGCCTAGCTGTGCTGACTAATGTTAAAGTTACGTGCTTCTGAAAATCGCCTGTGTGTGTGTGTGTGTGTGTGTGTGTGTGTATTTCACGTTGCTATAGTTTTTAGAAGCTCTTTCAATACTATATTAGAGTGTTGAAAGAGCTTCTAATATCTACAGCAATGTGAAATGTTCAATAGTGAACATACTGTTAATGAAAATCTAGACTTTTCCTGTTCTTAATAAAGAAAAGGCCACCACTGTACAGTATACTGCTGCAAGAAAAAGAACATGATTTTGGCTTTGATATGATGATAAAGGCATTCAATAAATAAGAAAAGAAAGAAATTAAACCAACCCCAATCATCCTAAGGAAAAATAAAATGCATTAGCTTCATGCCAAGTTTACTTCTGCAATAGAACAGAAACAGAAAAAGAAAGTCATACAGAGAAAATAGAAGTTTCTGTTGCGGAAGATAAAATGATAATGGCTTAGACGTCAGGATCAAGAAATGTAGATCAGCTATGGGCAGTTTTAGGGAGAAAAAAGAAAAGAAAGAAAAAAGTAAAGAGATATTTTGTAAAGCTTCTTTTAGCTGATAGAAAACATCCTGACCTAGGGCTGCTTCTAAGAGGCTTTCTATATATATTTACAGAAACTGTCTGAACCTGGCTTCTGTTATACACAGTAGATAATACTGATGGCAGAACCCCAAAATTTTCATTTTTTTTCTCATTTTGGTGTGAATAAGCACTCATAATTTAGTAGTTTGAAACAGTGACAGTCCCACATGTTCTTACAGAAGTACAAGACTTATGGTGAGCTCAGTTTCTTCAAAATACTTCATTCTTTGTCCCTACCTGGCCCTCACTATTCACACCTTTCAGTTCATAATCAAAGAGGGGAAACATGCTTGAATACTGTTTTGAATCACAGAACTTTGCCCACCAAGGCATCATTACAAATAGTGAGGCTATGCATAAACTGTTCTTACATCCCTAGGACCAGTTCAGACCTGATCTGAAGTGCATCTGGACGGTCCACACTTCTTGCAACAGAAATTCTTGTGAGAATAGGCTCCCTTGGGAGAATTATGCTTCTTCCTACTTCTTGTGGGACCAGAAATAAGTTGAGACCATTATTTCACATGGTATGTCACTAATGCCAGTTTCAGACTTTTTCATTGCCTGTACTGGAGTTTGGTCCAAACAAAGATGTTCACAGTTGGATCAGAAATTCCCCAATGTTCAAGATACCTGAACTTCAATGTTCTTGTTGACTCTTATTCCTAATCTCCTGAGTTCATCTGTGTTTGTTGAGTCAAACTGCTCTGGTTTGATATTTTGTAACTTAAAAAACAAAACAAAACAAAAACAAACAAACAAAAAAACAACAACAACAACAAAAAACACCCTGAGATGTCAGTTTGGCATTATTTTTGTTTTATGCTAGGGACTTATGCTGTGTTCAGATTGAGAACCTGAGATCAATATTAAAATACTTATATATTTATCTATCCGTCTTCTATTAGCTCAAAATATAACTAGAGTTTTGCATTTATATTCTATCTCCCACCTTCCCACAAAAATCTCTAAGGGTATGTCTACACTTAGAGCTGAATTCGAATTGATTGCCATCAATTCGAATTCTGTTAAGTGCTGGCTTTCCTCAACTCGAATTGAGTAACTCCTCAGTTCGAATTGATGAAAGCTGACTTCGAATTGGTCAAACCTCGTTTGACTTCAAAGTCAGGCTCAATTCAAACTGAATAATTCAAATTGACCCAGTGTGGCCATGTGAAAATTCGAATTCACTGTTAGTTTGAATTAGCCACAGCTTGATTTTTCCCTATACAATAGCGCCCCCTACTGAATTCGAACTAGCAAGTCCTGTTCATGGACATGCCAATTCGAATTAGATTTTCTAATGTAGCCATGTCAATTCAAATTGACTGAATTTGAATTAATAATTATTAGTGCAAATTAACAAATTCAAATTCAGAATTCGAACTGAAACTCTAAGCATAGACATAGCCTAACTTGAGTTATGTGGTCCTTTAAATTTGATCTGGTTGTCCTGTCTGGAAGTGTATAAGTAGAACCTGGGGTCTTCCTGATGCTGGGCATAATAATACAGTAGAGATGCAGAAGGCAGAGTTACAACTCATCGAATGTTCATTCAAAGATTTTATTAATCCAGTCACTCTGTATTCTGTATTGTTCTGCAATGTGGTCACTCTCACTTAAGATGGTCTAGCCAAGTGGAGTAACTGGAGTATATTAAAGGGAGCTAGCTGCTATACTGAAGACAAGCCCATAAATCCTCCTAGAATATTAGCATAACTGTTAGTGTAGCTACACTGACAATCTCATAGGGTATGTCTACAGAGGGGGAGCCTTGGAAGTCGACTTAACAAGGTGGCAGAGATCCTGGGCTTTTTTTTGCTTTCTTCTTCAGCTTGGGGCATGGGTCACATGCAGATTTAAACTAGTGTATATGTTGAATTCTTTGTAGCTCAACGTCTTTAAACCCACATTTGAGTATTGCACTAACTCAGCCTGAGGCATCAGAGTCTATTCCAGGAGAGAGTGAGTGAGGTTCTGTGGCCTGCATTGTGGAGGAGGTCAGATGAAATGATCATATTGGTCCCTTCTGATTTTACAGTCTATGACTTTAAAGTGACCTTGTTAAGTTGATTTCACGGTATGTCTGCACTGGACAAAGTGCAGATGTACCCATGGTCACTCAGCCTCCTACCCTGCCCCTGGTCCTGATTAGGCTCTTGGAGCCTGATCTGGCTCCAGGGGCCCCCAGCAAGTAGCTGAGAGTGTCAGCAGGGGCTGAGAACCTTGCTGCGGGTGGGGTGGGGGCTTGCAGCTGGCTCCTGCCACCCGCAAAGAGGGGCTGTGAGCCCAGTTGGGCACTTGCCACTTGCCACTGAAGGCAGCTCAAAACCTAGTTAATTTCACAAGCTAGGAGCCAGTGAAATTGACCAGGCAGCTCCAAACCTGGTCAATTTCACAGGCTCATAACCTGTGAAACTGACTAGGCTCTGAGCTGCCTGCTGGTGGCACCAAGTGGCTCAGGGCCAGACTGGGCTCTGTGCCCCTTGCTGTGGGCAGCAGGAGCTGGCTGCAGGTCCCTGCTTCTTGCCGTAAGGTGTTGGGAGCCATATCTGGCTCCTAGTCCCTTGCCAGCAGTGCCTGGGGCCAGATCAGGCCCCCAGAGTCAGACTGGGCTCCGGTAGCCTGACTGGAATCTGGGGGGCAGAGGGCAGGGCCTAGGGCTTCCTGCCCTGTAAAGTTGACTTAAAAGCTTAAATTGACTTAGAAGGCAGGAGTTATTAAGTTAGCTTAAGCAAGTTATTAAATCAACTTAAGCAAGTGCATAATAAATGAATAAACTTAATAAATTCTAAATATAGCCCTGACTTTGCTTAAGTTATCTTATGCCTTCTTAAATTGACTTAAGCCTCTAGCGTAGACATAGCCATATTGTAAACACATCCTATACTGATAGAATGAGTCTTTCTGTTGGTGTAAGAACAGAATTTCCCTGAATAAACATACAACAGGATCAATAGCAGCATTCTTCCATTCTCATAGCTGCATCTACCCTCAGGGTTACATAAGCACAGCTATGCCAAACAGATATGGAAATTTTTCACACACCCCCCACTGACACTGCTAGTTCAACATAAATTTTCTGTGCACACTAGGTCTCAGTATTTTCTAATTCTATACTCTTTGGAAATAATAAACTAACACGACAAGGGTCTCAGCTCAGATACATTATTCATTGCAAGCTAACTGCTTAATGCTAGTTCTTATCACAATCTACTTCTGTTTCATTTTCCCAATAATTTTTTTCCCAAATCTGTTGCAGGGTAGCAGAAGCTTTGGTTTGATTGTTTTACAGAGAAAAATGTTTTTCCTAAGTTAGTCTGATTTTTTTTTCAAATGGGACCCCAAACTGTCACTTAGTAATGGGGATATGGTTTACACATTATGCTGCCAAAGGGATTCTCCAATATCTCTCATGTCCCTAAAGACAGAGTCAGCAATTCAGAGTCACAGACTTCAACTTCAACATGAAGTATAGTGCCCAGTGCTGGTGTTAACAAGAGCTCTGTTATAATAAGCACATTCCTAACATACAAAAGTGAGTCTGGAGACACTGTCTTAGAATGTTTTAATTCAGCAGATGTTTCTAGTCAATATCAGAAGTGTCTCAGTTCTTTGAATGACCAGGGAATTAAATGGCTTCCTTGAAATCTGCAAAATGGATGTTTAAAATAACACAGCAATATTTCATGTATAATGTACCTTTGAGTGTCAGCTTAGGCATGTGATTGAATTTTATATTCATGTGGCGGTCTCAACCAGTGATTGCAGAATATTAGAAAGAGGATTGTTCTTGGTTCTTTTTCTGATGAGATGAACAAAGGTTCTAAAGGTCTATGTTTAAACACTGTACTATTTACATTTCACTGAGTGTCTTTCTTTTGTATAGCTGGTAGCAGGCAAATACAGAAAGTGATCATTTTTACCCTTTGAGAAACACTAGTGATGGAGAGACAAAATCCTATTATTCAAAAGGAGAAGTGAGAACAAAGAAGTCACATAGAGTAGTTAATGTCTAGTAAGTGAAATTTCTTAGGGATGATTACAAAGGTGCATGGTTATCTTCCATGCACATGCTGTTGGCTGCAAGCATTAAGGCAGTGATTAATACAGAATTGGAGACATCTCTTCTCATAGGCTAGAATAATGCTTTTCTGATTATTTTTAAATGTGCTTGTCTTTCTCTTTGTTAAATGGCAAAGTGGTTTGCAGAAAAGGTGGCTAAGTGGACATATGTGGTTTTAATATCTCATTCTACTTGTTTTAGAGTCCTGTGACTCTGGCAGAACATAATATGGATGCAAATTGATTTAGATTGCCAATGATTTTTCAAGAGTAGTGAAAAAAAAAAGATAACATGTTTTTGCAGTATCAGTAATTCCATGGACTCCAAAAGCACTTTAGAAACTATACATAATGTGACATCATTTCACCCAACATTGACATCCCATCACTCTGTATGAGTGTACAGAAACACTTCATGTAGTTTAGGACAGGAAGTGAACAGGTAAACCAAATCCATTTAGAATTTCAGGAAATATGTTAGACAGACTGTGATCCCATATTCTGGAGTTGACCAGGGATCTTTAACACCCTGTTCTTCTGAAAAGTCCAGTGTGATCTTTCATGACAGAAGTGATCAGGAAATCAATTTTACATCTGATGAAAACAGGGGTACTTCCAGCAACACAGAATTACTTCAAACCACGTTGGAAAATGGGTCTGATGCTTACTCAGAGAGATCCATTTCAATTTATATCAGCTGAGAGTCTGGCCCTATTGAGTGAAATGAAATTACTCCTGGTTTGCACAAATGTAAGTGAGTGAAGAATTGGGCCCCACGTTTTCTTGCTTTTTGTCTTGGGGAAAGGCATCTTACTCATGAGATCCTTTCTCATGGGTTAGGTATTTCCAGTGTAGACTAAAATTTTTTGCCAAAAGTTGGAAATCACATGTGGTCTGAGCTAAGAGACCAAAAGCTATTTAATTAACAAGCATATAAAGTTTACTGTAACTTAAACCATGCACACACAGGGGAAGGACTGGTGCTCTATTTACCATGTTATGTAGCCTCTTTGACATTTCCTTAAGAACTTTCTGGCTATGTTTGTTCAAGCCATTCAGTGTGACAGGGATTTTTAACATGTCCATTGGGAACTACAATGCCAGTGCAAAGACACAATATTACATATTTATTTCTGGGGAAATTTAAAAAGACTCTGTTTACATTATCTATAAATTACCTGAAAAGCCATCACATATTGTCAAAAAAAGGCATACACACCTTATGATTATGCTTTTACTAAAGTACCCAATTTGCCTTTAAGGTTTGTATGGAAATGAAGAACTACTCTGGGTATTCCTATATTTTTGAAACACATTTTTTACACTTGTAATCTTTTCAATTAAAAAAAAAATAATAATGGCAGCGATTAGAGTTTAAGGGATTTAATACCAGAGAGGTTCAGTGGCATTTGGGTTCCTAGCTAAGTCTTCTGAAAATTTTCAGAGTTGTCACTGTGTTTTTCCCAGGATGAGAGACAGAGACAAGGTAGGGGAGATATGTTTTGGTGGACAAACATCTCTTGTTGAAAGGAACAAGTTTTCATGCTTCACAGAGCACTTCATCAGGTTTGGAGAAGGTACCAGAGTGCCTGAGCTAAATATAAGATGGGACAGTGTAAATGTCACACTCATGGGCTGGTGAGTTCTCTAGCCTTGTGTCAGCCATACCTATAACAGAAAGCCCCAGCCCCTACACAGAGCAGGGCAGGGCAGGGCAGAAGAGGTCTCTGGCTCCGGGTAGGGTGAGTTACAAAGCCCGAGTCCTCAGTCTGGGTGGCGCAGAAGCAGGCTCTAGCCCTGGATAGGGTGTCTATATTCCAGAGCCCCAACCCTCAGGCAGGGCAGAGGAGAGGCAGTTACTAACCCTGGGGAGAACAGGGCAGGCATGATGGCTTGGGCCTTAGGGAGGGCAAGGCAAATGAGATAAGTAAGCTTCAGTTACCAGATTGCATAGGAAGAGGGAAGAGGGAGACAGGCTCACCTGACTCCACTGCACCCCTGCCCAGGGACCTGGCATAGTCTCCCATCACGGAGGCACCAGGGCTGAAACCAATACATGCTGCTTTGCAACAAAGGGGCTTGACTGCTCTTGGGCTTCCCTGAGCTTCTTCCTCCTCTCCTTCCTCATGTGTATGTGGTTCTCTGGGTTCTTCCGGCTCTTCAAGATATTCTGCCATTGGGAGGTTCCAGAACTGTTTGACCTCATCAACCAGTTGCAGATCTTACAGTTCCTTGAGGGTGTTAGCAGAGTGCAGCTCCTCCAGGTCACAAGGGCCAGGTGATCCATTAGTCACACTGAGCTCAGCCCAGTCTGAATGATCCTCAGTGCCCCAGGAGATAGGCAGCTTCAGTAGTTCCTCCCAGAGATGTTGGTCAGGTTCTGGTTCCACGATCCTTGGAGAGATGCTCTTTCCCATTGACTGTTGCCTCCCAACTGAGCTAAGCAGCTGTCCTTCATACCTCACCGTTCGAGTCCTGCCTGTCTGCTTCCCATCAGGTGGTGGTGGACTTCCTGTTTCCACCCTCCAATGGGGCATTGGTCCTTCCTCTCTATCAGTCTCCAAGGGACGCCACACATTTTGATCCTTGCGGACAGATAGTTAAGCATGAGGGGTTCATGCATGTTGCAGGAGACTGCTTATGTTGAAGTGGACAGTTAAGGAGTATGCAGGCAGTAGGATGTGTTGCAAACTGTTGTAATGAGTGGTAAAACCAATGTCTCTGTTAAACCCAAGATACTGTGAAGTTTTCCTTTCAATGATTATCACTGCTGTCTCAAGTGAAGTCACACAGAAAAATGTTTAGAAAAAATCACCTGTGGGTGAATGTTTTTCAAAAAGCAATGACTCCATATCTGACCTCTCTGTCTTTGTCCTTAAAGGGAAACTTTACATCAACATCAAAAGGCAAGTCTAGGGACTTAAATTTATAACTCTGCAAGACACTAAAGAAAGGTCAAAACTTAAAATGCTGCAGTGGTGCAGCAGTCCCGCTGTAGGACTTCAGTAGAGATGCTTTTACACAATAGGAGAAGCTCTCCATCTCCATGAGAGATGTTAGCTGTATCAATAAGTGAAGCTTCTTGGCAACATAGCATTGTGTGAACCATGAGAGAGGTCAGTAGAACTGGACTGCTCAGAGATATAGATTTTTTACACCCCTGAGCATATGTAGTTATACCAATAGCATACACCTGGCCTAAAAGACAGGGACCATGGAGGCACTGGTTTTATGGCTCATTACAACAATTTGTAACACACCATCCTGCCTACTAACTCTTAATTGCTCAATTTGTTTTAAGTGGTCTTCTCTATCATGTGTGAACCCATGATGCTCAATAATCTGTCCTTTAGCTCAGATGCTTGGATTACTATCTTCAGACCTGAGGAAGAGCAGGAGGATAAAGAAAAATGGTTAATGTCTAAGTCTATAAAACTCAGCTTTAAGGAAGAAGGTTTTAATTTACAAATGCTTTTCTCTGAGTGTGTGAAATGCCTGTTAGAAAAGTAAATAGATCAAGAGATCATCTGGCATTTTGAACAATTTTATTATCTGAGATCTGCCTCAGAGGTAAAAAGCAGATCCTTTAGATTTGTAGGGTTTGTTTAAAGGTCAGTTTTGTAGACAAACCTCCAAGGTGTTTTACATACCTAGATTCCCTATCCTCTCCTATCTCCTTTTCTTTAAGCCTGCTCTTGCTGACTGCCTTATCAAATTTTCCCAAAATGAAAATCTCCCCAGGAGTTATTCTAATGTGTAATTCCAAGAACTCATCAGAAAGAATATAAGAATGCAACAGTTACCTTTATACCTGACATGGAGCCCAAGCCGAGTGTAGCAGGTCTGCAGTCTCCTCTAATTCCAGGACCATTTCTGAACTTGGTTTTTCCTCACCTACCTATTTGTTTTCTGTCCTTCACTGGATTAAAAACAGGAAGAAATGATTTTTTTAGAGCTTTTCTTTTTTCAGTGTTACTAACTGTGAACTGTTTGTGGAAAATATCGTCTAGCGGTAAGAGTTCCTGCTGGATTCTTTGGGACAAATTCTGCTTTTATTTAGATGAGTGAAAATTCAGACTAATTCCAGGGAGCTCAGAGGAGTTGCTTCAGATTGTATTCATTCAAATAGAAGCAGAATGTAGCAGTTTGGTTTCATTATTCTCACCCTTCAGTTTTGCCACCTGTAAAACATACACAGTGAGACATATTAAGCTCACAATCATTTTTTGGGGTGAAGGACCTGACCCTGAACTTATTTACATTATTATAAATCTGGAGCTAGTAGAGTCATGCCAGAGTACAGAGTCCAATGAGGCCCTCACTGTTTGTAAAGTGTTTTGTAACCCCCAAGTGGGAGATTCTATATCATGAACAGGACCAGAACTTAATCTCACTTTTTGCAGAATACACCTTGAATAGTTTCAATCGAAATTCACGTCACTGCAAATGAGATCACATTTATGTGACAAAATGAGATTGCTTATTTTTACATGACATATGTGAGGAAATGTCCCCAACTGAGGTGTCAATAAAAGAGCATTTGAAACAAATTGATAAATCAAACAGGCCACCAGGACCAGATGGTATTCACTGAGGACTTCTAAAAGAGTCAGATAGGAAATCACAAAACTACTAACTGTTAACCTCTCACTTAAATAAACTTTTGTGCTCGGTGACTGGAGAATAGCTAATGTCATACCTTTTTTTTCCCTTCTTTTTTAAAGCTCCAACAATGATTTTGGCAATTGCAAACTAGTAAGGCTAACTTCAGTACCATGCTAACTGGATGAAACTGTAGTGAATTATCAGACACATAGCTGAATACAATTTGTTGGGGACTATTCAGCATGGGTATGTCCACATGAGTCTTTTATTTTGAAACAACACTGGTTGTTTCAAAATAAAAAAACTGAATGTCCACGCGACTTTTTCTTATTTCGAAATGACAGGTTTTGTCATTTCGAAATAAGAACCGTCATTTCAAAACAGCTTAAACCCCATTCATTTCGAAACAGCTGTTATTTTGAAATGGTTATTTCTAATTACGCCGTTTGGACATGTTGTTTTGAAACAACACCATTGTTTCGAAACAACTGTTTTGAAACAACAAGTCCAAACGGCCTTATTTCGAAATAACCATTTTGAAATAACAGCTGTTTTGAAAGCAGGCTTTCCCTTAATTTGAATTAACTTATTTCAAAATAAGGACTTTATTTCAAAATAACTCATTTTGAAATAACTTATTTTGAAATAATGATGTATGTGTGGACATAGCCCATGGTTTTTTCTAAAGGAAAATCACGATTCACCACTCAATTAGAATTCCTCGAGAGGATCAGGAAACGTGAACAAGGATGATCCAGAGGATATAGTGTACTTGTACTTTCAGAAAGGCCTTTTAGAAGGTCCCACACTAAAAGTTCTTAAGCAAAATAAGCAGTTAGAGGATAAGAGTTAAGGTATTCTCATAGGTCAGTAACTGGTTAAAAGACAGTTAAAAAAAAAAGATAGACATAAATGGTAAATTGTCAGAATAGAGATAGGAAAATTTCAGTGTCCCCCAGGGGTCTCTACTGGGACCAGTGCTGTTCACCACATTCATAAATGATCTTGAAAATGGGGTGAACAGTGAGGTGGCAAAGTTTGCAGAGTATACAAAAATTACTCAGAATGTTTAAGGTCAAAGCACACTGCAAAGAGATGTCAAAAAACTGGGCGATTGGATTTAATCTGTAATTTTGTTGCTGAATGTTGATAAATGCGAAGGCACATTTCAAATTATAATTGCAACTATACATATAAAATAGTGGGGTCTAAATTAGCTATTACCACTCAAGTAAGACATTTTGGAGTGATTGTGGATAGTTCTGTGAAAACATTTGCTCAGTGTGCAGTGACAATCATAAAAGCTAACAGAATGGCTGAACTACTAGGAAAGGGATAAAATAAAATAGTAAATTTCATAATGCCACTATATATATTAATGGTATGCCTATACCTTGAATTCTGCATACATGTCTGATCACCCCATCCTAAAAAAAGAATTGGAAAAGGACAAAAAATGATTTAGGGTATAGAACAGCTTGCATATGAGGAGAAATTAAAAAGTCTAGAACATTTCATCTTGGAAAATCTAAGGGAGAATATGACACAAGTATATAGAATCATGAATGGTATGGAGAACGTGAATAAGGAAATGTTATTTCCCTCTTCACAAAAATGCAAGAACCATGGATCATCCAATGAAAATAATGGGAAGTAGGTTTATTACAAGCAAAAGGCAGTACTCCTTCACACAATGTGCAGTTAATCTGTGGGTCTCATTGCAATAGGAAGTCCAATATTATAGCTGGATTTGAAAAAGAATTAGGTAAATTCATGGAGAATAAATCTGTCAATAACTATTAGCCGTTAGCCTTTATGGTCCCTAAGACTCTGAATTTCAGATGCTGTGACTAGATGTCAGGGGATGAATTATTGGTAATTGCCCTGTCTGTTCATGAGGGTTATCCTGAGGGAAGGACTGTGCCCAGAGCCAATAAGCCTGTTGAAGCCCCTGCCCTCCCCCCATGCTGGGGGGGGGGGGGCAAGATGGCCCAGAGACTGGACTCCATGTTTCCACTCCCTTTCCCCTTGCCTTCATCTTGCAGCAGAGAAGGCAGCAGAGAAGGCAATGCAGTAGTGGAAGGTGACAGTGGCGTGGGCCCCACACTGCCCCCCTGGCAGCGGGACAGTGTGGGGACCACAGAACCACAGGGCCCATGATCATTGCCCCACTTGCTCCCCTCTAAGGACAGCCCTGCTGTTCATTCTTTTTGAATCATCTGGCAAGAACTGCTATCAAAGAACAGGATATTGGGCTAAATGAATCTTTAATCTGACCCACTGTGGCAATTCTTATGCTTTTATATTCATTAGAACCAGAGAAGCGCTGTGCAAATTCTCCCACGTTTCTGGGAATGTACCTCTATCTTGAGTGTGATTTTTCTACTATTTCAGTCCAGCTGTGGAGAGGTTGCTATGCAACTTTGCTAGGACACTATATTCCTGTTGTGTAATATTACATTCCTGGAAGAAACTGCATGGCTTTTATCTACAGCAATGACAGCCTCATTTTCCTCTGTATCCTAAGCAAGTTTTGAAGATATCACATGCTCCAGTACACTATCCCAATGGACTATTCAGAACTAGCATTCAACATGCCAGGGGGATACAAAACTGTGCAACTGGTTTCTTCGGGGCTTTCATTAAGTAGCTACATTCCACATACGGTATTTCAACTGGATTTCTGTGGAACTTATTATATAGGATACATATGATTCAGATTCAAGAGAGGATTTGATTAAAAAAAAAGGTTAGTGACATCAGTCATGTTAGAAATGATCAGGATAGATTTTTGGATGTTGTTCCTTTTAAACATCACTTGATGAGATCACGCAATATTAAAGAATTAAAATATGACTCTTCCAAATCCTTAGGTAATGCAGTACTGACCATGTTCAAAATATAAAAGGGATTCAATGGCTCCAGGAACTAGCAATACAGAGTCTTTCACCTCTAGCTTGCCAATCTAAATCCAACCTAGGTTAATAGTAAGTAATTTAGAGTTGTTACTATCTAATGCTTCTTCTGTGGCTTGTGGATGTTTTTGGTGGTTTCAGTGCAATTGCCAGTTTTTTATATTAGAAAATTTGCCACTATATCTAGCACCTGTCTTAACCATCTTAACAGAGAGACTGAGTTGTAAAGGTTCAAGTAAACTGAACTTTCTTTTTATCTTTAGTACTTCTAGGTTTAAGGCATACTAGCAAAGCAGCGTGTCAATAACCTAGAAGAACAGTATTTGGCTGATGGAAGACAAAGGAATAAATGTGATGAATGGGGTGTACTCAGTCACTGTGAGGCCTGAGCCACAGCTTTCCCACCTCCAAACTCCCAGTGTTGTAGTTCCCCTGATCCCACCTCCCTGGGGCTGGGCTTTCTTAGGGCTGATTTGGGTGAGTTTGTCTTGACTACCTGTGCCTCCCAGGCACTGGTAGCAACAGCTACTGGCAGGCTTTATCCAATTCAGCTGTCTTCTGCTCTACTCAGCCCTGTTCTCCTCCAAATTCACACTCTACTCCTACCTGTGCCTCCAAATGCCACAACCAAAGCTCTCTGCCTGACTGCAACAGGGGCTTTTTATCTACTGTGGCTAATTACCCTAACTTGGCTTAGGTGCCTTAATTAACCTAGAGTAGTCCTGCCCTAGTGACCCAGGAAACAGGGCTTTGCTGAGCCTGAGCCTGGGGCTGATATACCTGCCCTTCACAACTCTCCTGTAGGGGGTTTCCTGCAGCTGTGGGGCTTATTTTCGTTTCTTAGTCCAGTCACATGTCTGAGCAGAGTTCCTCTGGCAGTGTCAGCTGACTCCCTAGATACCTTCTGAGAGCAGTGGGTACTGTCCAGGGTTCTCTGCTCAGTGTCCCCCACTGGTTCCCTGCTTTTGTTCTTTCGACCCCTCACACCTGTTCCTGTTTTGATTATTTTGTCCCCCATAATCAGTTGATCCCTGGGACCGGTGACTCCTCCCTTGGGCCGAGGGAGGGTTTTTAGCAGTGGGTGGGGTTGTGCCCACCCACTACCCAGGGACCAAATAGTAGAATTCTCCTGCATTCACTAGTTGTCCCCCAGAATCACTTGAAGCTGGGTCCAGTGCCTCCTCCCCTTTGGTTGGTGCAGAGGTTTTAGTAGTGTGTGGGCTTGTGCCCATCTACCTCCCAGTTCTTCAATAGGAGAACTCTCCTATAGCCCTTAAGCTTGACTCCATCACACAAAGTTAAATACTAAAACAATAACAAAGAGACAATATATGATAGATTTACTGGCTGACACCAGGCTAAACCAAATCTAAACTTAGTTTTTTTTAGATCAGTACAAATATTTAGCATCGTCACATGAATTATATAATATTTTTTGAAGTCATCAGGCAAGCACCCTGCCCAGGAGTGTTGCTGTCATCCAGTTGGGATTTTGCCTCCCTTTCAGCTTTGATATAAGTTTCTGTATAGCTGGTCATCTTTTTGGCTGTTTACAGTGCAGCCCAAGGAGGTCTGTTGGCTGTAAAAGCTCTTCTTCATCTGCATGGAACCTGCGAAAATCACAATGCAACAGATGGAAAAATAAGCCTATATCCTCTCCCACCTCTTAGTAGGAGCTCATAAAATTCCACAAAAATGCCCCATTCACCAAAAGAGAGGGAAAAAAAGTGTGATAAGTTGGTTTCCCAACTGACAGACGATAATCACTTTGTTTATACATATCGCTAAATATGGGCATTAGGAAAAGAAAACAAAACCAGCAAACTGTTTAAATGATCACAGCTGCCCTGTACATAAATTTTACAATTATATTCCAGATTTCAGTAAGTAAACACTAGGAAATTGGAAAATATCCCATAATCCACCAAGTGAGTTCCAAGTAAAATTCTTTTTTTCCTGATAGGATCTGATAAACCCCTCCCACCATGATTTTGCACCAATGTAATATTTTTTTTGAGACCAGTGCTTACAAGCACTTGCCACTCTTTTCTGAGATTCTTGTTTCACAAAGTCCCACATTTGTAATAATCCTCATCACCCAAAGGGTTAAATAAGACCTAAAGAGCTTGTTCTCATTTTAAATCATGCCAATAATGACAGATTAGTAAAAAAATAGTTTCTATCTATCTATCTATCTATCTATCTATCTATCTATCTATCTATCT
>ML681963.1:29213741-29292797 GCA_007922195.1 Podocnemis expansa
TCTATCTATCTATCTATCTATCTATCTATCTATCTATCTATCTATCTATCTATCTATCATTTACATGGTGACCATCCAAAACATTGAAGAATTTTTTTGATGGAACATGGATCAAGTGGATCTGTTGATTAAAACATGGTAATATGTTAACAGCAATGGACCAAATTTTCAAAATATCTCTGTTGCCATTTAGGCAAAAAAAATAGTGGTTATATTTAAAAAATCTAAGCATACTAGTACAGGAACATTTTGGAAAATCCAGCCATTATTTATGTGCCTAACAGGGAGCTGAGTTCTTTAAAAAAAATGTATCTGGTTATATACATTTATTCAGAACCACTTTGCCTAAACTGCCCTCTTTCTTAACTTTTATCTGTCGCCCTCTCATTTAGTCTCACTTAATGCGTACACGAGTAAATAATGTGCATGGCCAGCTGTTCTATTTATTTGTGATAAAAACAGTCATAATTGTAATGCTTTATAAATATTAAATAAATAACATCCCTGTGAAGAGAGGAAGAATAGGTCTGTGAAGAAAACATTAGTCTTAGATTCTGGAGACCTGAATTCAAGTGCTGCTGATATTCTTGGTGTAGCAGGGTAGCTTCCATGCTTTGGACAGTCAGGGGTTAATAGTCCTGCAAGGGTAAAGGCTAGCCAATAGGAGCAGAGGGCTCCAAGGCCAATCAGGATGTGTCAGGAGGTAGGCAGGCCTGCAGCTCCTGGTCTGGGTAGTTGGCCTCAGACTTGGGAGGAAACAGGCTGTGCTGGAAGCAGAGCTGTGGGAGACAGGGTCCTGGATAGCTTCCAGGGACACTCCCAACACCCCGTCTTGATACAAGGGCTGCAGGTACCAGGGGGAGGAGGTGCATATGGTCCAGACGACCTGTTCAGGGTAAAGACAGAAGAGTAGTAAGGGGGTTGAGGCAGTGCTGCAACAAGCACATAAGGTCCCTGGGCCAGGTCCCAGAGAAGTGGGCAGGCCCAGGTCCCAAACACTTCCTTCAGACTGCCAGCAGTGGGAGACCACAGGAAGCAGTACAGACTGCTGGCTGCTGATGCAAGCAGGCCCACCAAACTTGTATTAGACCAGTGAAGGGACCTGGTTGGAGGGCTGAAGTCCTGCAAAAAAGACAGCAAATCATGAGAGAGACCAAGCAACAACTACTAGATGGGGGACCACTTGTACTATTCTCTGTAGTGCCACCAGGAGGCACTTGTCTGGTGGGTCCAGTGCTTCGTAGGGCTAACATAGACTTCTCCTGTCTGATCTCTTGTGCAATTCAGCTTCATTTCCCCATCTGAAAATAGGGATAATATTAGGGAATGATAGGGAAAATAAGGATAACCACAGGAAGGTTGTGAGGACAAATTCAGTAAAGACTATGAAGTGCTTATATGCTAAAAGAGCCTAATATAGATAGCAATTGTTTGCCTTGAAAAGGATTTCTATTCACCTTCAACGGACAAAAGGGTCTGGTGAACTATAACCATTGCTTATTACACTAACCACAGCTATCTCACTCTTGCCTCTTCTCGCTCATCTGTTTGTTGTATTCATCTGTTGCTTCTGCTGGTAACTGTATAAAACAGATATCTACGTTTGTTACTTTTCTTATTGGTTACAAGCAGAAATATCTTTTTTGTTATATGTATGTAGTAGCACAATGGGGTTTTAATTCCATATTGGAGTCTCTATATAAATAGTAATATCATCAGTAATGCTGAGCAGGGGCATTGCTGGCACCAGGCTTATGAGGCTTGAGCCCAGAGTCACGGTGCCCAAGCCCTGAGGCTGTGCCTCAGCAGTGGCAACATGCTTAAAGCATGCAAGCCCCAAATCCTGGCGCCAAAGCCTTGGGTCTTTTTCTGGGCCAGGGGTGCTCCTGATGGTGAGAAGAGTTTTACAATTTAATATGTAAAACCAGGAAGGCAGTGAAATAATATTTTGTACATATATAGCATCTTTGGACTGTTATACAAAGATGAACACAACACTGCAGAATTCAGACTTATTTAATTTGCCTGGACTACTGGGATTCCTTTGTCAGCGAACTGTTTCTGTTAAGTAAAAGTAGCATGGCAAAAGCTCTATGTTGTCCAAGTAAAGATTGGGAAAGAAAGAAAGGAAGAATCCTACTAATTTCACACTCTTCTGTGGAGGTCTACTAAAGTTTGTTCTTTTTTCCATAAGAATAAGAAAGGAATAGAGAGGTACCCACATATAGCATCCTGTTAATTGGAATGTAGCATAAAGAGACAAACTGCTCACTTTGAAAACATCCACTTCAAAAAGAAGTGAAATTTATTGGCAATTCTAGTATAAATTTCAAAGGTTGCCTATTAAATCTAAAACCACAGCTGTTAAGTGAAGGTTCAGCTTGTTTGTGACGTGATCTTTAATTAACCACTGTATAAACTTTTTAGGATTTACCCATGATGATTTAGAGGGTAAATAACATCTTCTTACATCAGTTAATATTTTAAAGTAAGGGGACCAGTCTGTGCTGTCATTCTTTACAGTAGTTATTTCCCCTCCCCTGCAGAGCTCAGTTTATACAAGATTATCAGGAAGGATATTGTTACCAGAGGCAGCATGGTCTACTGGTTGGAAGAGGTTCAGGATAATAGGGTTCTGCTGTTCCCTTGTTTCTATTGCTGATTCCCTGGGAGACCTAGAGGAAGTAATTTACTTTTTCTGGCCCCACTTCAATAAAGCACTTAAGCAAGGGTTAAAGTAAGCTGGAACACCTTTAGGGGGCAGCGTTCCAGGCCCCCCTAAAAATAGAGGAATGCACCAGAATGCTGCATTTTGGTGTGTTACCCCAGGGCTGGCTCAAGGGGCTGCACCCAGCTGGCCGCCACGGCCAGAAGACAGAGTCTTCCAGCCAGCAGAGAACTGCCCCAGGCTGGGTCTGGGAGTTTTTAAAGCTCCTACCCTGAGTCTGCTCTGACTGAGTATGCTCAGAGCTGGCTCAGAGCTGGAGCCTCAGCTTGTGCTGGGGTTGCTCCATGTGGCAGCCAGGTAAAAGGGTCCCAGGGGGGTGATTGGGAACAGGCGAGCCATCTCAGTGGGGAAAGGGTGTTGGGGAGGGGAAGCTGATGGCAGGGTGATGGGGTGGGGAAGAGCTCAGGGGACTGCAGGGGCCAGCAGTGGGACTGGGGTGTTAGGGAGGAGCTTGGGGTTTCTTGGGGAGCAGGAGATAGCGGTGGGGGGTTATGTTATCTCGGGGAGCAGGAGAAGCTGGCAGGGGGCTTGGAGTGTCTTGGGGGAGCAGAAGAAGGGAGTAGCACAGTGGGTGGCTTAGGGCTGGTGTTTGAGGGACTTGGGGGATGTGGGCTGGGGCAGTGTGGAAGTGGCTGGGGGGGCTGAAGGAGATGAAGTGAAGACAGGGAAGCTGGGAGTGGGAGCTTAGAAGGGCTGGAGTGGGGAAATGGGGGCAGGGAGCTTAGGTAATGGGGATTGGGTCTGATGGAGACATGAGGAAAGAGTGGTCTGATGGGGGGTAGGTGTTTTGGGAGCAGTAGCTGGGGTAGGGGACAGTAGCAGGGGTGCGTGAAGGGGACCCGGACATGTGTGACAGGGGCCCAGACATTTAGGAAGTTTCCGGGGCCCGCCAAATTATGCTTTAACCCCTGCACTTAAGCATGCCTTCACTTGAAGCCTATGCTTAAGGTTAAGAACACGTTGAATAAAGTTTCTTTCCTGAACAGGCACATCTGTGGCTTAGTTTACCAATATTTAAAGTTAAAATCATTATCTCTATGCCACAAAGCTGTTGTTAAGATTAATTACTATTTATTTGTTTTGAGATTTACTGTTAACTGTTTACTGTTTATTTGTGTTGAGATTCTAGGACAAGAAGGCCTATTTAATGGAGTATTATTATGATATCATGCAGGTAAGAGGTTACATAACAGGACAAACAACTCATCTACTGTGAGATCACTTTGAAAACAGTACAAATTGCCCATGCATATGCATCATGATGTTTGTGGACCAGATTGTGCTCCAGATCTGAAGTAATTCTATGAACATACTCAGCAATACTAAATATCAGGCTACTTCTGCTTAGATGACAAAATATGTGCCTATCTTTAGGTACTTCAGTTAGGAATTTTTGATATAAATAATTTGCTCAAAATTTAATAGCAAGTCTCCATTGTGCCTTATGTTTTTGCCTGTTTTGCTGACAGAGGAAGGCTTATAAAGTACAGTTTCTGTCACCCAGTTTCCAACTTTGTTGCTTAAATAAGAGAGAAAATAATTCCCCTTAATGATAAGACTTATATGCTCATCTTCCTTAGATTTTATAGATGTTTTCTTACTATGAATTCAGCCTGTCGAGAAAAATGAAGTTCATGTAAAGAAAGTTTTATTGGCACTGTGTTATGTTACGGTACTTTTATTAGATGGTGACATTCCTGAGACAGCACCTGCTGTGTGGATTTGGGCTGTTATCCAGAAAAGAAATAAAAAATAAATGAGTGGACTTGCCTTACTGTAATAAAAACCCACCCGACTGAACAGTTGGAAAGTTAAGAGAGAATCAAAGTTTTTAAGCGTTTGGAATAATATATATTTATATGTGGCATTGTTATCAACATAGCTTTTGGAGCAACACAGATATAAAATACCTCTGCTACACTGGCTTTTCTTTCCCCTCTGAATATCATTTTCTGCACAATATGGATGGAAACAGGAAACTTTTCCTTCTCCAACATCTGTGCATTTGTTATGTCTCTCCAGCCCATTCTCCAGTCCATGTGGCAGAATCAGTAATGAGTGAGGACCAAATTCTGTTCACTGTTAACCCATACACAATCTGGAATAGCTCAGGATTCTCTAGTTTATGGACATATCTGAAAGCAAAACTATACCTAGAGATATTTTGAGTTTTCAGGGTTGCTTACTTTCTAAATAATTGTTCTCTGTGTGCTAAGATTAACTTATTTTCAATCTCAGAAACTGGAGGGTTCACTCCATGAAACCAAAGAAATACACGAATCTGAACCAAATTTAGTTTTTGTGCCATGAGTTACAATATCATTTTGAATGTGTCAGTTTTTCCCGTCATCCTAGAACAGGGATCTGGATACATGGTCAATTCCTAAAAGACAGCTCATAAAATCAACAGACTAAGAGGCTGTAAAACTGTTGAAAGGACTACAGAGGCATTTCAGAGCTGCAAATTCAGAGGTGTGTTTTCTTTGGGGGGGTGGGTGGGTTGGTTAGCCAAATTCTTTTTTTCGTTCAAATATATATCAAAAGTACCCAGATTTCAATCCCTCTGGTCTTTTATGGAGGAAGAAGAGCTGTTGATTATGAAGCTATTCTCTAGCATTGGGATTCACCTCTCCTGTCTCCGAATCATCCAATAATTTACCCCTCTGAACTTTCCAGCTTTCATCAAATTTTCCGATTAAGAACATTTCAGCCTTTGAGTCATAACTCTATTTCAGTTCAGGGTGTTGATTTTATGTGATTCAATCACATGACCCTAAACTGCTGGGAGGTATGTAATTCCACAGTGCTTTGATAGGAGACCAGACTTACCAAGAGAAGGGTACAGGTCACTTTTTCTTGATGTGATATTCACAGTTCTCCTCTGGACATGTCATTCCACTCATGGTTGTTTAATATAGTCTGATCTATGCACAATTTCTTAAGCTGAAGATTGGGAATTTTAGGCAAGTGGAGCAAGAAAACTATATTTTATTGTCATTTTTTTGCAGCACACACTATGCTATAAATTTCCAAAGCTCAAAGGCTATGTACACACCTACATGGTTAAATCGATTTAAGTTAAATCAATTCAGCTGAATCACTATAAAATCCTTAAATTGATTTAAGTTAAATCAATTTAACAGGTCCTCACTAAAAGACCAGTTTGAACTAGCGTGTCCATGGACAGTACTTGCTAGTTTGGTTTAGGAGAGGGGTATCATGGGAGGTGTGGCAAGATGGCCCCTTAGAAGGGCCATGTCCCCACCCAAAATATAGAAAAGGACAGCACCCTGGGAAGGAGAAGGACAAAAGTGTTAAATTGAAATAACAGTTAAATTGAAATAACATGCTCACACAATGTTATTTCAAAATAATAGTTTCGATTTAAACAGCATTTCGATGGAATCTAGGTTTTATTATATCAAAATGACTTTGCTTATTGCAAGATAAAGGAGCTCCTTGTCTTGATATAAGGAAATGTAGTGTGGACTTGCAGTCTTTTAGATCAAAATAATCTGCATTATTTCTGTTTAAAGACTGTGTGTGGACATATCCAAAATGGTCCCTTGCACTGAAAAGCTTATAATTTTGTCCCAAGAAGTCATTTTGTGGTGTATAAAGCTGGTATGACAGTAGAGGTGATTCCAGTTTAGGTAAATGCCACACATAGACTTCTACAAAGAGTATTAGGAAGCCTTAAGTCTACACAAAGGAGTAAGATTCAGAGCTGTAACTATGGCGGGGCCGGTGCGGCAAAGCCCCAGTACACCCAGAGTGGCTCAGTGGATCCGCTAATTAAAGGGGCGCCTTTGCGGCACAGCCTCTAAACACTGCTAATGGGAAGGCATGTATTCCAATCAGAACATGTCCCGGGCGGCAAAACACCACGTTACAGCTCGGGCAAGAGTAAAAACAAGGATGCAATTTTTCAGCTGGTGTACATTTACATGACCTAGGATACTGTCCTATGAGTGGACTTTGGTGGAGTGTGGATGGTACTGAAGAGACAAGCTAATGAAGGGCTTAGCTATGTGCTCCCCTCTTTTTTTTTTTCTTGCTGGTAGGCAGAAGTGATACTAGTGAGAACAGAGAAGCATTCCTGATGATGTAGGATCAACATACTCTTTGCACTTCCTGTACTTCTGATTGTAATTTACATTTAATTCTTTGCATCTACACTGAGCGGAATCTAACCCTGAGGTCTATTCTGTCAATGTTATTCCAAACCCCATGATGTATTATGTGGGGAGGAAGGAAAGATAAATGGAAATAAGATTCTCAATAAATTTAGCATAATCTTTAAATATCTGCCCAATATCAATACAATAGGGTTATTTTTAGAACTGGATCAGATTCTGAAACTCTTAAAAGCCCCAAAATATCTTACTGAAACATAGAGTACTTGTGATTAAATCCTGATGTCAATTCCATTGATTCAGTTATTGAAGGTAACTGAATGATAATGGTTTCTTATGTTCATTAACCCCTCATTTACATAACATAGTGGATATTAATACTGTCTGTAAATCAGAAAACTTTTCTGATTGAAA
Organism: Podocnemis expansa; assembly: GCA_007922195.1. Classification (NCBI taxonomy): domain Eukaryota; kingdom Metazoa; phylum Chordata; order Testudines; family Podocnemididae; genus Podocnemis; species Podocnemis expansa. The sequence goes on from ML681963.1 coordinate 29,221,020, forward strand.
AGCTTTCTTGACTGATGAAAATATAACTTCTCCTTCTTGTTTGAAAGGATCAATAACAGAGACATTAAACTATGTTTTCTGTAGCTAACTTCTTTCCTTTTCTTTCTTCAGTACAAGCATGTTCAAGCCCTGAGATCTTGCCAGTGTAGCCTTACATTAAGATATGATTTGGTCACAGGGGTAATGGATTCTGTGTCATTCTGGGACCTTGAGGACTTCCGGGGCAAGGTTAGAGTATTTGTCCAGTTCTGTGGACTCAGGACTGGCTGCTGATCAGTTGCCCAGTGGCTGCTGCTCCCCAAGGCCACTGAACAATTGATTGGCCAGCTGGACTGGCGTAGGGCTACCCAATAGTTAATCAGCCGATTGGATCAGCCCTAGGGCCACCACATAGCTGGTTGGTCAAGCAGCAGGGCTGGCCTTAGGCCTCCAAGTGGATGATGTGTCAAGCTTGCTAGAGTATCTGCAAGCCCCTACAATTCTGTTTTTCCTCATCCCTCAGAGTATTTTTAGTAAAAGTCAGGAAGGGTCTGCAGCATCTGTGATTTTTTTGTTTACTGCCTGAAATCTGCCCTTGACTCTTCTAAAAATACTCATGGCAGAACTTTAACCTTACCAATTGGTTTCTTGCTTTCGGAGAGAAAGAGAAGTGGATTAATTCCTATTCTGTTACTTAAATTAAATGGGCAAATATAAAGGGCAAAAATTCAGAGATGCCTCTCTCTTGCACCTTCTGTTATGCTTCTTGTAACATGAAGAAGAGTTTTACATAGTTCAAAAGATTGTCTCTTTCACTGGCAAAAGTCAGTCCAACAGGAAAGATTACCCCACTCACCTTGTCTTTCTTGAATCTCATGCAGTTATTTAAGACAGTTGAGATTAAAATAAAAATGGTTTTACAAAAGGCAAATTGTGCCATATCAACCTGATCTCTATCTTTGAAAAGACAACTGATTCTTTAGAAAAAGAAAATATGATAAATCTAATCTTCCTGTATTTCAGTAAATCCTTAAATACAATTCTACATGGGAAATTATTGTTTAAATTTGAGAAGATGGGGTTAATATGAGACTCAAATGGTGCATATGGAACTGATTGAAGTGTAGATTGTGGTGGCTCACACTGACTTATGTCTACACTGAGGGGGGGCCTGGCAGTCAACTTAACAAGGTCGACTTTTAAGTCGACTTTTTAAGTCGACTGAAGGGTATGTCTTCATGGAAAGGGGGCAGACAGAGCGCCCCTCCTCCTACCCTGCCCCCAGTCCGGATTGGGTACCCTGAGCCCAATCAGCTCCAGGGGCCAATCTGGACCGGGGGCCTGATCCAGCTCCTGCTTTCTGGGGAGGAGCTGGGAGCTGGGCTCGGCTCCCAGCTCCTCTCTGCCAGAGGCAGGGCACACAAAGAGGGGCTAGGAGCCCAGTCTTGCTTCCACCCCCTGTCCACCAGTGGCAGGGGTTTGGAGCTGGCTCCTGCCATCAGTCACAAATGACCTAGGGCTGAATTGGGTGCTGGGTCACTTGTCACCACAACAGGAGGCTTGGCACCATGGTCAGTTTCACAGGAGTGAAACTGACCAGGCTGCGGAGTCCCTTGAGCAGGGGCTCTGCAGCCTGATCAATTTCATTCCTGTGAAATTGACCAGGCAGATGAACCTCCTGCGGATGGTACAAGTGACTCAGGGCTGAATTTGGCCCTGGGCCATTTGTGGCCACTTGCAAGAGCTGGCTTCAAGCCCCTGCTGCCTGTGGAAAGGGGGTGGGAGCAAGATCAGGCTCCTAGCCCCTCTTTGCTGGCACTGCTGCCTGCAGAGAGGGGCTGGGAGTGCAATGGCATGCCCCAGCCAATTTCTGCAGGTGGCAGGGCCAGAGTGGGACTATGGAGCTATGAGATGCTGGCTGTCTGTGCCCCTGGCTACTTGTAAGAGGCCAGGGGACGTGCCAGTCCCTGCAGCCCTGGGGGAGATGCCGGTCCCCGCACCCTTTGCCACTTCCAATTGGCCAGGGCAGAAGTGAGCTGCAAGCCCCAGCCAACTGCAGAGAGGGGCTAGGAGCTGGCTCGGGCTCTCAGCTCCTCTCTGTAGGCTGTGGGGGCTAGGAGCCCACAGGGAGCCCTTCTGGCTCCCAGAGGCTTGCTGCAGGGGCCCAAGAAGCTTGGACCCTGGTCAATTTCACAGGCTCAGTGTCTTTGAAATTGACCAGACTTCTAGCTGCTGGCTTGGCACCGCAAGCCTCTGGGAACCAGATGGGCTCCCAGGGGGCTCCTAGCCCCTGCAACCTACACAGAAGGGCTGAGAGCCCCATGTGGCTCTCAGCCCCCTCTGCAGGCTTCATGAACTGGCAGCCAGCTCCTGTGCCCTGCGGTGAGGAGCTGGGAGCTGATCTGGCCCCAGCTTCTCACCACAGGGCTTCAGTCAGATCGGGACACCTGGCAGGATCAATCCCAAACCCGATCATGCCCAGGGGTGGGGAAGGAGGTGGAGCCTGCTCCATAATTTGGCTTAAAAACTTAAGCTGATTTACAGGGCAGGAGTTATTAAGTAGACTTAAGCACTTGCTTAAGTCAACTTAAGGATTTCTAAATGTGGACTAGGCTTTATTTAAATCAATTTAAGGCCCTTAAGTCGACTTAAAAGCACACCATAGACATAGCCACTGAAAGGTGAACTGTCAGGCTGGGGGCAGGTTACTAGTGGAGGTCTGGAACAATCTATCTTGGGAACACTCTAGAATAACATTTTCATTGGTTGCTTTTGCACAAAAAAGTGGGATTGTCCCAATGAAATTTGTGGATGATGCAAAGTTGGGAAGTATTGCCAATATGGAGGAGAACCAAAATATCTTGCTAGAAGATTTAGATTACTTTGAAATCTGAAGTAATATAAATGGGATAGAATTTCTTGCTTCTTAAAGAGACTAGCAAAGAGAATTTCTGCTGTAACCTGGGAACTTACTAATCAAAAGCAACAGAGTAGGAAAAAGACCCGGGTGTACTGATCTATCACAGAATGACTTTGAGCTGCCAATGTGACATGGCCATGTAAAAGACTGATGTAATCCTAGGCTGCATAAGGTAAGGTGTTTCCAGTAGAGATAGGTAGGTGTTAATGCCATTATGCAAAATACAGAGGAGACATACTTTGTAAACCTTTGTGCAATTCTGATCTCCCATGTTTAAGAAAGATAGTGGGACTGTATGATGTTCCCGTCTGGTCTGGTGTGCTGCCGTGCCTCCCCAGTTGCACACTCCTGGACCCTGACTTACCCCACCTTGCTAGGTGAACCCCTTATTCCTAGGTTAGCTCACGCAAGTCTCCTGTGTGTAATTGATCCCAGGCATTGGAAGTGTACTCACTAGTCACTCATGGGATTGTCCCCCAGTGAGCACCCTTAGCCTCCAGATGCAACACCAGGAACTTCCATCTTGCAGCCTATGTCTACACTTATAGTTTCAGTTTGAATTAATTAGTCAATCTGCACTAATAATTATTAATTTGAATTCAGTCAATTCAAATTGACATGGCCACACTAGAAAATCCAATTCGAATTGGCATGTCCATGAACAGAAATTGCTAGTTTGAATTTGGTAGGGAGCGCTGTTGTATAGGGAAAAATCAAGCTGTGGCTAATTCAAACTAACAGTGAATTCGAATTGACATGGCCACACTGGGTCAATTTGAATTACTCCGTTTGAATTGACCTTGACTTCAAAGTCAAACGAGGTTTGACCAATTCAAAGTCAGCTTTCATCAGTTCAAACTGAGGAGTTCCTCAATTTGAGTTGAGGAAAGCCAGTGTGTCCATGCAGTTAAAAGAACTCGAATTGATGGCAATCAATTCAAATTCAGCTCTAAGTGTAGACATACCCACAGGGTTGTCTCCCTTCCTGATCACTACAGACTCATTTACTCTAGTCTGTGATTTAGCAATGAAACTGTTAAGCATTACATTTGCTCCAAGTTAGCCATTCACACTCTCATTCTCTTACCCAAATCCACATTGCTTTAAATTAAAATATTCATAAGTTTATTGATCAAAGCATGATTCTAGTGAGTATATAAGACAGATCAATGCACAATCAATAAATCAATCAGCCAAAGAGATTATCACTATGAAATAAAAGGAAACATGCATTCTAAGCTAATGATCACTGTTGCAGTCCATTTCAAGCTTACCCATATGCCTGGCTACTGATCGTTTTGGAGCCAGCTCCCTCTAGCCATGTGTATAGGTCCCAGTTCTTTTTGAGTTTCTTCAAGGTGGAGTTTCTCTGGCAAAAGCCCCTAATCAGTGTAAAATATGACTTTTCCCTTTCTTCAAACATCCCTTCACTCCTCCTCTATGTGGTCTTGGTGAATCACTTTGTTTGGAAAGAGCAGGTGATCTCGTCCCTCCAGCCAAGGTGTTACAGACATTTAATCCATTATTATGTGTGTTCAGGGGCATTGCTGGCATCAGGCACAAGGGGATATGATTGCTATTTATAAACACAGTGGGACTCAAGGCAGTGGTTGGGACATTTTGAGCCTGTGAGCTGGGCTCCTTACCTCTTAACTCTCCTCCCTCCAGCCAAGGTGATACAGACATTTAACTAGTCCATTTTTATGTGTCTTCAGGGGCATCATTGCTGCTGGGCAAAAGGGGCAAAGCTTAGCTCAAGAGGCTAAGGGGAGATACGATTACTGTCTATAAATACATCAGAGGGATAACACCAAGGAGACTATCTAAGTTAGGGGCAATGTTGTCACAAGGACAATGGACATCAAAAAAGTTTAAACTTTAAATAAAAATGAAAGTTTCTAATCATCAGAAGAGAGATGTGGAATAGTTGATGCAAAAATCCTAACCTATTTCAAGACTGAGCTTGGTAAGTTTATTGAAGGGATGCAATGATGAGCCTACCCACAATGGCATATGTCCTCCATGACTACTATTAGCAAATATCATCAGCAGGTGTAGAGGAGGCAATAAATGGAACAGACTCTGAGTTACTCCTAATAATTCTTTCCCAGGTGTTTGGCCTACATACTCAGGATCTAACTGATTTCCATACTTAAGGTCCGGAAGGAATTTTCCCTCAAGTCAAACTGATGCACTCTGTGGGTTTATTTGTTTTCCTCTGCAGCATGGTGCACTGGACACTGGCTGGTTTAAATTAGAGTAAATTATAGATTCTTTGTAACTTGAACTCTTTAAATGAAGATTTGAAGACTTCAGAAATTCATTCAGAGGTTATAGGCCTAGGGCAGGACTGAGTGGATGGAAATTCTTGGCCTGGGGATGTTCAGAAGGCCAGACTAGATGATCATGATGGCCCCTAAAAATTCTCTGAGGCTATGTCTACACTTAGAATGTCAATTTTAATTACTGAATTTGAATTAATCAATTCAACCCAATAATGATTAATTCAAAAGCAGTCAATTTGAACTGATATGGCCATGCTAGAAAATCCAATTCGAACTGGCATGTTCATGGGCTGGACTTGCCAATTTGAATTGGAAGAGAGGAACCATGGGAGGTGTGGCAACATGACCCCCCTAGCAGGGCCATGTTGACACCCAATCCCTTGCCAGGCTCTAGCCCTCGCAGCCCAGCACAGGGAAAAGCATCCCCTGCCCAGGGCTCAGAAGGCAGTAGCCTGGCAGGGGATGTTTTCCCCTGGCAGGATTCCCTGGGGAGTCGGGACAGAGCAGCCCCCCCCCCCCAGCACAGGAGGGTGGGGGAGAAGGGACTCCCCAACCCACCACCCTGTCGGCGCAGACCAGGTGAACACCTTCTCCCCCTGCGTGCCGCCAAAGGGGCTCCCAGCTGTGTGCAGGGTTCCCTTCTGGGCACACGTCCAGGGGAGCTCCTGCTGTGCATGGGGGATCCCTTTCCCAGCCTGGAATGCTCCAGCTCTGCGGGGCTACCTTCCCCCACTGGCAAGCAGGGCTGGAGCCATCTGCAGGGGTCCCTGTCCACAGCTAGGGAACAGGAACCACATTGCGCCCTCAGCCTGATCTGGCTGGGAGCTCTGGAGGCACTTTTGGTCCCACTGCTGGCCCCAAGTGCCAAAGGGCTGGTCTTCCTTTCGGGGTGCCATGCACCCTGGGAGAAAGGTCAACCTATATCAATTTGAACTCACAGTGAGTTTGAATTGACATGGACACACTGAGTCAATTTGAACTACTAGGTTCAGATTGACCCGGAATTCAAAGTCAAATGAGGTTTGATCAATTTGAAGTCAGCTTTCATCAATTCGAATTGAGGAGTTCCTCAATTCGAATTGAGGAAAGCGTGGCCATGCACTTAATTGAATTTCACTTGATTGCCATCAATTCAGATTCCATTCTAAGTGTAGACATACCCTGAGTCTATATGATGCACTGTGGCTATGTCTACATTGAAGAGCAATTTAAAAAAACCGTTTTTTCAAAAAAAGAATATCTCAAAATATATTCAGATTAATTATCTTGAAATAACTTTTTTCAAAATGCTATTTGGGGAGAACAGTCTGGGGACAGCTCCTTGTCCCAAAATACTGTGGCTTTTGTTTTTGAAAAGTGAAAGTCTACACTGGTCTTTCTTTTTTGAATAAAAGAAAACCAATGGAAGTGATAGATGGGCTTTTTTCAAAAAAAGCCTTTGCCACGTCCAGTGATGGCTTTTTTCAAAAAAGCTATTTTGAAACAGGCTTTTTCTTTCCTAAAAAAATGTCATGTTTATCTTTCTTGAAAAAGCGTGCAGATATCTCAAAATACCAAAGAGCTTTTTTTTGAGAATGCTAAACCTGGTTAAGTTTAGAAGAAAAGCCTTTTTTGAGATAGCTTTTTTGAAAAAAGCCATCACCAGATGCAGCAAAGGCTTTTTTTCGAAAAAGCCTGCCTATCTCTTCCATTGGCTTCCTTTTTTCTGAAAAAGAAAGTCTGGTGTAGACTTTTACTTTTTGGGGAAAAAAAAAAGACATGGTATTCAGAAAAGACGTGGAATTCAGGACAAGGAGCCGGTCCCCAGACAGTTCTCCTGAAATAGCATTTTTGAAAAAAAGTTATTTCAAGATAATTATTCTGAATATATTTCAAAATAATTTCTTTTGAAAAAAAAAAGGTTTTTTGAAAATGCTCTGCAATGTAGACACAGCCTGTAGGTGCAAAACACTGCTGAATCAGAAGTCATGGTGATAAATCACTGACCAAGAGGGCAGGCAATATAGAACAAGACACTCAGAGCTCCTGTCTGGTTCTGGGAAATGTCCTAAAATTCATGTTTACCTTCACCTCTTGAGGCATCTAAATCATATTTTCCTGGAAGATTTCCAGAAGCTAGTTGGAAATGTGTCCTAGTTATTGGTGCACAAGTATAGGAATTTAGATCTGCTGGATCACTAAAGTTCTTGGTCTCTGTTTCCCCCACCTGGAATATGGGGATATTAATATTTGTTTGTCCATTATATGGTTATTATGACTAGCTTGTAGAATGCTGCACAAATCATGTGAAAAGCATGATATAGGAACAAGTGTTGTAATTTGCAGCTTGTATGTATCCCCAGTATGATGACTTCCTCCTGGGACAGAATTACCATAAATAGCAGCTTCTCTTCATGGTATGTCAGTGCTTTTGCAGAAGGACATATGAAAATAACTGAAAAATAATAGGGAAATACGACTGAGCACTTCAGAAACTTGGAACAGTTTAGTTGGAGTTCTAGAAACTGGCAAAGATGAAGAAGTGTCCTTGTCTTTGTTCATTGATTCATACAGTCCTACCTTCCACTTTTTCTCCCCGTTCTTCAGACACAAATAGTTTAACGGGGAATACCACCTGGGATTCCAGAAGCCTTTGCCTTTTTCTGCTGTGTTCTTCTGAATATTAGCTTGATCCTCAGCTGGCATAAATCAATAAGGTTACATTTAGTTATGTCAGGTAATGATCTGACCATTGTTTAAATTATATATATATAGCGTAGTGGTTAAGAGCGCCGTAGTGGTTAATAGCGATGCCCTTTGATACGGGAGACCGGGGTTCAAATCCCGGTGGGTACCTGCCTACCTTCCCAGTAGGGATCCTTGGGCAAAAGACCCCCTAACGCCTCACTCACCTACCTCGAATATGAGAGTGACACGAACTAGGAGAGTCATGCCGGCTTGGACGTTGCCTGGATTAACAAGGTCCGCACCAGATGTTGGGGAACCAGGACAATCTGACGATAAGTGGGCTACTGGAACAAACCATGCATGGACGAGAGAAGAGAACCTGGAATTGATGGAATGCTACTATAACAGCAGACCTAATGAGAGGGGATATATGAAACGTATGAGGGAACTATGGCTGGACAAAAGACCTACATCCATGCTAACTGAGAAACGGCTAGTTACCCAACACTTCAACATAGTAAAGAGGCAGCTGCTCTCACAACTGGAGATAGACCAACTCCACATTACATCCTGGACTCAAGAAGAAGCCCCAGAAGAACAACTAGATGTGCAGCCAACACCTGAAGCTGGAACTTCACTGCCATCCCCTCCATTACAGAACACAGCAGCTGATATGAGGCATAAGATCTTGGATAAACTAGCTACAGTCAACCCTCGAGACTGATTACCAAGGCTCGTTGGAGAAGTACCATCAGATAGTATGCTAGAAGATGCCAATAGAGCCCTAATGACAATTCCTACTTACCAAAATCACTGAAACCAATGAACTGGTATACGCTACAGCCTCTGTAATCCTGGAGATGCTTGGCTACACAATCAAGAAGAACATCAGTACATACCCCCCCTGGAAAATGAGGTTGGAGGATAAGATCAAGGCAACCCAGAGAGAAGTTAGCTGGCTGGTGGAACTACAGAAGGGTGTAGAGATTAAGGATAAGACTCGGCTACTGAGAAAATACAAGGGCCTGACTCCATCTGAAGCCCTAGAGACTGCTAAGCAAAGGCTCACAGCACTAGCTACCAGGCTAAGGAGATACACTAGAGAAGCAGAGGCCAGAAAGATAAATGCCCTGTTCTCCAAAGAACCATCCAAGGTGTACTCCATCCTGCAGTGCAACAACACAATAACAGCAGAGCCACCAACAGCAGAAACTGAACAGTACTGGAAGAACATCTGGGAGAAAGAGAAGACTCATAACACCAGTGCAAAGTGGCTTCAGGACCTGAGAAGAGACCACAGCAATCTCCCGGAACAGGAACCAGTCACCATCACAGTAGCCGACATCCAACAGCGCGTCAAGAACATGAAGAGCTGGACAACACCTGGCCCAGACATGATCCACACCTACTGGCTAAAGAAACTAACAGCAGTGCATGAATGCCTACCAGCACAGATGAACCAGCTGCTAGCAGCAGGCTCCCACCCAGACTGGCTAACACAAGGAAGGACAGTGCTGATCATGAAAGACCCCCACAAGGGAACAGCACCATCCAACTACCGGCCAATAACCTGCCTCCCCACAACATGGAAAGTCCTATCAGGCATCATAGCCGCCAAGCTACAGGACCATATGGGCCAGTACATGAGAACAGCTCAGAAGGGCGTTGGGAACAACACCAGAGGCTCAAAACACCAGTTGCTCATAGACAGAGCAGTCACCCAAGACTCAAGGTCTAGACAGACCAATCTGAGCACAGCCTGGATTGACTACAGGAAAGCCTACGACTCAATGCCACACACATGGATCTGTGAATGTCTGGCGCTATGCAAAGTCCACAGGACACTAAGGACCTTCCTCAAGAACTCAATGGGACTGTGGAAGACAACACTGGAAGTCAACTCAAGACAGCTTGCACAAGTGGCCATCAAGTGCGGCATATACCGAGGTGATGCGCTGTCCCCACTGCTGTTCTGCATTGGCTTGAACCCCCTCAGCCAGATAATCTCAAGGACTGGATATGGATACAAGTTCAAGAGTGGAACTATCATCAGCCACCTCCTCTACATGGATGACATCAAGCTGTATGCTAAGAATGAATGAGACATCGACTCACTAATCCACCTGACACCGATCTACAGTGAGGATATTGGGATGTCATTCGGACTGGAGAAGTGTGGCCGGATGGTAGTAAAGAGAGGGAAAGTAGTCAAGAGTGATGGGGTGGAACTACCAGCAGGCCACATAGCAGACATACAGACCAGCTACAAGTACCTTGGCATCCCACAGTCACATGGGAACCACGATGAGGAGGCAAGGAAGACAGCAACATCCAAGTACCACCAAAGGATAAGACAGGTCCTGAAGAGCCAGCTCAATGGGAAGAACAAGATCCACGCCGTCAACAGGTACGCCCTGCCAGTCATCAGATACCCTGCCGGTATAGTGAGCTGGCCAAAGGAGGACATGGAGGCTGCCGATGTGAAGACACGGAAGCTCCTCACAATGTATGGAGGTTTCCACCCCAAGTCCAACACCCAGAGACTGTATGCCAGCCGGAAAGAAGGTGGGCGGGGTTTGGTGAGTGTCAAAGCCACTGTCCTGGATGAAACCCAGAGCATCGAGGAGTACATCAGTAAGATGGCACCCAAAGATGAGCTGCTGAGAGAATGCCTGAGGCAGCAGCAGACCTGGGAGGAAGATCAAGCAGATGAAGTGGCATGGCAAGACAAGACCCTGCATGGGATGTACCATCGACAGATAGCTGAGGTGGCTGACATTGGGAAATCCTTCCCAGTGGCTGGAAAGGGCTGGACTAAAAGACAGCACTGAGGCACTGATCATAGCAGCACAAGAACAGGCACTGAGCACCAGATCCATTGAAGCAGGGGTCTACCACACTAGACAGGACCCAAGGTGCAGACTGTGCAGAGAAGCCTCCGAGACAGTCCAACACATAGTGGCAGGATGTAAGATGCAGGCAGGAACAGCATACACTGAACAGCACAACCAAGTAGCTGGCATTGTGTACAGGAACATCTGCACAGTGTATGGGCTAGACCCTCCCAAGACCAGATGGGAGATCCCACAGAAGGTCATGGAGAATAACAAAGCTAAGATTCTGTGGGACTTCCAGATCCTGACAGACAGGCAGGTACTGGCCAATCAACCAGACATCGTGGTAATAGACAAGGACCAGAAGACAGCGGTGGTGATAGATGTAGCAGTGCCAAGTGACAGCCACATCAGGAAGAAGGAGTATGAGAAGCTGGAGAAGTACCAGGGCCTGAAAGAGGAACTAGAACAGATGTGGAAAGTGAAGGCCAAAGTGGTCCCGGTGGTGGTAGGAGCACTCAGGCTGTGACTCCTAAGCTGGGAGAGTGGCTCCAACAGATCCCAGGAACAACATCAGAGCTCTCTTTCCAGAAGAGTGCAGTGCTAGGAACAGCTAAGATACTGCGCAGAACCCTCAAACTCCCAGGCCTCTGGTAGATGACCCAAGGTTGAGGATTACACATACCACCCATAGGGGTGAGAGGAGAATTTTTATATATATGTATAGTACACACACACACACACACACACACTTTCTCTGCTATCACCGAGAAACAAAGATGTTTTCACTAATTGGGCAAAGGGGACTAAGCAACTGAGTACATCTCAGGCATTTGCCATATTAGTGTTTTGTGCTGTCAATTATTAACATTAGAAGCAATGCAACTTGAAATAGAAGGTGCAGATAACTTCATGTTTAAGAAAACCCGAATTCCATGTCATTTTTCATGCTCCCTCTTTAAGCTGTGTCTTTCATTCTGGTTCTTTGACTCACATTTTAAAAAAATTAGTGGCAAGCAGGGGGCTACGGACCTAGGGGTATCATTTTGCAAAAGTGACCAGAGAGTTTCACTATTATTAAGGGATATTCCTCCTCTAAAGGAGCCTGAGCTCTTAGGAGCCACAGCCTGATATAGCTCTTGCAGAAAGCATTCTATCAGAAGGCAAGGCAGTGAACTCCATGAGACAGGGAGTCCATGCTGACTGAGCCTTTGCACAGTGTGCTGAGCTTGTAACTCTTAAGAGGAGCAGCATCAAAGCTTGGTAGTTAGGCAAGGCAGATGTGCAGAAAAGGTGAGTCTTGTCCTGAGCACAGTACTCGGTGGGAACAGGAGTTCACAGAAGCAGAGTCCAGTCTCATGGTTCTCTGAGTCTATCTGAATGAAAGCTTCTGCAACAGTGCTTAGAGGAACCAAACTGCTGGCATGGAGCTCAGAAGAGTCTGTATTTCCCAGAAAGTAAGTCTAAATCTAGTAGTTAGAAAGATTTTGGCTCTAAGTCCCCTTTCAGGAGGGGAGGGACAGCATCTCCTCATTTTATTCAACTTTCTTAATTCTATGGCACCAAGGATTTTCTGTTGAGAGTTCTGAGGCTTTTCCAAGGTGTTCAACATCCACATCTCTCATTTCCTTCGTTAACAATTAAGAATACTCACCACACCTAGAAATTGCCTAGAACATTGCAAACTCAAGCCCTAAAGTCTCACATCCTCTTTCACTTTGCTAGTTGCTATTTCATCTAAAAACAAACTTTTTAATCTGTAAGAAGGGTCTGGCAAGTGCATAAAAGTTTAAAAAAGGAATTTAATGTGTTCCCCTCCTTCCAAAATCAGTCATAGATGATGTAGATATTGCTCTTGTTCACCTTAATCGGAAGCTGTGATTTAGAATGGAACAACAAACAGTGGTCTTGAGGTCCCAGTTATTTACATTGGTGTAAATCAATGCAACTACATTTATATCAATAGAGTTAAAGTGATATAGGTGAAAGAAGCACCAGGCCTGCATCAGTGCCCCCCCCACCTTTTCTTTAGTAGTAGTAGTTGCATATGTTGCCTTTTTCTTCCCACTTCTCTGTGAAAACACAGCAAAGAGAGGGAGATGCAGGAGATGGTAAGTGCATATTTGAATACCCATTATCCTTTCCGGTTCATCTCTTCTGATGTGTCACATATCACATTTTCCATCCTTGCAGGCATATGGTGAGTATTAGTGATAATAGCTGCAGCATGTCGATCCTGGCCCTCCACACCTCTGTCTGACATGCTGGATTGCTGAGTGACATTTATCTTGACAGAAAGAGTTTTGGTTTTTACATTCCTCTATACACCCAAAGATGCCCTTAATAAAGGCAAAGATCAGGGGCTTGTGTTTTTGCTGGAGCTGATTTTCATGATATCCATGCATCAGATTAATACCCAAACTAAAGGATAAAAGAATAAAACTGAACCATTAGCTCACACAAATGATGACTGTGATGGATGTTTTGCTCATAAAATAACTGCAAATGGATTGTTGCTCCCTTGGTTACCTGAGATTCACATTTATTTGATGAACATCATCTAGAATCTTTCCACTCTGTGAATTAATCACAACTATTTAAAAAGTCACTTGTGTTGCTGAAGCATGATTGGGCAGACAACTTAGATATCTATTCCCCGCATTTGGGCACAACCTTGGCGTAAGCTTTACCAACACAGGAGCAACCCCAGATGGCACTGAACCTCAGAAAGCACAATGCTTCCTGTACTGTCTTCACGCACTAGGCAAGTAATCTGTGGAATATCCCCATTATCTTAATGTCACATCCAGCCACTACCTGTTGCTGATGTATAGAGGGGGCGGATGCCATGTCTTTAGCTCTCCTCTCCCCTGCTTTCACTGGCCACTTGTTTCCAGGGGAAAGAGAAGCACTGGTGGAACATCTTGGCTCACTGACCCACACTTGGAGTTGTGATCTGGGAAAGTTTTGAGGGATGGGGAAGATTTCGCCACTTCTCTATGTGGTTGTGTGAGCTGATAGTCCAATCTAGCTATGGGTGAACACAGCAGAATGGCTGACATGAACACCTGAAGACTTAGCATTCAACTGTTGCAAATATTCAAAATGCGTAAGTTGTGCTAATATCTGTGAAGGTAAAACTTAATCACTGGCATATATCAAAAGAGCAACCGTCAAAGACTCATGAGCAGAGCCAGAGGGATTTAATGAAAAAAATGCTATGAATATTTGCTGACAATATTTTACATTATTCACTCTAGTGACTGGTTGGCTATGAAGAGAACAGAAATCAGTTAGGATGAGGGCAAAAGCTGGACTAGCCAAATTATATATAGAGAAATACAGACGTAATAGAGAAAGAGAAGGCAGGAGGACCAACAATGACCTATTGCCATCACTGCAAATATGGGAGAATGGTCAAGTGGTGCCCTGAGCCTAATAAATTATGTCTGCTCTGCACTCCAGAGGAAAGCAAAACTGCCCATTGTCCCAATTAATATATCTTGGGGAAAGACCAAATTGGGTATTGGATATTTGTTTAAACAGATGGGCCTGCCCTGTGAAGTTCAGATGTGGACCTAAATTTCAGTAATGATTAAATTTGTACTTTTTCAGATCTTTCTCTAGCTACAGGTTCTTCCAATGTTTACTGCATATAGAGCAATATTCTAGAGACTGTTTTCCTGGGTCAGATCACTTGAGTGCATTGCACTTTAGGTCTATACCAGGATTTTTCCTCCAACCCGTTCTATACTCCCTCTCTAACCCTGACACAATACTTACACCTGAACAGCGAGATTAGGTAGCCTAGTGTTTCATTAGACATGAGCTGTTCATTTAGAGTTGACAAAGTTTCTTTGTGTCCACTCTCTCTCTAATTAGAATTGCACAGGTCTTTTTGGATTGACCTCAATGCTCAACCTTGATATGAAAAAGCCACACATTCTATTGTTAACTTACCCAATGTTGTATCTTTTCTTTCTTTAAAAATCAAAAAAATATCCCATCCATGTTTTACTGACTCTTGTAAAAAGAGCTTTGATAAATGAAGGGTCGAGTCTATTAAAACCATCTAAGCTTATTACTTACAGCTGCTCATTATCTTATCTCAATATTGAAGCTCCCTGTCAAATAACAGAATGAAATAAAAATACCGGGTCAAGTCCTTATACCCGTATTCATAAAAAAACACATACACAAGAAATCCCATTCACGTCAAATTTACTTTAAACTGCAAGCTGTTTGTGGTAGGCACCCTGTCTTTGTATGGTGGTTTTTTTTGTTTGTTTGTTTGTTTGTTTGTTTGTTTGTTTGTTTTTTAATAATAGGATGCTAGTGTTTAACTGTATGGGACTACTTTTTTGAGTCAGGCTAGCTCTACACTGTTCCACAGTTCAAATTACAGCAGTGTGAGCAGCAGTACTTGCCCTGTCTGGTAACTCTTCAATGTGGATGCTGCAAATCTGAAATAGAAGATTTCTAATTTGTATTAATAGAGTTTAAACAAGCTCTAACAGTTGCAGGATCATGGCTAATGCCATGCTTAATTTCTGCTGCCAGCGGGTATTGACATTGATTGCCTTCAGCCGAAGTTGTGGGTACTCTGCTTCTGACATTGAGACCAAAAGTACCTGAAGTGGGGCACCAGAAAAAATTTATGTGCCCCCAAATTAATAGCCATTTCTGGAAATTTTGACCTTCAACACCCTTTGCGTTATCCATGTAGGGCCTTTGTAAAGTGTTTTTTGCCTGAATCTGATAAATTTACTCATACAAAGTAGCAGATTATTTAAACTTAATGGGTGGTACTTGTGAAATAAGGTTATCAAAATTTGGATTTTAGAAATAAGCAGTTGAAAAGCATTATACAAGTATTACCATTATTATATTAATAGTTGCTGTGCCCCCTGGATAATATGTAGATCTTAGAGATGAATTTCTTTATATAACATCTTCACCATGTGCAGAAACTGACTAAAGAAGTCTGTAAATATACATAGTAAACTTTTTCCAGTAAGGGATTTAGAGAGATTAATTTTAGCTAAACTAAATACATAGCTTAGTTAAATCTGGTGATGAAGTTTTCTCACTTCTGAACATCTATCTCGTTTTGTTTTAGAAAGGGGATATATTATTTCCCCTCTTGCCCCTCCACCGCTCACCTCACACACAATAAAGACGTCTTTGTAATAGGAATGACTGAATTTTAAGTGGGGCTTGTATCACCAGGATGTAATTCTCTCATGATAACCACTTTTGTGTCTAATGACTTAATTAGGTAATCACATAATTGCTCCAAATAATGAACTTGGGCAAAATGGAGTAAGCCATCAAAGTTAATTGCTTATGGGAAGGAAAGGGTAAATTTTATGTTCTATGGGTTTTGCTGATGAGCGTCACATGTTAGAGATGACTATTTTTAATACCCTCTATTAAATGCAGCTATTGATTGACTATGAAGATTTATTTTTGTTCACTGGCACCTTTTATGGTGTCACAATGAATTTATCAAACAGGAAGAAAAAGAAAAGAGAATCAATGTTTTCTTTCAAACAAATGCCACTAAGTGCACTCACTTCCCATTCTTCTTTGACCATGGGTAAAACATAACTGAGTTTGGGTGTTGTAGCTTTTTATTTTCAGGATTTTCATATCACTGGGGTCAACTTCTGAAACCCTTGCGGAACCTGTCTTTATTCAATAGTCTCATTGAGTTGCCTGAGGAAGGAGTTAAGGATTTGACTCATATTGTGCACAAAAGGTTCCAGAATATCACAGTTCTCAAAGTTGTTCTTAAGAATGACATTGCTAAAATGGTAAACTTGAAGGTTAGTAAAACAACCTATTACTGAGGTTTACTTACTAGACCCATTAGTCTTTGCATTAAGTATCTTCTGCTTGATTGCTTAGGAGGGTTTTTATTCTGATAGTTTGATAAACATTATTATTAATAATTATTGTTATATTAATCTGCATTTCCATAGTGTGTAGGAGTGTCAGTCACGGACCATTAACCTGTTTTGCTAGGTGCTGTGCATGAACAAAAAGACAGCCCCTGCCCTAAGGTGTTTACATCCTTAGCTGGTCTTGAAATCAAAAGAAGTGAAACTGAAGTTCAGCCTTCTAGAATACTCTTTGGATGTTGCATTTCCATGATATCAGATAGGTCACATATTTAATTAGCATTAGCTCCATTTGTATGAATGCTAGATGACTGATCTCATCTTGGAATCTTTCCATTGCTGTAAATGTTAAAGCTGAGAGCACAAAAGTCAAACAATGCAGAGTCTCCACCCCATCTTGTGCTCATTTCTTTATCTGGTTCCTGAGGCGATGTTTTCAAATACAGCCAAGATCCACTGGGGCAGTCATGTTAATCTAGTTCAGTAAAACAACAAGTGACACGGGACTCTTTATTT
Organism: Podocnemis expansa; assembly: GCA_007922195.1. Lineage (NCBI taxonomy): Eukaryota > Metazoa > Chordata > Testudines > Podocnemididae > Podocnemis > Podocnemis expansa. Next base: position 29,238,124 of record ML681963.1, read on the forward strand.
TCAAATGTGAGTTACTAAAAACATTTTCCTGAAAAAGCAGCCTGATTCTCAGAAATGCTGGGAATCTAAAGCTCCCATTGACGTTACATATGTTAGGCTCCCCAAGGAGGTAAAATGGCTGTGCACAATCACCAATGCAGGTGTGTCTGTTAGTCACACAATCTGCCCTTACCCTGTGGGGATAGTCTTCATTCAGTTAAAGAAAAGCCTTTTCGTTTGTCTGTTTGTTTGTTTGTTGTTTTTTTATTGTTTTTTTTTGTTTGCTTGTTGTTTTTTTTTTGTTTGTTTAGCTAAACCCCATTATGAATTAACTTAAACTACTCTGAAATGTCTGGTTTCACGCTTGTTTAATCCTGCCTTCCGCATCAGTTTCAATAAATTGATTTTAAATCATGCTTTCAATTAAACTGATACCATTATATATGTTAACAAGCACTATCAGAAACAACTCAGAACTCCTCTCAAGTAAGGGATAGATCCAAAGTGCATTTAGATCAGGGGTCTCAAACACACGGCCCGTGGGCCACAATGCGGCCCCTAAAGCTATTTCCTGCAGCCCGCAACAACACTATTTTTACCAGTATTTGGCATATTGTTGTATGAAAAGGTTTCAGTGGTGCGGCCCTTGGGCTAACATACTAGTCCTCATGCAGCCCTTGTGGTGATCTGAGTTTGAGACTCCTGATTTAGACTAATAGGAGTCATTCCACTTGTATCCCAAGGTGCAAGGTGCTCCAATAACAGCAGCAAGCACTACAAGTTGTGCACTGCAAACTGCTGCATGCTGGGACCACTTCCTGGCTCCTGCCAAGAAGCACCCCTGTCCTCCCCTGCAGGCAGTGTCTGCACTGACTGAAGGAGAGAGCATGTCGCAGACAAGCAGGGGGCAGGCAGGCTGATGCACTGCAGTGCTACTATATGTTTCTTTCAGGTAGGACCAAAAGGATCTTAAAGAACACCCTGAGAAGAGTTGAAATGAGGCCAAAGGACAATGCTGGCTTGTTTGGTTGGGGTTCAGTTGTTGTGGGAGTTAGGATTGGTTTGTAAGGGGACTTGCATTACCGGAAGCACTTCTGCCCTCCTCTGCAGAAAGAGTCTGCACGGATTCAAGCTGGGACCATGTGGCAGATAAGCGGGGAAGAGGCTGATGGACTGTAATGCTGCTACGTGTTTCTTTCAGAATAAAACTTTGTTCCTGGTGATTGATCTGAGTGCGTCTGGTCTGAGTTAACACACACTAACACACAGTGCAGAGCACACAGAGGAGTCTCAGGCCTAGTTTCCCAGACCTGTGTAAAGGCCAGAAGGCAGAATTCCCCTATCTTGAACACCCTCATGCTGGGCCTGGAGGCAGGAGGGGTTGCAAACTGATTTCAGATCACGTTTAAAATGCCATGAGAAAGTTTCTGTTTTCCCTTGAACAACAAGTATCATAGAATCATAGAATCATAGGGTTGGAAGGGACCCCACAAGGTCATCTAGTCCAACCCCCTGCCAAAAAAAGGCAGGACCACTCCCATTAGATCATCCCAGTCAGTGTTTTGTCCAGCTGGGACTTGAACACCTCCAGAGATGGAGATTCCACCACCTCCCTAGGCAACTTATTCCAATGCTTCACCACTCGCCTAGTAAGGAAGTTTTTCCTAATATCCAGCCTGGACCGCCCCAGCTGTAACTTGAAGCCATTGCTTCTCGTTCTGCCCTCTGTTACTACCGAGAACAGTCGAGCTCCCTCCTCCTTGGAGCAACCCTTCAAGTAGTTGAAGGTTGCTATCAAATCCCCCCTCAGTCTTCTCTTCTGCAGGCTAAATAAGCCTAGTTCCTTCAGTCTTTCTTCATAGGGCTTGTGCTCCAGCCCTTTGATCATTTTGGTTGCCCTCCTCTGGACTCTCTCTAATTTGTCCATGTCCTTTTTGTAGTGGGGAGCCCAAAACTGGACACAGTATTCCAGATGTGGCCTCACTAGTGCAGAATAGAGGGGAATGATCACATCCCTCGATCTGCTGGCAACACTTCTTCTGATGCAGCCCAGTATGCCATTGGCCTTTTTGGCAGCAAGAGCACACTGCTGACTCATATACCAGCACTGTCCTTCAAAAAAGAAACCTGCATTTTGCTTTTCTCCCTATGGTGTAAATATATAAAACAAAACAAATGCAAAGAAATCCACTTCACACTGAAGACTAAACTAATCATATAATGACAAAGAAGAAATGAACTAGCTTTTTCTGCTGCATCAGCAATACCTTTTCTGTGCAGCATCATATCACATCTCCTCTATAATACCTTGCAAAACCAAAAGAAAACAGTATAAAACCCTATAAAGAAGCTAAGGGACATGTACTCATCCTTAATTATCTAAATGTCTTTTCACACTACTGACAGCTCTCACTTTGTGTGTCTGTTCTTTCATATGACATGTGATCAATGTCTGAATTTAAGACTTTTTTTTTAAATTTAGATTTAATATTGATCCCTAAATTACTGCCTTTATTTCTGCTAGTTTTCAGTTCCCAGGAGGATTCCTATTTATTTGGGTTTATGTGTTTATAAATTGTTCATTGTAGTGGCATATGCCTATTTATTTTATTTCTGTTTTACCATAAGTAATATTACCAGGAGAGACCAGACTTGGCCAACAGCCTTTCAGGAAAGGCATTTGTTTGGTTTCCACAGCTTAGAGTCTTGCTGAATGATTTAACATGACCTGAAATTCATTTTCCAAACTCCCTTCAATCCTCACTTTTATTACACAGATGCAAACACCTGATGTTCTCTAAGCCTGCTACACACAACTATAGAAGGCTGACTGCAGTGAAGAGCAAAAGTTGATATCACCGCTTAGCTTGTCTCCCTCATAAACTACAGCAAAGAGTATGACATGAGAATGTATCCATGGTTTTTCAGAATCAAATAGTCTTGAAATGGCTTTTACCCTTTCTGCTCCATGCTTTCCAAGACTTAACATTGTTCACAAGACAGTGCCGTCCGGGTTTCCCAATGTGATTGTTAATTTTTATATTGAGAAAGAACTCATTTTTAACAGTCTCATTTCAGACTACATGAGTTCAGGATGGGATGGTGGCTCTTCAAGCACATCTAAAGGGGTAAAAAAAAATTAGACAATTGATTTACACATGCTTGTGGTTACCAGTAACTAATTACATATGATTCATCCAACCCTATGTCTGGCATAGCCTGTGTATTTTAGATATCTATTTTTTGCTGATATTTTTTTCAAGGTAAGACTTTCAATCATTCAATTTTTGATTGTGCTAATTTACTTAGAAGCAGATAGTGCAACAACAAAATCACAGACATATTCGGATGTGTCTGTATCTCAACTAAATTCAATAGGACTATTTATATGCATAATGTCACACATTTTGGTTAAGCCTTAGCAAGATCAGCTACTTAATGTCTGGCTTAATTTGACTCATTTTTAGAATACAGTGGGCCACATCCTGCTTCCCGTATTCATGTTAGTAGACTTGATGAATGAGTAAGGTGAGCAATGCCTGACCAAGTATTTGTAAATTACAACAGGTTCTCCAAAAAAAACCAAAACAAAACCAAAAACATATTTTCTTCCATTTCCCTATATCTAGCTGAAAACATCTTCATAAGTTCATTAAAGATTGATATTTTCCTTATTAAAAAATGATTTCCTACTAAAATTTAAAAAATGACATATTCCATTAGCTTTTTATCTCTTTTAATAATTTAAATAACCACATCTCCTTGAAGCTCTTCTTTCTCTTACAGTGGGACAGACAGACAAGCAGATAGAAGGACAAAGAGACATTCCGGAGAGATATAACAAATTTTTTTTGCCTTGTGAAAAAAAGGTGATGATACCAGAAGGCTATTACAAACATAGGGTATGTTCACGCAGAGCTTTTATTTCGAAACAACACTGGCTGTTTCGAAATAAAAGTCCCTATGTCCAAACGTTTTCTTGTTTCAAAAGGAGGGAGATCCTCATTTCGAAACAAGAGCCCTCCTTTTGAAACAGCTTAAACCCACTTTGCTGTTGAAAGGAGGCTTATTTCAAAACCACTGGGGGGGCCGGAGGAAGCGCCCCCTGCGCCCGGCAGGGGCCACACGTGGGGCATGGGGGAAGTGCCGCCACGGCAGAAGCCGCGCGTGGGAGGCGCGGTGGAAGCCCCCCCTGCCTGAGGCTGGACCTGCAGGGGGGGCAGGGGGAGCCTCCCTGCCCCCTGCAGAGGCGGCGGGTGGGGGCAGAAGGAGCTGCCCTTTGCCCCTGGCCGGAGCCACAAGGGGCAAGGGAATCCCAGGGGTGCGGCTTCCCTGGCCGAGCACAGGGCCTCCCTCCCCCTCCCCTCTCCTACTTCGAAATAGCATGTCACACTGGACATGCTATTTCGATTCCCTCCTTTTCCCTTATTTCAAAAACACTTTTTTGTTATTTCGAAATAAGGTGTTTCGAAATAAGGCTTTATTTCAAAACAGGCTTGTTTCAAAACAGCTTGTTTTGAAACAAGCACTTGTGTGTGAACATAGCCATATAGTACAGGAAAAAAACAGATGGTACACATTCATCTGACATATACCGGTGACTGTTTGGGCATTAAGCTGCTCTAGTTCCTTCCAAGTAAAGAATCTAGAATCTATTCACAGGGTCCCCTTCTTTGAATGCCTCTTATTAAACAAAGTCCATCATTGCTTGAGGAGAATTAGGAAAAATAATAAAAAATGGGATGGATTTTAGAGCTCATTCCACTATTTAAGAAATAAGAGTTTTTACTGCACCAAAACTAAGAATACTATAATTGGAAAATATTTTTGTTTAAAATTAATTTTTAAAGTAGGAGAAGGGAAAGAATTTTAAAGAAAATAATAAATGCATAACACTCACGTATTCCTGCTAAAGACGAGATTCTTTTCTAAGCAGCCAGTACTGCCAAAGAGGTGTTTTTGTGTGATCCATTTATAAGACCTTCTCCTCATTGACTTCAGAGGGGATATCAGTGTAGAGGCCTGCTTGAAAATGGATGACTTTATATAGGACCTTGCATTTTATATTACTGTTATCACACTAGCAGAATCCATACTGTTATACAAACTTCCCTCACACCCATCACCTGCACTTACAATGAATTGCTGTTAGTGCAGCACGTGGTTGTTGTTTTTAAGTCACTGTGGATTGAGGAGAGAAAAATGCACTATGGTGCTAGCCTGTGAAGGCGAATGTGTGAGAGTCATGCATAGTGTGTATTTATTTACTCATGATGAGCTCCAGCCATGAGCCATCAGCTTACAGTTTCCCTTACAATCACCCTCATTGGCTATTCATGAGCAGGCCATGAATAGCAGGATTATATCTGTATTCATTTTGTTTTTGCTTCCCAAATAGGAGCTATTAAATAGTCACTTTTCAGACTGGTATTATTAACTGTTAGTGTCATATTTTTACTAATAATACTTTTCTTATAGTCTTACATATGCAGTGTGCGGAACTGGAAATGGTTGCAGAGGGGAGTACAAGGAATGGCTGTTTTCAAAAAAAAAAAAAAAAAACTAGCATATATTAGCAAGAGTAAACTGAATAAAATAGTCCCCAAGTGGCTCAAAATGAGGCCTATTCCATTGATCATAAGCCTTACTGTTAATCAGAAAAATCTGGATCTTCCCTCCTAAGATTTAAGGCCTACAGGGACCATTATAATCATCTAGTTTGACTTTCTCCTGCATAACACAGACCATTGAATTTCACCAATTCCCTCAACAAGCCAATAACTTCTAGGTGAACTAGGGCATATGTTTTTAGAAAGACAAGCAGTCTTTAACAACTGCAGATGATGGAGAATCCATTATCTTTTCTCAGAAAGTTGTCCCAATGGTTAATTAGCTTTACTGTTAAAAATGTTATTCTGAATTTGTCTAGTTTCAGCCCCTCCATCCCTGGACCTGGGCACCCTTCTATAGTGCAGTGGGTCCTTTTTGAAATAAAAGCTCCTTTCTATCTGGAACTGCACAATTGTGAGCACTTTAAGAACTCAAGCAGATAATCCTCTGGGGTAATTAAGATGTTTCTTGATGCACATCCTGAAGCCTATCTGTTTCTGTCAGGTTTTCCCAAGAGGGAGATGGTAAATCAATGTACAGTATCTTTAGGACCCATTCTCTTCCTGTTAACTGTGAAGGAGATCTTCATACTCTCCTCCCCTTTTCTAAGCATATGCAGCCTGAGTTGGGCTGGATACCATTTCTGAGACCTTGGCCTATGTCATTTTTTTGGAAACTGCCCTGGCTTTTTTACCTGTGTTTGTTTATGTCACCAAATTAAGTTGTATTGGTAAAATTGAGCTGTTTTTATTTATTTTTTATTTTATTTTTGTGTAATTGTATAATTTCAGGTCCTGTTTACACTATGGGGATAATACTGACATAGGTATACCACCAGTAATGTAACTGTAGCCACAGTGATGGAAAGGGTTTGTCCAATGCGCTAGGAAAATGATTCCACAAACTATGGTGGCTAGTTTAATGGAAAGAATTTCAATTGACCTAGCTGCATCTACACTGGAGGTTACATGAGCAGAGCCGTGTTGTCCTGAGCAATTTATCTATTCTGACCTAACTCAAAAGTGCAGTCCTTAGTCTCTTCTTCTCTGAGGATGAGCATGAATGACCAATGAGGATCTCAAGAGAGGTTGAATGGCAACTGAAGGATGGTAAGGTGGTCTATTTCAGGTCAGCTGGACTGTTTCTTAAAATTTGTTTGGGGTAGTGTGATGTGAGTTTGTAATTTGTCTAAGATGCTTGAGGCACTGGATAGACATGACTTTACAAAGCTCAGAGTCCCATTCAGCTCAGTTCACTGTAAGAAGCATAACAGAAGTGGCTCTCTGAAGGCTCTGTAGATTTGTTCAGGAAGGTCATACAACGCATAAGAAAAGTTGCCTGGGGGAATGCACAGAAGTGATTCAAATGGGAAAGCGAGGCTAGGAAGTAGATGATCACCCTTTTGGCCATAAAATGTGAAATAGATCAACAATGCTAGGGCAGAGTGGAGACAGTGACCTGAAGTTCAATAAAGAAAGATAAATAGGGTGACACAAACATCTATTGAGGGCTGAAGATAGGGAAGGATTTAATTAAATATATTAATGTAATCAGACAAAGAACTATGCATTGATATTAAAGTTACAACAAACATTACATCAATCAACCATTTCCAAGATTTCATCCAAGCCCTCCATCCCGCCCATCACCAATAAAAAAAGCACAGTGCTTAATTTATCTACAGCTCAGGGGCAAAGTCAAATGGGTTAGGATTTGATTGAACCTGTTGTTTCATGGTAATTAAAGGTGTTTCATACACAAGGAACTCAACAGTCAGTTGCATCTTCCTTTTGGCTTTCTGTGATACTGTGTCTGCAAATTAACAGAATTTCAATTAAATTAAAGAAAAAAAAACTACTGCCAATGACTTCTCTATTAATTTAATTTAGCCTTGCAAATGAGTGAAATTTGGAATATCAACAACAGACTATGATTTACCTATGTAGAGAGAGACTTTTAATACTGAGTGAAATACATGTAGCAAATCCAGAAGAAAAAAATATCTTTCTGAAGTTGATAGGGCACAATCTTCAAACCCAAATAACACAAGAGCTGTTTCCATCCTATCATTTGCTCACAATCCTCAGAGAATGATGGATGGATCAACAGACAGACAGATAAAAATAATCTAATCTGTTCTTATTTTGCCTCTTTATTTTAAAGACTATCAGTGGTTGTTCTCTTGTTTTTTTGTTTGTCAGCTAACACACCTAATGTTATTGCAGCAAGAAAATAAAGTTGCTTAGCAGCATATTGTACTAATGTAGGATTAGATGATGTGATAGGGCAGCAAAATAGCACGCCATAGCCAGCAGAGACATAAACCCTCAAGAATGAGGTTGGGCATTTAGACTCCGTAAGCTACCCTACTAGAAAAAAGTTTAGATAACAGAGCTGCCTTCCCCAGTTCAGTTGGTAGACTGAGACAGGCTGATTTGCACAGCATGATGGATGGAGGGATGACACACCAGCCCAGGAATTTTTATAATGACATAGTTCAAAAACCGTATTTTCTCTTAAAGGGAGTGGTGAGAAGACTACAGATTTGTTTTTAACTTCTTAATTTCCAAAGCCTTCTTGGGACAATCAGTAGAGTTGGAGATATTTCTTTGACTTACAGAGGGGCAGGTATAGTATGCTCACATGCATTTTTGGAGGTATTGCATTTTCTGCTGGTCTTTGCAGTATTAATGTGAGTAGCAAGAAAATACTAATTTTATTTCCTAGATGACAAGAAATGGCAGTTTCAAAGCCAAGTTAGCCTAGTACAACAACACAAACAAGGAGTCTAATGGAACAAATTTATTTATCACATGAGCTTTTGTGTGAGAAAATCCCACTTCATCAGATGCTTGATTGGCACAAATGAGAAAAGGAATTGATATGGATGCATGAACCAGTGCAGACACATTGTGCAGCCCATCCTACACCAGACCCTTTGGTTTCTACAGGTTTGAAAATTAACATGTTCAAATTGAACATTCAGGCTACTTAACATATTTTAATAGCAGGTTTTACTTTCAAGTTTTACTTCACGTGCACTGATTTGCCTTCCCTGCATCAGAAAAAAAGTTGGGGCAATGACAGAACTGTTTGGAAATCACTTCATGGAGATGAAAGCTGTGTTAGAAGATATTCAATCCTGTAACTTCCTTCACAGACAGAAAAGGCAACACTGAAAACATACTTGCATAGTTTTAAGTATAGCTAGACTAGGCAAAATTTTATTTACATTTAAAAAATAATCTTAATGGATAATATTGATATTTATTCTACAGTATCTTTAAAATGTATTATTCATTCTCATTTTCATAGCTGAGAGAAATCAAGGGAAATGGAGGTAGACAACAATTATTTAATGACAGCAGATGTTAGATTTAAAAAGTTACATTATAAGTATTAAAACACAAATTGAAAACATCAAATATCAAAATATTGAACATAAGTAACCTCACATCAAACTCTAATAAGTTCTCAATCCGCACAGTCTCACTTGACTATATGCAAATTTAGAGTAGTATGGATAGAAACATTTTTTCATTGGGTAGTACAGGAGTAGTGAAATTGACATTTTCCCATAAAAAAAATCTAATTTTTCTAAAACCTAGAAAAATGCTGGATCTAAGCATCACTTAAAGAGCCAAAGTTAAGTTCTGATCCAGGATTATAGATGAAGGGTCAAATGCCAAATTTGAGATCAGGCTCTAAATTTCAACAGAGTTTGAATCCTGGATTATCTAATTTCTACTTTGAAAAGAAGTGTCATCTTTTTCTGCATTGAGAAGGAGTATGGGGGAAGGAAACTACAAATCCAGATGTAGCTATGCAAGCAAATAGAGGAGGCCTCATTCAGTGCTAATATAAGCAATCAGAAGGATCAAAGCTTGATGATTGACAGTACCTTGTGACAGATGACACAGTTCCTGATCCTGTGAACTATACCTGTGCTACATATCAGTCCCTTTAAAATATTCCCCACTGGGAAAAGAAGTTAGCCAAAAGCCACACACAAAAACAAATATACCAGTCTTTTAGCCAATTTGCCTTTCCCCTGTGAAATATCTGTTTTATCAGCTGCAGTGCTTGTTGTGGAACATGGTTGTTTGTAGTATAAGGTTATTCTTCCCTCCCCCCGCCTCCGCCGCCATCTAGTGAATAAGCTCATTGTTGAAAATTTAGTGGTTATGCTTGTATTAATCTTGACTGTCTGCAGAGATGCAGAAACATGTTGGCTAGTCAGAAGGGAGGTTCTTTTTCATGTGGCATCACAGTGCAAACAATTTTTGTGTGTCTTTGTCCTACTGCCAGATCCAAAAAAAGAATTTACTCATCTTGGTTTTGTTTCTAGTGGCTCAAGTTCTGTTGGTAAGATATGTGCCTGAGGCAACTGACTACAGGAACTCTTAAAGTAGGATTAATCTGATCTGGACCAGGATGGGGACATGTTACGGAAAAGAACCAATGTACAAATCTAACAGGGGAAGGGGGTCCTTAAAAAGGCTTATTGTTGATTAGAAAAGTGGGCATGAGAACTTAGAACACTTGAACCAATAAAGTCCAGTATCTACATCTCCAGAAGGTAAAGAAAAAGATGAATTTTGTTATAGATGTTAACTTTTTAAGAAAACTTGAGGATGTGGTGGGGGATAAACTCACTTTGTGAGCAATCTCTCTTAGGGTATGTCCACATGTAGGTTTTAAATCAAAATAACACAGGTTATTTTGATTTATAAATTGTTAGGTCCACACAACATTTTCTTGTTTCAAAATGATGAGCTCCATCATTTCGAAACAAGAAAAATTAGAGCGATTAAAGAAAACCTGGGTTGAAAACGAAACAAGGGTTAGATTGAAGCTGTTATATCAAAATAATACCATGCGGTCATGTTATTTCAATATAACGGTTGTTTCAATTTAACCGTTTTGCCCTTGTCCTTCCCAGGGTGCCTTTCCCTTTTCATGTATTGAGTGGGGGCTTCTAGAAGGCCATTTTGCCACACCTCCCATGATGCCCCTCTCCTAAATTGAAATAGCAAGTTCTGTCCCTGGATGTGCTATTTCAATTTGAGTTTTAGGTGTGGACCTGTTAAATCAATTTAACTTAAATTGATTTAATGATTTTTATAGCAATTTTATTAAATCAATTTAAGTTAAATCGATTTAACTGCCTGTGTGTGGGCTTAGCCTTACTGTTTAATGTTCTGCAAGTTTTCCAGCTAAGAGAAAGGTTCACATGGAGAACTCTCCAAAGCACAAACAAATAAATATTTCAAGTGTGATCATTTTGTTCAAGTTCATAGTGTCTCACTGACTCCTTTTACTCTGACTAGTACCACATTAAAAAAAAAATCTGCTCATAATCATCCTGTCTCACATTTATATGTAGGACCTTCAATTTTGTCACACTCTTCAACAAGCAAAGACAATTAAGTTTGCATATTTCACTTAATAGTGACATACAGCCACTTCTGGAGTAGAATATGCAAGGTCTTTAACAGTAGTGCTATACTTTGATTTAGGCCCCAATCATGCAAAGTTCTGAATGCCTCCTGCAAGATGCCGAGCACCTTCATTGTCCACCGAAGGCAGCGGGAGTTGAAGTCTCTCTATACATTTCTGGTTCAGGCCTCCTATGAAGAATGCTATTTTTCTCTTTAGTAACCTGGTCCTTCCTCAACCCATCCCCTTCTTGTTGTTTGTGATTCCCCCACTTGTTTTACATCCATAATCAAACAGTAAACTCACTGAGACAAACACTATGGCCACATCCTATGTTATGGCTGAGGAGTATGCAAATCAGGTCAGAGCCAGGTGGCAAAGGTGATCATTGCACTTCTCATTCTGAGTTAGTTGTGCCTTGGTCCAGTCTCCTGACATCATTACTTAATGAATTGCACCTGTGCCTGTAGATTTTTGACCACCCATTTTGTTACTGCCATTTGCTCCATATAAAAAGAGCAAGGAGTCTTGTGGCACTTAAAGACTAACAGATTTATTTATTGCATGAGCTTTCATAGGAAAAAATCCTACTTTGTCAGACGCTTTGAAGAAGGCCCACTTCTTTAAATTGTGAGCCCCAGGATGCAGTGTTCTGGCTCCATTTTCTATTTTTAGGGGGCTTGGAACGCTGAGCCCCTAAAAATAGTGGCTTCTAGAACAGCGTTCCGGGGCATTCCGGCATACTTTAACCCTTGATTACAGGGCTATGGTCTGGGTCAGACAAGAGTAGGTGTATCTGTGGGTATGTTGTGAGAACAAAACCGCCCACAATGTCTGAGAATAATGGAGGGTGAATGTGCCTCACAACTGCCATTTCTCTGTGTAAGGTATGAGTAATCCTGAGAGGCTAAGACCGAGGAAATACTAAAGCAATGATGTGAATGGCTTGGGGACACCATAGCTTATCTCCATCAAATGTTGCTATTTTTAGCATAAAAATTACTGGGCCAAGTTCATTTAAAATGTGTAACTCTCTTCATTCTATGCCATTGGCCAATGGCAGGGTGTAAAGGGGAAACATGGCCACCCCCGGGTGAGGCAACATGGCTGCCAGACACCTGTCCATCAAAGCGGAGCTCAGGGGGTGGGGAAAGAAATATAAAAGCAAAGCCAGGGAGCTCAGTCCAGCCCTGGCTGTTGAAGAGGAAGGATGGCCCTCCCCTGGTTCCTCAGCCCCGGCCATTCTTCCAGCAGAGGGAACACTTGCCTACCCGCTGGTCTCCAACCCAGTGCCAGGATGGCTGGCTTGGGCCTCCCATGGCAGGTGCCCCTGAGAAGGAGCCCACTTCACCTGAGGATGGCAGACTGGGAAGACAGCCAGAGTCTGGGAACCCTGAATTTTCCCTGGAAGGCCCAGACTGCCATGGCCTAGCCCCGCAACTATCTTCCTGTGATTTGGAGGAATTGCCACTTACTATGCAGGAAGCTACCCTCCCTGCAGGACAAGACCTGGAAGAGCTGCCCCACATATTGGACCAAGTGGAGCTTCCAGAGTTACCCCCACCAGAGGAGATGGAGGTCACACCAGAGCTTCCTGATCTACCCCCGCCAGATGAAATGGAGGGCTTCTGCTCCTTGCCCCTTGACTGGGGAACAGTGGAGCAGGGTGGGCCTGCGTCTCCCACCTCCTCTCCCCTTCCCCTAGACAGCGCTACCTGCGGGACCTAAATCACAGCACCTAAGAGCCATCTGACCACTGGACTTATTTACCCCCTCTTACCTAAAGACTTGTTGATTGTGTGCCCTGCTTAAAGGGCTCAGAACTATTACTGAACTGCCCCATCCCAGGGCTATAGACAGTTGGTTTGCCCCTCCGAGGGGCTGAGACCTACTGTTTTCCCCCCTTCTCTTTCTGGAAGGGACCGAGTGAATGCTTACCCCTCCCCACACAGTCAGCCTGCCATGAGTTGCATGGATGCCAGGGCCCCGGCCCTGGGATGTTGACAGCTTGAAAGCCAGAACCCAAGAAGGGGTGCACTACCAGACAGCTTGAGCTGTAATTACCCAACCCACCCACCAGGAGGTGCCCTCCAGGTGGGTCGAGCACAGGATTTGCTTACACAGGGATTTGGCAGAGTATCTTGGATCAGCAGTTCTTGACCACTCTGTTGGGACAGATTACTGTGTCGCCACACAGTGGTAAGTGCATTGTGGAGAGCCGAGGACATGACTGAATTTGGCCTGGGGTGGTGGTGGTAGTGGTGGTCTGGTGTGTCCTGTAGGGTTGCAAAATGCTGCCAAGTTTGTCACGACCCACAGAAGTTTGAGAACCACTGTCTTGGATGATAACTACTCTGTTCATAAGCAGATGCACATGCCCAGGAGAAGAAAGACTTGATGTAAGCATTTGTGGAGAGATGGTGACATCAAAATCAGTGTGTATTTATGTTTACTGCTACAGAATGAAAAAAAAAAAAACTATTCAGGGGTCTGTAAGGAGGAAAAATCTGTGTATTTGTTCACAAGATAGTGGAAAAATGTTTTTGCTTTCAGAAATGCAACACAAAAATGAAATCACAGTTTACTCTTACCTTCCTCTCCCAATTACAGATATCCCATAAATGTTAAAAAAAATAGTCAATTTGCCTCTTTCCATTCTGTGTTAGTGAAATCAAGAAATTCTCAAGACTCAGGGCTGGCACTTGCCATTGTCCTTCATCTCATTTTGCAGGAAGGATTAGGGGAAAAGAGGATGCAGAATGAATTACATTAGTGGGGCTGTTAACTAGAATTAGTGTAATTAAATAGAATAAAGTGACAGAAGGAGGCCTTTGAAAATATGTGTGAATTTTCAGAGAGGTAGATCTATTAGTTTGTGTACAGCAAAAACAAAAGTCCTGTGGCACCTTAAAGACTAACAAATTTCTTTGTATCACTTGTATCTGACAAAGTGGGTTGCAGCCCACAAAAGCTTATGCTCAAATAAATTTGTCAGTCTTTAATGTGCCACAGAACTCTTGTAGTTCTCAATAGTGTGAAGCTCAGCTGGAAATGCTCCTGATGCAGTCGTGAGGGCAGAGACATTAAAAGAGTTAGTTGAAATGGAAATAACCCATGTGGACTAAATGGTTTCTCCCATTAATTAAAGATCAAATTTTAAAAACATAGCTTCTATTTCTCCCACAATTCCACAACTATTATGCAAATAATGCCAGGTGACAGAGTCTATCAATTATGTATATGACTGATTAGATTTCACTCTCCCACACACAAACAAAAAAAATTGGTTGCAACAGTCTTGGCGCACATAAATTTCTTCTTCCTGTGTGTGCAAGGACTGGAAGCTATCACAAATATTTTTAATTTTCAGGTATATTTGTGGGTGTGCACACATGTGAATGGAGGCCAATGCAAGGTCCCTTTTTTTTTTTTTTTTGAAAATTTATCTCTAAATACCCCAAGAATAGCATAAATATTATTCATTGGAAACAATTGCTGTACCATGACTGATGTCATAAGAATGTCATTGTTTCACTCCTATCAATTCTTTAGAGAGAGTCGCAGTCTTGGTTGCAAAATCAGGTAGACAACAAAGTGAGCAAGCAAGAGAGTAGCTCATTTTGCTAGACAGACAGGAAGCCTCAGAGCTTATTCAGGTCTGTAGACCAAATTCTACTCTCATTGACAACAACTTGCCACAGTGAAATCAGCTTCAACAGAGATGTAGTATTGTGAGGGAAGAATCTGACTCCCTAGCTGTTAAAGGAGTGAACTGAAGGATCCAGAGTACAGCTTGTGGAGCTGACTCTCTCTCACTGTCAAAAAGCACCACATGTTTCAGATTGAGAGTAATGATGTTAACCACTAGTCTGGCATTGAATTGTGCTGTGGACTTTGCCTCTTATAAATCCAATCTGTGTAAACAATTACAGCAATAGATAATTATACCACTTAATTAAAATCAATATTACAATCTCATCTCCCTCCCCTAACATTTCTTTTCTGTTTGCTTATTCAACAGCTCTTTTTCCATGTAGGAAACCATGTGGGTAGATTTTCTGGTTGGTTTGATTGACAGGATTTCTGTCAGCAAACACCAACTAATATGATGACCAGAATTTTAAAATTAGCTCTTATGACTACTTCTGTCTACAGTTGTTAATCCCTTATTAAGAGATTATGCAGTCCTCATTAAAATCTTTAGGCAGGGTTAGATTTGATTCATAAATAAATTATAACTCAATCTAAATGGAAGTGAGCAAACATTTTGAACATTAGCATTTGGTAAATTACTATTGCCACAGCAGCAAGATATTGAATGGTTTGGTTCAAGGAATGAAACAATTTTCTACATTCATACCTCCTAGGTTATGTTGTCTCTCTTTGTTTCTCAGAATGAGCTCCTAATCAACTACAAAATGTCACTTCCGTCAAACATGAAAAAATAATAAACAAGGGCCAGATTTCCAAAGGTATATGGTTCCTACGGATGCAAACAGGGAACTAAGTGGGGTCTACAAAAGCATCTAAGCAGGTTATGAGACTCAATGTGTGGTAGGTGTCTGTATATCACACTACACACCTATCAGCGTCTTATAGAGCCTAAATGGCTTTGGAAATATGTCCCACTGTGCATGGAAGGAAAATTGCTAGGGAAATAATGGAGAACAATTTAAAACATCTTGACATTTAATTTTTGCATTCCTTTGACCTGTGACAAATTAATGTGTTGTTAGGTGGATTTTTAAAACGAGCCAGCTGATCTTTTGAGAGCAATAGTAATGTTTGTTGTTATACATGCTAACGCAGATGCAATCTAATCTCAGGCATTAGGATGTCACTTGATTTTGAGATTGTAGTCCCCCCTCCCATGTAAAATACAAGAAAATTATCTGGGTACATAACAGTACTTTATGCTTTCCTTTAAAGACTGAGCTAACGGCATGTTACTGAATTTTCATGGAGTACTGCTGTAGGAAAAGCCAGCCTGGATGTCAATTTTCCATTTTCCAGCTGAGACAAATTTAGCCTGGCTCCTGATATTTTAGTCAAGACAATGTAGAGCTTTAAAGGCTCCAACTGGTGTTTCCTTAAAGTTTCATAGAATATAAAAGATTAACTCTGTGTTTATATACTGAACCATAAGACTCTATCACTCCTTCTAAACCACAGGCAATCACTATTATTTTTCAGAGCAATATGAATAGGATTAGAGCTGAAAAATGTTTAAATGGCAAATGTTTTCATCAAAATAGCACCTGTATCAAAACTGAACCTTTTATGAAAATTGTGTTATCTTAAAATTTCCTTATATTACATAAAAGTCAAAAATGAAAGATGTCATTTTTTTATTTTTTCCACTGTTTTATTAACAGAAGGGTTCTTTATCAATTTTACTCCTCCCCTTCTCATTGTGTCTCCTTTTTTATCGTTTCACCATTTTCTTTGTCAGTGGCAAAATGAAATAAGAAAAGAGTGAGGGAAAGGGATTGAACAGGAAAAGAAAAAAAAGAAAATTTTGGAAGAGAATTTATTTTTAAATTCCTATACAGAGTTTCACTGATGTTTTTGAATAAATGAAATCCCATTACTTTTCAAAGCAAAGTGGAATTAAATTGGCTTTAATATTTTCCTTAGTTATCACATTGGGTACCTCATCAATGCTTGCTTAATAGATAAATGTACAGATATGTGTACGAGTTGAGAAATAATAGTGTCAATATAATTAAAAGGAGAAAATCTTTGTTGGTCTTACATATGCATTAGTTGACAAGAACCAATCATTTCTTCTGATTGTTTTATATCTTGATGTTTTAATTTTCTTGCCCCCCCCCCCCATATTCTCAACACCAGCTGGTTCCTTGTATTAGATACCTAACCTCTGTTTCTTAAATTGATACTGAGGCATTTATGGGATTGCTTATTCTCTTGGATGTGCCTTCAAAGTCTGAATTTAATTTTTTTCCTGTTCTGATTATTTGTATCACACAAACTCAGTATCAGCTTTTTACAAGTAAGGCAATATAACATTATGATCAACTGCAACAACTATGCTGCACATAGTCCACTATTCTATTGAGATGATTTTTCAGTTCTCCATTACCTTCTTCTGGAGAGCAGTTATGAATTAATGCAAATTTAACACATCTTATGGCACATCCATGTGAAGAACTCATTATTCTGGGGCTTGGTGAACTTGCACAATAATATTTGCTTTACTATAATCAGTGTAGCAGAGTTTATATTTAAACATGTATGTATTGAAAGTAGAGCTGGTTGAATAACAGGGGGCTTTGTTATGTGTTTTGTTTTTGTTTCATTCACAAATTCAGAAAGGAGAAAAGAAAAAGTTTCAGGTCTAAGGTATAAAATTGTTCTTTTCTTTTCTTTTCTTTTCTTTTCTTTTCTTTTCTTGTGTGAATTGATTATTGGAAAATATCATTTTGGCTTGAATTAAATGGTTTGATAAAACTGAAACCCTTTATGTGAATCCCAACAATTTTTAAATTTGTTTTGTTTGAAATAGAAGCGGAAAACATTTTTGAATGAAAAGTTATTTCAAACTGAAAAACTGAAGATTCTGCCTTTTGAAATGTCAAAACAAAATATTTAAATAAAAAATTATTGAGTGTTTGTATTCAGAAACAAATAGTCTGTTAACACTGATACAGACCTAAGAAATGTTTTGGTGTTGCCAAACCTACATTTTGTACCAAATGATGTTTTGGCCAAAAAAAAAAAATCCAGTTTTGGTTTGGTGGTAATATTTAGTTTTTCCTGCTCTTTTTTGATTAATACGGAAACAGAGATGTGGAAGGAGATCTGGTTCACTTTTAGTCTTCTGCTGTCCATACCCACATAGATGCAAAAGAATGAAGGAGGGGAATGAGAGAAGGTAAAGACTACCAACAACATCATGACAAAATAAGTCCCCAATGAACCATAAATAAGTCCACATGAATAATACACATCTTGTTAGCTAGCCCTGTTCATACCTGCAAATGTAATATATCATAACAGGGATTTTTTATTCTTGATTAATCAAATATTTCAATATGAGACAAATTTCTTCTTGGGATTGCATTCCCACTTTAAATCTGGCTCTGTGCTAATAATCCATTTGCTGAGATGGGGATAGAGGAATCTACAGCTCTGAATTAAGGTGGAACAATATTTGTCTTTTGTGAAAAAAGCTCAGCTGAAGAAAATCTAAGTAAGTTCAACTTTGATGCAGATATTTAAGGAGCATATAATTTTTGATGACCCATTTTCTACTTTTTAAAGGCTTATGGATCGTGTCCTAAATCTCAGTCATCTACAACTTTGCTCTTTTAAGGGAGTCTAAAATATAGAGTTAGAATGAGGGCAAGATGATGGTGCCATATTCGTTAAAAGGATAATTTTATATTCTACAAAATCCTGGGATAATAGTAATACCTTTTCTTGACTAAGGGGGAATAAAAAAACCTGAAGCACTATCTGCTCAAATGTCAGATGAAGAGGTTTTCTGAAATCCCACACGTTTCAACTCTATGCTTTTCTTTTATTGCCCGATGAAAAGAATATATAGAAACCCAAAAGGTTTTGCCAGCAGAATTGAGGCCTTTCAACCCCAAATGCTGAATTTGTACTATATGACCCAGCCTCTTTGGTGTATTCCACTCATAAAAGTAAGCCTAAAACTATGAAGAGAATATACTCAAAATCTGAAGGCCTCTTTAATTTCCTGTTGCAGCTATAACATCCAATAAGAGATGGATAGAGTGAGAGGGAGTCTCAGTGTTTTATCAGTTTCCTGCACTAGTGCAATTTATGATTAAATACCAGGTAGTTAAGTCCAACTGTGAAAAAGTAGGGAACAGCAGAACGTCTTCTCTCTCTAGCGCTGATTCGATGTCACACCCCTTCTCATCAAAGCATGTAAGTAAATGGGGCATAGCCCTCACTTAAAGGTAAATATGTGCTAAAGTGCTTTGCTGTGTAAGTACCAACTTAAGCACTTACTTGAATGCTTTGCTGAACTGAGGCACTGTTAGGAAACTCTTAGAATCTTATATTTCATAGCTGCAATAAAATTATAAATTGCAAAAAAGTTCACAGCTAAATCTAAAAGACCCCAAAATATGGACTGAAGTTAAATGTAAAGGAACAGCAGTTTGTAATTTTCAAAAAGTCTGTTCAATTACCATACATGCAAATATGACTTCTCAGCATGCCAAGATGTGTCAAATGACATTATTGTTATTCCTGCTCTGGTTAAGTTCTATCCAGTACAATCTAAACAGAATCTCAAGTTTTCCATGAACTAATGTTTAACCCAGAGACCAATGAAACCTTCCTACCACTCACACAGACTGAAAGAACCCAACACTAGTAGTTATTGGTATATTATAAGACATGTAAGTTTTATGTTCCTTTTAATTTTATTTTATGATTTAGTATCAGTGAATAGTGTCTGATGGACAGCTCTGAAGGACTGAGTCTGATGTTTTATCTTTAGATCAGACACAACATAGGCAGTGAAAATTGCTTGTCCTTTTCCCTCTCCACCATTATATTTCTCCATTTCACCCTGAAAAAGTATATCAGCCCTGACATAGAGAAAACTATCTTTCAGAGAAAAAAAAAAAACAAGAAGCGTTCTGTGGCACCTTATAGACTAACAGATTTTGTTGAACATAAGCTTTCGTGGGCTCCAACCTGCTTCGTCAGATACATCTTAAGCACTCACTTAAGTCAAATTAATGACTCACAGGATCTCTATCAAGCATTCTTGAAACTACAGTACACAACTGAGGAAGTAAGAAAACAAACTGACAGAGCTAGACGGGTTCCCCAAAGTCATCTACTACAGAAGAGGCCCAAGAAAGAAAACAACAGAACACTACTTGTCACCACATGCAACACTGAAGTCAGACCTCTGCAACAGATCATTAAGGACCTACAGCCTATTCTAAAAGATGATCCCTCTCTCTCAAGCCTTGAGAGACAGACCTCTCCTTGCCTACAAACAGCCACCCAACCTTAAACAATACTCACCAGCAACTACAGATCTAACAACAGAAATGTTAAAGCAGTTACACACCCCTGCAACAAACCATGCTGCCAAGTCTGCCCACATATCTGCACAATAGATACCATCATAAGTCCTAATCAAGCCTGCTACTCCATCAAAGGCTCATTTACCTGCTCATCTACTAATGTGATCTATGCCATTACATGCCAGAAATGCCCCAACACCTTATACATTGGACAAACAGGCCGATCGCTGCGCAAAAGAATAAATGAACATAGAGCTGATATCAGAAATCACAAAACAAAGAAACCAGTTGCTGAGCACTTCCATCTTTCTAATCACTCGATAAATGATTTGTTAATGACCGTCATCAGAGATGTGACTGGGACATCAAGACTTCAAAGAGAAACAGGTGAACTCGAATTAATATGCAAACTAAATTCTGTGACGGCAGGATTGAATCGAGACTATGGGTTCTTTTCCCATTACAAAAGGTAATTTGATTTCAGGCTTGCCATGGTTCAAACCTAACAACTGCTCTGATTTGCTGTTACTGTATGACCTGATCCTATGTTTTACACCCCTTTGCATTAATTTTCATTCCATTCTTTAAATTCACCCATCTTTGAAGCATCTGATGAAGTGGGATTTTCTCCCATGAAAGGTCAAGCAAAAAATAAATCTGATAGTCTTAAAGTGCCACACAACTCCTTGGTTTTTTTGCTGGACTAGACTAACACAGCTATCCCTTTGGAAACTGACACAATTCAAGGGTTAAGCTGACTTTAATAAGTAAACTTAACAAAATGTTCCCATTAAAGTCAACTTAATAAAGTTGACTTAGTGCATTAGAGCCATGTAAGTCAACTTCATACAGTTGTCCTAAGCCAGGGGTCCCATTTAAAATCAACTTTATTAAGTCGACTTTAAATGTGTCCCTGGCTTAAGTCAACTTTATAAAGTCAACTTAAACAAATGGGTTCTCACTAAGTTGACTAAATAAAGTCAACTTTAAGTAAACCTTATTAAGTAGACTTACCTGAGCCATGTAGTATAGATATAGCCTAAGTGCCACAGGACTCCTTGTTTATTTTGCTGAACTAGACTAACATGGCTCTTTTTCAGATATGGCTGACTTTTAATAGGATTACTACAGCTGCCTATATTCTTCACTTAAGTCAGACTGAAAGAAGTGACCTGTCCATCACTGGCCAATGATGTATATTCATCAGTTTATAACAAAATGGAATTGCTGGGACAGCTTGTTGATATGAATGCAATGCTATTTGGGAAAAAGAGTATGGTTGGTTTTGACAGCTGAATTTGAGCACTGCAGAGGCGTAAAATTCATGTAGAAGCAGTTTGGTGTATTACCATGAAAACCCTAAATCCCCTGACAATTTTCTTCTCTTTTAGCTTCCCTTCCTTTCATTTCCATTTTAACTTTTTCACTATAGGCACCTTGAAGTTTGGCACCCAGTGGCCAATGTTCTTAAATATGTCTTTTTTTTCCCCCCAATCTACCTAGGAGGGTGACAAAATCCTTCCTACTTTAGACACATTCTGGGATAGCCTAATTTAGGGATAAATCCTGTCCATGTGTTTTGGATCTTATTTTTCAGGAGACAGTAAAAACAGCCATATAATAGGTCTCAGTGAGCTTATGGTAGGACAGCTAGGGTAGATAGAGGGTCATACAGTAATATGCATCTTACTACTCCCTAAAAGGAGCACACATGGTACACACTGAAAATACAACTGTGCTTCCCTTTGTGGTAGTAGATGGGATAGGTAGGCCACAACTTTCTATAAATTGATATATTAGTATATAACCAACTGTTTGAAATCATTTCTGGTACACTAGCATAATAAAGGGCTATATAGAGCTCCAAGAAAAAATTCAAATATCAGAATAATGGAAATGGAAAGAAGAACACCTTAGACATCAGCGGGCTATCTGCCAACACTTGTTTCCCATTTGTTTATGGGGATCAAATGGATCAGAAACTTCTCTATGTTATGAGATCTAAATCACACCATAGAGCTAATTCAAATATGTCAAAAATCAAGATTCAGCTATTTGGCTGTTACACTGTCTTTCATTATGTTCGTATATAGAGGCATGATTTAACTGGTGTATGAACAGATTAGTATGTTAAATAAATAACATCAATATTGGTCCAAAACTCAAGCCAAACAGTAATCAGATTTTTAGTTTATCCCTCAGTTCTTCCATTTCTGAGCTCTAGAACTGGAAGATGAAGTCCTAAAATGTCCTGTGAAAGAATGGTCTTGCAGTGTTTCCATCTTAACAGGAGACATGACCTAATTTTGCACAAAACAAGATGAGTTTTCCAGACCCATTTTGCAGTTTAAAGGATTCAGATTTGCCCCTGAATAACTACTGAATACTTATACCAAGAACGATATTGACTCTGGGCAGTCAGATACAGAGGCGTCGCTGCCCTGGGGAATGACCTGGGGCATGGG
The DNA here is from genome assembly GCA_007922195.1 of Podocnemis expansa. Taxonomy (NCBI): domain Eukaryota; kingdom Metazoa; phylum Chordata; order Testudines; family Podocnemididae; genus Podocnemis; species Podocnemis expansa. Next base: position 29,260,658 of record ML681963.1, read on the forward strand.
CCCAGGCCCCATCCCCTGCCCACTGGCCATGCCCCTTGCCCACAGGACACACCCCTGGCCGGGGATAGGGCTGGGAGCGGCAGCTGCAGCCATTGGCAGCTGGGCCCCAGATCTTCAGCCCAATCCGGCCAGAGACCAGGAGAGGTGGGGCACCGCCAGGACCCAAGGCACTGTCACCGGCATTTGGGGCACGGACCCCATGTGCCAGGTGCCAGTAACACCCCGGTCAGATAATTCAGGAAAAGAGACTTGGTTTACATCAGTTTAAATGAAAAATAGCATCACTGAAGTCAAGAGAGTTAAACTAGAGTAAAATGTGAATTAAACCAAAATCAGGGCTTCAGCTTGTAATAAGAATTCAAACACTGAGTGCAAATTACATGGAACAAATCCTTTGGAAGCTCAGCCATTCCTACTGTTGCAAAAGACTGACATTCTCAGATCTAAAGAAGCATCACTCTGGAAGAAAATTTACCTTTTTATCTGTATCACTGAACTTTACCTTTACCAGTACCAATATGGAAGTAGGAGTTCTACTATATTAAAGTTTTGGGGGCTAATGACAATGTTTTATTTTACTCACTAAATTGAATGCTAGTGCACTGTTCTTTTTATACATGATTTTCTCATAATTGTCTCAGAGTCAAGTTTCTGCAGTTCTTCAGTTAAAACGTCTGTTGAAGTCTGTGACAGTTTGAGTAAGGATTTGGCACTCATAAATTATTGCATTTAGGAAAGCAAAATGAGAAATGCAAAATCAGCTGCTCATGTGACATAAGATTTATTTATGAGGAGAAGTAAGTTCTATTGTTTGTGCATTGTTGTGTTTATTACAACAAGAGTGGTAAGAACTGGTATATGTGCACAAGACTGCATGAGCTTCTTTGTATTGTGGAATGGGAGCTCTTGTCACGTTGATCTTCTGATTGCCCCTCCTTTCAAGCATGGGAGAGTTTCCTTCCCAGTTCCTGCTCTGTCTGCTTAGAAGAATCTTGGATAGATGCATTCTGACTTCTTCCATTGTTCATTGGGAGCTGCCCTAGCATACCAAGTATCCTTTCTTACCCTCATAGGCTATGTCCACATATTCTATTTAAAGTGACCAGAGGTGAGCTCTTGGGGTGCCCCGAAGCCCCCATTGTTGGCCAAGTGGCGGGGGCTGAGGTCTGGGGAGCCCTGGTACCTCTGCTGCTGGCCAAGTGGTGGGGGCTGAGCTTTCAGGGTGCCCTGGTACTCCTGTCGCTGTCTGCGCTGGGATCTCAGCCCCCCCCCACCACCTGGGAAGGGGTGAGGGCTCTGGGGCGCTCGGAGAGCTCAGCCCCCACCACGCAGCCAGTGGCAGTGGTACGGGGCACACCGAGAGCTCAGCCCCTGCTGCTTGGCCAGCAACAGGGGTACCGGGGCACTCCAGGAGCTCAACCCCCATCACTTGGCCAGCGGTGGGGGTACCAGGGCACCCCAGAGCTCTGCCCCCACCACTCAGCCAGCAGCATGGGTACAGGGGCACCCTGACTTGTGCCCCCCGCCCCGCTGCTGGCGAAGCGGTGGTGAGGAGGGGCGTCCCCCCATCTCTGTCCTGGGGACTTTTTTCCTCTGCCACAGGCTCTGCAGAGCCACATCTCCCATGGTTCCCTTCTCCTGAATCGAAATAGCACGTCCTGTGTCCGGACTTGCTATTTCGAGTTGGTGGTTTTTTTTGCTTAAATCAATTCAAATTTAATCAATTTAATTATTTCATTTTGAATTAGCTTAATTTAATTTAACTTAAACCGAATTAAGCCTGTACGTGTGAACATAGCCATAGTGATGGTCATCTACCATCTTCATATCCACTGTCTCCATTTGTACCCCTAGCTCTGAGATCCTTTTTCTGGATCCATTCAGAGCCTGATGCATACACACACACACACACACACACGTATACATGTATGTATATATGTATACACCTTGGGCTTCCATGGGTATTTGCTGTATTTCAAACAACACAACTCTAAGGTTTTACCTGCATTTAGAATGTGAGCTGACAAAGCTATGGAACTTAGGAGGCTGAAAATTTCACACACCTCGGCACCATAACTCTGCCAACCTAACCCACCATGGCACATTCAGCTAGGTCAATGGAAGAAAGTGTCCACTGACCTAACTACTATTGTCTGGGACAGAAATTCCTAAAGCAATGGGTGGTGGTGGTGGTGAGGAACCTTTTGTGGGTGTAGGAAGCACCTATACTGCAGTGCCAGAGCTATACTGCTGTAGTGCCTGTAGTACAGACATGGCTTAAGTTGTGAGACTGCCTATCCTCTTGGGTAAGTCAGGAAAAGGTGTCCTGCATCATCACCTGTGCATGTGCAGGGGGATGAGTGCCCCAGGAGTCCTCCCACACTGGGAATGGCCACTGAATTTCCCAGATTCCTAATAACTGGTGTCTTTTCCTCCCTCCTTAAGGCACAGAAGGACCATATTATAGCCAGGATGTACCTGTTAACACCTCATATTTTATACATCCTCCCACCACCACTTCCCCTCTAGAATGTTGTCCCCATTCATTTTCAAAGTGGTGCTTTTGTCCCCTGTCCTGCCTCTGCCTATGACTGGAATGACACTTGCACTAACTCCTCTTGCTCTATCAGGGGCTGATTATCTTTCCTCTGCACCCGCAAGGATTATCCTTCTCTCTCCTTTGTGGTTCCTGAACAGCCTTTTCTCCTGTTGCTACTGTTCTAGCTGTATGTAAGGATTTCAGAGTCAGGACTTCTGGGTTGTGTTCCCAGCTCCACCACTGTCTAAGTGACCTTGTCTAAATTACTCACCCTGCATATGTTCTATTTGTAAATAATCAAAGATAAGAGACAACTTGATTTGGTTTCTTCCAAATGATTTTACTTGATCAAATCAGAGTAAATTATATTGGTCTCTTTCCAATCCTCAGCAGCTCAAACAGGCAGAGAATAGGAGAGATCAGTGTATCACCAATATGTGAAGACCCTGCAATGACAAGGAGTTATTTGCTGCTTAGGTGGGATGTGTCCAGATGATCCAAGCAGATGAGCCATGCTCCTTGCTGGAGAAGAAGGTGAACCACCCTTTCCACCTCACACCCAAATCCCTGCCAATCTAATTTGGGAGGAAATCCCTTTCTGACCCCAAACCTTGCAGTCGGTTTGATCCTGAGCATATGAGTAAGACTCCCCAGCTAAGCAACTAGAAGCAAAGCTCAGCTGCAGCCAATACAGGCAAGGTTTACAAAAGAAAAAAACAAAAACAAATATATCTGCACCTGGCCAACTGTGCATGAGGAGGGGGGGAAAAAAAACCCTCCCTGACCACGAGCTATGACAAGTTTAAGCCCTGAATCATAAGACTTGATTGGGGGGCTTTACTCTATATACTATGAGTCGGGCGAGGGTGAAGATCTTCCTGTTCTGTTTGTGACTTTAGAATTGAGAGTATTTAGTGGGAACAGAGGAAGAGGGAGGTTTGTTGTTTTTCACTGGTGCAGAAACCATGGATGCAGGAGAGAAATAGGGTTAGTGCAGCTCCTGGGGATAGAGCCCTGAATGTGCTCTGCACTTCCATAACACAAACCCAACATTACCTTACCTCAGAGAGCTCACTAACTGAATAATGCAAGAGATAAAAACAGAAAAATCCCATTTGATTGTTTTCCCTGTTTTGTGAGTAAAACACATTCACTGCATTGCGTCTGTGGGTCTAATGGCCTTTGCTGATTGGGCTCCAGTCTTGTTCTCTCTTTTCATGCGTTTGGACTGTGAGTGCCTGTGCACTGTTAGACCTGTGCAAAGAAATTACATGATTATTTCAAGAATACCTAGTTCCTCTGGTGTTAACTGTTCTTCGTGTTCATCAGTCTGACTCTGAGTGACAGGGTAAGGAAAGACAGCAATGGAAACATGGTGCTATGCCCAATGCAATATCTTAGTATTTCCATCCCCTTTGTAGCACTGTCTCAGAAATGCTCCTCTCCATGCATCTTGGTACATTTCCTCTCCACTCTCTGCCCGAGGCAATAATTTGATCAGTTAACCTCTTTCAGATACCATCAGAATGGAGTCCTTGACACTACTTTTACACTCAACGTCTTCCATTGCTATTTGGCAACAGTTGGACGATGACATATACCTGGGCCAGAATTTTATTTTATTTTATTTTATTTTATTTTATTTTAAGAAAACCTTTGATACATTGGTGGTATTGATATTTAACAGATCTTGAATCTGAACATAGATCTGATTCTGAATTTTTCCACTGGTTTATCTTTATAAAGAAATGAACCAAAACTCTAACATCAATCCCTCTACTTCCCTTCTTCTCTTTAGGTGTCAGAAATCTGAATCCATATCTGAACTTGGCACCTCAACCATATCTCTTGTTAGTGACGTATTACAAAATGTGGGATCAAGGAGACTTTCTAAGCTCTTATTTTTCTTTCACACACACAAACAGGGATGGAGCCCAGGCAAACTGGAGAACTGATAACTATTTCAGCTAGCCTCTAGCTAGTCCATTCAAGTGACTGAGTGTACTTGTGTTGTAGGAATCATATGCTTGGCTGATAGTCCCCATTTCCTGCTCAGTCACTAACTCTAGGCAGGCCTTCACCAGCAATGGCAATTTTGCTGCTATCAGATCAGTCGTCTTGTTTGCCTGAGTGAGTCTGTGAAGACTCTCTGCGTTGATTGGGAAGTCAATCGAGTAACTCCAGATGCTCAACTGAAGTAGTGTTGAGTCAATGGGAAGCCATTTTTCCTTGACTCAGTGCACTGGACACACTGCAATAAGTAGGCATTAGGCAGTTGAGGGAAGATATACAAGTTATTTTAAGTATCTCCCATCAACTGCTGCCAAAGTCCCCCCACAGTGTAGACCAGCCCTCCGTAATAGTAGTGAGAGAGGCGAGGAAGGATTTTTGATTATTCCTCTTCTTGAACCAGATTCCCATTCTGAGCCTAAGATATAAAGATTGGTCTTCAGAAAACCTACTGTAGAGATGAGGTTATCAGTATCAGGGCCGTCCTTGAGGGGGCAGGCCCCAGGGCCAATCAGACCCTAGCGGACCCCACTCCCTTTATCAGGCCAAAATGGTCGTGGAGTGGCCGTGGCTCCCTGGAACACGAGGGGGTACTGTTCAGTGCTGTGGGTATGATGGGGGGGAGGCTGGGGACAGAGGCTGCCTTCCCTGCACTGCTCACCCCACCCACAGCCAGCTGGCTGGTCCATGCCAGCACATGGCACAGGCTCTGCTGGGCCTGGGGGTGGGCTGCCCCGCCCCCTAAGACAGGCCAACTAGCCGGGTGCAGGGTGGATTGGACACACTATATTGAAGAGAAACAGTGCAGGGAGGGCAGCCTTTTTCCTGTGGCCCCCCTTCAGGGCTGAATGGGCAGCAAGATGGTGGTGCAGGGCCCGCCAAACCATAGGATCTGGGGCAGTGGCCCTATTAGCCTCCCCTCACCCGGGGATGGCCCTGATCAGTATTGTGACACAGTGATCAGGTTAACTGCTCTGAAGAGCTTCTGGACTTTGAAACCACTGCTAGACCTAACGGGTTGCACATATTTGATTGACATCTGCCTGCTTCGACCCAATGTGTCTCCCACTAGCACACAGCATCACAGAATTATAGGAAGCAGAAGGGACCATGAAACATCATTGAGTCCAGTCCCCTGCACTTATGGTGGGACCAAGTACCCTCTTAACTCATCCATGATGGATGTTCATCTAACCTGCTCTTAAAAATTTCCAGTGGTAGAGATCCCCCAACTTCCTTTGGCAATTTGTTGCAGTGGTTAATCACACTGACAGTTAGGAATTCTTTTCTTAATGTCCAACATAAACCACCCTTGCTATAATTTAAGATCAATGCTTCTTGTCCAATCATCAGAATTCAAAGGGAATATTGTTTCTCCCTCCTCCTCCTTGTAACACCCTTTTAGATACTTGAAAACTGTTATTATGTCCCCTCTCAGTCTCCTCTTTTCTGGAGTAAACAGACACAGTTCTTTAAATCTTCTCTCATAAGTCAAGTGTTCCAGACCTTTAATCATTCTTGTTGCTGCTTTTCCCTGGACTTTCTCCAATTTCTCCACATCCTTCCTGAAATGAGGTGTCCAGAACTGGACACAATACTCCAGCTGAGGCCTAATCAATGCAGAGTAGATCAAAAGAATTACGTTTTGCATCTTTCTTACAATATTCTTGTTAATACATCCCAGAATGGTGTTTGCTTTTTTTGCACAAGTTACACTGTTGACTCCTATTGTGCTTGTGGTCCATTATGACACCAAGATCCCTTTCCGCAGTACTTCTTCCTAGGCAGTCATTGCCCATTTTGTATGTGTACAGTTGATTGTTCTTTCCAAAATGGAGTGCCTTGCATTTGTCTTTATTGAATTTCATTCTGTTTACCTCTGGTTATTTCACCAGTTTGCCCAAATCATTCTGAATTGTGATCCAGTTCTCCAAAGCACATCCACTGTCCTTGTGAAGTGCTTTCCTTTTATACTGAGGCTGTCCATGTGTGTTTGTGTGTGTGTTTTTATATCTACTGGGACATTTGTATCTATATGGACAAGTGGATGTGCTTGTTTGTATTATGGAACTGAAGGTTAGGTCTGCCCTCAGAAGCAAACAGATACCTAATTTTTCAGTATCAAAGAAACTTTGGTGGTACATAAGTCAAGGCTGTATGGTTTTGATTTTGGTTTTTAGAATCATCTATTAAAATGGGACTAAATGGCTAACACTAGCAATGAGATATTTGACCATTAAAGAAGAAAAAGAAAAAGAAATCTGAGCATGAACAATCAAAGCCAGGTTTTCCAACAAATTCTCTTTCCATTTCAGTATCTAAATAAATGACCATATTTTCATTAGTAAATCTGCAGATTATGATGGGAGCTGCTGGAGCTGAACACTTTAAAATATCTGCCTCTTATTCATGGACTTAAATAAGAGCTCATATCTAGCTCATATAGTCTATGGGCTCCATTGGCCAGAAGGGCCACTCCCCTCACTTACAAAAGTGCACAGGAGGGGCCAGAAGGAGACAAAATCTCATTAAGGATACACAGAGTGATAAATCCCCTCCTGTTTCTACACAACTAAGTTCTGTCAAACCCAGCAGAGGCTTTATTATTCAAAGAATCTGTACAAGAATATCTGTTGTGTTCCAGGAAGAGAACAGCTTCATGGGGAAACTGCCCCCGCCCCTTTATTTGTGGTGCAGTTGACAAGCACATTGAGAAACCATTTCAGCCTCCTCTGAACTGCAGCCCTTTCACATATGGTGAAATATGACTTCTGGTTTAAACAGGCACTACTTAAGGTCAGTAGGCAAAGAAGAATACCACATCCTATTCAAGCCGCAGCAGAATGTCAGGGGGTGGAAAATATACTTATCTAATTCAAATTTGTTTAGGATGCTACTGCTAACAATGTTTCTCTTGAGAAAAATGCCAGAAGAGTTTCACAACCAGTGGTCAAGACCTCACTTTTATGTCATGTGAAATAAGGAATCACAAGCAACTTTTGACACCTTATACAGCCAAATCTGGAGCTTGTTATTGCTACCTTACATACCTCTCAATATGCCACGGTTGAAATGTGGAACAAGACACCAAATAAGGGACACAGACACAATACAAGGAGAGGAATTTAAAAAAAAATAGTTATTAAATTTGTCTACTGTCAAATATGGGTTTGTTCAGTTTTAAAATAAAATTTATGAAGCATGCAGTAGGTAAATCTCAGCTATACCATGCCTTGAATGTCATAAATTATAGAATTTAATAAGAAGCATCTCTTGGTGCCTAGATGTTAACATGAGTTGTTAACATTTTTAGAATGTTTCCTGTATTATTTGCAAGCAGTTGAAAATACAGCTAGTCCTCACTTAGTGACCTACTCGTTTAGTGACCCCTCAGAGTTATGACCGGCTCTCTGATGAGTTGGTATTATGGCAATGTACGAGAACTCGCATCAACTCTCTCAGATTACCTATATTTACAGTACACTATGCAAACTAAGTTCAGTACATTAGAGCTTAAAACATTTAAAATATATATGAAAAATGTTATAAATGATGCAAAGGTGACATTAAAACTATCTACCGATGGTTGAAAAACCCACTACCAGTAAAGTACATTATGCCTGAAATACCGGTAAGGGCTGCTCCTCGTTTAGTGACCAATTTGTTTATCAACCGGGTTTCAGGAACGGAACCCGGTCACTAAGTGAGGATTACCTGTATACTGGGGTTTATAGCTCCCAACAGAATTTCACTTACAGGCAGGGGTTAAAGTATAATTTTGGGGGGCCTAGAACCCTCTTAAATTGGCAGGCCCCCCTCATGCTGGTGCAGGCCCCCCTAACACCAGGGCCACCCCCCCATGCACCCCAGCTACTGCCCCCCAAATGTCTTCCTGCAGCTGCTGCTTCCTGCTCCCATCAGACCCCTTTCCCCATGTCCTTTATAGGCTCAATCCCCATTCTCTAAGCTTCCTGCCCCCATTCCAGCTCTACTAACTCCCTAGCCCACCATCCCGACCCCTTCTCCCACCTTCCCATGCACCCTCCCTGCCCCCACACTTTCCCCACAGGCTGCCCAGCCACCCCAATCTCTCCCCGCCCCCTTACCTGGCCGAAGAGCTGGGCAGGGGGCAAGAGGCCGTGGCACTGGCTGGCCAGCTGGCTGGCAAAACGGAGCCCAGACCACACGCACAGCCAGGCCCTGACTGGAAGGGGCAGAGCCACAAGACTCTGGAGAATGGACAGAGGGTGGCTGGGCTGGCCCCAGCCCACAGTCCCTCCCTTCCTCTGGCCAAGAGGGGATGCACCAGAATGCTGGTTCTGGCACACCCTTCTAGTTTTAGGGGGTCCCAGACCTCAGCATTCTGGCACATCCCCCTATTTTTGGGGGGACTGGAACACAGAGTTTCAGGACATTCCCCTATTTTTAGGAGGCCCAGAATGCTGGCTCCCTACAAATAGGGGGCCCCGGAATGGCATTCCAGGGCATTCCCCCTTACTTTAAACCTTGTGCACAGGGGAAAATATTATTCAATGGAATCTTTTAAATTTCTACTTCACTAAAACTGAATAGAACAATAACTTAATGAAAGATAGCTATGGACACCCCTCCTCTCATTTTTTTCCTCTATGTTCCCTCCAATCCATGGAAGAAATTAATAATCAGCAATCAACTGAAACATACAAAATCTTTTTAATAATACAGAGTTACAGTGAACTATTTGATCTTCCTATGAACTCTGTCCAACATACCCTTTCAAGCATGCCTTCCAAGGCATAAATCAACTCCCAGCAAACTCAGTGAGACTTGGATCAAGCCCTAGGTTTACAATGAAGGTAAGCATAACCACCTGACCGCTGCCAAATGTTCTGTCTTCATCCAGATACAATGTACCTGCCATATAGCCAAAAGTTCCAGGTTTACCCAGAGAAAGCAGCTGCCATAATGCTGAAAGTAATAACTGTACAAACAGAATATGCATGCAGTGCTATTAAGCTGTTGATTAGATCCTGCTTGAACAAAACAGGTGCTTCCATGTAGAACACAATTGCTCCACTGCTGAACACACTGGATATACTCATGTAGAATGTAATGTTCTGCTATGCTGTTAAAAATATCAGATACATAGAGAGAGAACATACACTATGCTGGTGACAATATCAGGAAGAATGTACTTTCCCATGATGCTGAACATGAATGCTGAATCCTTTAATGTACTTTTTGGTAAATATGTATCCAGATATCGGCATGTGCCACATTACTGAACGCAATCCTAACATACTACTGTTTTCAGCCAAATATTAGTGGATGCTGACAGTACACACAAATATGAGAAACAACCAACAACAGAAGGATTAAGACATAATACTGACTACAAATTCCAGCCTTGATAAGTTTAGGTATGTAAATCAATTATGAGAAATGAGATTGCTGGTTAAAGCTGTCATCTTTCTTATCATTTTCATTATTTATTACCAACAAACATTTTAAGGACTAATAAAATGTCAGATTTACCTAAAACTTTCCCCAGTTTAAGTTATTAGAATCCCAATTTTATTTTGTTTTAATTTTGTTCTATTTTTTTCTATTTAAATTTTTAGATTTGCAGTAAGTTATGAGGTATCAATGGTGGGTCAAACAATAATTATTTAATGATATGAGATGTTGAGATAAACAAAGTTACAACTTTGTATTTATATTTATATTTATATAAAATATATAACATTTAAAACACAAATTGACAGCATTACATGTCAGCATATGAAGAATAAATATTCTCACATCAAACTTTGGAAAGTTCTCAAGCAACATTTTTAAATTTCACCTATCTGTACATTTTGATTATTAACAATGGAAACATTTTTTGTTAGTTTATGTGTGTATGATGAAATTGCCATATATCAGCATTTAGCAGTAAAAGTATTCTATGCCTACTTACAGTCCAATTTTCCTGTGAAGGCCATTATTTATTCATTATGTAAACTCATTTAGCATTGAGAGTTGCCTTCAGCAATACATAGAGGCACAGTGGTGTTCAAATTAAGGTCATGAGGAAAATGTATTAAAACATAAGAACATTTCCAGAAACTAGCATGACTTTAAATCTGACCAATGAGAACTCAGATAAGAATCAGTACATATTAAACATAAAAAACCTGAATATATAAAAAGCATGGATCAGAGAATAAATTTCAAAGGATGTCAAAATTTAATTAGCACTGTTTCTTTCTCATCTGTTTCCAAAGTCCATGTGATTCTTTAGATGGTTTTTAAACAAATATTTTAATTATTTTCATTTAAACAAGCAACAGAAGCATTTCAGAAGTTCACTTTTTGTAAATGACCATATCAATCAACATAAATAACCCAGTGCTTGGACTCCATCTTACAGTAAGAAACCAGGACTCATGGTACGCAATTCATAAGAATGCACAAAAATAATATTTAAAAAAAAATGAAAATAAGCACATTGCCTACAATCCAGGAGTGACAAATGACCCTATGTCACAGGAAGCACAACACAACTTTAATATGCACTCTACAAGAGTTCATAAGTGGCCCTATAACGACAGAGCAGGATGCATTTGTAAATGTCCAATGGAAGAGAAAAATAGAAAATAAACAGATTTAAGAACTCAAGGGCTATGTCTACATTAGCTACAGGAAATTTAAACTTGTTAGTTTGAAGCAAGAAGTTCGAGGTTAGTTCAGGCTAATTCAAACTAACCTTGTGCTTATAAATTCAAACTAACTGTGCATTCTAGTTTGAACTAACTCTTAGTTCAAGCTAGAACACAGAGTTAGTTTGAACTAACCAGCTTAGTTTGAATTTCTTCAGTTCAAACTAAGTATTAGTCTGTTGCCACATTGTGCCTAGTTCAAACTAAAGTTCAAACTAAGCACTTAAGTCCAGACTAATGTCTGACGAAGTGGGATTTTCTCCCATGAAAGTTCAAGTGATAAATAAATCTATTAGTCTTTAAGTACCACAAGACTCCTTGCTTTTTTCACCAATACTAACAAGTTCAAACTAAGTGTTCCTTAGTTTGAACTAAGAAATTTCCTAGTTTGAACTAGGGAGAGCCTAATGTGGCCATGGGCTAAATTAGTCTGGACTAAGCCTCCTTAGCCAGGACTAACTTGCCAGTGTAGACATAGCCCAGAGGTCATTACTAAAACAGAGTGAAATTTGAAATATTCAACACACAGGAGATTCTGATATTTGAGCATTGGTTTTCATCTCAAATCATGAAGAAATGTTGAAATACCAACATTTTTCTGGAACAAAATATCTAGAAAAATGTTGATCTGAAATACTAAAATTCTTAATTTTGAGTCACTTCACTGTTAAACTTCATTGCACTATTGTTGCACATTACCTCATGGGAGCTGAAGTTCTCTCCCTGTTGTTTCCTGTGACTGGGTTATTCCCTACAGCAGTGCTTCTCAAGTGTTTTGGATCATGCAGTAAAACAAACTGAAATTATGGTGAAAAAACAACAAGGAGTTGTGTGGCACTTTAAGACTAACAGATTTATTTTTTGCATGAGCTTTCATGGGAGAAGATCCCACTTCCTCAGATGCTTCGAAGATGGGTGAACTTACAGAAAGGAATAAATTACAGAAAGAAATTCTTGTGTAATTTTACACACCATGAATTACATGGAGCTGAGCGGGAATCACCTGAGACTTTAGAATCAGCTGAAGGCTACTAGTGAACTGTAGTGTTGATATAAAATATGTGTTTTGGTTGGCACTATTTTTTTTAAAGATTTGGGACAAAAAATTAGAAGGTGCCTAAGAACCTACAGTCCATTTTTCAAAATTGATGGATCCAGGTTCTCAAAGATATTTATGTGTCCAGTTCCCTTTGATTTTAACAAGAGTTAGGTGCCTAAATATACTGGAGAATCTGGTCATTAGAAACATAAGGTAAAATTTTCAAAAGGGTCTAGAGCCAAAATTATGAAGATATTTCCTCATCCAAAATGCAACTATACATAGTGGGATTTTCTTACTCAAGTTAGGTGCTTAATTTCCATTGACTTTCAATGAGACTTAAACTCCTATCAGCCAGGTTTTTAAATGTATTTTGGAGTTTAAAGATCCAAATAGGCACCTGGTAGGATTCTGAAAATTGCCTAATTGCTTACTTCCTATTGATTTCAACAAAGCATCATTGAAATGCCAAGCTCATGAGGTGCCTCACTAAACTGCATATTTTCCAGAGATGAGTAACATTGGCCAAATGTTGCCATTTTTCATCAAGAAAAAAAAAACTGCCATTAGAGTCCATCAGCATTCACTCAATATATGCCTGCAAAATTTGCCCCCTTGTGATTGTAATAAAATGGGCACAGCAATTAAAGTATTTGCTTTCTCAATCTCAGGACATCCTCCCCAGCTAGGTTCACTTTTTAGAATACCACAGTCAACCAGATTAGAATCAGGCTGTTTGCATGTTGGGCCGCTGGGGAGTTAGGCTACCCTTGAAAATTAATGCTGAATGTCTAGCAATATAGCTTATTGGCACAGTAGAATCTACAGAGTGCTTTACAAATTGGGTCTATGAACATTACAGTGACACATTCCACTGATGCATTAATGTCTGGCAGGAACAGAGAGAGAAAGAAAGAGAGAAAGATGAGGGAGCTGGTCACAGGCCTCTGTTAGTCTTAATTATCTTTCATTTCCACTCCTGCTTCCCAAATTGGGAACACAGATGGAAAAGTAATTAATGCATAAACTAATTAGCAATCTCATTTGCCAGTTGCTACATGATAAAGTACGTTGTGAGCAGAAAGGCTTCAGCAGGTGAAAAAAGAGGGTCTGAAGCATGAAACTAGGAGGGTAACTTTTCCATGTGTTAAAATGTAGCAGCTAGGGCTGACAATTTTCAGACGGTCTTAGGGAAATATCAGCGCCACAGCTGGTGCAAGTATAAAATCACTCTGCTGTGGTCTGAGTCCTCTTTCTGTTGTGCTCTGAGTATCAAAGCGAAGAGAAATTATTACTTGGGTAGTAAACCCTGAAATGAACAGTAAAAGGAAGCAGAGAATGTATGACATGTTTCCTCTATGCATCAGGGTCATCAAAGGATATTCCACAGCATTTCCACATAGCAGCGACTCCACGTCCCTTTTATGAAAAGGTCTGGGTTGTCTTGTTGTATGAAGAGACCTTGAGTAAAGAGTGTGTGTGTCCTTTCAAAGGATTGAAATATAACTGGAAAAAACCCTTCAGGAATACATATTGCCGGGGGGATGGTGCATTAAGGTGCTAATATGTCAGAAACCGCAAGAGCTCCCAAGACAGCTATGCACTTAGTCCAAGTGGATGGGAAGGTGAGCCACAAAGCAGCCCACAGTGGCTGGAGTCCATTAGATTAAAGCTCCAAGGATCCTTTATGGCTCCCCCAAAACATTCTTGTCTTGAGTGGAACAATAGAGAAACACTAGAGCATGACCCTCATGAAGCCTCCTGGGACCTCTCTCCTCCTCCCATGGATACTAAACTGTCTACAAAATTAGAGATGGGAAAGACTGGCTAAGTCACATAGTCCATATCTGTGGCTGCTGCTAGATTATTATAACAGCTAATATTCTTTATCCTGTTCACTCCCACTTTTAAATGACTTGGGTATCTGCACATTATGGCAATGCCTAGGTTTCTACCTTTCCTGTGGTGAACTTTGATTAAACTTCTTGTTACAGCTGAGGGGAGAGAGAGAGTAGGGGGAGCAAGAAGGGAGGGGGATGTGACAGAGATGAATTATTACAAAAGTAATGACTAGGGAAATAAGAATAGCTTTCACATTGCTCAATCAGTGTATGGAAAAATGAAAGCTCAGAGACACTGCACTGAGAAAGGGGGATGCAGTGTGGGCCAAGTAATACAGCAGCAATGCAAAGCTCATACCACACATAAAGGAAAAAAAAAAAAGGCAGGAGCCACAGGAGGACATCCACAACAAAGATGTACACAAGGGGTGAGCAAGTGGAAAGTCTTGCAAAGAATGAGCCTAGAGTGGACTATAATGGCTATGGGGAAAATGATCCATAAATGGATAACCTGGGAAAAACTGTGGTGTGGGTGGAGCATGTGAAGTAGCCATTTTGGAAATACTGAAACAGTCTGATAGAAGGCCATTCTTGGTAGATTTCTAGGCAAGTTACACTTGAAATTTTGTTTAATGTTCAGTATTTGGATATGAAATGTCCTGAGGACAGATATTTCCTTCAGAAAGTTACCACCTAGTTCCATGCTTCAGACCCTCTTTTTTCACCTGCTGAAGCCTTTCTGCTCACAACATACTTTATCATGTAGCAACTGGCAAAGGAGATTGCTAAGCAGAGTTTATAACTACCAAAGAAGAGACTTTCCCTAGAACATGATCATCTCCAGGTTTTATATTGAAGCCCCACATGTGGTGAGTCAGGGCTTGGGGAATTTTATCTACACCATGTGAATACTGACCTAGTGTAGATATGAAAAACAGAACTTATTGCTTATGGAACTTACTACGGGGTCTGCATGCCCTGATCTAAGATTCTCCCAGTAACCATGGATTTGTGGGGTAAACATTCAAATTTCACAAAATACAGATTGAAACTTTGAACCTTACCAGACTTACGTGTCACTGCTTGTAATGCACAGAAACATGGTTCATATTCTTCAACTGAACCAGGAAGAGAGGGAGCATATGCTTCCAAGGATGTTAGTGTAAGGGGAAGGTGGGTGGGAATAGAGGAGAAGGCCCCCAGGGTTTACCTATCTTTCTTTGATTATTATTAAATATTTAATTTTATATTTAAAATTTTGCACATTATTTATTTCTGACCAAAATGACAAACTCTAAACTCCTGATGTGAAGCACCCAAGAAGCGTTATACTTATGTGATAATTGTTAACATGGTTATTTAATGTGTTTGGAGCAGGAATTAAAGAGATCGCATGCTGGTATCCTCCTAAAATCTGCTAAGTTTTCATTTTGCTTGAATTCACCATAATATTTGATTGTCTCAGTAATGGGAGGATCCCTAGTCCTCACGAAGATACAATAATTTGTAAAATCCCTTACTTAGCAGAGGGAGATCAAGATGGAGAACAACATATTTTTATTAGTTTTTTCATGAGTATACATCAGTGCTTTCTAGGGAATATTTTTTGAACTGCCAAAGCAGGTATCTTAAAATGTTTCATGCCTTGTGCAGTAACCCCCTCTAACTGAACTCCTGCAGTGCATGTTAAAATGTAATAACTGGAATATATCATATTACCACACCAAAAGCTACATTAAAGTAACATTATGGGACTGACTTACATCCAGCAGAAGCCAGGAAATTCAGAGGTAGAGATTCCACTCAAGTCTTACTTCTCTGTACTGGGGCATTACGGGGCATGTAATCAGTGTGTGATTTTGCATAGCTGATGTTCTGTGAGACCTGGGCCCAGCAGGGTGAATGAATGAAGGCAATAAAAATTGAGGGTTATAAACTGGTTGGCAGTTGGAAAAAATTCAGGGAGATGGGCTAAAATGATTAAGTATCTGGAGAGACCCATGTGCAAGTGGGGATGGGAAAACCAGGACTGAAAGAATGTGAATCATTCCTAACTCAAAACTACACTCACCCCTTGAAATGAACCTAAATCAAGTTATTGGAATTGTCAGAATTGTTTGACTCAGGGAACCTGCACCTCCACGATCTTTCTGTTAAACAAGCAAGAAGTTCTGTGGCATTTTTAAAGACTAACAAATTTATTTATCACATGAACTTTGGTGGGACAAAATCCCACTTCATCAGACACTTGCAGATGGGGAACTTGTACACACACATTCTATTTACCTGGTTGCTTTGAGAGAACAGACATCACTGTTCATCAGGGAACCAGAAAATGGGGTTGTGAGGGAATGATAGTGCCGTTCATTTTGATGGGATTAGTCCATAAATTTCAGATAATTGGATAAGCTTCTCCATGTTAACCTATATTCTGTATACTTTGATAATTTCCAAAGTGGTAGCCATGTCAGTCTAGTTCACCAAAAGAAGCAAGGACTCCTGTGGCACTTAAAGACTAATAAATTTGTTTATCACATGACCTTCTGTGGGAGAAAATCCCACTTCATCAGATGCTTAAAGATGGGAAACCCACAGAATTAGATAGTCTCTCTTCCTTCCCATGGCCTCTGATATGGTCTTTGTACTTTTCTCCCATACCTCCAAGCTGCCTGTATTTTTGAAGGTCTTATAAGTTTCTGATTGGGTGAGGTGTGCCTGCTTCAGTCATACTTCATACACGTGTGTTTCCCCGTTTAGAGACTACAGTTCATTGTGTTCCAGTTTGCATTAGATTTACATAGAACACAACCCAGACCCAGCACATACACTGGCAAGCACCATACTAGAACCATCAGAGGTAGGATTATCTTCTAGAGAAGCAAGGCTAGGAGGGAATCAGATAGAGGAAAGAAGAGATCAAGAGGCCTACTTGTCATGACAGCAAGGAAAGGTGTATGAGGAGAACTCATAAGAGTTGGAAAGAGGAAGGTGGCATGTAGCAAATCCATATAATAGGTTGATTTTAATGACCGTGTTTTGGATCAGTTATATTTTCTAAATGTTTGTACATTCTTACTTTAAGTGAGTTCAGTTAAACACATTAACTCCATCAGCCTTGCATCTACCAAGGGAGTGTTCCACATTTCAACACCATGTGAACTTTTATGACTAAATTATTGCCCCCCTGAAAATTCTGTATGGTTTTATAATGGAAACAATGACAGACAGACTCTTAACTATTGTAATGCTAGTAGTGGACTGTTTATATACAGAGACATTATTGCAGTCCCTGGTGGAATTGTAACTACTTTTCAATATATCTATTGGTTTGACAAAAAACTGCCATCCTCACTTTATTCAGGAAGTTCCAGAGCACAGCAATTTCTGCTGCCCACTATCTCAGCATTTTTTGCTTTGGTAGAAATAACTGTCCAAATACAGAGGGAAAGGTGCATCCTACATTTGCTGGCCAGTCAAAAGCAGAATCTCAAGAGAAAGAAAGTCTTAATTAAAAAAAAAAAAAGTAATTGTTAAGACTAAAGAAACGTGGACAGTTTTATATGATACAGAACAGTATCTAACCTTTTGAGTGATTATCCATAGTGACTCTGAGCTCCCGAGCCTTCCCAACAGTAATTTTAATTTAGGTGAACTGTGTGCATTTTAAAAGGTCTGTTATTAATAGACCATTTGTTACTAGACATACTAATGTTTCTAGCTCATAGTAATTATACTCAGAGGCAGAGGCTGAGCGCTATGTAGTACTTTCCATCTTCAAAACCTTATACAAACACTAGCAAAAAAAAATCTCATTACTTCACTCCCATATTAATTTAATTTTACCCATGGGGAAATGAGTCAAAGACGTTAAATGATTTGCTGTAGGTGACAGAGGGAGTCAAAATCAGGATGGGCTGAGAAGACAGAAGTCTCTAGCTTCCATAGCTCTCTCTTATACTTAACGGTATGAATTAAGTCCTATATGTAAAATCTCCAGTACTGTTTAACAGCTCTGTTATGTTTGACCTTTCACACTGCTGGTGGTTTTGTGCATGTCTGTGTGTGCCTGTGCATGTTCATCAACAGATTATCTAAAACACAGGGAGGAAGTGCGAGTGACCCCCATCTTCAAGCATCTGACAAAGTGGGATCTCCTCTCACAAAAGCTCATGTGATAAATAAATTTGTTAGTTTTGAAAGTGTCACAGCAGTCCTTGTTTGTTTTGTCCCAGATTACTGAAAACCTCCTCTCACAAAGTAGCAATTCTGATTTGGCTGGTGAAAACCCCCATATCATATGAGATGAAGTGAATTCTTTTTTGCAACACTTCACACCTCTATCAGCTTGAGTTGTGGGATTCCAGATTGGTTCTGCATTTCCCAGCTAGCAGCTCAGCATAGTAGACATCCTCCACCAGGCCAGATGTGTAAGCTTTGTTTGCTTTTTTAGCTATTTTTCTTTCTTCACTCCTTGTTTCATATCATTATCATGACAAATACAGCTGAAGTGCAGTTAGAACTGAAGATTTGTTCTTTCTTTTCAAGAAAGTAAAGATTCCAAACTAGAATTATAATTGGAGGTCAAAGAGTTCCTAACAACATTTGAAGTTTGGAGTTCAAAAGTCAAATGGCTTTAGACTGCCATTTGTGCTCCAGAAAAACAAAAATTTAAATTAAAATATCCCTCCCAATAGGGTTTTATTTTTTTCCTCCTCACCAGTCAATCTCTACAAAGCAATGCTACAACTATATTAATACTTTGCACCTTTTATTTAAGCATTTCAAAGTTGAGTAGGTATCACAATCCTCACTTTGGAAGAGAAAGCCGAGCCAAGAGTTATTAAGCGATTTGTCACAGAGCAATTGAACTGGTAATAAAACCCAGGTCTCCTGACTCCAGTCCTCCTCTCAAATATCTCAATACACTGCCATCCAATATTGTAGAGTGTGGGCCAGATTCTCGACACTGTTTTGAGATACTCAGGTGTTACAAAGAACCAGAAATTGTTCACATATCCAGAACTGGCAATTATCTGAATGTGGAGAAGTCCCAAGCAGTCATAGAATCTGTGTGATGGCTCCAATTCCACTGGAGCCCATTTCATACGGGTATGAAAGGTCATGGGGAATGGGCATCTCCAGAGTTATGTTTAGTTGGCTATCACCAGCTGACAGGTGTCCCTTACATTATTTAACTAGGTTCCAAAGGGATAGCCATGTTAGCCTAGTTCAGCAAAACAAGCAAGGAGTCCTGTGGCACTTAAAGACTAATAAATTTAGTTATTGCCTGCGTTTTCGTGGGAGAAAATCCCACCTTGTCAGATGCTTTGAAAGGGGGGAACTTACAGAATGGGAGGAAAATGAATGCAGGGAAGTGTCAGTCATTAGATTAAGTCATATTGTAAGCAAATCAAAGCAGTTGTTAAGATTCGAACAGTGGGAAACAACACTTAGAGAAAGGTGAGGCCAAATCACCTGTTCTAATGGGAAAAGAATCCATGGTCATAATTTAATTCTGCTTTCACACAATCAAATTTGCATATCAGTTCCAATTCAGCAGTTTCTCTTTGAAGTTTTGATGCATAAAAGAATAAATTGAAACAAAATTGAGATCAGAAATCACAACATTCATAAAACAATAGCTGAGCACTTCATTGACAATGTGCTAATTGCTGTGCTCAGACAAATGAATAACAGCTCAAGGCTTCAAAGAGAAACTGCAGAACTGGAATTAATTTGCAAATTTGACTGTGTTTCTTCAGGGTTAAAATAAGGACTTTAGATTTTTTTTCTCATCACAACAGGTGATTTGACCTCATCTTCCTCTATATGCTGTTACCCAGTGTTTGAATCTTAACAACTGCACTGATTTGCTGTTACAGCATGACCTAATCCCCCATCTTCAAAGCATCTGATGAAGTGGGATTTTGTCCCATGAAAACTCAAGTGATAAATAAACGTGTTAGTCTTTAAGTGCCACAGGACTGCTTAGTAAGAACTAGGGTGGACCTGGACAGAAAATCTGTAGACTGTAACCATCTCATCAACGGTTCCACTTCTTTGCTTTGCCAAGCAGATCTCATCTGTAGCAAAAAAGTACAATTTCTTCTTATTCTCAACAAACCAAGTTTTGAGCTCCTATTGATGTCAGTGGAAGTTTGAGTAAAGCCATCATTAAAACTGAGCAAGGAGCTTAGCATACGTCCAGATAACAAGAAAAATGTTTTATATATGAAACACTGAGTGAATATGGTATAACTATCAAAAAGAACCTTGCACATTTTGTATTACGGTTTGTTCTCCATCAAGTTGTTTTTCAAACTTTTGGTTGACTGTTCTGTATGATACAGCAACTGAGGGATGGACAAATACAAAAAAATCATAAATATATAGTGGTTCTCTTTTATTTCCTGTTTTACGAAGTGGCTCATGTTTTGGGCACTACACTAATAAATTATAAGAGTTAAACACAGAGAGAAGTAGAGGCAAATACTCAAAACTGTGAAAAATACACAGCATCAACCCTTTCAAACTACCTTCTGCTCAAAAACTGTTCAAAGTAATGCCTTAATAGCAAACAATTAAGAAACTCAAAATAAATCAAATCTGAGCCTTCTGTTTTAATGCAAAAGGTTTGTTCTGTCCCTTGTGTTAATGTCACACAAGATAATGAGTTTGAACATTTCTCTATAGACAGAAGACCTGTTTGACATGTTATTATTATAGAGAATTTTGCAGTTGAATAGAATGTTACCTAGGGAAATTTACATATGTAAATTAGAGTAGTACAAAGATGACATTGCTAGAGTTTTCTGGTTTCATTGATAATTATTCAATGTAGTTTTTTTGTCCAAGTACAAATTTGCACAATTTTCTATATGACTCTTACTTTAGCATATTACATTAATAACTAGTCACTATAAGTCATAAGAGACTTTAGCTAGATTGTGTTGGCCAGCTCCCAAGGGCCATTAGGTTTTATAATTTTAATTCAAAATTGAATTTATGTTCAGCATATTTGAGAACTAAATTAAATGTCAATCTGGTGCTGGCTGGTTGTGGAGGATTATATGACTGTGATCATATAATGCAGAAAATATTTCCAGAAATTTAGCATAGAAATTAAACTAATTGAAATTAGTTTGAATTTTATTTTTAATACTAGTTTGATTAGTTTATAAATCACTTTCATAATGTTACCATAGAGCTAAGTCTTTATTAGTTATCCCACATGTGTATCTAATGCAACCTTTGATATTCAGTGATAGGCATAGTGGGAAGGCAGAACGCGTCTACCTTCTTACCAAATTTCAAAGTACTATCCCACCACTGAAGTGCAGAAACATTCCTGTGCAGTGGGCTGCTCTGTAGTGGATTGGGATGGGGGGAACTTTTCTTTCATCCAATGGAGTCATGGAGTAACTGTTACCCCGGAAAAGCGAATCAATTAATTTATTAATTCCCAGTCTGAAGTTTGATTTGGAAACTCTCGGGGGCAACGAGGGAGGGGACCGTTTTTTCACCTAAATGGACAAATACCAGCACCCCGGGGTAGATGTCCCGAGTGGGGAATACAGCTACAGCCTGCCGATCAAGCACAGACCAGAAGCAATAAAAGATGTGGAGCCAATGCTTTGTCAAAGGCAAAAATCAGATTTATTGTAATATCTACTCTGAAAACTGACAGGGAACTTATATTTGCTTCACAAATAGCTCAACAATAACATAACACATTAAAACTATTCTATACAATTATAACAGACACAACACTTAGGTACACAAAAGAACATTCAGCAAGTGGGGATCAGGCACTCACTGAATGGAGCGATCTCAGCTCTTAATATTACTCCTTTAGATCTTAATCTGGGTTTTATATCTCACTCTTTCTAGGTAGTTTACTTATAATCATAAAGTTACTTTATAAGGCTTGGGGTCCCTGGCACTGTTAAAGTAATCTAAGGATCTTGGGGCTCTCTGCTAGTGTTCCTCCGCTCCTTGGGACCCTTTTCTTACCCCAAAAACTGAAGGAAGAAGGCAGAGTCTCTTTCTTTCTGGGACAGGGTGTGTTGCTTCTCCAAATGCTGGCAGCTGCAGGCTGGAACTTTCTCTCTCTTAGTCTCAGCTCAGCTCTGGTCTGGTTGCTGTGGAAACTGGAACTTAGGCACAGCTCAAAGCTTGCAGGTGCAGTTGCTCAGAGACCGGAGCTACAAATTATCAGTTTGTTGCCCACAAGCTGTACACAGGACTGAGTTAGCTGCTTGCTTGTGAGTTTTATCGGAATGCCCTTCTGAGACTGAGTCCAAGACCCAGCTCAAGGATTGAATCCTGAGTCGCCGCTCAGAGATCCAACCCCGTGCCTTTTAGAGACTAAGTCCAAAGACCCAGCTCCCAGGCTCCCACTAGAGACGTTGTCACTCTCTCTAGGGGTGAGTGTGAGTGAGACTCCTTAGTGCAGCGGGAACATAGCCAGAGGCCAGTGGAACCCAGTAAGGAGTGGGAGAGATCTCCGAAGTTCTGCTCTGTGCAGCACCTTTTATTCGCTCTTCTGCCACTCCCATCTTCTCCTAGACCAATCTCAAAGGTGTGATTTCACCTGCCACCTGACCAAAAATCAATACTTTTGATGGGTCCTTCGACAGGGGGTGGGCATCTTAGAATACTTGATGGGAGGGGGACTGAGTGAGTTCAAAAGTTCAAAATCTTCCTCCATCTTGACCTACTTTTCCAAAAAAATATATCTGTTGAATCTGCTGATAGAGATATACCTATGGAATCTGCTAAACCTATGATCTCTCCATTTTCACTTGCTGAATGCCCTTTGAATACCAACTTTGTTTAAAACATTGATAAATTATGATCTATGAATTCTTTACTACTGATTACTACATATTATTCTGTTTCCAGCTTTATTTTAACATAGAACTTCTACTAGATTGCTTTACACTATTTTCTACCCATATGTGCTCTTATTCAATCAAGGTTTTTCTGTGATACTAAAGAGATGGCAAAAATCTCAGGCTACATAACAGTAGAACTTGAGTGCTGAAGCAACCCATATAAGCTACTGTCTCCATCCTTGACAAGCATTGCTAGTAGATCAGGATATTTATTCATTTGGTGCTACCTGCTCTATTGCTAGAACTGCCATCTACCTAGAGAATGCCCACACCACCCAGTCCATGAGCAAGATCATAGAATCTTAGGGTTGGAAGGGACCTCATGAGGACATCTAGTCCAACTTCCTGCTAAAAACAGGAGTACTCCCAGTAAATCATCCCCGCCAGGGTTTTGTCTAACTGGGCCTTTAAATGTTTCCAGAGATGGAGATTCCACCACCTCCTTAGGTAACCCATTCCAATGCTTCACCACCCTCCTAGTGAGAAAGTTGTTTCCTAATATCCAATCCCAGCTGCAACTTGAAATCATTGTTCCTTGTTCTGCCCTCTGTTCTACTGGAAACCACCTAGCTCTCTCTTTGGAGCACCCCTTCAAGTAGTTGAAAGATGCTATCAACTCCCCCCTCAGTCTTCTCTTCTGCAGATGAAATAAGCCTAGTTCCTTTAGTCTTTCCTCATAAGTCATGTGCCCCAACCCCCTAATCATTTTTGTTGCCCTCCATGGGACTCTTTCTAATTTGTGAACATCCTTTCTGTAGTGTGGAGCCAAAAACCGGGCACACGTATCAGATCACATCTTATTAAAATTTCACTACATCCAAGACCCATGGTTAAAGGCAGGAGAAGGAATTTCCCACAGTGACTCTAGATAGAATAAATCTGTGGCTAGTGGAGTAAAATGAGCACCCTCAATTTATTCAGTGTATTTTAGTATGCTGAATGCAGTTCTGCTACGTATGGGTGTAAAGTGAACATTTTCTATGAAAACAATTAGTTCACTCTAAAAGGGCATCTGCATGCCAGACAGAAATCATGTGATTTCACAGTGTTTCTGCTATTGCAACTGTACAGCAATAACGTGCAAATTATGGTAACTGATAGAATTCTTCCCCTCCCATTTCAGCAAAAATTTTAAAAATAACATTGACAAAACTGCTGTTGAATAGTCCAACACCCGGGAGGTGAACAGAATGGGAGGAGAAGAAGACTGCTTTACAGAAACAGCAGTACTAAGAGGATGCTATGGTCTCACATTGAAACCATTTGCATCAATTACATTTCCAGATTTTAGCATTCCATGGAATTGACCTGTCAGTGTGACAATGGGAGAACGGAGATGTGGCAGGACAGGAAATGGCAAAGTTGAGAGGAAATTAAATCAACTTTGCATGCCAGAGCTATAGAGCATAGTTGTCCTATATCAGTTACAGACATTAGTTAAAACAACGGGAGTCCTTTGGCATCTTAAAGACTAACAGACTTCTTCAGGCATGAGCTTTCATGGGCACTAAGCTAGTTGGAGGTTGCTGCTAACATTGTGGCCCAGATTTTCAAAAGTGATCAGCTCCCACAGTTGGGGCCAAAGTTTCTAAAGAGCTCAAATCCCATCTGGCTACTGAAATAAAGTAGCTCAATTTCAAAAGTATTTGGTATCTAGCAGGTCCTACTGATCTCAGCATTTTCCTAGGGAACTGCTAGGCACTGAGTCCAATTCCCTGTTCTCACAAACACCCCTTCCTAACCCCATTTATTAACTTTAAAAGCTGTATCCTAAAAAAGGTAATAATAATAATAATAATAATAATTGCTACCGCACAATTCATAGTGTGTGTGTGTGTGTGTGTGTGCGTGTGTGCGTGCGTGTGTGCGTGTGCGTGCGTTTGCGTGTGTGTGCATGTGTGTATACTCTCCCCCACACAGATGAAGAATTGGCTGAGTGAAATTTCTTATTAGAGGTAATTAAAACTGACCAACTAGGGCTAAGTTTCTTGGCTGTTGCCAATGAAGGATCAGATTCTGACATCCTGACTTATGTTTTGTAGTTGCGGTATCCCACTAAAATCAATGGGGCTGCTAACCTAATAAAGGATGGCACAACAAGTGAGATATTACAAAATGTGAGTAAGGATGTCAGTCTCTCGTCCCGTATTTGCAACAGCAAAGAAATATAGTTTCTTTTTCTGCTAATGGTATAGTCTTAGACATTTTGGGATCACCTGAAATATATTCTTTATTTGGAAAATTTCAGAAAACAGTTTGCATGTTTTGAAATTCTATCATTTGATCCTCTTCTGTAGATTTGATACTTACTATTCTACATGGATTGTTTGGTTCTGCTTGGTTAGATAAATTACATAGTATTGTTTCTGTTCTTTAGCTGAAAGAGGTCCCAAGCACCTCTGATACAGATACTGATGTCCACAAATTGAAAATTTGATTTTTGCTCAGGCATATTTTAAAATTTAATTCACTTTTCTTATGTCCTTTCTCCTTTTCTGTTCAATTCTCATAGCTTTTCATGAGATCAGATTTTACTTGTATTCAATGATGAAGAAAAATAATTTTAATGTTGCAGTTCCCAATCAAGGTTTGCCTTCAGACACACAAATAGTCACTTTGGAAATACTTGTGCTCTTATATAATCGGACAACAGAAAAAAAATGTCTTGTGATTTATCTTATTCATTAAGCTTAGCTACCAGAGATTGAATTTCAAATGTTCATGGTCAATCTATAGCTTAAGAAACTTGAAAATTTAGCACAAAAACAATCCCAATAAACAACAACAACAACAAAATTGCAATTTACTTGTGGATATTCCACACGAAAAGAATGTTATACTTTCTGAATACATTACATATCACACTTTATTTACCGAGTTCTGTTGTAGTTTTTGGTTGGGATCAGGAGCAGAAATATGAGGAGAGATGCTCATTTTGAGGTATTTCTGAAATGGATGAGATCATCTTAAGTTTTGTATAAGCTATTGCTAAATAGGACTCAGTTTAATGGACGCTGATGATGTTTTCCTTTCAATTCTATTTGCATTGTGTCTCTTCCAAAGGACTAGCAGTGGGCTCATTCTGGCTCCAGCAGAGCAGTGTCAGTCCAAATTAGGAACAGAAGGATCAGATTTTGATATTCCCTTCCCAATTGCCATCCTGTTGTTCTTCAGTGTGCAGGGTCAAAACAGAATCTGACAAATGGTGAGAAACTTTTGGCAACTTTGTAGAAAGCAGTAAATATTCTGTATCAACAGATTTAGGTTCCAACCAAATTCAGGGCTATGAAAAGATGTAATGGCCCATGAAATCAGACCTTTCCCATGAAATCTAACTGTAAGAGGGGAGGAGAATGTATAGAACCAGGAATGAGCCAGTCAGGAACTACCACCATCATGCCCCAAGCTCCAGCTGGTAGTCCAGGAAGGGACAAGAGTGATGCTTCCTTTGCACAGATGCTCTCAGGAGGAACTCAGACTCATTTTTGGGTACCTTCCCTGACTTCAGAATGCTTGGCAGTTGGGCAGCAGCCAAAGGAGGTGCCTGGTGGTTAAGGTGGGTGTGATCTCCCCTGTATTCAACAATGGGTATGATCTGCCCCTCTCCAACCCAGTTGGAAGTCAGACTTGGGGCATCTGGGCTCTGGACGTCAGATGTGGCTCGGAGTACCTGGGCTCAGGGCTTCCATCTCTGTGCAATCAGCCAGCATGCCTGGGCTCAGGGATTCTACCAGATGCAGGGTTGGTCCAAGGTTTAAGACTTTGGGGTTGGGGCTTCTGGCACCATAGTTCTTGGCATCCATTTTCAATGGAGGCTTGCAGATTGACTGTAGGGCCATGCATTAATCAGCCAATGGCCAAGACCAGTAGCTAGGAGCTCCTGCTGGCAGAGATGGATTATGGACTGGAGGGCACTGCTGGGAGGGGAAGGGCTGACTGGCACGTGCAGTGCAGCTTCAGGCGCAGCCTTCAGGCACCACTGGAGGCTGTACTGCATATGGTCTGGCCCCTGGAGTGGCCTGGGGGCAGGATGGGAGCGCAGAACCTGGCCTCTGAGCTGCTCCACCTTGCCCCTGGGGTGAACAGACTGGCCAGGGCAGGGCAGTAGCGCAGAGCCTGGCCTCTGGGTCATCCTGTCCTGCCCCCCCCCCCCCGTGCCAGCAGGGCAGAGGTCACCCACATTGTGGAGGGTCCTTGGGCATGGACCGCATGGTCCTGTGTGTTAATTTACCCCTGCCTGTTGGGGTGATTTCTCAGTAATATGGAAACATCAGACCCAGCTCCTCCTCTGGGAACCTATTCCAGTCAAAGGAAGTTCTGTCATTGATGCCTTGAGAGCCCAGCTCTATGCCCAGTTGTGCAACTGATTTTTCTTTCCCATGAAATACTTTGAATTGGGGTATTGAATTATCCCTATTTTATTTATATGTTGAAATAGTTTGAAATCCTACTTCCACAGAAAGAAATGGCAAAACTCCCATAGACTTTAATGAAGCTAAGATTTCACTATTGATTTGTAAAATGGTGTGGGATCCTATCTAATGACAAAAACTACAAGATTCATGTGGCACCTTAAAGACTACCAGATTTCTTTGGGCATAAGCTTTTGTGGAATCCTGGGTACCCCATCATCTGGGCATTGGCACTCTCACAGCAGGATTATCTGCCTATGATATCTCTCATCAGGTCCTATGCCACCACCGCTCATAGCTATCTCTGTGAGATCACTGACTTCCTGAAAAAAAAAAAAAACTACAATCCATTGGTGATCTCCCAGAAAACACTATCCTAGACATTATGGATGTAGACGTCCTCTACACCAACATTCCTCACAAAGATGGACTACAAGCCATCAGGAACAGTTTCCTGGATGATGGGATGGCACACCCGGTAACTGAACTGACCCACAACTGCTTCAGAGATTTGGGGATGATCTGTACCTTCAAGTCAGTGGCATGGCTATGGGTACTCACATGGCCCGCAGCATGACAACATCTTTATGGACAACTTAGAACATTGCTTCCTCAAATATCATTCACAATTGCCTCTCCTTTACCTACGTTATACTGATGACATTTTCATCATCTGAACCCACAGGAAAGAGTACCTTGAAGAATTCCACTGGAACTTCAATAATTTCCACCCCACCATCAACTTCAGGCTGGACCAATCCACACAAGAAATCTACTTTTTGGACACTACCATATGGATAATACTTTAGAATAGAATCACAGGGTTGAAAGGGGCCTCATGAGATCATCTACTCTAACCCCCTGGGGTTTGAACGCAGGACCTTCTGCATATGAGGAAGATGTGCTAGGTACTACACCATTCATCTCCTCAAGGATGGATGTATAAACACCACCCTATACTGAAAACCAACTGACCACCATGCATATTTACATGCCTCGAGCTTCCATCCAGGACACATTACATGATTCATTGTCTACAGCCAAGGCTTAAAGTACAACTGGATCTGCTCTGTTCTTTCAGACAGAGACAAACACCTACAAGATTTTCATCAAGCATTCCTAAAACTACAGTGTCCACCTGAGGAAGTGAAAAAAACAGATCAACAGAGCCAGATGAGTACCCGGGAGCTACCTACTACAGGAGAGACCCAACAAAGAAAACAGAACACCACTGGCTATCACCTACAGCCCCCAGCTAAAATCTCTCCAACACATCATCAAAGATCTACAACCTATCCTAGAAGATGATCCCACACTCTCTTAAGAATTGGGAGGAAGGCCTGTCTTTGCTTACAAACAGCCCCCCACAACCTGAAACAAATACTTACCAGCAACCAAACACCATACAAGAACACCAATCCAGAAAGCTATATCCCTGCAACAAACCATGTTGCCAACTCTGCCCATGCATCAACTCCACTGATACCATCACAGGTCCTAGACACATCAGCCACACCATCAGGGACTCATTCACCTGCACATCCACAATATGTGGTATATGCCATCATGTGCCAGCAATGTCCCTCTGCCATGTACATTGGCCAAACCAGACTGTCCTTGCACAAAAGGATAAATGGACACAAATCATATGTAAAAAATGGCAACATCCATAAACCAATAAGAGAACACTTCAATCTCCCTGGACACTCAGTAGACTTGAAAGTTGTCATATTTCAACAAACAAACTTCAAAAACAGACTTCAGCATGAAATTGCAGAACTGCTTTTTTGCTAGCTTAACACACAATCAGACTGGATCTGAGAATGGACTTGGAATGGTTAGCACATTATAAAAAGTGATTGTCATGTTCACACATTCTCTTCCTTTAATCAACTGGTGTGAATAGGCCCCATCTGCCTTCTGAATTGACTTTACTAACACTTGCTTTCCTCCATCATGGAATGTACATATATATATATACCTCTTAACTGTAGTTGCCACTTCATGCATCTGACAAAGTGGGTTGGAACCCACAAAAGCTTATGCCTGAAGAGATCTGTTAGTCTTCAGGCTGCCACAGGACTCTCATGGTTTTTGCTGTACACACACTAACATGGCTACCCCTCTGGAAATTTTCACTGTGTAATGACATCTTCTATGGAAATGTGTGATATAAGACATCTGTCACAGGTGGCTGGCATATTGTGATAGAACTAGTTCAACTTCCCTGTGCCACAGCAGAAGATCCCAGATGAGCTTATTAATGAGATGTAGCTGCACCTGGGCTATTAAGGGTCCAAGGGAGTTTCAGGAATGACAGACTAAAAGTGGATCTGCAGAATGAAGCTGAAGAGAGATAAGTGTCCTGCAGTGGTACCGAAAGGAGGGCTGGGTAAGAGGATCCAGCAGAAAGTTTTGTTTCCTCTGTGAGAAGGCAAAAAAGCAGTGTGGACCTTGGGTCTCCTCCAGCTGTGCAGACAAGAGGAATAGACAGTACCCCAGGGATGATGGGTTGGGCTCAACTTAAGGCTGGGTGGAAGATTTGTTTTTGTGTTTGATTTTTGGAACTTCATGTTAATCAAGACACTAGATTGCAAGATGGGCTGTGATTAGTTGAGCTATACTGTATGACATTTTGTTTGAGGAGACCTGTGGATGGAGAAAAAAGGGCAGGGAATAGCAGAGTCACCCTTGGCTACCAGGAGTTCTTAGATGGCATCCACTGTATCACAATGACATTAAGCAAGTATCCACATACATCAGTTCTTTGGGGAAAGAAACAACCTTTTCATTATGTGTTTGCATAGCTCCTGGCTTCACAGTGTTTTGGTCCATGACAAGGGCTTCTAGATGTTATTGCCACACAAATAATTAATAATAACAATACTAACATAAGTGAGTGGTACCTGTGTACCTGTGCTGTACATGAGAACATTATGAACTTGATAGGTGTTGTTGCTGAAGCATAATTCATGAAACCATTTATTTGTGTTAGAAACTTTCTTGTGCCCATTCCCATAAATGTCTCCTCTAATTGCAGTTAATATCACTTAGCACTTCAGATTTAAAGTGTTGCCACCAAGGAGGTTTAATAGATGCCCTTAATCTTCCTTAGCAGACACCCTTTTAAGGTGTTCATGAAGCATAAAATCCCCATTAGTGTGCACCCCCTGAAATCTTTATGCTTCTTTAGTGCACTATGGAATTTTGAAGAGCTAGAACTTTTTCACACTCCCCAGCTCTTCCCAAACTCACCTTTGAACAAGGAGTGGGGGAGATCCGGGGGAGGGGGAGAATCACACATTGAATATTTGCAAAAAGAAAAGCAGGCTGGCATCTGCCATAATGTGAATGGAAGACCAAGGAACTTACTAATGAGCCTTTAAACTCTCTTTGGAGATAAAGAAATGTCATAATAACAATGGATGAGCAGTTTAAGGATATTAAACATGGCCCCAAAAGCTTCAGCCTTGGAAGATAAAAGAAGCAGTTACTCAAGTTGCCTGAGATAATTTTTCTGCATGTAATAATAGCATTCCTCCTCCTGATGTCTCAGCCTTGAGATCTGGCACATGCTGATAAGGTTTATGACTGAGAATTCCCAGGTTGAGGCCTTCTCCCACCTTCCTCCCCCTTACTTTTCGGCTGCTTCAAAGAACTTCATGTTATCTGCTCCTTGACTGGGAGACAAACACATGGCAGCTCTGATATTTAAATTCCTCCAAATTCTTCTAATCACTTCACCCTGTCAGGAAAAGGGAGGGAGAGAGGAAAGAAAAAAAAAAGCTATTCGGAACTTGGGAACTATGAGCCAAGGGTCAGCGCTAACTGGTTTCATCTGCAATCAGTTTGTGCCTGCCAGATTGCTTATGGTGAGAAAGAAATAAAGCTATAGTTTGAACTGTGTTTCTCTGGCTACTGTCCAGGTGGTCAGCCAACAGACATACAAACAGATCAGTCCTCATCATTCTCTGTCTTCTTATTTCTCTACGCTCCCCATCCCCTTTTTTCTTTGAATGATGCTAAGCCTTAGAATCAGTCATGTAATGTTACAGTTATTCAAGATTGATCCCCGCCTCCATAGCACGCAGTGCTCATCTGGAGGCCTTAATAACCCATTTTGGGTAGCATGTCAAGCATGAATTTGAAGCATCTGCAAGAGAAAGGGAAAAAAAAATACAAAAACAAAGTTTTCTTCCTTATGTGGGATTAGACTTAAATGATAATAAAGCTGCCAAAGTGATCTGAAAGCTGTAGCCAAAAGAGGTGATGCCCTTCCTGGCTGACTGGTTTTCTATTGGGTGCCTGTCATAATTTATAAAACATAATCCACAAAGTGATCAGAACAAAGGGACAACTGGCATGCCACCGTTGATAAGAGACGTAGGGGAGAACTCTGCTAAGTAGTAATATGTCATGGGGTCGTTCAACACTGGTGATTTTTGGATCCTTTCTCTCAAATTACCTTCCTGACCCAATCTAGTCCGGTCAGCTTAAATGAGAAGCGGGATGGGGGCAAGGAGAGAGGGTTGGAGAGAGTGGTGGGCTTTGGATTTTTTTAAAAGAATTTTACCTCTTCTGTGCAGCCACAAAGCAGCTGAAATTCCTTTCTGCAAAAATAAGAGAAAATAAGTCTGTTTTAGATAAATCTCTCTCTCTCTCTCTCTCTCTCTCTCACACACACACACACACACACACACACACACACACACACACACACAC
>ML681963.1:29292807-29327262 GCA_007922195.1 Podocnemis expansa
AAACAAACAAACAAACAAACAAACAAACAAACAAACAAACAAACAAACAAAAGTGTGGTAATAGTGGGTTACTTAGCAGTAACTGTCCTTCTTTGAGATGGGCTGCTCAGATTCATTCAGTAATAGGTGTGTCCATGCTGCAGCACAAAATTGGTTGGAAAACTTTTTGCCCCAGCCTGTCAGAAGACGGCTGGCAGCCACTGCCCCCCCTCACTCCATGACTATGTATGTGGCCACTGTCCAGCCCCTCCTCAGTCCCAGAAGATGTCAACGCCAAGTTGCAGGGGCAGTGGGAGGTTTGTGAATGAATCAGAGCAGCCCATCTAGAAGAAGGACAGTTATTGGTAAGTAACTCACCATTCTTTGAGCGCTGCTCAGATACATTCAGTAATAGGTGACTGCTAGCCATGCTGATGAATGGTTGGTTCTTTCCCGCCTTCAGCACTGTCACTCCCCACAAGGGCCAGTGACCTGGGCAAGGAAGTCTGTAAGACGTACCTAAAGGGAAACCATGAGGTAGAATGGCCTGGCCTAAAAAGGGAAAATTAAAAGGTCAATGTCTCTCGAGTGCTCCCTGATCCGCAGATGACAGGAGCAGTGGCAGCCTAAAGTCAGTTTATCATAAGAAGTAAGAATGAAAACACAGTTACCAAACCATGATTGGTAAAGCACCTTCGAGCGTGGACATGAGTAGTTGGTGGTACGCATCTGTCAAGACATGTGGGCTGGATACATTCTCTGGCCTGAGGCCTATAATAAGTCCCTTAGCTGATGACAGGGAATTAATGTGACTAGAGAACTCCATCTACTAGTGGCAAATGAAAACAGGAAATGAAAGAGAAGAGGGAAAAGGGAAGAAGGAGGTAGAACCCCTTACTGGTTTGCCAAAGAGGCAAGTTACAGGGAGGCATAAGATGATAGCTGACCACCTAGTAAGATGTGATACCTCTGTGGTTGATCTGGGTTGGCATATGGAGCCAAGGGTGTGCTTTCAGAGGCCCATATGTAGGCTTAGCTCTCCACAGGTGAAGAGGCAAGAAAACTCAGGGTCACAAAATCAAATGCTCCACAGTGTAAAAGGCTGAATCTCCACCTTAGATTGAGAGCAGAAAGAAAGCCTTTAAGGTCTAGGTACAATGGGAAAGGGAAAAGAGAAGGTTAGCTCCATTAGAGACAGATGGACAAAGGGTATGTCACTGTGGTAGGGTGCACCCTCCTCTCCCCTTTTTTTAATCAGGGGAGCAGCTACTATGGAAGGCGGTAGGAAAGATGACCATTGTCAAAGGTCATAAAAGCCTTGACCCACATGGCGTATGTATGCCCACATAGCGTGTGAAGGAGGGTGGGCTGGGAGTGAGAGTGAATCTCTGGCCTTGGAGGAAGGACTTTTGAAGGGTGGTAGAATCTGGTGGGAGACAGGTTACTCCCTCCATTAGGTACCCGGAGCAAGAAGGAAAGCAGCAGGAGGTGACCATGGTACTATGGGTACATTAAAGGTGGGAGGATACCCACAAAGGCAGAGGAAGGAGGGCCAGGGTCTGTTGACCTAACCCGCCAAAGGATGAACAAACGCTGGGAAAAAAGGGGAAAAAAACCCCACATGAGCCTGGATAAAGAATCACTGTTAACCAGGGGCTTACAAGTGACCGTTGTGAAAATGGTGGGTGAACAGGTTGGTGCCAGCGTAAGACCAAGGGGCCCCCCTGGACCATGAGATGGGTTTGGAGTGAGTTGGGGAAGGGTCAAATCTGTAATTAGATGGGGTCTCGTCCCTACATCAAGAAGGGAGGGTCACCTAAGGAACTACCCGGTCCAATTATGGGGAAGTAGGAGGACTCTTGAGTGCTGCTAAGTCTGTTCTGTCAGTGGACGGAACAAGGCTAGTTCATAGGGGCATTCTCACACCTATAGATGGGCCCTTTTGAAGGCCCTTGGGTCACTTCCTTCAATTCTCCAAATGTCCTTCTGGGGACTAGAAGGATGGAGCCAGTGATCATAGCAGCTCCGGATTATCCCAATCTGCTCTAGCAATACACAGCTTGTGCCTTACCCAGTGGTTTGGGTTTGAATAGTTGACGAAGCAAAGGAGGTTTTGTTCCAACAAAAAGATCGGGGTTTTCTCTTCTAAGTGAAGAAAAAAGGGTAAAACAACAAGCAAGTGGTTCTATGGCAGTGAGGAGTCCTCAAACTGTGTTAACATCAGGGGCTGGGGACAACTTGACAAGAGAAGGAGAGGTATAACTGCATCAGAGGGTTGTCAACCTATGAGGCCCCTACTCAGAGAATAAAAGAGCATGTACACCCACGCGTTACCCATTAGGATGAACCTAGGCTACTGGCTTCTCAATCCCTCAATTTGAATCCCAAGGCCAGGTGTAGACAAGTTGATGGGGCCGAGGTGAACAACCCAGACTGGCCTGGAAAGGGGAGGGGAAAAGGAGGGCATGAGACCCGCCCCAACAATAAACCGATTAGTAGGGATTGTTTTGTTTCCGATATTTCTTCTTATTATTAATCTGAACAGGTAAGAATCACCTGGCTCAAATAATGTCAATGCCCAGTGCCCAGGATTCATGAACTGCATGGGGGGAAGTAGTATCTCCAGGAAGGAGAGAAAGGCAACCTTTGAGGAAGTAGCTCGAAGGGAACTATACTGAACTTTAAATATAAGGATGGGAGGTGCCCTCCAAGGAAAAGAGGAGGAGTTTTTAGAAACCATTGGGAGATGGATCCTGGCTGGTCATTCAGGGCATGTGGAGGTGCAGGGAATTCGGGACTACAGCCTTCTGGATATGACCCCTCGTGCAGTGTAGTGATGGCACGTGCTCTTATGGGGCAGGAGAGAGAAGGTGAGGGAAGGGTTCGTTCAGCCCTGACCCCAGAGAACTTTGAACCAGAGAGCAGCTCCTTCCAAGTACTAGGAAGGCTACCCAGGTGTTAGCTTTATGTGTCCTTGAAGGTAGAGCAAGAAGTGGCACCAACTATGGCAAAGCAGGAGGGGGGCATCCCCCACCAGTAGGAATCCTTAGGGATCCTGACAGAACCACTGGGTGATTCTTGAGGGAGGAAGCTAGTACTCTGCTTTGGGGTCTTATCCCCTCATGCAAGGTGGGTGTTTCTCTCCTGGTACTCTCAGCAGGCCAAGGAACACTGTTCTGAGACAGGGAATAGTTGGTAACCCTGTCTTAATGTTAGGGCCAAATGCCCCTCAACTACGAGGGTGATAGGCTTAAGATTTCAAGTTTCAACACACCTGGTGAAGTAGTTCAGGAAGACATAAGACAGGGCATTGGGTGCCCCTTACGGACTAGGGGTTCGGGCAGAGGGCCATGAAGGGAGCAGGCCCAAGTATTTTACATTCCCTAGGGGTTGTGGGCACTACAGAGCATGGCATCCATCTCGGCCGCAAAGAGAGACTCACTTTCGAAAGGTAGGTCGAGTATGACCTACTGAGAGGAGGGAGGCACCCTTGCCTCTCTGAGCCAGGCCACCCACCGAATGGCTACAGCTGAAGCTGAGGAAGGCTGGGTCTATGGCATCTCAAGCCAATAGCAGCAGGAAGGCAAGGAAGGCATCATAGTCCCCCCTATTCTCCTGTGGGAGTAGGTGTCAGAATTTGTTCATGGACTCCCACACGTCCATTATATATCTAGCTACCAGGGTCTGGTTATTGGCTACTCGTAGCTGGAAGGCAGAGGAAGAATAAGCCTTCCATCCGAGGAGATCTTACAGCCCTTGATGGCGGGAGAGGGTCATGGGAAACCTGCCCTTGGCCTAGTGCTGCTTCCATCACCCCTTGAGATGATGATGGACGGTGGGTGAGGACCTGGTATTTAAGACCTACTGTGTCTGATACTGGGGTGATGGACCAGGGGCTTGCCAGCGTGACATGACAAGGTCCCACACACTAGGTTGAAGGGGGGTTATTATAGGCTTAGTAAAGGTGAACACCAACCCGAATAAGATGTCAGTAGGCCCTGTAGGGTACTGGACCTGCAACCCCACATGAGCAGAAACATGGGAAAGGAGGTCAAAGTGCACTGTGAGATCCCCAGTGTAGGAATGGGGCACTGGGTTTAGGGCTCTGTCCAGTGCTGGAGAAACTAGTGTTGAGCTGGGCAAAGCGGTAACACTGGGACCTGCTGGAGTTTCTTGAGGGAACCATTCATGAGGCTGGTACCTATAAGGGGATGATGCCGAAGGCCATGGGTGGAGCCATTTACTCCCCTTGGAGACACCCTTCTCTGGGATCAGAGATCAGGAGGCCTCCCTGGGCCGCATCTGTGGTACCAGCAAAGGCAGAGTAATACAGAGCCAGGGAGAGGACTTAGCGGTACTGAGGCCCTGTATGGCTGCTTCTGGTGTTGGAGAACTTGGCACTGAGATCGGTGACGGTGTTTGGTGCCACTTTTGGGGCAACCAGGCTCTGGAATTGAGGGCCAGTTTACCCCTTTTCTTGGTGGGTACTGGAATGGGAGGCAGGAGAAGTGTCTTCACTGCTTCAAAGTCCTCCGGAGTGGTAGGGACCAGCACCAACTCCTGCCAGTCCCACGGTGAACCCCAGGTGGGTGACCGAGATTGGTGCCGAGGCTTTGGTACTGACACCGGTACCAAGCTCATCTTCTTTTGCTCTCTGGGAGAGTGGCGCCGGGAAGGTTCCAGTGCTAAACTGGCATGTGGTGCCGAAGGAAGCCCAGAAGCTTTGGGGTTAGGCTGCTGCACTTGCCCTGAGGCCAACGCATGGCGCCTTTGCTGTCTGTCTTTAATTGTCTGAGGTTTAAAGGACCAACAGATAGAGCGAGTGATGGCCAAGTGAGCTTTGCCCAGGCACCGGAGACACTTCTTGTGAGGGTCGTCCTGTGGGAAGGCCTTGTCACAGGCTGCACAAGGTTTAAACCCTGGCATTGCAAGTGGCTGGAAGGAGTGATGTTCCTGCTCCGAGGCTCCATGCTTGATGGAAGAAGCACTCTTCTGTGGAATGACATGTACAAAAAGGTGTTCCCAGTTAAGCGGGTGGCTCATACAAGGCAGAAGAAAGACTGCTTGCATGATCACAAGGAGCGGGCTGTTCCAAGAACCATCGCTGAGGGCGGGAGAAATGGAACTGAGGAGGGGCCGGGCAGCAGCCACATATATAGCCACGGGGTAGCGAGGGAGCGGTGGCCACCAGCCCTCTTCTCATAGGCTGGGGCTAAAAGGTTTCCGACCAATCGTGCGCTGCGGCACAGACATACCTATTACTGAATGTATCCAAGCAGCGCCTGAAGAAGAACCTTTCTTCCAACCACAGAAAACAGATTTTGTTTTCCCTTCTTCTTTCCTTGTAATTCAAGTTAAGAGGGGTAGGTCAGGAGTTAACATTAAAAAATGGGTTAATAGAAGCAGCCCAATAACTTGGAAGAGAGACTCAAGAATCCATTCAAAAGCAGAAATCTCCTTCAGTGTTAGGGAACACAGAAAAAAGATATTGGGGAATTAGTCAGACATGATCATTACATATTGACACATTAGGATGTTGCAGAGCAAAGTGAAGACACCAAAGCAAGTGTGGCACAATCACCACCTTTATCTGATTTCTAGTGGAAAGAACTGTGAAGGCATCACAGCATTTGTCCAGACACAGAATGTGACAACTGGGAAGTAAACCTCCTTTCTTTTGTGTTTAGAAGTGTTTGCAGGAAGAGCATAATTAAGCCAATATTTCTGCATTGTACGATGGCTTTTCAAAGGGACACAAGTAAGAGGAAATAATGCTGGTACAGTTCTTTCTTTTGTGCACCCATGAAGGGCCAAATCAAACCCAAAGTGCTTAAGAACAGAAAAAGAAGAAACTAAGATCCTATTGACATTTAAAGGAAATGGAAGAATTTGGAAGAAAATCTTGGGTTTTTTAGAGAATTTCCTCTGCCCAGGAAAAGCAACTAACCCAGTGAAACTCCATGAATGAGAATCATCTGTATGTTGTGAGACCAGATAAAATGAGTTGAGGGTGAGATCAGAACTTTGCCATTTCAGTAAGCTTGATTATGCTTATTAGCACCAACATCACTTCTGTAATGCTTTGATTAAGTTTTAGCCAAAGGCTTTACAGTCTGATGTTTGTGTCTTCTAGGCTGTGGGATAGTTGGATGATGGCATTGTCTGTACAGGACAAGATACCAAGTTGGCTATTGCGAGTGTATTGGTAATACTGAAGTTCATTATGTCCCAAATCTCCTCTAGAGGGCTACCCTACATGATGGATAGAAGGAGGCACAGAAAAACAGAACCAAGTTTTGAAAAATTTCATCATTAAGAGTTGTTAGGAGGAAAGAGAAATCACCCATTAAATCTCAGCAAACGGTATATAGCTGACAGTAGTCTTCCTCTGTGGTATGAGAGTATAACCACACTACAATTTCCACTACAGGTTGCCTGGGAGATAGCAGACAGCCTCATACTCATCATATCACCAATGTGGCAGTTCTCCTGTTGTTATTCCATTGTGGACAATCACTGCAGAGTTCTCATCTACAGAGTCCTGTGGATCACAGAAGCTACTAGTGCAGGCTTTCTGCTGCCTGACTTCATTGCCCTCTAAGTCAGGGGTCTCAAACATGCAGCCTTTGGGCCACCTGCAGCCCCTAACACTTCTTCCTGCAGCCCACAACAACACTATTGATACCGCTGTTTGCAATATAATTGTATGAAAGGGTTCCAGTGGTGTGGCCCTTGAGCTAATGTACTAGTCCTCACACGGCCCTGCACTAGTCCTCAAGTGGCCCTTGTGGTGATTTCAGTTTGTATCCCCTGCTCTAAGTAATGTATTTTGGATGTTATACAGCTGCACAGGCCACTCAAGATTCTGCCTTCAGTTATCAGCTCCAGTCTATAGTAATGGTGTTAAAACAAAACAAAAAAAGATCTGTGTTCCAATATATAGGTCAGTTTCTCAAAGTGGAAGCTTTAGGTCAAGATTTGATCTCCTCTGAATTTTAATTTTCTCATCATTTTCACTTAAAAGTTTGCTTAATTTGCAAAACATCTTGGTATAGGCTGGTTCCATTTTACTGGAGTAGAGAGGACAGGCAGGTTTGAATTTCAAGATTTCTTTCTACCACCTCACTCTTCTCAAGCCCCTCAAGTTTTGATCGACTATTTGTTTCATTCTTGCATTATATTTTAAATCTCAAAAACTAGCATAGGCTGCTTATTTGAAACAATGTATTGTTAATAGAGAGAGGTTCACTTCCAAAACATGAAATCAAAAGCACCACCATCACCAAACTGAGATCCTGATTAAAAAAAGTTTCAGGAAACTAACTAACTAACTAACTAACTAAATAAATAAACAGATGGAAAAAACAACATGTATTGAGGAGGTTAGAATTACATCCATTGATCCCATACAAAGCAAACAGTATTCCTCTGTTTAAGAAATCTGACTTTTTCATTTATCTTGGTATCAGGATGCTAAAGTAATTCAGAAAACAATGTGTGTTTAATTCCCAGGCTCCTTGAGGAACTATGGGGGAGAATATTTGAAATTTGCCCTGTGTGTTCATTAAGCAATCTGGGTAACAGAGTTTAATAAACTATTTTCAGGACTTGAAGATGTTTGTTTTATGTAGAATGAAAGTTGAGTGGGTCCAGTTATTTAAAGATACTACAGATGAATTTAATGTTTGGGAAGGTATTGGGGCACACTGGGGCTACATCCTGAGCTGTGCCACAACACAAGAGACCTATAGTGTCATTTAGAGAAGACTTTGTCTGCTGTGTGTTGTCCCAGCCATAGTGGTTCCAACTGTACGGAACGAGCTCCCTAAATTGCTTAGCACACAGGAGCTATCATATGGTTTTGACCAGTTCCTCTAAACATTTTTGACTTCCTCTTCCAGGGAGTTCTTAATCAGGGGTATGTGTGCCCCTGAGGGTATGCAAAGGTTTTCCAGGGGATACACCAATTCATCTCCATATTTGCCTAGTTTTATAAGAGCCCACATAAAAAGCCCTAGCAGAGTCAGTAGTACACACAAAAATTTCACACCAAGAACGACTTGTTTATACTGTTCTATAAACTGAATGAGCAGTTTTCAACATGTGGTCAAGTTCGTTTCAATGGAGACACCAGAGTCACTGTTAGACACCCTGAGTCCCTGGGCAGAAAGCCAAACCGGAATCCTGCCACAGGGCTGAAGCACAAATTTTAAGGAAGTGAAACTTGGGGATATGCAGGGCAATCCAGACTCCTGAAAGAGATACAGTAAGCTAGAAAGGTTGAGAACCACTATTTTATTTAGTCCTTGGTCTCTTCGCCAGGACTTCTAAGAAGGATGCCAGTGGTATTCTGTATTTTGTTTTTCTTTGAATTGTGGTCCACCATCAATTGTACTGAGACCATCAATATATTTCCCATATGCCAACATTTGTTGATAACTTTTATCTGCCACTCTCAGGGCTCAATTTAAAGGAATGATGTAGAGAAGGAAGCTTTCATATTCTGTCATGAAACTCCCTTCAGTTCCTTCCATCAGGATAGGGGAAGAGGAATGGATACAAACATCATAGTGTTCTGCAGTAGATATTTTACAATGAGATAACACAGTTTTCCAGTAACGATACAAACAGAATTTGAAATGATAGTACTGGATCTGCATTGTCATATTCTCAAATGTGAGCTAAATTAGCTGCTGGAGCTAATTGTCACAGCTACCTTAAAGTCATTGATGTTGCACCAGTTTGCACCAGGAGAAACTGCTTTTTCTGAGATTTCCATTCACTGCTGTTCCCCACACCCCCAGATTGCATCATCCACTTTAGACAGCCATGCTTTCAAAACTAGCTACATACAAATCACATATACAATTTTATGAACCCATGTTTTGCATATTAGCATCCACTGAGTGTTTATGGGATACTTATGCATGTACTTTGCCAGTTAGGCACCTCTTTGGGTATGTGCATATGAAGATATGGGCACATCAGATATTCATATGGCAAACTTAGATGTACAGAACTGTGTGCCTATGTCTGAAATAATATGTAAGCCCCTGAGATAAGGGATCCAGTGAAAGAAGGAAGCTTACTTGCACAGCTAATGGTATTTGCTTTCGGGGGGAGGGGGGGAATTGCTTATTGTAAAGAAAAGAGACTTGTCTAAAGTTTTGAATTGTTTCAGCAAAATAAATGGATTTTTCCTCCTGCTTTTCCCATGTAGTGTCTCTCTGGGTAAGATGTACAACCAGCATTACAGCATGTTTCATTTTATTTATTTTATTTCTATTTTGAAATTCTCTTTTCAGAATGAATTTCTCAACAGGACACACAGCATTTGACAAGAATAAGATTTCACAAGCTGAAGTGAAAGCTGAATGGTTCATAATCCCAGATTGTTCATACTTTGTGTTTTACACATCCTGGACTGTTCAGATGCTTTTAGGTACCCCTCCTGGAGCTTGGTGCATGCTTTTAACAAGTATTCATTCTGACCCTGCTGGAGTGAGGAAGGATTGAGGAGACTATTTCAAACACTTCTCTGAATCATTTGCAGGAGTGGCTGACATATGTTTTCTTACCCATAATTTACTATCGTTTTGCTTTTCCAGGAGAAAAAAATCAGAAGAATTGAAATGAGTCCTAGCAGAGTCAGATCTTTGGAATGCTCACCAGGCAGCTGTCCGGGCTTTAGTTTATATATGTCCCACAAACTGGAACCAGCAGATTCTTTTTGCAGATCTTGCAAGTGGGAAAGATCTGCATGTTAACCCAGAAACTTGGTCCTCAACCAGATTTCACCTTTGGAGCTCACCCACTCAGCTGCTTATCAAAGACCAACATTATAGGTGCTTTTGTATTAGAGGCAATGGCCTGGTCTTGTGCTAGTGCACTGACTGCAGATTGTAGATTGTAAAGGCAGGCCCTGGGGCAATAGAAGGATCATTCAAGAATAGGGGTGCCTTATGATGTTGTAGACATGGTGTCACGACTCCTACATTATTCATCTTTTTGCTCTCAGTGTAGGGTGTTCACAATGGGGGGACAAATTGTGGGGTTGGCAATTCCCTGATCCCACTGATTTCTGCTTTATGATCACTTAGTGGTTATTGACAGTTGTCATAACTGTGAGCAGACAGAAGGCTGCTTGAAGTTAGGCCAGGAATCTTGTGGCACTTAAAGACTAACTGATTTATTTATTGCATGAGTTTTCATGAAAGAAAATGTCTGATTCTCTTCTACACTTAGATATATGCTCAAGACAGATGTAGTGGTGGGGAGGAGACTAAAAATGTAAATTTTTTTTTAAAGTGTGAAAAATATTGACCAGAAACTAATTTTTTTTTATTGAAAAATAAAAAATTGGAAAAACAAAAGAAAATCTTCCATTAAAACATTTTATTTTGATTTAGTTTGATATTAAAGTCTGACTGCTTGGACTGCCATAGTGCCTTGTGGGAGCTGTAGTTTTGATGTCTTATGTCACTATTTTCTTTTATGGGCTCTGTTCTGGAGCTGAACTGCATCTTCTGTGATGCGTCAAAGTTTTGATTCTTGCTGAGGCATTCCAGTACGTTATGGGAGTCCTATGGCTTTCTTGTGTTTTGGGAGATGTTATCCACCCAGGGAGTCCAGTCAACAGAGCATGAGCCCAAAATACATCTCTTAAGAGGCACTGTGGCAACTCCACAGGACAAAACTGAAGATCTAATTGACCTGAAAAAAAATATTTTGATTTGGGAATGCTGAAATAAAATGTTTTGATATATACAAATTCTGGGTTTCCATTTCTGAAGTTTTCCTGAAAGGCTGTGGTTTTTACCACAAGTTTTGGTTTTCAGCTGTTAGAATTTTTGATGAAAAATTGAAACTTTCCATGGAAAGCAAACACTTTATGAAAAATTCTGTTTTGTTTACAGCTTACTTTTGCATTAGAAACAAAGGGGTTTGATGCAATCCCTTGAGACAGACCTATGACTGGGGGTTATTGTTGAGCTACTTATAATACCTTAATTCCTTAGATGTGTTAACATACAGCAGATAACTATAATCCCTAAACTACCATATTCCACTTGAGGATTGCCATAGGGGAAAGGGCAGATACTCCATCTCAGTCTCCCCCAGTGCATTATGGTCTTTCTCTTCCTCAACATCCATGTATGTGGGTGGCTGGGAGGAAGCTGGCACAGAAATTTTTGGGTTCAGCTTGGGTTTTGGGTTCAGATTTCCCTTGTAGAGGCAGAATTCTTAGCAGGTCACCTGTGGTCAAGTTAACATCCCCTTTGAGCTGCTCATCTGGCCCCAAGGGTATAGAAAAGCTCAAAGGATATTTCTCTGTATTGCTTACTGTTCATTGTCTCCACGGCTCATTGCTTTGTACAGCGTAAGCAGCATTTGTTGTGTGTGGTTAGCCTCTGTATGAGTATACAGTTTGCAAACAATAAATGGAACTGTTTTGAAAAGCTTTTGTTAAGTTGTGGCTTTTTAACATGTGTTTATATCACTGCTAAATGAAGTGATTGGCTTTTGCTTACTTTTATGCTATCGAATCTATATAATATGTTTTTCTAGGAGGTTACGAGGCTCTAATAATACCAAAAGTAGGCACCAAAATCAAGTAAAGCCTGGAAGCAAAAACAGAAATATCACCACATAAGATATTAAGTACATAAAATAACTTACAGGAATAAAAGTAGAAGAGAATTGCATTTTTGAAGCCCAACCATTTTTCATGTGCAGCTGTTTGCACTCAGTTGTGTTTACCTTTGAGGACAACCTATTCCCATAATGTCTAATGACCCTTTCGGGGTTTGACCTCTCTCAGTTTAAATCCCTTGTGGAGTTACTGACCAATGCACTGCTCCTAGCTGGCATCTGTTGATGCATCAGCAGAAGGTCCCTTTGTGGCAATGTAATCACTTACCGTAAATGACCCATAGCAAAGCAGCATCTATCATTTGTTGGCAAACCATTTTTTTTCCCACAGCAAACTGCATAGAGGGAGCATCACTGCCTGGAAAAATAATTGGCAGACACATCCACTATATAATAATAGTGTCATTCCTCCCACCCCTACTGCCCCAACCCCAACAGTATATTTAAGGTCACACGACTATATTATGAAGTGTTTACAAAACAATCATCAGTAATAATTACCACACACACACACACACACACACACAAAAACACACACACATACAACGTCAGGGACACCTTGTGACTGAACTTTGTGACTTTGTACTCACCTACAACCACTTCAGATTTGGAGATGATTTATATCTTCAGGACAACAGCACTGCTATGAGTACCTGCATGGTACCACAGTATGCTAATATTGGCTATGTCTACCCTA
Source organism: Podocnemis expansa (assembly GCA_007922195.1). Taxonomy (NCBI): domain Eukaryota; kingdom Metazoa; phylum Chordata; order Testudines; family Podocnemididae; genus Podocnemis; species Podocnemis expansa. Next base: position 29,305,136 of record ML681963.1, read on the forward strand.
TGGGCTTAAGTCAACTTAAAGAGGCTTAAGTCAATTTAAGCAAAACCCTGCCCACATTTGGAGTTCATTAAGTTGACTTAAGGGCTTCCTTAAGTCGACTTAATAACTCCTGCCCTTAAAGTCTACTTTAAGGGTTAAGTCAACTTAACACACTGTGGCCATTAAAAGTGACTTAATAAAGTCGTTTTAATGTAATGTGGCCTCACTAAATAGACTTAATAAGGTCTACTTAAAGTCGACCTTATTGTCAACTTAATAAAATCGACCTAGCTTTTGTAGTGTAGATGTAGCCATTGACTATGTCTACATTGGGGGGCCCTTTGAAGTCAACTTAACAAGGTCAACTTGAAGTCAACCTTGTTAAGCCAACTTCAGGGTATGTCTGGACACGGTGCATATATACCCCAGACCCACTGCCAGCAGCAAAGGGCTCCGAGCCAGACTGGGCTCCCAGCCACCAGTGGAAAGGGGATGGGAGCCAGATAGAGCTCCCAGTGTCCTGCTGCAAGGGGCTGGGAGCCAGATTAGGCTCCCAGCACTTGTCACTACTGGCTGGGGCCAGGTCAGGCCCAGAGAGGTGTATCGGGCTCCGGGAGCGCAATTAGGACTGGGGGCGGGGCAGGAAGTAGGGCACAGGGCTTCCTGCCTTGTAAAGTCAATTGAAAAGCTTAAGTCAACTTTCAGGACAGCAGTTATTAATTTGACTTAAGCAAGTGCTTAAGTCAACTTAATAAATTCTAAATATAGCCCTGGCTTTGCTTAAGTTGACTTAAGCCTGTTTAAGTAGATTTAATCCTCCAGTGTAGACATACCCATTTTTAATTGACTGACTTAGAACAACACTTCCTTAACTCTCATCCCCCACTACGTCTCCTCTATTTATGCTATGGCAATGACATTTTCATCATCTGGACCCATGGAAAGGAGGCCCTTGAAGAATTCCACTGAGATTTCAACAATTCCCATTCCATGATCAAGCTCAACCTAGAGCATTCTACATGGGGCATTCACTTTCTGGACGCTAAAGTTCAAATAAATAATGGACATATAAATGCCATCCTTTACCAGAAAGCTACTAACCAGTGTAGTTACCTACATCCCTTGAGCTTTCATTCACAACACTGCATACAATCCATTGTCAACAGCCGGTCCTAAGTCACATTTGCTCCAATCCCTCAGGCAGAGACAGACACCTTCAGGATCTCTATCAAGATTTCTTAAAACTACAATACTCACTTGGGGAAGTCATGAAACTGACTGACAGACCCAGATGGATACCCAGAAGTCAACTTCTACAGGACAAACCCAAGAAGGAGAACAACAGAATACCACTGGTCATCACCTACAGCCCCCAACACAAAACCTCTGGAACACATAATCAAAGATCTACAATCTATTTTACAAGAAGATCCCTCATGCTCCCAGGCCTAAGGTGGCAGACTTTTCCTCACTTACAATCAGTCCCCCAAACTTAAATGGATGTTTGCCAGCAACTACAAACCTTAGAACAGAATCAGTAAGGTAAGCATATATCTCTGCAGCAAAACCCCCTGCCAACTGTGCCAATATATCAACACTAATGGCACCATAATAGGACCTAATAAAAACAGCTACTCCACCAGGGACTCATTCACCTACTCATTACCAATGTGATATATGCCATCTTGTGCCAACAATGTCCCTCTGCCTTATACATTGGACAAACTGGACTGTCTCTGTGAAAAATAATAAATGGACACAAATCTGTGATCAGAAATAAGAACTTTCAAAAACCAATAGGAAATTGTTTTAATCTCTCAGACCATTCAATAATGGATTTATCTGTATGTATTTATTGCAGACCAAGGTTTCAAAGAGAGACTTCAGAGTTAAAATTCATATGCAAATTCAACACCATCAGTTTGTTCTCAATGAGCATATGAACTGGCTGACCTACTACAAACATTACAGTTCAAAACCAACCAAACAAAGAAGTATGGTGATGCTTTTAAAGACTGATAAATTTGTCACATGAGCTTTCATGGGAGAAAATCCCACTTCAACAAACTCCTTTTTTTTTTTTTGCTAGACGAGACTAACCTGTTGACTCCTGTGGACATTAAATTTTACATGGACCATAGGACTCCTCCTTTGTTTTTCATTATTAAAAGTGATTCTCGCCTTTCTCAACCTCACCACTTTTTGAAATGTTGTGTTTGTATCTGTACAACATATATACAAAAACACACACACGGACACACAGTGTTTTTCCATATTGTCTAAAAAGGGATGTGATGAGGAGAAGATGACTGTGTAAAAGTGGTACATTCATAATCAGCATATCTACTTCCTGTATCTTTCTGTCATGTTTGCTCACCTCCATGAAACAAATGTATTTTATTGCTGTTATCCCTATGGAATCAACACGGCACAGGAAACATGCTGACCTCTAGTCTATCATCAAAGTTGTAAGTCAAGTTCTGTATCAGAATCTTTTTTTGCTGGTGGTGACCAGGCATTCTTGTCTAGCAGGCTTGTCATTTTTTTTTTCTTTTTCTGTTTTTTTCTACTGCATTGTGGTAATGTTCCAGTAGATTCCATTGTAATTTGATCCACTCTCATGCCCCCAAAGTTTCACAAAATGCCAATGGATTGACTCTGACATATGTTGTCTGCGCGTGACTGTGTGTCTGCATGTGAGTCAATAATAATAATGTCTTGCTTTTAGATCATACTTTTAATCTATAGATCTCTAAATACTTTACAAAGGAAGTCACTATCATTATCCCCACTTTAGAAATGGGGCACTGAGACATAGAGGGGTGAAATGAACTTCCCAAGGTCAATTAGCCAGTCTATGATTGATATAGGAATGGATCCAAAGTCTTGAGTCCCAATCCACCATCAAACACCCCATCCAATGGAAGATGGACAGAATAACCAGACAGGTGAATAACAAAAAAATGAAGTGGGACTCAGAGCTGGACTTCAAGAGGAAAGGGTAGAAAACATAGTGAAGGGAATCAGAGAAAATAGTGAAGAGGCTAAAGATTAATAAATACTGTTTTCATTGACCTTTTTATTGAAATTGTACATTGACTAAAGATGAAGAGGAGGTGTCTCAGGGCATTTTGGGGAATTTCACCTTTGAAACACTGACCAAAGATAATTTAAAAGCTCTCATGGGCAATTTCTTATGATGGCACTAATGAAGCTGGCACTCATGGAGATCAGTCTTTTTTCTACTGTCTATGTCTTGAACACAGTTGGATGATTAATCCATGTTGTCCATTTATTGCAGTAAATCTGATGCAATTGCTTTCTTTTCAAGACTGTGTTCTGAACTGAGCTTAGCAACTGAGCCAGTTGAATTTTGGAGACACAGAATTTGCTCTTTCTACAAAGCTTTTGTCAACTCATGACTCCCATATTACATTTTATCTCCACAGACAAGTTACCACCTCTAAATATATTTAAATTATGTTTCATGAAAGATCAAAATTCAATCCCCTCCAATTATTAAACTAACAAAGAGACATGAGGAGAACTCCCTTGACTGTCTATAATAGGGAGAATTAATGTCATTAAACTGAATGCTCTTCCAGTCTTTCATTGTTGCTTCAAACACTCCCTCATTATATTTAGATGAGGATTTACAGCCATGCCAACTGCTGTGTAACTCACTGAATTTCTCTTGAACTACCCAAGGAAAAAGGGACCTTCTGGCATGAACTTGACAAAAGAAGAGCTTGCTGGTTAGATTTCAGTTTTCTATTATTATTCAGTACAGCTCTGTTAACTGTTTTATTTTTTCAGGCAACTATTATCTATTGCATCATGACTATTTCAGTACTTTAAGAAAAAATGTAGCATTCATAAAGATGAGTGACTAATAACATCAGTATGATCCAGGCCGAATGCAAGCAAGCAGAGTGAAATCTTTCCCCACCCCTGTCTCTACTGCTACAATTCTTCCTCCCCCAAGCTATTTCATCTAGTGCCTCTCTTAAACAGAATCATGCTGATTTGTTCATTGGTTCTGAAATATATGAAATTGGGGCAATAAGATCAGAATGTACTGAGAAATACTAGGATTTCAATTATGGCCCTCTGATGTGAAATGTAACTACTGCTTTCTCCCAGCTCTTTCACAGCTTTTCATTTGATTGAAATGTATTGGTGAAAGTAGAACTCATTTCCAATAGAATTTCGACTAAACAAATGCAACCTTTTGTACTGTTTAATTCAGATACTTTTCAAGCTCTGACCAGCCATTTTCAGTGGGATGGAAACACTTGACATTATTGACAATTTTAAATCAAGACTGGATGTTTTTCTAAAAGATCTGCTCTGGGATTCATTTTGCAGAGGATCTATGGCCTGTTTTTCAGGAGGTCAGAGTAGATTACAGCTGTGGTCCTTTCTGACCTAGAATCTATGAATCTATGTCACGGTACAGTGTTTTGTACTGAGACGAGTATAGGAAGATGTCTCAAGATGCCTGGGTATGATGATTTCTCCCTACTTCAAAGGTAGGAAGTGAAGCTTTGTTAATTAAATTTATAAAGGACTTTGAGTTTCATAGGCAAAAAGAATTCCACAAGTGCAAAGAATTAATATGCCAGATTGTGGTGTATTTAATGATAGGAGGATATGACCATGTCACTAATTCCAAAGAAATGGATGATAGATTTTATCATAATTATAAAATGCTCACATTTCCTCACTGCATATCTGTTACAATTCCTAACAATCTCACTTTACTGCTATTTGTCTAAATCCATTTTTCCCTGAGATTTTCTAATCCTCAAAACTAAAAAGATGCCAGGTGTTAAATGGTTCCCAAAGATACTTTGTTATGTCATGCAATTATAAGTCATTTTTGAATACATGTTCCACAAGATTATTTACCACTTTGTTTAGTGAATTATTTTAAAAAAATGTTTATAATTTCCTACTGTGTAGGGTAATGGAGACATAGGACCCGCTTCTTTCTCCTGTGGTAATCCAGTGACAGTGGACACGAGTAACATCTAAGTGCATACATCAAATCGCATCCCAGTATTACAATAGATCTTGCTCATATCCATATGATTAAATGCATTACCAGAATTAGGGTGGGGAATGATTTCTACTTCAGCTCAGGGACATGGGTTTGTTTTGTTATCTTCTAGCCATCTGTTGGGATCACCTTGGTGGGAACAGTTGATATAAGGATAGCTGGAGGGTAGGGACACTGAATTGGTAGACCTTGTGTCTTTCCATTTTCGTCTTTGTTTCTGTGTAAAAAAAAGAAACATGATTCATTGACAACAGAATACATCAATTTAAAAAAAAAAAGAATTTGTGAGAGGTTAACAGACTGAGACAATACCTGTGTATCAAGTAAAATTGCTATGGAAGTCTGAGTAGGGTGGACTAAAAACTAGCAGAGATTAGAATGAACACGTCTAGTACAGAGTTAAAAAGACTGTCTCTGGGCTAAATTCATCCCCGGTGAAACGACACTGAATGCTGTTTATTGAGCTACATGGGAGAGTGTGACTGACAGTATGATGGAGTGGTTGGTGAGGAAATGAAAGGAAAAAGTAGGATGGGGAAAAATAATATCAGGTTTTGTGATTTGTTAGAAAGATCTTGAACTGCTATTTGTTTTTGGAAACAATAATAAAAATTAGAGATTGAAAAGAATGGCTAGGTGAGATAGTTTGTCCTTTCACTCACCTTGAGTGAAAGATTATTGTTTTTTTATAGTCAAACTTTAAAATGTTCAGTTAAGAAAGAGAGGGCTCTTGCTTTAGAAGATTGTTGAATCGTTCGATATTAATTTGAAATAATTTTCTTTTTAATTGAATGTCATACTCCCAGTTATGTGTTCTAATAGTGACCTAAACAATTTGGTGCTAACACCTCCACATTCTAATAGGTAACTAATGCAGATCAATAGGATATAAAACAGATCCTAAATTAGCTTAGCTGTGCTTTGATTTTCAGCCTTCTGGAATCACCGAGTTTAGCTAGCTATTAAAGTATCATATTTATTGCTGGCAAGTACTAAGCCTTGCAGTACTTGACTCAGGAGCCAACAAAATATTCATGCTGTACAGAATCGCTAAGTGGGATTTCACAATGTGAAAAATCAGAGCAGTCTCTTTGTGGTTGCAGAAATAGATTGGACTTAATTTGCTCTGATACTGTGGATGCAGTTTTATTAACTTTACTAATCCCAATTAAAATATGCTGTGAATCATTAAATTGTTGCAGGTCAACTGCCATCAATAGTTTTGTGAGCATTTCAGGAAAACTGATCCAGTTTATACAACCACATTTGCTCTGATCCCTCAGATGGAGACAAACAGCTTCCGAATCTCTATTAAGTATTCTTAAAACTACAAAATCCACCTAGGGAAGTAAAGAAACAGACCCAGTCAGGTTCATAAAGAGTCCTACTATTGGACAGGCCCAACAAGGAAAACAACAAGGAATGCTACTTGTCATCAGCTACAGCCCCCAAGGAGAACCTCTCTTTAAGGATCTACGAGCTATCCTGGAAGATGATCCCTCACTCTCAAGTCTGGGGAAGTGGTCCAGTCCTCACTTACAGAAAACCTCGCAATCTTAAGCAAATACTCATAAACAACTACACAGCCTATAACAGAAACACTAAGGCAGGCACCTATCCTTGCAACAAATCCTGTTCCCAGCTGTGCCAGCGTATCTACTCAAGTGACATCATCATATGATCTAACCAGAAAGTCCATCAGGGGGCTCACTTAGCAGCACATCTACTAATGTGATATGTGCCACCATGCACCAAGAGTGCCCGTCTACTATGTAAATTGGCAAACCTAGACTGTCTCTGCATAAAAGAAAAATGGACATAGATCAGATATCAAGAATGGTAACATTAACAAAAAAAATGGATTTATATGCAAACTTGACACCATCACACTGGATCTAAATAGGGATTCAGAATGGCTAATTCATGCAAAAGTTAATTTCCCCTCTTTTAACATTTTCACCTTCTCATCTATTGTTGTTAAAGACCCCCATCCACACTGTTTGAATTGAAACAATTTGTTTGGTTTGCTGAAATATAATAACAGGCTACCCTGTGCACCTGTTGAAATCAACATTGTAATTCACCCTTGTCTGTGTGTATACATGTACCTAACATACTCCAATTTCCATTTCATGCATCTGAGTAAGTGAGATAATACCCATGAAAGCTTTTGTGATTTAAAAAAAAAACAAAACTTGTTAGTATCACCACAGGACTCCTTGTTTGATTTGCTGAAATACACCAATATGGCTACCCGCTGTAACTTAATCTAGTTTTAAATCTTCAGACCTGACTTGAGATTAGACATGGGATAGAATGTGTTTGTTGTTTGCTCTCTTCTTTTGATTGATAAAAATATCTTTAATAGAAAACATATTTGTGTATATATAGATAGGTAAAGAGATACATATCTTATGTTACATATTGATAAAACAAACAAGGAGTTCGGTGGCACTGTTAAAGACTAACAAAAGTATTTACCAACTGAGATTTCATGGGAGAAAATCCCACTTTGTCAGATGCTTTGAAGATGGAGGAATTTACAGAATGGGAGACAAGTAAATGAAGGGAAGTATAAGTTATGTGAAAGCATCTATCTGGTTCAGTGGTTCCCAACTGGTGTGCTGCGGCAACCCTTTTGATGTGCTGCCAGCGGCAGCAGGATGTGGCCCCGACCATGGTCCGGGGGCTGCCTGCATTAGCAGGATCCAGCCTTGGCCGGGGGCTGCCCACAGTGGTAGGGTCCGGGAACCATGAGCGACCATGTGGCATAGTGTGCCACGGCAGAAAAAAAGGTTGGGAACCACTGATCTAGTTTAATATTAGGTTAAAAGTTTTAATAGATTTTTCCTGAAATACAACTTCAAAATTTAAATGTTTTGACAAAATTATTTTCCCCCATCTCTCTCTCTCTCCAGTACTTCTAGTATCCAAACATGAATTAGAACTGACCTTAAGTTCTGCTCAAGACTTGGAAAGACTCATTTAAGGGGAATATATCACTGGGAAGCCAAATAACAGCTGAAGGTTCCTTCTGCCTGAGACACAAGACAAGCCTGGGCTGTTTTGTTTTGTTTTGTTTTGTTTTTCATTTTAGAATTCTTGCTTTCACAATTCAGGAGGCTAATAGTCTTCTGAGATGGTCTATATCATGCATCTATCTGTGCTAGATAAGAAAGGCTGATGAACTGTTTCTGAACTATGCAAGCAAATTGAGACTAGTTGCACAAGCTGAATTGGTATTGTGATGCTGAGCATCACAACACACAGCATTTAGGCTCATACAAAGGCACTAGAATTTGTAAACCTACATTAGATGCTCAGGCATCTTGTACAATGAAAAGAGGGTGACAGACACCTAAAAAGGGATTCATAGAAAACAGCATCATAGATGTAACCCCACACACAATGGACCTGAGGGTTCAAGTCCCCTTTTTCCTTAATAAGGAGAAGGGATCTGATCACTTAGGTGAGTGGTGAAACTGCAGGGCTATGTGATATTCTAGTGTGTTGCTTCCTCAGTCTCTCCTACTAAAGCTGTTCCATTTTGGATAAATAAAAAAAATCATTCGTGCAAAGGAACTGAATCCTGCATCTACATATCCTGGATCTATGCTCTAACTACCTGTCTATAGAGTCATTCACATGCTTGCTGTTTCTCCTTCTGTCTGTCCCAATGACATGTTATATCTTTTTAGGCAGTGGAGCAGATTCAACAGGAGAGACTAAAGAAGCCCTTCAACAGAATATCCAGTAGTGTATTAGTCACCTGAGTGGTGGGAAATCCTTGTTTATAATTCTTCTAATCAGTTAAAGGGAAAGAATGTGAACTGGGTGATTTCCCACATTCCAATTAAATACCTAACCGCTGCACTAAAAGTTATGAGGGCAGTTCTCTTTCTCCACCCTTTGTGTGTGGAAGAGAAAAGTGCTTTTTGCCATTTCTAACTTGTATGAGGCTATGAAAAACAGCAGTAAGAAATCAAAAGAGGACATGACTGTTTCCCGGATAATTAAATACAAGCCATAAACCATTAAGGATGTTTAGCTTCATAATACATTTATAGGAGTGGGAAATTTGCTTTACTGAGTTTGCTATTACATCTGAAAATTACAATTAAGGGACACTGTATTCATCCACACACTACCTTGCTAATGCCAAAGGCTGTGTTCACACAGAACTCTTATTTCAAAACAACAGTGGTTGTTTCGAAATAAGAAATACCCTGTTCACACAACTCACGGTTGTTTCGAAACAATGGCACCTGTTGTTTCGAAACAATGGCGTTGTTTTGAAACAACTTAAACCCCATGTGGGGACGAAACAATGTTTTTTCAAAATGATTGTTTCGAAACAATGCCATCCGAACATGTTGTTTCGAAACAACAGTGACTTGTTTCGAAATAACTGTTGCCTGAAACTGCTATTTTGCTTTGAGCTTTTTTCCTTAATTCAAATTAACAAACTGTTAATTCAAATTAAGTTATTTCAAAATAAGGCATTATTTCGATACAAGTTGGTTCAACACAACTTGTATTGAAATAATGCCTGTGTGTGAACACAGCCAAAGAGAGAAGAACAAGCAGACCGAGAAGGATATGAATTGGCCATAACAGTTCAGTTCCTTTTAATCTTCTCTTCTTGTTATGTATATTTATTAGTCACTTGGCATCTTTTCTGTTTTTTGTTCTTCTGAAGTTCTATTTGTTTATCTTCAGAACTGCTTCATGATTGTCCATAAACAGAGCAGACTGAGGTATTAGGCTAGAGGAAAAAAGATACCCAATACATCATTTTAGTAGCATAAACTTTTTAGTGATGACATCAGTATTGTTCTTCTGACAGTTGTCTATCAGCATAAATATTTGTGGGATGTGCTGTGCAAGTCTTTTGTTCCATCCTGATAGAATATGGAAGTCCTGCCACACTCAAGCCCAGTGGTATCTCTCAAGGAAGGAACCTTAGATTCTTGGGATTAATAACAAATAGCATTCAGAAGGACCTCAGAGAGATGGTACCATTTGGGATAGGCACAGCTAAGCCTATTTAGTTTCAGCACCAACTAGCTTGGTTTGCTGAAAAAGATTGAACTGACGTGGTGACTGACTTTGCTTTGCATTTATATTCAAAGGGGTAGCCAGATAGTGTAGTTCAGTAAAACAAACAAACAAGGAGTCCTGTGGCAGTTAAAAGACTAACAAATTTATTTTTTGCATAAGCTTTCATGGGGAAAAAAGCTGCCTTTGTCAAACGCTTATCTTCAAAGGCTATGTCCACACGTAGACACTTATTTCAAAATAAGTTAATTTGAAATAAGTTTATTTGAAATAAAATTGTTATTTTGAATGAACTTAAATAAAAATAAGCAAAAACCTCAAATCAAAATAGCAAGTCCAGACACAGGACTTGCTATTTCGAATCATGAGAGGGGCAGCATGGGAGGTGTGGCAACATGGCCCTGACAGGACTATGTTGCCAGCTAATATATAGAAAAAGGAAGGCACCCTGGGAAGGAGAAGGGCAAAGTGTTAAATTGAAATAATGGTTATTTCAAAATAATACATCCAAATGGTGTTATTTTGAAACAACCATTTTGAAATAACAGCTATTTCGATTTCAGCCTCAGTTTTACTATTTCGAAATAAGGTTTGTTATTTCAAAATGATGGGGCTTGTCATTTCAAAATAACAAAACGTCATTCAGACATGACAACTTTTAAATTGAAACAATGGTCGTTGTTTTGATTTGAAAGCATCGTGTGGACATAGACAAAGAGTCTCATGAAGTAGGATTGTATCCCATGAAAGCTCATGCAAAAGATAAATTTGTTAGTCTTTAAATGCTACAGGACTCCTTGTGTTTTTTGTTTTACTGCACTTATATGTTCACCAATGTTCCCCCTAATTTTTCATAGTCTGTGTGCGTAAAAAATTTCTTTTGTGCAAATTTTCAGAACCAGTATCCAAATTTGTGCACACTCCAGTGAGTGTGTTCAAACTCGTGAGCGCAACGAATCATATGATGCAAATAATGTCTAAATTTTATTTTGATGTGGCGATGAAAATGATTTTATAAATTACAAAACCTTATTTGAAACATGCTGTTTGATACTGCCTTCTTAAAGTACTACAAAAATATTAGCACTGTTGAAATTTTTTGTTTGTGCTTTATTTTGTTGTGTGCATGGGCTTCACAACCTGTGTGCATGTGCACACACGCACAGCTTAGAGGGAACATAGATGTTCACCTACATGCTGTAGTTTCCATTTTGTGCATCTGATGAGGTGGGATTTTACCCTTGAAAGTTCATACAATAAATAAATCTGTTAGCCTTTAAAAGTGCTACAGGACTTGTTTTTGTTTTGTTTTGTTTTGTTTTGTTTTGAAAGAAGAATGTTTCTTTTAGAGAAAGTAACAATGGATTGTAGTGACCAGGAAGCAGGGTAGAGCTTTCTAGAGAAGCTAAGCTGTAATCAAGTGGAGCTAAGCCTAGTTAAGTACAAATCCTAAAAAAGAAGAGCCTATAAGGGCCATGCTAAATAAAAGTTCATTCAGTTGGAGACAATACTAAAAAATATAATGATTTCTATTGCTTGAAGTTTTCTGACTATGAAGCCACATAAAAGGAATGTGGCCAAAGACTTCGGTGGTTTGTATTGTTTTGATTGCCCTAGCAAACAAATGTTCATGAATTCCCCAGGAACTCAACAGAGGGTTTTCATCACTTTTCTTTGGACTCCTTATGTATTTACATCAAACTGCATGTATTCTGTCTGGGCCGTATTTTCATAAGAAGGTAATTACAAATCTAAATTTGGCATATGATTGTATTTATAGTTATAAAAATGTAAGGTGTTCTGGGTATTTACATACATTTCTTAACCAAAGTCATACAAAATACTTGGCTTAGATAAGAAAAGTGTGAAACAGTGACCAGAATTGGGCAGGAAATGGATTTCCCATCCCTGGACAATTGCTGAGATTTCAAAATGCTTTCTTAACAGATGAATGGAAAATCATGAATCATTGAATATTAGGTCTGGAAAGGACATCATAAGATAATCTAGTCCAATGCCTGCTAAAAGCAGGACTACTCCCACTAAATCATCCCAGCAAGGGTTTTGTCTAATGAGGCCTTAAAAGTTTCCGAAGATGGAGATTCCACCACCTCCCTAGGTAACCCATTCCAGTGCTTTACCACCCTCCTAGTGCGAAAGTTTTTTTTTCCAGTATCCATCTTAGATCTTCCCAGTTGTAACTTAAAACCATTGCTTCTTTTTCTGTCATCTGTTACTACTGAGAACAGCCTAGCTCCCTCTTCTTTGGAGCACCTCTTCAAGAAGCTGAAGATTGCTATCAAATCCCCTCTCAGTCTTCTCTTCTGAAGACTAAATAAACCTAGTTCCTTCAGGCTCTCCTTGTATGTCATGTCCACCAGCCCCTAATCATTTTTGTTGTTCTCTGTTGGATTCCTTCTAATTTGTTCACATCCTTTCTGTAGTGGGGAGTCCAAAACTGGACACAGTATTCCAGATGCGGCCTCACCAGTGCCAAATAGAGGGGAATAATCATATCCCTTGATCTACTGGCAACACTTCTACTGATGGAGCCCAGTACGCCACTGGCCTTCTTGGCAACAAAGGTGCACTGTTGACTCATGTTCAGCTTCCTGTCCACCATAACCCCCAGGTTTTTCTACAGAGCTGCTACTTAGACATTTGGTCCCCAGCCTGTAGCAGTAGCAATCTATCCCATCATCAAGATCATTAAGGAAGATGTTGAACAAAACCGGCACCAGGACCAACGCCTGGGGCATTCCACTTGTTACTGGTTGCCAACTAGACATTGAGACATTGATCCTTACTTGCTGAGCCAGCTTTCTATCCACCTTACGGTCCATCATCAACCCATATTTCCTTCAGTTGCTGACAAGAATGCTGCAGGAAATTGTATCAAAATCTTTGCTAAAGTTGATGTATAACATGTTGATGGTTATTCCCGCATCCACAAAGCCAGTCATCTCATCATAGTACAATCAGGTTGGTCAGGCACTATTTGCCCTTGGTGAATCCATGCTGACTGTTGCTGATCACCCTATTTTCTTCTAGGACTTTTGGAATGGATTCATTTAGGACCTGCTCCATGATTCTTCCAGGGATTGAGGTGAGGCTGATTGGTTTGTAGTTGCCCAGATCCCCCTTTTTCCCTTTCTTAAAAATAGGTTTTATATTTGCCTTTTCCCACTCATCAAGGAACTCCCTCAATCACCATGAGTTTTCACAGATAAATGGCCAGTTGCTCATCAATCACATTGGTTAACACCCTCAGCATCCTTGGATGTAGTGCATCCAGCCCCATAGACTTGTGTATGTCCAACTTCCCTATGTAGTTCTTAATCTGACCTTCCGTTACTGAGACCCACTCTTCTTCTCCCCATTCTGTGTTGCCTACTGCCTGTGAAGACTGACATAAAAAATGTACTGAGTACTTCAGCCTTTTCTGCATCATCCACTACTAGGTTGCCTCCCACATTCAGTAAGGGACCTACACCATCCCTGATCCTCTTCTTGTTACCAACATACTTGGAGAATCCTTTCCTGTTACCCTTCACATCCCTTGCTAGTTGCAATTCCAATTGCCCTTTGGCTTTCGTGTTTTTATCCCTGTAGGCTTGATCATTATCTTTATACTCCTCCCTAGCCATCTCTCCAAATTTCCAGTTTTTGTAAGCTTCCCTTTTGTGTTTCAGCTCATCTCAGATTTCTCTGCTAAGCCACACTGGACACCTTCCATATTTGCTGTTCTTTCTGCACATCAGAATTCTATCTTCCTATGTCCTTAGTAGGGTTTCTTTAAAATACAGCCAGCTTTCTTGGACTCCTTTCCCCTTCAGATTAGCCCCCCAGGAGATCCAGCCCATCAGTTCTCTGAGGGAGATAAAGTCTGCTTTTCTGAAGTCCAGGGTCTGTGTTCTGATTTGTTTCTTTCTTCCTTTGATCAGAATCTTGAACTCTACCATCTCACGGTCACTGCTTCTGAGGCTGCCATTTACTTCTACTTCCCCTACCAATTTTTCTCTCTTTGTGAGCAGCAGATCGAGAGGAGCAAGGCCCCTATTTGGGTCCTCCAGCATTTATACCAGGAAGTTGTTCTCAACTCTCTCTAAAAACTTCTTGGATTGTTTTGCCCTACCAGCAGATGGCAGGGTAATTGAAGTCCCCCTTGAGAACCATGACCTATGACCTAGAAACTTCCACTAGTTGTCTATGGAATGCCCCACCCACTTTGTCCTTCTGGTCTGGTGGTCTACAGCAGACACATACCACAATGTCATCCTTGTTGCATTCTCCTTGGCTATGCCTACATTAGGGGCTTAAGTCAACTTAAGGAGGTTTAAGTAGACTTAACCAACTCTGTGACCACATTTACTTAAGTTGACTTGATAACTCCTCCCCTTAAAGTCAACTTTATTAAGTTCACTTACTGCAATGTAAGTCGGCTAAATAAAGCTGACTTAATGCAGTAGAGCCTTTTAACTTGACTTTATAAAGTCAACTTAAGCCAGGGAACCCATTTAAAGTTGACTTAATAAAGTCAACTTTAAATGGGTCCCTTTGCTTAACTCAATTTTATAAAGTTGACTTAAAGGAATGGAGCATCACTAAGCCAACTTAATAAAGTTGTTTTTAAGTAGACCTTATTAAGTTGACTTATCTGAGTCCTGTAGTGTAGACATAGCCCTCTAAACCTAACCCAGAGACTTTCAACAGGCTTGTCTCCAGTTTCATAGTGGAGTAGCTCAGCTCTCTGCTCTCAAAACAAAACAAACCAAAAACTGGTCAGGGTGCTGTTGTTTCAGTTTTATTCCCATCTCTGTTTGTATTTGTTGCACTGTTTGTGATGACATGTTTTCAGTTCATAATGTTTGACAAAATAACAAGAGACCTCTGGTATGAAGGCCCATTTATTTTATCATTATTATTTATTTATATCATTAATGTATAGCCCCTCATCCTGCACACAGCAATTACTTCATCTACCCCTGTAATTCAGCAACACATGAGATAGGAAGCAACAGCTGTTTAGCTCATAGCAACATTAGAAAAAGGTATCAACTCATCACTCACAAGCTTTGTTGGTACACAATTAACCTTAACTTGTAACAGTGTAAATATTTCCAGGATGTTAACTGGGTCCTTACTTAAATCTTTGAAAACCATTATAATTTGTAGCAGTTTGAACAGTGCTGGAAGTCAGACTAGAATATGATTGTCTTGTCTGGCATTAACTCTTTGACTGTATTGTGTATTTTCTGATGTTCAGCAAGCCAGTGGAACATATTGAGATTGAGTGGCATTGTAACTGAATGCTTTTCTTTGATCACACTCAGTGTCATTGTTCAGGAGACATTCTGTCCCATTGTTATCATTGTTGAGTCCTGTTGCTCAAGTAAGGAGCATATTGCTTGATTACATTACTTGTCTGTTGCTGTTCTCTAGATTTTTTCATCCCTCCTCTATTTCATTAATGATTTTTCCCATGATCATATTTCTAAAGTAAATTTCTCAAAAATAAGTGGGAGGCACCTCTGGAGGCAACTTATATGTCAAAACAAATTTGTGGATTTTTTTCCTAAGGTGTTTTTTTTTTTTTTTTGGTATGCCATAATAAACATATTATCAATGTTAATAGTTCCCTCGTTCAACCTTCCTTAATGATTGGGCTAACACCACTCTCCATGCTTAGTCACAGTGCTGAGCTCTACAGTTTGATTAATTTGGTGAGACTTCCTATACTAACACAATAATCATTTCAATGAAGTCAGAGCTTCTGTGTTATTTTAGGTCTGGTTCACATGATGGTACATTGAAAGACAGTTTAGCAGCAACAATATGTGTGAAATGCAGAGCTACAGAGGAGAGGATACAAACTCCAATGTTTGCTGCAATAGACCACTCTGTTTCTTATGGATTTCTACAGGGACTGGTTCTTGGTTTTTCACTGTGCAAAATTGCTGTCAGTGATCTGAAAGAAAACCTAAAGTCATCACTAATAAAATTGGCACAACGTTTGGGAGACTGGTATCTAATGAAGAGGACATCTCATTTATCAGAGCAATCTGGATCCCTTAATAGGCTGAGTGCAAGCAAACAATATTGTTAATGTGTGCATTTAAGGATGAAGACTTTAAGCCTTAATTTCACGATAGGAGATTCTTTCCTGAGAAGCAGTGACTTAAAGGGCTTGTGGTCTTTAATCAGTGGAACCTTGAGTGCATAAACTGAAGACTCTCATGTAGGAGCAAGAAAGTTATTTTACCTCTTCATTTGGCAGTAATGTGACCGCTGCTGGAATACTGTATCCAGTTCTGGCATCCGCCTCTCAGGAAAAATGCTGATAAATTGGGAGAAGGTTCAAAGAAGAGCCCCAAGACCAATTAAAGGATTTAAAAACTTGCCTGATTGTGATAGATTGTCATCTCAAAGGAAGATTTGATTACAGTCTTTAAGTACCTACATTGGGAACAAATATTTGATAATGGATTCTTCAGTATAGCAGACAAAGGTATAACACTATCCAATTTTTGAAGGTAAAGCTAGCAAAATTCATACTGAAAATAACAATCTGAGTAATTAATCATTGCTCAAGATATGCTTTAGTCCAAACAGGAATTATTTGGGGGAAGTTCAATGTCCTGTTTTATACAGGAGATCAGACTTGATGAGCACAATGGTCCCTTCTGGCCTTAACGTTTATTAAAATCTATTAATCTATTTTTCTGTGTTATTCTGATGTCACACTGCCCACTGCCTGCATACAGTTTGGCTTACAAGTGAGACCCAGTTGTGCTGCACATGTGCAAATAACTTTTCATAGCTTAACATCTTGTCTCGAGTCACATTGCCGAACTAATTTTACCCTGGAAGACTTTTTACTTATGGCTTCCCTAAATAAGCTGTAAATTCTGGACTTTAGCTGAGGTCAGTCCCAACAGGGCAATACCATTTGAGGAAGGATAAGGAACTCTGTCTGGATCACAGGTATCTGAGGTGGAAAAAAAAAGTTTCAAGAAACATAACATTTTGCCATGCTATTTTTTAGAGGAATTGTATCTTGGGAATCCATTGCTTAAATCTGGACCAGAAAACTCACCCTGGACTCCCATAAGGCACAGAAATTCCAAGACAGATGAAGTATGTGGAGTGTAAAGCACTCAGAATAAGCAAATGTTTAAGACTGTACTAGTCTTAACCCAAACACTGATGGCATTGCTGTTCCACTATGACAAGAAATGAAAAAGAAATTCCACACAGTTTAGGGTGTGAAGTGAAGATTATCTTATCCAGCTGACACTTCAGGTGCACGGGGGGGGGGGGGAATTGGGCAGAATGCTGGGGCAAACTTCCTGTTCTTAGAAAAAAAAACAGCAAAGAGTCCTGTGGCACCTTAAAGACTAACAGATTTCTTCAGGAGCAAGCTTTCATGGGCTTCAGCCCACTTCGTCAGATGCATGAAAGTTTATGCCCAAAGAAATCTGTTAGTCTTTAAGGTGCCACAGGACTCTCATTGTTTCTGCTGTACACAGACTAACACAGCTACCCCTCTGGAAATGTTCTGGGAAAAATATTCAGGAATATTTGACTTCTCAAAAAGACAAATATCTCATGCCTATTAAATATATTACTTAGGTCTTTACAGACTGCTTTTATATCATACTTCCATATCATTGATTCTTTTGTTCTTACTCATCTATGGAAATGCTTTCCATTTATTAACAGTGTCCTTCAATCTCTACATTAGCTCAGTCCTTTAAGATTTCTGAGACAGACTGATGTAAAAAGCCTTGGTGACTGAAAGACTTAGCTCCTGATTTTGACAAAAGTGGAAACAAAAAGACCAATAATTACCACTTTGCCTTTTTATGTGTTAGACAGTTCCCTCATCATTCACATCATTCAAAATAAAAATATTTGTTGATTGAGCAGTTCTGATCTCTATTCTATAGCTATTAAAAGGTGGAAAGTATCTGTTTCATCCTTTACCCACAGCAGCACCAGTGTCAACTTTTCTGAAGATGCTTATGTGTTAAATCCTTACCATTAATATTAATCTGTTTCTTCAGTTTGTCTCCTTTCCCTGTCTTGTTCTTCCAAGCTTGATATTCACCAGGAATCAGATCTTTGGTTGCAATATCCTTGATGTAGAATTTACCATAATGAATCACACTATTTTTGCCAAGATTGGAATCCTGTGTCTAGTGGCAACCAGTATCTGATGCTTTAGAAGATAGTAAGTAGGAAAAAAGCATAAACGCACCTGAACATTTTTGCAGTGCTAAACACAGGGAAGAGGGAATCCCTTGATGACTGAAAAGCAATTGATTTATGAGACTAAAGCAAGAGACTTCTATACAGCTCTTGTGACAGACAATATTCTTTCTGTTCTCAAGTAGCCCACTCAACGTGTGTTTTAGCTGGCTAATTGCTGCTCTATTTCTATCTTATGACAGACAGTGAATGCCTGTAAGAAGGTGATTAAAGCAACAAATCTTGTTAAAACCAACTTCCAAAATCGCCAACCTATGACAAATTCCCTTTGGGGTCTATACTTTCTAAGGGTACAGAAAGCCGTGAGTACTTTTTTTTTTTTCAAATTTATGTAAAACAGCTGGCAGGTACATCTTCTTCACACTCAGACACTTCAACAGCTAATTTTTGACAGAGGCGGCCAGCAGACCTTTCAGAGTGTTTGAAATCATTAAACTTTCAAAATGGTTCTTTCTTTTCTATTTTCATTGATCTATACACAGCTTAGACATGTTTTGTTTTGTTTTGTTTTTTTTAATTTTTTTTTTCCTTTGTGGCTTGGAGTCCTGTTTTGATTGTGGCTTGGGTTTTTATTTTGTTTCATTGTTGATTTTTGGTTTGCTTCTTTTTTCATTTACTGTATTCACATTATATTTAGTATATTTACGAAAATATTTAGCATTTGTTGTTCACTGTGACTAGTTACTTTGACACTTTAGAATCCATATAAAATTCAGGATTTTGCAGAATTCTTTTAAATTTACCAGGAATAATAAATAATTTGTCTGTTGAAATGCGTCACCTAAATTCCTTCATCTACATCACTGGTGTCCTGATCTCTTCCATCACTAGTCTTGAAATTCTTTTTTTACCCAAGCTCCCAGTTCTGCATTGTATAGGGTAAATGAGTCGCATGTGGTATGCTACACTGCAATTAAAAACCTACAGCTGGGCAATGCCAGCTGACTCAGGCCAATGGAAGTCAGGCTAAAGGGTTGTTTAGTTATGGTGTAGAATAGATGTTCAGGCTCAGACAGGAGCCCAAGTTTAAACATCTACCCCACAATAAAACAGTGCGCTTGTTTAGTTCAAACTTCAAAAGCCTGTGTCAGCTGGCATGGGCCAAAGATGGGTGTCTAACTGCAATGCAGACATACACATTTTTTCCTCTGAAAATACTGTAATTACACTCAGTTTGTACTAGTGAAGGACAAGTCTGAAAAAGGTTCAGATTGAACCAAGTATCTAGTTTGTAGATGTTTAATCAAATATTCATCCAAATTCTTTTATTCTCTAAAGCTGTGATAAAAAGCTTATATGAACAGATTTTTCATTAAAAAAATGGCTCTTCTGCCTTGATTCCTAGCTAGAAATTTTGTAGCTTTTCTCATTGTATTTCTTTGCTTTTGGTTCCAGGTCCAAACAGAACAGCTGGTCTGTTATAAAGTTAGTTTTTAAATGATCAAAAGATTGTTCAAAAAGCTATTTTTGGTGTTAGCCCATTTATTCATTCCTAGTTTAGACTTGTTTATACACTAAACTATAATGACTACTGCATCTTTTTTTTCTTCTTATCTAGAGTAACTTTCATGAACCAAGACAGGTTTAAATTTTGCTTCATGTATTTCTATCCAACATTAATCAATATATTACTCTATTTCTCATCAGTGTCTTCTGTTGAATCATTAGATCTATACATCTTTGATGTGTTTTCTTTCTCTGAGTGATTCTCCCCTTACCCCCTAGCATTTATGGGAATAATCTAAAAATCTTAATAGTTTTAGATGCCCCAAACTGCAATTCCCAATCATTTGGAGCCAGGACTTTTTACCACCATCTATTTGGAAAAAGTTTAAATTTGATAGTTGATGTGCCTACTCTTATGTAAATTTACATGGTCGTCTCAGTATGGCTTATTCTGTGTAAACTTACATCTTCTCTGTTTGATCTGGCAATCCAGTTCTCTCTGTGAATGTATTTGCTATGTAAAATTCTCTGAAATGCTTGTATTCACTACTTCCCTGTATAATTTTAAGCTCATTTTTATCCATGTTCTGAGTGTGGTAAAAGGTCCTAGAATCATCAAAACTGCAAAGGACAATGAGAGCTCATAAAGCCCAGTCCCCTGCACTCACGGCAGGACCAAGAACCCTCTTAGACTATTCCTCACAGGTGCTTGTTTAACTTGCTCTTAAACACTTCAAGTGATGGAGATTCCACAACCTGCCTAGGTCACACAAGGCCTGTTGCATTAATGTTCTTTGTCCTTACACTATGTTTTCAAACGTAGTAAACGCCATGCTAAATTTCACCTTTTTAATTCCACATAAAAATAACAAATACCCCCACTTTAGCTAACTCATTAGCATTATGCCCTCTGGACAGACTGTTCTCATGCTCTAGGCAACTATACATGAGCTTTTAAATGAGCTTTTGTGTAGAAATTGTGCACTACTGACTCACTGGGAATGTAGATGCCTATTGTATCACTAGTACTGATTTTTGAAGAGCCCTAGATTTTCCATAGGGGTCTCCTAACAGGAACTGAAAAGATTTGGACTTGTTGTGAGATCCAATCTGCCTACTGCCCAGAGGATCTGACAGCAGATACTGTTAAGAGTTCTAAGGAGCTTGCTGCAATGCATAGTGTATCTTGTATTAAGCCATAAATGCCAGGGACCTCTTCATATTCCCTTCCTCTGCTGTTGTCTGCTGCTAGTAGTGCCCATCACTTTGTGCAACAAGGTTCAAGGAAAAAAAGCATATGTAGGGGTTTATCTGGAAATGACTGGCAAGATAAGAATTTTTTTTCCTGTTTCCATGCGGTGTTTCTGTGATATTCAGATTTGGTATTCATTGTAATATAAACAATTACACAAGACATAGAACCCCCCCGCCTCTCTCCCCCAAAAAGAGCTCAAGTATGAACTGAGGTTTAGGAATAATAAGGCTGTTCTAAATCGTTCAAAATGCAAAGGAATCATCTGAAGAAATAGGAGTACACTTGGTGCTGATCTGTGCATTTCCTGTGTTGTGTTAGAACAACATAAAAGCTGTTCTGACTTTTGGTGGCCTTTAACAGCCCCAGTGGGCAAAAAACAAAAACAAAAAAAACAGCCAAGTTTCAGCATGATGCAGGGGATTCTTGGACACACCCTTGTTCTGTAATCACATCCATTTTTTTTTTCTGTCTCAGCAGTAGGGAGGCATAGAGGTAATGTTCAGAGATGTACAGCAGTATATATCCCTAGAATAGATAGATACAAGCTTTACACCACTGCTGGATCACTCAGACTGGGTGTCTTTTTCTTGAGCAGGTTTAATCAAATTGATGGTCAGATTACATTACTGTTACAGCGCATATTGGTTACTCTGTACCAAGAGATTTAGCTCCATACATTTCATCTAAGATACCTGCTTTGGTCACTGGTCTGTAAGAAAACATACTCAGGAGAGTTTGTACGTGTGAGTGTTGGAGGATTGCTTTAGCCTTCCTTTATAGATAGCACGTGTACTTATTTAGAAGATAAAAGTGTCTTCCGCTATGTCATCATTTGTCAATTCATTGTCTCCACAGAGACACATCGTTTTAATAGTGGGCAGGGAGGGGGGAGTTAAAGCCCTTTTGAATTTGCTTAATACAAATTCCCTCCATTCTGCAAGGTATTTTGCATGGAAAGAAGCCTATCTCTATCATGTGTCTTATTTCCGGAAGGTAGAGTCATCTGAAAGAAAGAAAGAAAGAAAGAAAGAAAGAAAGAAAGAAAGAAAGAAAGAA
>ML681963.1:29327272-29350394 GCA_007922195.1 Podocnemis expansa
GAAAGAAAGAAAGAAAGAAAGAAAGAAAGAAAGAAAGAAAGAAAGAATTTTTCCCTTGGATAGGATGCTAATTATCATAATTTACTAGCTGTTTGTGATGTTAGTCAATTTTAGAAGGGTCTTCTGAAAAAAAGTCTAACTTGTAAAATTGTTCTGTATTGATTTCAACTTGCATGGGAGAGTGAAATTGATGTCACCTGCACAATAGCTCAGGGACTAAGCAATGAAAGGTGGTGTTGTCTCCCCACTACCAATGAATCCTACAATTCAGAATCTTTGGATCATATCATTTTAAGACAGCTGTTATGGCTCTTATGAAAGTCTACAGCACTCTCAGTGGCAGATTCCCCATACACATTTCACTTTGCACCAAAATGTTGCAGATCATTCAGAACCTCATTCTCCTTTACCACCACCACACACACTAACTGTCCACATGTAGCATCCAGAAACAGTAACACATTGTGCATGTCATTAATTTAGATTCATTGATACACTATTACCAAAAAGCTGACACAGTACTTAAAAAAAAATAAAACAAGCCATGTGCTCTCAGACATATAGGGTTAAAGTATTTGAAGTCACAGCCGTGACTAGAAGGCAGGGTGTAAAAGGACATTGTTCCACTGGCAGTGGCTGGAAGCTTTCTACCTGCTGAGTTCAGGGCAGGCATGGTGCCTCCAAGAGCACTGAAGTGGAGAGAACACAGAAGCAGCAATCACACAATCAGATGAAATATATGGTTCTATGAGCAGCATGCAGTTGTTGGGGGCAATACTGACATTTTCTTATACCTTGGGCTCAAAGATCACAAGCAAGAGAATTCTGACTGCTGGCTCTGTGGATGTGAGGAGAGCAATGGACATGATATCCGTTGACTTTAGCAAAGCTCAGATACAGTCTTCCACAGTATTCTTGTCAGCAATTTAAAGAAGTATAGATTGGAAGAATGAATTATAAGGTGGAT
Organism: Podocnemis expansa; assembly: GCA_007922195.1. NCBI lineage: Eukaryota > Metazoa > Chordata > Testudines > Podocnemididae > Podocnemis > Podocnemis expansa. Next base: position 29,328,240 of record ML681963.1, read on the forward strand.
AGAAAACAGGCTGGATCATTAGGCTCAATAGATAGTGATCAACAGCTCGATGTCTAGTTGGCAGCCAGGACTGTGTGGAGTGCCTCAAGGACTGGCCCCGGTGCTGGCTTCATTAATGATCTGGAGGATGGCGTGGATTGCAGTCTCAGCAAGTTCACTGGTGACACTAAGCTGGGGGTGAATGGCAGATATCCTGAAATGTAGAGGTAGGATATAGAGTGACATAGGAAACAGGAGGATTGGGCCAAAAGATTCTGATGAGATTCAACGAGGTTAAGAGCAGAGTCCTGCCCTTAGGATGGAAGAATCCCATACACTGCTACTGACTAGGGACCAGTGCAGGATTAACGCAGGGGCTATAGGGGCTGAAGCCCTAGGCTCCAGCCTGAAGGGGACCCTGCCTTACAGCCCTAAAGTGGTACTCCTGCCCCATCCCTGGACTGTCTGGCTTGTCAGGGGGTGGGGGGAGGATAGGTTGCCAGTGGTTGGCTCCTGTGATCAAGCAGTGGGGCCAGCCAGTGTGCAGAGAAGCCTCCAGTGTAGGCCTTACCGGTGCCTCCGGGGGCTGGCCACACCAACCTGAGCCATGGGGCCCTGACACCATAGCCTGATAGTGCTACAGGGCCTGGAGGGCTATACTGGAGGCCACTCTGTGTGCCACCCAGCTGGCCTCACGCCACAAGCACACCAGTCATGCACTGGGCTGACACTGACCAGTGCATGGCAGACCAAACAGTCCTGAGTAGCAGCACTGAGGTCATCTGCACCAGGACGATAGCCGGCCCCACCCCAGCACACCGTGGTGGGACCAGGGGCGCCAGGTGGGAGAGGTGCACAAAAATGGGCATCCTGGGCCCCTTAGTCCTGCCCTGCTGGGTACTGACTGGCTAGGAAACAGTTCTGCAGAAAAGGTCCAGGGGGTTATAGTGGACAAGAAACTAGTTATGAGTTAACAGTATGCCCTTATTGCCAACAAGGCTAACAGAATATTGGGCTACATTAGTAGCAACATTGTCAGCAGATCAAGAGGAGTGAATATTCCCCTTTATTTGGCATTGGTAAATCCACATCTGGAGTACTGTGTCCTGTTTTGGGCTCCCCACTACAGAAAGGATGTGGAGAAATTGAAGAGAATACAGTGGTGGACAACAGAAATGACTAGGGTTCTGGAGCACAAGACTTGTGAGGAGAGGTTGCAGTAACTGGGGTTATTTAGTCTGCAGAAAAGAAGCAGGTGATTTGATAATAACCTTCAGTGACCTGAAGGAAAGGTTCCACAGAGAATGGGGCTAGACTGTTTTCACTGATGGCAGAAGAGAGATCAAGGAACAATGGTTTCAAATTGCAGTGGGGAAGAAGGGATAGGTTGGATATTATGATTTTTTTTTTCTCTAGGTGGGTGGTGAAGCACTGGATTGTGTTACCTAGCGAGGTGGTGGAATCTCCATCCTTTGAGGTTTTTAAGGCCTGTCTTGACAAAGCCATGGGTGTAATGATTTACTTGGTGCTGGTCCTGCTTTGAGCCGGGGGTTGGACTAGATGATCTCTTGAGGAACCTTCAACCCTAATCTTCTACGATGCCTGAACAGATAGTGGCACCTTCTCTTCTTACCCTTCAGAAGCAAACAGACTCTTGCTCTTAGCTCTGATTGCCAAACAGTATTGGGCTACATTAGTAGCAGTATTGTCAGCAGATTGTAGCTAATGCGGGGTAACACTCAAAAAGTTTGGCAGTGTGGGTAAGATAAATATGAAACAGTGTGGATACTTGTCTGAACTAATTCAGACTGGAAATTTCACTAGATGTGCTCTCCTGCGAGAGTTGCAGTATTTCATGATTTTGCTCAACTGAAAGTCCAATTCTTCAGACATTTACTATGAGTGATAAGGAATGCCCAAAAGACCCTTGAAGTCAATGGAAAGACTTTGCTCAACTTCAGAAAACATTGGATCAAACCGATATTGATTACTCATCTAAAGAGTTTGTTCCTTTGTTTGCTGATTTTGCATGATCCCTCTTAAATCTATGGAACTACCTGTCATATAACGTACTATCCGGTGTAAGTCACTGGGATCAGAATTTGGCCCTACAACTTCATGGTAGCAAGCACAGAGTAGTAAAATATTCCTGAGCTGAAGATCTAACTTTGCCAACAACATTTTGGAAATTAAAGCTGAGGAAAAATTATTATATTGTTTCAAATAAATAACAATTATGATGTCATTTAATTTATGAGATGTTTACTAATTACCACATAGAGATCAGAGCTGACTACCAGTAAAGTCAATAGAGAGGCTTTCACTGACTGCATAGGACTTTGGAGCTTGCCTTGCATAAATTAATATTAGTAAATTATTATTTTTCTCTCCTTTATATGTATACATGAGTCCCATCATGGTTCAAAAGATTTATTGTACGAGCATTAAAAGGAAAATGCAAACTACCTCCATGTTGAACTTTTTCATTGTCTGCAATCATGTACTGATGTCCCCTTGTTAAAGCAAATGACATTCAAATAGTAAATAAGGGATCTTTCCTACTTCCATGAACATACTTGAAAATTGTTTTCAGCTAAGGAAGTCAATTGTCTTATTTGACCTGTACTTTGCTCTGCCTTTAAAAAATCCTCTGTCATCCTCATTAAAAATTTTCTTAGCATTGTTCATTATTAGCAAATGTTTTTCTTCTGCTCTGCTATTCATTATATTCTTGTGTATCTTACAATTTAATTTTAATTGCCTCCCTCATTTTGTAGAGTGTTGCAGTTCTTTATGGAAACAACATAATATGTGCTGTGTTTCTATACAAGAAGTTTTCCTACCTCAGGTTTTTAATGTTGTATTTGTTAACATATTCTAATCATTGACTTCTTTTTTGGTTTTCAATTACATTTATTCCCTTGACTAAGGTTTCTAATTCCAATTGGACCTTATCCTGCTCCCTCAGGGTGGTAATTTCACTGGGAGTTCAAAGTGAATAGGAACATTTATGGATTGTTTTCATTAAGCCCTCTTCCAGCTTCTGGTTAAACAAAAGTGAATCTTTCCAGTGCCTTGAAAGGGAGTCAGATATGGCTGAATAATAAATAAACAAATAAATAATAAAATCATATATCATATTATTAATAAGTCATGTTTCTATAATAGGCTCTATCTAGGGATCTTAAAATGATCTTTAAACATTTTTGAATGCAGCCTGCAAACATCCCCTTAAGTAGGTTATTCTCTTTCTACTAATGAGAAACATAATCAAAGGAGAGTTTATGGGACTAATCCTAAAGGGTTCTAAGCATTCCCAATTCATTCAGGAGGATCATTTAGCACTAGCTAAGATAAAGCTCTAAGGATGCAATCTCTTGGAGACTTTTATTTACTTCAGATTATAAACTCCATTGTGTAGATCAGGAGTCACAAACTTAAATCATCATGAGGGCTGCATGAGGACTAGTACATTAGCCCAAGGGCCACACCATGCATGAGAACTAGTATGTTAGCCTGAGGACCGCACTGCTGAAACCTTTTCCAGCAATGATATTGCAAATATTGCTAGTGATAGTGTCATTGCAGGCTGCAGGAAATAACTTTAGGAGCCACATGTGGCCCATGGGCCATGAGTTTGAGACCCCTGGTGTAGATACAGAAACAAAAGGTCCATTAGGTTATATAATCTATTTGATTATAACATATCTGCAAATGGAACTTTACCATCTGAAGCAGAACATTCTCTGCTTTGTGCAGGGCAAGAAAGTAGGGAAAACCTGAAGTCAGGCAATTACTGGAGGACCAGGAATTGAATTTATGTAACATCACCAACAGCTTTCTCCACACTGGGGATACACTCCGTGAGTCTTCAGCCCCAGAGGTCTGAGAGGTTGAAGCAAAGAGCCGTCAGAGCTAGAGAAAAGGATCGCTCTCTATGGCATAGATTTATAGACTTTAAGGTTAGAAAAGGATCATTATAATCATCTAGTATGACATCCTGCACAGCACAGATTGTGGAATTCATCTACCCATTCCTGTAAAAGACCCCCAACTCACCACTATTACTGAAATCCTCAAATAATAGTATAAAGATTTCAAGGTGCAGAGAATCTACCAGCAAGTGACCCATGTCCCATGCTACAGAAGAAGGTGAAAAAATGTCCATTATATTATTTGAGTTTGGATTCTACCTCAGTTGTGGTGATTTCTACCTCCATGTCATTCTGATTACCCAGAATCTTCATTAGCTTCATTAAAAAACTGAGGCAAAAAATTTGTATAGATATTGGGCCATGCCTAGATTATCCTTACCTTCATCCCATACTCAGTGCTCAGTGTTCCCATGAAGTGGTCCCACTTCTTTGTTTTCATCCTATTTATATGGCTGGAGAGCTTTTACTATTGGTTCTACTTCTTTTTGCAAGTCCAACTCTACTTGGCTTTTGGCATTTCTTACTTTGTCTCTATTGACATATTCTGACCTCCAAGGGATAGCTTTCCTTCTTCAAGCTCACATGCATTTTGTCAGTTTTTTCTTGTATGTGAACCTCTCTCTCCACAGGAAGTGGCTGGGCTGCTGGTATGGACTCACTTGTGGAACTCCTGCCAGAGATGCTCAGTCAATGGGAGTAAGGATAGGTTCTTTGGATATGTCTACACTAGAGGGCTCAGTTAAGTCAACTTAATAAGGTCAACTTAACATCGACTTTATTAAGTTGCCTTAGACAGCCCCATTTGTTTAAGTTGATTTTAGAAAGTTAACTTAAGCCAGGGGACCCATTTAAATTTGACTTAATAAAGTTGACTTTAAATGGGTCCCCTAGCTTAAGTTGACATTAGAAGCTATGAGGCACCCTAGTCATTTTCATTGTTTTTCACCCAGAAGGCATTTTTGACACATTCTATTTTCATTTCCTTTCCCACCTTTCCTAGTATGTTTTAGGTTGCACAAAGAGTGAGAAACACCATCTGATTGTTTACCAACCTCCAAACTAATATATCAGCAAAAGCTAAGGAAGATATTTCCAGAGCTTATGAAGCCAATCTGTAACAGCCTCAGTAACGAAGAATGGAACACTCAGGCCACCATCAAATCTAGTCACAGGGCAGTCTTAAGTGATGTATGACATTGTCTGTCTTTGGCTGCATATAGGATCCTGTCATTGGCACCAGATGTGAAGGCTGTTGACACATTGACTCTAGCCCACTGAAAATCAATTTACAAGTGTCCATGACTGACAGGCAAATAAAGCTATCTACATGCATGGTTGGGTCAGTTGTAAATGACTGGCTTCTCCTGACAGCTGTGAACCATTAATAATTCCACATCGACATCACAGAGAAATCTGAACTGGTCAGGTGGATCATAATGTGTTCCTTGAAGACAAGCAGACACTTGGTTGAGAAGGTCTGTACATTGTGGTAGGGTCAGGTCAGGTTTACCCTGATATTTTTAATCATTCCGACTGTAGATTCTTCAAGATGGATGCATTGAGGAGTGATGCTGCTTGACATGGGGAGCAATGATATTGCTGTGGGTCAAATTATCCCGGTTACTATATGCATGCCTGGCTGTAGTGTGTCAACTAATGTGAGACAAATGGAGTCAAACCAGAGCAAAGTATTTTGCTGCAAAGTAACACAGGACTAAACTGGATGATTTGAACATTTGAAATGTTTGCCTAGAAGTTTGTTTTGGGTCCCCACCTTAGCCATAGTTTTCCTCAGAAAGTTAAGATATGTCTGAGATCTACAAAGGGTTACTCTGAGGTAGACTGGGTGGGATTCTCTGTTTAGATTCAAGTAGGTTAAATGAGTGAGATTTTAGACACCACATTGAGATTCCGTCTTTTTTTTGGTGTTTCCAATAATTGGAAAAGCTGTGACTATTCTTCCTTTTTCTAGGTCTTTATATATTTGCCTCAGGAAAGACTGTGTTTCCTTAAATGAATATGATAAATTGGTTGAGCTGTTGAACAGATGGGTTGAGAGTCAAACAGATGGTCCTACATTTTCATAGGTGAGGTGATCCATAGTCATCGCCTCACATTACAGGAATGCTAGCAAGGGTAAAGAAGAAAGAGCAAGAAGAGATCAAACACCAATTTTATAACATATTAATAACACCCTGGGATGGGCTAAAGAGCTTCAATTAGTCATTCAAAGGGAAGTGTATTTGACAGTCCATGCCATGCCATATTACAAGTACTGTCTAAGTGTACATTGGGCTAACTCATAGGTAACATAAAAAGGGATTATGGTTTAATTTATGTTCTGGATACAGCCAACCATCATTTGCCACAGGAAGTTAAAAGAATGGAGGAGTAGCTGCTAACCAGATTAAAACAAACAAAGAAAATCCCACTTCATCAGACGCTTTGAAAATGGGTAAATTCCCCCTTCTTCAAAGCATTTGATGAAGTGGGATTTTCTCCCATGAAATCTCACACTATAAATAAATTTATTGGTCTTTTAAGTGACACAGAACCCCTTGTACTGAACTAGACTAACACGGCTGCCTCTTTGTAACTTGCTAACCAGATTAGTCTTTTAATATTAATTACAAGAGACAATCTAGGAGTCCTACCACATTTAAAGACCAAGAAAGTTATTTTTGCATCTTTTGGAAAAGGCAGAACCACTAGTCTAAAGGCAGTCTTTGAATTCAGGTTTTCAGATAAAGTTGATAATGCTACTGCTTACAAAGCAATTTGTGGTCCCAAAATTCATCTGAAGGAACAAGGTGCAAAAGATGGGATAATCCGAACAGTAAGTGCCACCCTCTCATTGAAATTTGGAAAGATTTTGATGAATTGTACAGATGCCATGTTCAGGTCTCCTTCACTAGAGATAGAGATCTTATAACAAAATACTTTGCCTATCACCAAAAGGTTAATTCCTGTCATTAATAATGATATCTTAGATTCACTCTCTCTGCTTATTAATGTATCACTCTACCCAGATTTTTTTCTTGATATTCAGGCTGATAGTCCCTCTTAATTGCATCCCCTTACTCCAAGCAACCTATCTTTATACAATCCTATATATAATCTCTTGATCCGTTCTTGGTGTTTACAAAAGCTGCATATAAATTATTATCACATCTTCCTCCAGTCACTTGTTGCTTAGCCAGTCCACACACATTTAACTCTTTTAATCTTTCCTTGTAAGTCAGTCCCTCCAGCATCATATTTTTTGCTCCTCTGTACAGCACTTCTTTCAGTTTGCCCATATCTTTCTAGTAATGCAATTCCTAGAACTGAATACGCTTCTATGTGTTTGTCTACTGCATGAAACAGTATGCATTTTTATGTGCTGCAACAAAAACCTTATATTTACATAACCCACAGGGAAACTCTGATCCCCATTCTATACCCTATCAAGCTCCAGTTTTGTATTTCCAGGGGCTAAGAATGATTATAAGGCTGAATGCTTTAATAATCTTTTAGTATATTAGCAAATATATGACAATCACATAATTTAGAACAAAATAAATCCCTACCAAAATGCTGTTAAGAATAATCTGTGGCACTTTGTATAAAGGCCTTCATAAATATTATTCATCTGGAGCAAGCCTTGCAAATTCCAAAATGAGTTCTGTTATTAGTTATCTGAGAGTCAGGAGACACTTTAAGGTCCTGGAATGGCCAAAGCTACATTAAGCACTTAAGCCAAATGATCAGAAGAAATTAAGATATATCTAGTTTAAACACTTGACGTTTATGTTAAAGCCAAGAAGACTTTCTTCATGGAATGTAAACACTGCAGAATTTTTCAGTTTGAATTGTCGTCAGCCAAACATGAAGTTGCTCTTTGCCTCTGCATGTGATCCTCCACAATGCACATGTGAGTATCTTTCCAAACATTCTATATCCCAACTGAGGTGAAGTGAGGTGATTTGAGCAGGAAGGGGCTCTATGGGAGACCCAGCTTTGGGGCCCCATGAAAGACAATCTCTGCTTTCACTTAAAGTGGGGAAAGGAAAGAAGGAAGTAAATTTCTCCCTTTCATTTGCAGGGAGAGTTTTGGAAATGTAAACTAATGGGAGCTAATATAAACCCATGTAAACCAAGCAAGAAGCAAACAGCTGGACTTCACTTTGGCAACAGAAAGTAGTGGGAAGCCTGAAGCCCCTCCCCCTCCACTGCATTATAAATATATACTTTCAATGACAAATTAGTCAGCTATGTTTAAGAATCATCATGCTGAACCTCCTCAAAATCCAAGCAGAGACCCAGGAATGGCTGTGGAATTGTGGTAGATAAGAATTGAGTGACGGGGGACAACAAAAATATTGTTTCACAGGCTCAACCAAGAGAATGCCAAGGCCAGTTCTTCCATTGTCACAAAAAAATCCTTTTCCCATCTGTAATTGATGAAAAGACTAAGCCCCCTCCTCTTGGATTCAAAGACAGCCAGGGGCAGCCACATATTTTTGACCTTCAGGCTTAATTGCTGTACTACTCTGCACTATAACAAGGGGAAAATATTATAATTATTTTACAGGGATGAAAGAAGAGAAAACTGTGTTTTATCTAGCAATTCCCTCCTTTATCTTTGACTCGCATCAAAAAATATTCAGGGAGCCCTTTGTTAAATACAACTCAGATGCTAGTCACATCACTTACTACTCCTCTGGAAGTAGTTCAGTGAGTGTGGTCTTAGGAGCGTATCAGAACCTAAATAGCATGGACTAGAACACACTTACTACGTGTGACCTTTTGTCATTGTGTGTGAATAATCTTCTCTTTTAATTAACTGAATGAAAATGACTTCTATGAAAACTGTCAACTTTGATACTGAATTATTCAAAAGTATTTCATACTTAAGTGTCATAATAACAGAAGTAGATTTAGCGCAATTGTGTCATGGTCCTTATTGAAAAGGATTCTCCTTAGTGGGGCAAAGAATACTGACAAAGCCATTCACAGTCATGAGCGTAACTTCAAGACTGTAGTAGCTCCTGCTAATAGTACAGATGCAGTGAACAACACTGTGGATGGTGGACAATGTAAGTTTCAGTAGACAGTGGATATGCTTCTCCTGTTCCATTTCTCCACATGCATAACACTACCTTTTCTCTAGAGCTGGTTGTGTAAAGGTTTCTAGGGAATCCTCATAGACATGGGCTTCCCATCCCTTGTCTTACCCCCAGCACAGAACTGTATCCTTTATCCAGCATGTGGGGTCTTAGTGAGATTGCAGAAGAGGGAGGAGAAAGTGCAGGCCTGGCCATTTGGTACGTACAAATTCTCTGTTGTCTCTATTTCATTGGGTGAAAGTCTCCACTCCCTTCTTCCAAATCTTTATGAAGTCCAAAAACTGACTAAGATTTGTCTGAGTAAAAAGTGAAAGGGGTAGGATGTAGGGAGGAAACATAAACACTGCTTAGTGAATTTTACACTGTATTGAAAGCCAGTTTCCACAGTCTTGAAGGTACTTCATCAAAACAAACACAAAAGTGGAACTCAAAGGAGGCAAGTCAGTTAAATATTGAATTACAGTCTTCGAAAAAGATAGTGTTTTTTCTTGGGGCTTTCACAGATTATCTGTGCTGTGATAATGACAGTGTGTTTGGATCTGAATTGTTACATCCCTTGATCTTTGAACTAATCCACTAACGTGAATTCAATTCTCAGAGAAGACTGAGCTCTGAGTGGTTTTTGTTCAGCACTGACATTCTCTTTGTGGAAGCTTCAAATAACTCAGTACCAGGTCCTCAATCTGATCATTTTTATAAATACATCAGTGTGGCAGATCCTTGCCATGGTGAATTCCTCCCATCACGTGAAGGGAATAAGGCATCTCCCCCTGTAACACCACCTCCTTCTGGCCCAAGCACTTGGGGCTGGAGTTCCGCAACAAGAAAGGCAGGGGTCTCAAACTCTAATCACCACGAGGGCCACAAGAGGACTAATACAGGGCTGCAGGAGGAGTAACACATTAGCCCAAGGGCTGCACTTCTGAAACCTTTTCATACAATGATATTGCAAATATTGGTAATGATAGTGTCATTTCAGGCCACAGGAAATAGCTTTAGGAGCCATATGAGGCCTGCGGGCCACATGTTTGAGACCCCTGCAGTAAGGCAACTGAAGGATAGAAGATCACCCTCTGCCTTCCAAACTTGAGGGGAATTCAGCACACAGCTAAGGCAGCTTGCAAAAAAGCAGCCACCCCAGGATCCTCTAATGCTGGCTCCAGAGGAACTGCACAGTTCAGGAGCAAGAAGGGAGTGAAGAGGGCACCAGAGCCAGCACAAAGACATAAAAGCATTACAAGGTTAGTCCTGCATCCTGCAGTTCTCCAATATCCACTGGGTTTGGGTTTGCAATCCACATGTTTGATAGGGAGAGAAGGCAGCATGAATTCCACTCCCTAGGAAAACTCCATGAGAATCTGTCCTTAACCCATCTGCTGGCAGCTAATTCCATGAGAGATATCATGAAACCTCTTAAGAAGTGTTGAGAGTCTCTTGAACTCCCACTAAAGCCAATTGACTAAACCCTGTGAAGTGCCAACCTTGCCAGTTGACAGAACTGAGCACCTCAGAGGTGGGCCCACAGATGGTAAAGCAATCATTCAAATGATAAATTCCCAGTTTGTCTGGAGCTACATAAAATACTTAAAGAGTGAAGAAATAATACAGTGCACTTGTGCTGATAAAACTTAGCTTTGCTGTAAAAGACAGATAAAGGGAAGTCAGCTTCCCTTTGAGACCAATAGCGCTGATATTTAAGAAGCTTAGACCAACTCCTCCTCATCTTACTCTTGCAAATGGTCTCACTGGGCTAAACAGGACTAGTTATGTGGGTAAAGAAAGTAGAATGCCACCTCTTTCATTGTATATTTATAGTGTTCTGGGCTGGATACAGATGGTTATGATTTGCTTCTTTGAAGGTTTCAGTGTGTTCTTAGCCAGGAGGGGAGGAAAGAGGAATACCTACAATTTATGTTATATTGACACCCTTCACCAAAGGTTTTAGGACTCCTGAAAAGGGACAAAATGTCAGGACAAAATTTGTGCATTTTAAAACAAGGCACATTTCCTCCTCTTCTGTGTTAATAATGCCTTAGAATATTAGAACAGAAACACAGCCATGTCTACACTGCTATAAATACCACTGAGTCTCAGGACCAGGTTGGTTTGACTTGAGCTCCCAGGGCCCATCCTGAGGGGTTAAAAATAGCAGTATAAATATTTGGGCTTGGGCTGAAGCCTGGGTTCTGAGACTCTCCCCCCATGATAAATCAGAACCTGGGATCCAGCCCAAGCTGTAACGTTTATTTTGAAATTATATAGCCCCATGAGCCCAAGTCAACTGATCTTTGGAAGCCACAGTCTTGCTGTGAGTCTCTTATTGCAATGTAGTCATACCCTAAATCCCCAGTCCTCCAGGGTGGTGCCTATGCTGAGTCCCATTGAATTCACTTGGATTCCACAGAGGTACAAAGGTCTGCATGTGTGGAGCTATTTGCAGGATTGTGTTCTAGTTTTCTATAGCAGTGACAGTTTACTAGTCCAACCCTCTTCTGTTTAAGACTTGGATTTATTAGTAAAACAAGACAAACAAAAATCAAACAAACATCTCCCAGTGATAGAATATCTACCCATTCTCCGCGGAATGGATATTTAAGAAGGTCCCTGATTTTATCTTGACTTCAACACCAGAATAAACAGGGCAGACATCCAGCAAACCCTTGTCCACATATGAAAACTAATACCAGTTTTAGAAGAGGAAGCAGATCTAAAGAACAAGTCATCATTTACTATTCAGCTTTATACAATGCTGCAAACTGACATGTCTCAGCTTTTGAAAGGAAAATATAAAGCAGAATTTAAAAAAAAAAGTGCTTCAGATGACTTTAGAACAGATATAATTCAAAATGCACCTGCCAGCGCCTCTTAACCTTCATGGAAACAATATCTATGGAAATTGAGCACTACGATAATCAACAACAAAATGAACCAAAAAAGACTCCAACTACTTCACAAAATGATAGGGGCAGAGAGGTGCCCAACAGAGAAGAGCAAATAAACTGAAATGAATAATTTAATTAATTTTGCTTTTATACTTTGTTTTTAAATTGTCTGTGAATATATTGTATAACTAGCCAAATTTAGTTGTTCTTTGATATTATTCATTAATAGTTTCAGCAACTAATTTCTAGTCTACACAGTGAATTGAGGTTATATGACCCATTATCATCCTGATCCAAAGTCATTCAGTGTCAATGGTTTCATCTAATGGTTTTGATAAAGCCTAGTTAGTAGTGTGTTTTGTTCTTTCTGCTAATCTCTAAATTGGAGAGAATTTCAGTTTGTTTATTTGATTCTAAAATTTAGAACATGCAGTTTACACAGTAGTTACATCCAGGAGCAGGACAGAAATACTGCTGCATGACTTTGTTACTAGTGAAAACAGTACAAACTGAATTGTGAATTTTACTCTTAAGCACCTAATTTAAAGTTCACTTTGGCTTATATCTGAACATTCATTCTTAATGTTAGTGACACAAAAGAGGCATAGACACCTTTGAATTGAATTTTCAAAAAAAAAAAATCCCTATAGAAAATTGTTCCCGCCACTCAGTTCACAGTAGTCACTACATACACATTTTTCTGGGGCTGAACACAAAGCCAGACATTGGGTCACACAGTCAGACATAGAGATGTAAAGAAAACCTTTGAACACACATTTTTTTATAAATATCCAACCTATTATGTTCTAGGAGACACTTATGTCCCAAATCTACAAAATGACAAAGGAATGTATTTATTCCAAATATTAACAATAGCAGGAAAGAAAATGCATCCCCACATTATGACTCAACCCTACAATTACCATGCAGCTGAACAAAATTTGAGACTTTTGAGATAGGAATAGATGGCAACTTAGATTAGACAGGTTTTTTTTTTCTGAGTCACTTGTAAGACACAAAAAAAGACAAAGAGGCAAAACTACAAAGCACATTTGCTGTTAATTTCTCTTTTATGTATTGAATAAATCACACCTGCATACCTCCCTAAGTATAACATTTCTGTATAAAATGTCCATGTACTGATGGTATGTTTATATAAAACCTCTATGACAACTTCTTTTGGGCCAATTACAGTATTCACAAAATACCTATGTATGCAGGGGCACTGGAACAATTTTTGTTGTGAGAGTGCTGAGAACCATTGTTAACCAAATGTGGAACTTGTATCTAATGGAAACCATTTCAAGCTAAATTTCCAGGGGGTAGCTGTATTAAGCTAGTTCAGCCAAATAAGCAAGGAGTCCTGTGGCATTTCAAGACTAACAAATTATTTATCACATGAGCTTTCGTGGGAGAACATCCCACTTCATCAAACACTCTGAAGATGGGGGAACTTAAGTGCCTGACAAAGTGGGATGTTCTCCCATAGAAGCTCGTGCAATAAATAAATTTGTTAATCTTGAAGTGCCACAGGACTCTTTGCTCGTTTCAAGCTCAGAGCTGAGACAGCTCTCCCCACACCCTTACTTCCAGCACCAATGTATGCATATGCATGTGTATTGGCTGTGTACCATGAAGTAACCATCTTTATTCTTATTCAGAATAATATTTCACCAAGTACCCGTGAATATATGTTCTTATCTGTATGTAAACATAACCATATCTTGAAATCTAAAATCTTTCCCTTATGTTTGGGCACCTGGTCCTGCACCATGCTACTCAGTAAGAGTTTTCTCTTTGATCTCACTGACCCACTAAATAGCCATCTACAACGCAAATATGGAACAAAATATCATTCAGGGGTGTTTTTAAGCTCCTGAAAATTGAGGACTCATGGAACACTAGCTGAAGGTATGCCATAGTGCAAGGCAAGGGTCATCCAAGCTTCCCTCTCTTTGCTACAGAAACACCTCATTGACTAAACCTCCTTATCCTATTTTAGATCTAATCCCACAAACAGCTCTTCCAGAGCACCTGAGTCTTGACCTACAGAATCCATAGGCACATTTCATCCCTGTCCCTACACAATAACATCTATACAACTCTATCCTGACCAACAGCATGACTTCCTGCTTCACACCTCAGGCCCCACATTAGCTGAGCTGATGTATCTTAACCCTGACAGTAACAGCCTCTGGTATTCGAAGAAATCATGCTAATAAATAAATCAAAGATTTAAAAGAACTATAAAAGAACTGTTACATCAGCTAGTCCCTCTGCCTGCCAATAGTTTGGCCTTTGTAATGTATAACTTTGTTCTTGGTCCAGTTTTGTTTTAATGGTCTTATTCCTAAGAACACTGTTCCCCTATCTAATACATCATACTGTGAGGAAGTTTTCCCCTCTCATCCCCAAATCCTATCATATTTTATTATTACTAAGTCTAGGCCTTCAACACACAGCATATTACTTTAAATGTGCAACATTTCCTCCTGCCCTCATTAATTAGACTGTCCTATGAAGAAATTTTCAGTGGTGCTGAATTATGCTGAAGGATATGTCTACACCAGAAAGTAGACACTTCGTACAGTGACAGAAAGGGTCTTCCTTTACTATAGCAAATCCACCTTTCCAAAAGATGGAAAATCTATTCTATTTATAGCACTTCTGCTCCATACAGTGGCTTCCAAAGAATATTTCCAGTCTGTGTAGCAAACTGTGATTTCAGTGATACTGAAATTAAAATGAAGCAATGTCCTGGTTATTTCATCAGCTCATGTTGCCTGTGCTGAAAATGGGGACTTTGATGTGTGACCAAGAGATTTATTCTGTAAACAAATATGCCACATATTGATTTCAAAGAAGCTGACTATATTTCTATTATATATTTTCGTTTGGTGCACAGAAACCAGTCAAAACATGTGTTCAAAATTCAAATCAAATCCAAACTGAACATTTGTTGGAGTTCAAGAAATTTACTTCTTAATAAATTTTTAATTCTATTTTCCCATGGCTTTGTGTTTCTTAGTTCTGACTGGAAGCACATTTGCTGAAATATATTGAAAAGTTCTGTAAGCAGTTGTATGTGAAGCCTAAGAGTAAATTGTAATAGCAGAACTCTCATAAGATAGGCTGTTGACTCAAGAGAGACAGCAGAGATCTGTAATCAAAAGAGACGAACTTCTCAAACATTTTATCATCAAGCACCTGAATATGATACCAGTTCCACTAGTATAAATTAGCCATAACTACCGTGGGTTGTGATATTTTCCCAATGTGAAACTAGTGTAATCTAGATCAGAATCAAGCTCCAACATTGTAGAAATAATTTGCTAAATGTCTAGAAAATAAGTAATGTTTAAAGCAGGATTTTTCCTTCTTATTTATTTATTTGCCAGACATACTATATGAATGTACATCTAGGTCACTAAAAACAACAGTCTTTTATGATTTCCATATTGTCAGAAGTACACAGTATATATGTATTTGTTTTCTCAAATTAGTTTTAAATCATTGGTATAGGAAAAGTTAAGTATGGCCAGATTCACTGCTGCTATAAGTCATCATAGGTCTGTTGCCTCACTGACTTCAATGCAGCTACACTATATTACATCAGCTGAAGATTTAGTTCAGCATTCATCAAATAACATCTGATTTTCTTCTTGCTAAATTTTACATTTGCGTAGCTCAATTGATTTGACTGGAATTACCCCTAATGTACACTAATATCAATGAAGAGAAAATTATATTTAAAGTCACCTATCCTGGAAAAAAAAATTTCTTTCAGAAATACTGCTGATCCTGATTTGGGGTGAACCTCAAAATAAAAGCAATTTTCCATGAACCAAATGTTGAAGGAGATAAATCATTTCAGTGAATAAAAATATTTTATTTCAGTTTTGACCTCATTTAGTTACTTACTGTAATTAGTTTACATTAAAGAAAAAGTCAGTCATCTCAACCAACCAACCAACTAACCAACCAACCCCCCACCTTCATTTTAAAAGAGAAATTCGTTTAAACCAATCATTTTCAGCTAACAGTTTCAAATCTTTGGCATTTTCTGACCAGGAAAAAAAAAATCCCAACCAGCTGCAGTCAGTTGCAAATTCTGTTTTCTTTCCCTTCTCCTGTCTACTTGGCTTCTTCTCCTTAATCTTTCTCTGGGGTCTGTCTTTCAATAGCCCTTCTGCTTTCATGGCCTGGACAGTAGAAACATAAACTGTGGACAGTAATCACTCGACATGAAAAGTTACAATCACTGACACATGATTTGCTGTTAAGAAAAATGAGAAACCAGAGCAGAGACAGGAACGTACAGGTGTACTTTCCATGTTCCTTCCCATAGCCCTTCCAATTCTCTCTGAAGATGGTAGCAGCCTTTCCCCATTGACTTACTGGAACTTGAATCAGGCTCCAAACATGGCATGTTTCACAAAAAGGAGAGGTCTGTCTATTTTAGACAAGCATCTAAAACCTGGAGTTTTTATTGCAGCTAGGCGTCCAAACTCTTTGAAAATTCTCATCATTCATTTCTACCAGTTCTTCATCACTAAAAGTTATTTTAAGTAAACATGCCTAGGTTCACCTTTGTAGTTACAGAGTAATTTGGTCCAAATTAGCCTTAGTTTATTGAGCTTTAAAGCATGTTTCAGAGCTCATCTTCTCTTCTTGAGGGAGAACTCTGTTGTAAGAGACGAGGATATATTTTGTTATCTCTGCTGCTTCCAGGGGTTTTCTGTTTTGAGAACAGGGCCTCTGTTCACGAGAGCATTTAAACACATGCTTAAATCCACTCCTATTCAGCACAGCACTTAAGCACATGATAAATTTGAAGTTCATGCTTAAGTCTCATAGAAGTCCCATCCATGTGTCTAAAGTTAAGCGCATGCACAAGTGCTTCGCTCAACAGGAATGTAGGAGTCTGTTTACGTAAGTGTACATTGTGTATTTTGAGATAGATGACAGTGTGTCCAGAACCTAGAATGTGTACTTTTTTTTAGTTACAGTATAAATAGAAGTGATATGATCTTTGGGACAAATTCAGCTTTCATTTACCCTGGTGTCTTTTACACTGATCATCGATTCACTTCACTTCATTCAGTCTGTATTTACTTTAATGTAAATGAGAGTAGCAGCTAGCTTTTGGCATTTGGATTGAAAGAAAACAAGAAGTGAAGTTGCCAGATTGCTCGTACTATGGTGTCTGCATTTTCAGAAAAGCAAAATTATTTGAGAAGCCTTCTCTTTTTGATTTGGAGTGGGAGGGTGGGGTGAGATGTGATGGGGAAGGGGCAGCTTATGGTGGATGTGACATCACCATTTATAATGTCAAGTATATGTGCCACAGGAGATTAACATTTTTTTCTCTCCCAGAAACAGTCCTGCTTGTAATCTCTGGGACCTCAGTAGGTGTACTAAGATAGTGTAAAGCCTCAAAGAAAGATAAATTGGGGCTGCTATTTCAGGGAGAGAGACCTGAGATTTTAGTAGAATTTGTAAAAACCAGTTGGAAGCCTTCAATCCCTCATTTCTGTTGGAGGTACAGGAGGTTAAACCTTTAATGGAAGAAGTGAAACTGACAAAGCTTGCTAACTAAATTGAATCAGTCAGTATCAACATGTGTTAAGTGACAAAAAGGCAAGATGAAACATTGGGGTAATTATTTATTTTCAATTTTTAATAGCCTTTTATTTATGGTTGTCACACTGATGTTTTTTAATGATAATTGCCTTTCTCTGTACAGTTTATTTTTAATGAGCCCCTTAAAATGGAGCATAAATATTGTAAAATCACAACAGTAATTATGCTGGTTGAATTATAAAGGAATGTTAAAACAGGACACTGCTGAATGTAAGGGTGGAATGCACATTTGGTAGAATTATTAACAATATAGTTAAGATCTCAAACCAGTAGCAGAACTGACTTTTAGATTTAATGTTTACAAATTGATTAAAAGCATTATTTTGAGCCTAAGGAACAGATTTTGAAAGTATTTAGGCATACATCTGTAGAGCCCTGTGCGGATACAAATAAGTGGATCTGTATCTGACCTGCATCTGCAAGAAATGGTCCATGGATATCTGTGTTGTATCCGTGGATGTGGATATAATGTGGATATCCGCTTTTTTGCAGGGCTCTAGCTCTGTGCAGATAAAAATATGTGGATCCGTATCTGATCTGCATTCACAAGAAATGGTCCGCGGATATCTGTGCTGTATCCACAGATGTGGATATAAGGCGGATATCTGCAGATATAAGGCGGATATCCGCGGATTTGCAGGGCTCTGTACATCTGCTCAGCATTGCATGGCCTAACTCTCTTATGTGGCAAAATCTCTGTAGGCTTAATACATTTCTATACCAACATTAGTGCCAGTGCAGGGACAGAGGGAAAGGAGCTTGAGCCTCTCCAATTCAGGAATTTTAGTGAATGGTTCAGTCCCTGGCAACAGTGGGGACATTCTTCGCAAACGGTATGTCTACACTGAAAAGTTTTGGTTTTTTTTTTTCAAAATAAGTCTTATTTCAAAAAAGTTTTTTACCTATCCAAACTGGCATTTTGTTATTTCAAAATAAGTGCTTCATTATTTGAAACAAATGAACAGCTATTTTGAAATAACTAAACCTGCTTTTATTTTGAAAGAGCAATTCTTTCAAGATAGTTATTTGAAAACAAACTATTGAAAACTATGGAACTGGCTTTTAATCGTCCTATACTTTTCCTTGCCTTCCCCTATTTTGAAATAGAGAGTCTAGTGAAGACTCTCTATTTCAAAATAATAATTCCTACCTTATTTTGAAATAAAGAGACTTCACTGGACTCCTATTTCAAAATAAGAAATTAAAAATAATGTTATTTTGAAATAATTATTTTGAAATAAATTTGAAATAGTTATTTTGAAATAACTATTTCAAAATATCTTTGGTAGTGGAGACATAGCGAAAGGCACATATTCAGGGTATAAAGACGCTCCCACACCTCATGCCCTTGTAATCCAAGTCCTTCCTCTTCTGCTTTCAGGCCCCATTTATGACCCCATACCTACCCTGGGCTATGACTACACTACAGGGCTTGGTTAAGCTGGCTTAATAAGGTCTACTTTAAGCCTGTTTAAAGTTGACTTTATTAAGCCGGTTTAGAGCATCCACACTCAAGATGCCAGGTGACTGCCCACGTCCATAACTGGCAGTTGGTAGGTCACCCTAGGAGTGGTGCAGTGTGGATACCTTGCCCACAGTGCACCACAGCAGACGTGCCCCTCTCTCCCGGCCACTTCTTTACTACAAGAAGTGAGTGACCACACCACCCTCCATATTGTGTGTGACAACAGGGGAGCCCAGGGAGGTCAGAGAGCCTGACATAATGCAGCAATATGCCAGCACAGCATATTGCTCCACACCCTCCCTGCATTGCCCTAACTCCACCAGTTCTGGACCAGGTGCTGCAGGGCAACTGCCAGCACAGGGCAGGGCACAGCAGTTGTTAAGATTCAAACACTGGGAAACAGCACATAGATGATGTCAAATCACCCGTTGTAGTTGGAAAAAATCTAGTCACAATTTAATCCTGCTTTCACACAATCTTATCTAAAAGAAATAGCAACTGTCTTTCTTTCTATGTGCTGTTTCCCAGTGTTTGAATCTTAAAAACTGCTTTGATTTGCTGTTACAGTGTGACCTGATCCTATGTATTATACTCTTATCCACCATTCTGTAAGTTCCCCCATCTTCAAAACATCTGACTAAGTGGGTTTTTCTCTTATGAAAACTCATGAAATAAATAAATTTGTTAGTCCTAAACAGTGCCTCTGGACTCCTTGTTTGTTTTTCAACAGTATTAGGGGGGTCGGGCTGAGAAGGGGAGACAAACGGGGTCAAGATAAGAAGGACAAGGGGAGAGACAGGTAGGGTCTGACAGAGAATGGGAGACACCCAGGGTTGAGCTGAGAAGGGCAAGGGCAGAGACAGGCAGGGTCAGACTGAGACGGGCAAGGGACGGGGGGGCAGATGGCTTTGGGCAGAGAAGGGGAGAGACACACAGTCGGGCTCAGAAGCGGAGACACACAGGTCAGGCTGAGGGAAGGGGAGACGTGCAGGGTTGGGCTGAGAAGGTGGGGAGATGCCAGATCAGGTCAGGCTGCAGAAGGGGGAGACATGTGGGGTCAGACAGGAAAGGGAGAGAGATACAGGGTTAGGCTGAGAAGGGGAAAGATTCCGGATCAGGTTTGGGGAAAGTGACTGACCTAGGTTGTAGTCCTAGGATGCAAGGCTGCAGGGCTGGGGCAAAGACATGGGGGTTTTGATGTGTTGCACAAAGCTAGGAATGCTCCCAACTGTGCTGTGTCTTCTAGCCAGCCCCAATCCCCATATTTCTAATAGTTAGGAGGCCAATTAAGACAACTTAAGCCAACTCCTGAACCACATTGCCTTAAGATGCTGATTAATGGAAAAAAAGGAAAAAGGCAAAATGCAGACTCGGGACTTCAGAAAAGCAGATTTTGGCTCCCTCAGGGAACTGATGGGCAGGATCCCTTGGGAGGCTGATCTGAAGCGGAAAGGTGTCCAAAAGAGCTGGTTGCATTTTAAAGAAACCCTGCTAAGGGCACAGGAAGATACCATTCCAATGAGCAGGAAGAACAGCAAATGTGGAAGGCACCCAGTATGGCTTAACAGAGAACTCTGCACTGAGCTAAAGCATAAAAAGGAAGCTTACGGGAAGTGGAAGCTTGGACAGATGACTAAGGAGGCATATAAAGATATTGCTCGGGACTGCAGGGATCAAATCAGAAAGGCCAAAGGACAAATGGATTTGTGGCTAGCAAAGGATGTGAAGGATAACAGGAAGGGGTTCTACATGTATGTCAATAACAAGAAGAGGATCAGGGCTGGTGTAGGACCCTTACTGAATAGCGCAGGTATCCTTGTGATGAAGGATGAGGAAAAGGCTGAAGTGCTCAATGATTTTTTTACTTCAGTTTTCACAGGAAGGGCCAGCTCCCAGCCTACTACAGTGGGTATGGCAGATTGGAGAGAAGAAGAGAGGCCCTTGGTGATAGAAGGTCAGGTTAAGGACTACCTAAAGAAGCTGGATGTGCACAAGTCCATGGGGCAGACGACCTCCATCTGAGGGTGCTGAGGGAGTTGGCCAAAGAGGTAGCAGTACCGCTGGCCATTATCTTTGAAAACTCATGGCAAATGGGGGAGGTGCTGGAGGACTGGAAAAAAAACAAATATAGTGCCTATCTTCAAGAAAGACAAAAAGGATATCCAGGGAATTACAGACCTGTCAGCCTCACCTCAATCCCTGGAAAAATCATGGAGCAGCTTCTCAAAGTATCCATCCTGAAACACTTGGGAGGAAAAGAGAGTGATGAGGAACAGTCAGCATGGATTCACCAAGGGTAAATCGTGCCTGACCAACCTCATCGCTGAGATGACTGGATTTGTGGATGCAGGAAGAGCTGTTGATGTGATAAACCTCGACATTAGCAAGGCTTTTGATGTGGTTTCCCACAGCATTCTTGTCAGCAAGTTAAGGAAGTATGGGTTGGATGTGTGGACTGTAAGGTGGATAGAGAATTGGCTAGATCAATGGTTTCAGCGTGTAGGAATCAATGGCTCTATGTCTAGTTGGCAACCAGTAATGAGTGGTGTGCCCCAGGGATCGGACCTGGGGCCAGTTCTGTTCAATATTTTCATTAATGATCTGGATGATGGGATTCATTGCACACTCAGTAGGTTTGCGGATGACACCAAGCTGGGGGAATGGTAGACACGCTGGAGGGCTGGGAGAAGATTCAGGAAAACCTTGACAATTTGGAGCAGTGGGCCAATATAAATCTCATGAGGTTCAACAAGGACAAGTGCAAAGTCCTGCACTTGGGACAGAAAAACCCCATCTACTGCTATAGGCTGGGGAGCGATCAGCTAAGTAGCAGCACTGGAGAAAAGGACCTGGGAGTCATGGTGGATGGGAAGCTGGATATGAGTCAGCAGTGTGCTCTTGCTGCCAAAAAGGCCAATGGCATACTGGGCTGCATCAGAAGAAGTGTTACCAGCAGATCAAGGGATGTGATCATTCCCCTCTATTCTGCACTAGTGAGGCCACATCTGGAATACTGTGTCCAGTTTTGGGCTCCCCACTACAAAAAGGACATGGACAAATTAGAGAGAGTCCAGAGGAGGGCAACCAAAATGATCAAAGGGCTGGAGCACAAGCCCTATGAAGAAAGACTGAAGGAACTAGGC
>ML681963.1:29350794-29375358 GCA_007922195.1 Podocnemis expansa
CCCGCGGGTGCCTGCAGTCCCCTCCCCAAGCGAAATAGCATGTTCACACTGTGAACTTGCTATTTCGTTTCCCACCTTTTTTCTTATTTCGAAGTAACTTTTTGCTAATTCGGCTTAAGTTATTTTGAAATAAGATGTTATTTCGATATAAGTTGTTTTGAAACAACTTATATTGAAATAACCCCCTGTGTGTGAACACAGCTGTGTAGTCATACCCCTGGAGTGCTGGATATGGGGATTGGGTGGAGGCAGTGCACAGCTACCAAATTTGCTCCTCATCATAGGACCTTCCTCACTGGGGATGTTCCCCAAGTGAGGAGAAGCTTTACACCCACACTGGGCTCCTTTTGGTACTACGAATTATGGGAATAGATAGATAGATAGATAGATAATTTGGTGAAGTTTTTCAGTCAGCCTCCAAAAAGCTGCATTGTCTTCCCCTCAGACAATGTCATCTGGTTGGTTTGTTTTTAATGAGTATAATGCTTTTGGTTTGTGGTCAGTAACTTCTGTTGCTCAATATGAGAAGCCATCAGAACAGGAAACAAATGCCATTGACATTTTTTTCTGTGCAGTGTTTTGAAATAACTCACTCAAAATTTTGGCCTACAATATGTCCATTGAGTCTGCTGGTCCCTTGGCTCTAAAACTACCATATCAATCATAACAGAGAGAGGATACACAGAAACATGTGGTCTGGAATTCATTGGGCAGACAGTGACAAGTCTCAGATGACTGTTAACAACTGATCTTGCTACTTTTTGTTTACACAGTATCACTGATGTCAAACATTTGACTTTTAGTGTAACAGTTTGAGGGCATAACTGACCTTTCTCTAAGGCTGTGTTCACACACAGATGGTTGTTTTGAGACAAGTTGTATCGAAACAACTTGTTTCGAAACAACGCCTTATTTTGAAATGACTTACTTCGAATTAGCAAAAAGTCATTTCAAAATAGGGAAAAAAGCGGCTCACCCTGCAGCCCAGAAAGGGGGCTGCAGCCCCAGAAAGGTTTAACTTGTTGGTTCCCGTTGTTTCAAAACAACTGTGCATCGGGTGAACATGTTTTTTTTTTCGTTTCAAAAGAACCTCATTGTTTCAAAACAAAAATGCTGTGTGAACACAGCCTAAGAGGGGTGAATTGATGGATCATCTCTTTTATTAATTACTGTTTATTTCATCATAGAATTTCATCAGGATTGGAAACCCTTATTATTAAATGTTGTAAAAAACACATGGTAAGATCCTATTCTGATCCAAAGAGTTTAAAATGTAAGTGAAGAGGAGAAACAGAGGCCAGAGAGTTGCCTAATGTCATACAGCATGCCAGTGGTAGAACTAGAACAAGGGAAGCTGATCTCTTGTCTCCCAGTCCCTTAGGACATGTTGCCTCCCCTTTCTCTGGTATATTGTATTAGTAACATCATAATATGTACACAAGTAATCTATAAAAACGCCATATCCTTTCTTCCATATCACCACCATTCCCTTTAGATTAGAACACTTTGGAAAGGGAGGGTGTTGTTTATTTTCTAAGTCTATGAAGTGCCTAGTACACTCTTAACCAGAATAAAGTCAATCAATAAAAATAATAAATAGTGACAAAAGTAGTTCCAAAGGGGTAGCGGTTAGTCTAGTTCAGCAAAAGAAACAAGGACTCTAGTGGCACTTTTAAAGATTAATAAATGTATTTATCACATGAGCTTTTGTGGGAGAAAATCCCACTGCGTCAGACACTTGAAGATGGAGAAGCCAGATGAATTGGATGAAAATAAATGTGGAAAAGTATGAGTCATAGGATCAGATCAGACTGTCATAACAATGCAATGCAGTTGTTTAGATTCAAACAGTGGGCAACAACATATAGGTGGGAGGAGGGAGAAAAAGGAAAGCAAAAATAGCTGTTGTAATGGGGGAAAAAAACAGGGAGTATCAGGATGCTTTCTGCACAAAAAATGAATGCACACAAATCTGACATCAGAAGTAACAACCTTCAAAAACCAGTGGAGAGCACTTCAATCTTCTCGATCATTCCATCAAGCATCTGTTAATAACCATACTTAGGCAAATGGGTAATAAATCAAAGCTTCATAGGGAAACTGCAGAATTGGAATTCATATGCAGAGTTGACACCATCAATTTAAGGTTATATAGAGGCTACTTTTTTCCCATTACAACAGGTAATTTTGCTTTCCTTTTTCTCTCACCTGCCTCATATATGCTGTTGTCCACCTTTTATCTCTTAACAGCTACACTGATTTGTGGAAACAGTCTGATCTGATCCTATGACTTACACTTTGCTGCATTTATTTTCATCCAATTTATCTGTATGGCTGTGTTCACACAGCACTCTTATTTTGAAACAACAGAGGTTGTTTTGAAATAAGAAATACCCCGTTCACACGACACACGGTTGTTTCGAAACAAGTTAAACCCCATGCGGGGATGCAACAACATTGTTTCGAAATGATTGTGTTGAAACAACGCCATGCAAACATGTTGTTTCGAAACAATGGTGACTTGTTTCGAAATAACTGTTGCCTGAACCTGCTGTTTCGCTTTGAGCTTTTTTCCTTAATTTGAATTAACAAACTGTTAATTCGAATTAAGTTATTTCAAAATAAAGTGTTATTTCAATACAAGTTGTTTCGAAACAACCGTATCGAAATAACCCCCTGTGTGTGAACACAGCCTATGTCTCCATCTTCAAGCATTTGACAAAGTAGGATTTTCTCCCACGAAAGCTCATGTGATAAATACACATTATTATTAGTCTTAAAAAGTGCCATTAGACTCCTTGTTTGTTTTGATAAAAGTAGGTAACACTTTCCGTATCAATGAAATTCAGTCACCACTAGTGTAGAACAAAGCACTTGTTTAAGCAGCATGTGACAGCACCACGACACCTTACAATGAGAAATGAAGATGATTCTATTGGTTTCAAACTACAGGGATCATAGGCAGCTATAATTGAACTGGGACACTAACTGGGATCCTCAGTAGAAAGATCATTTTTTAATACAAACTTAATTTTGTTGACTGATGTTAGCATTGGACATGAGTGGGCAGGTGCTGGATGGTGTTGTGGTTTGTCTTATACCAAATGTCAGACTAAATGATCTGGTGGTCCTGTCTGAACTTAAACTCGATGAGTGTGATAGCTTAGCAATGAAAATCTTTGATTTCTCTCTATAATGGGCAGCATGAGAAGAAAGAGTGACAGCTTCTTGTATGCTGTGTTGCCAATATACCACAGTCCTAAACAGTTGGCATCTGAGTGCTATTCTGATGGATTCTGTGCTGTATACATGTCTATTAATAATATTATTGTTAACATTATTATCACCTTTACCTGAACGATTAGCCAAAATATCAGGACTGTTGTGTAGTTCCAGTTTAGAAGATGGTCATAGAGTCAGATATTTTTAATGCAATCCAGTTAATTCACAAACAATGTACAAAGTTCTGTTTCATAGAATATATCAGGAGTCACATAGGAGGTGGTGTCTTTGCTCTCCCAGCCTCTTTCAACCAGTAGTCTGCCCAAAAGTTCTCTCAGTTTTCTTCCCCTCCCTCTCAGGGTTGGTATAGCAGAGTGGGGCAGAGCTGACTCTCTCCAGGCTACCTGAGTTGGGAGAAAAGCCAGTCAACAGGTGTGGTGGCTGCGTAAACTTGGGCTTGGAGATAGTAAATGGCCATTTAGGGGCAGCTGCTCCCCCAGCAGCTGAGGTATATAAATTGGCTGGCGAAGAGGAGCAGGAAAGGGAGTGGGCAGAGTTGAGGGCTGGAGACTTACAGCCTGTGTGTGGTAGAGTCAGCAAGGATCCCAGAGCCAGAGGCGCTGAACTCTGTAAGGTAAATGGGTTGTCACACTATAAATCAAGAGCACAGGTATCTGCACCAAGAAGGGGAGCAAGTCATCTGTTGAAAAGGGTACAGGAGCAGTGGTGCTCCACTACAGCCATGCTCAAAGTACTTGTTCAGTTTGTGTTCTTGGCTTTCCATTCCTTCTGTGTGGCCGTTTCTGTAGTATTTTTTGCTGCTTATCACTCTCATACATGTATCACTGCTAATAACAATACATAGCACAACCCCTCTGCCCACCATGCATACACCTTTGTTTTAGGTGGAGATATATCCCTTTGTTTGGGATGGAGGTCCACATTGCTTCAGTTACCTATAAAAGATAAAGAAGCCTAATGATTTCTTGCTATCATCCTAAATTAAGGAGAGCTGTTACATTCACCAATTTCAGTAAGGTTCAGAGGTCTCAAACTCATGTCCTGAGGGCTGCATGTGGCCCCTAAAGTTATTTCTTGCAGCCCACAACAACACTATTGTTATCAGTATTTGCGATATCATTGTATGAAAAGGTTGCAGTGGTGTGGCCTTCAGGCTACGGTACTAGTCCTCATGTGTGGTGCGGCTCTTGGACTAATGTACAAGTCCTCATGTGGCCCTCATGGTGATTTGAGTTTGAGACCCCTGTCCCCACCCCCATGGTGTTACAGCCTTATGAATACACAGGAAAACCATCCCAGACACAAGAAGGTTCCAGTTCATTAAGAATTGGAGTGAGACCTCCAACAGATTTCATGGTATCAAAACAGCAGTCCCAGCCTAGTCCTGCTCCACATTGTGATACAGGTGAAAAAATCCATGTCCCATTGCTAATCCTCTACACCATTCAGCTCCCTGATTAAAAATAAAATGAAAGAGAAAAAACACTTTCTAATATACTTTCATAATAGTGTGAATTAATAGGCATTATGACTGAGGCAGATGTTTTCAGCTAAATAAACTGTCAGACAATAGAATGATGTTGTCTCTGAACAGATCACCCTACATCAAGCCCTGCCAAGTTATTTTCTAAACCTCATCATTGAAAAGATTACTGTGAGTCCTTAAGTACAGTGTATCAGCATGGGAACATTTGCCTCCGAACAGGAGAAAGTTTACATGCAGAAGCTTCATACAGTCAGCCACTAGAAGTAAAGATAGCAGAGGTGCAGTATTCAAAAGCCAGGAACTCATGGCGTGTGCAGGAAGATTGCTACCCCAGAGATTTGGCAGCAGCTCTGCAGCCCAGAGATTTTGAAAAGTGTGACACATTCTTTATTCTAGTCATTTAAGTGCTTTTTTCTTGTGCTTGTATGTGTGAAATTAGTGCTCATAGAAAGTACTTGACTGACAGCCTTGGAGAATAAAATCTTATATTTATTCATTGACTAAGTACAGCACAGGCAGGGGTAGTTCTGACTTTAATCTCACATTGTCTCAGCCCTGACATGGAAAAGCCATCTTTGGGAGTCAGTGTCCATTCCGATATAGGACTTTACCTATCTACCTACCTACCTCCTGGTCTGCCCTGGGATTTTCAAAAAAGCCTAAGGAAAATAGACACCCAACATTTCAATGAGATTTGGGAGTCTAACTCTGTTAGGGTATTTCTACACTGAATTGAAAATATAATTTCCAACTTGCATAGATATATTTTTGTTAGCTCAGTTTAAGTTAACACACTAAAAATATCAGTGTAAGCATAAAATCATGGCTGCACGGGTAGCAGGAGGAGCTAGCTGTCCCAAATATTCACCTAGGTTTCGTAACTAGTCCATCCTGGCTATGGCTACACTGTTACATCCAGCACACTAGCTTGATCAGAGCTAGCATGGGTACATATATCTGAACTGGAAATTACACTTTCAGTGTCTGGTTAGCCAGGCTTTGAAGGTCCTATGAACATACCAGGCCTGGTGTTTATCTTCAGAGACTACTATATTGTTCTCACCACTGTCTATCTGTCTGTTCACCTGCTTGTCATTCCAATCTACTTTGCTCAGGTAGCCAACAGAACAATTAGCAACTGCTGTGGGGGAGATTTTTCTGAGGTGGACTTTTGTCAGCTAAGAAATGGGCTGATAGATGAATGTGAAGCCCTGGATTTATTTTAAGTAGTATAGTCTCCTCATCAGCTACTGGATGATAATTATTTTGGGCACTACTGATGGCATTTGAGCTGTTTTATGTCACAATTTCTGACAGCGCTGCACTACTCTGAGTTTTCTCACTGTTTGCTTCAATGCTTTGTCTTTTTCCTTTCCTGGAGCTTGAGCCTGAGGCTGAAAAGTATCTGTGATTAACTATGAGCAAATGTGCCAATGCTGACTCTCTCTCAGGGATTTCTAAGTGCCAATAGATTACATATATTAAACTTGGGGCTGTAGTGAGAATAGCAGAGAGCAAACACAGGGCTGTTGCCCCATCTTGATCAAACTCTCTGTTTCATCAATCATTTGTGGGAATTCCTTTTTTTTTTTTTTTTGCTCTGCTTAAAGGTAAAGGGAAAATAAATGTACTTACATTATGATTTTTCTTGTGCAAATTCTGGATTAATGTACCATATGGGTTTATCTGTGAATAGCTGACCAACAGATGGGGGAGGGGGAAGCCAAGAAACCCTTTCCCACAACCTAGAGGTTTGCACATGAGTTGCAGAAAAGGGCAGTGAACGAATATACAGGTTTTCCTAAGGCATGAATGATGGCCCAATTAAATTGTGATGCGTAGAATGAATGCTCTGGAAACACCTATGCATGAATAGATAGAGGCACTTCATAGTCCAAAGAAAACAATACATAGAAGGATGGTGTGTTTGGGGGTTTTATTAATTAATTATTATTATTAATTACATAATCTGAAAATGGTTCACAAATTACTGTTCTTCCTATATTGTAATATTTTGTAACAAATACCTTTTATTTTCCAATATGTGCAAAATACCATTCATTTATTCATTACAATAGGAGGTAGGTTTCTTGACTTTTTGCATTCTAAATTAAGTCAAGTTACAGGAGAATAATACCCACTTTTTAAAGAATAAAATTGAAAGTCTAATTATATAATCTGTTCTGAAGGTAAAATATTATTAGAAGTTTACAGAAAGGTAGAACTGAGACACTGTCTGTCTAAAGTGTTATTCATTATCCAAGGATTTGAACACCTCATAAGTTTTAATATATTTAGTCTCAGAACATCCCTGAGTGGTAAACAGAGATGTACTTATATAACCACTTGGCATATGAAGAACTCAGGCACAGACTACATGAAACATACATGGTCACCCAGGAACTTGGGGGGTGGTTGGGATGGGGAGCAGAGAATTGAATTTGTGCTTCCCAAATCTAGATAAAGAAGGATTAAAACTGGACCATCCCGTATCTCAGTGGCTCTCAGCCTTTTGTGGGTCACAACACACTTCACAGCATATTGCTAGAGCCCTGCATGGATACAAATATGCGGATCCATATCCAACCAGCATCCGCAAGAAATGGACCACGGATATCCATGTTGTATCCGCAGATGCTGATATAATGTGGATATTCATGGATTTTCGCATATATGCCAGGATCTAGCTCTGTGTAGATAAAAATATGTGGATCCGTATCTGATCTGCATACCCAAGAAATGGTCCGCGGATATGTGTGTTGTATCTGTGGATGCGGATATAATGGAGATATCCGTGGATATCTGCGGATTTGCAGGGCTCTACATATTGCGACTCTACAGGCCACACTAGCCCACTCCCTCCAGGCCAAATCCAGCCATCTCTGCAGCTCTCCATGACATACTAACTGCTGTGTGGTGACACAGCGGTTGAGAACCACTGCTGTATCTCATACTGAGAGGTCCTGAGAGATGGAACATTAGATGGGGTGGGTTCTGAGTTATTACAGAGAATTCTCTCTTGGGTGATTGGCTGTTGAGTGTTGCCCACATGCTCAGGGTTTAATTGATCATCATATTCAGGGTCAGGAAGGAATTTTCTTCCAGAGCAGATTGGCAAAGGCTGTGGGGGTTTTTCACCTTCCTCTGTAGCATGGGACACGGCTTACTTGTTGGTGGATTCTCTGAGCCTTAAAGTCTTCAAATCATGATTTGAGGACTTTAATAACTCAGCATAGGTCAGAGGTTTATTGCAGGAGCAGGTGGGTGAGGTTCTGTGGCTTGCATTGTACAGGAGATCAGACTAGATGATCACATCACTTCTGACCTGAGACTCTGTGAGTCTATAGATTGGGGGAGAAAAAAAAAAGAATTCCACTTTGAAATCTGATTAACCTATATAGCCATTGAGATTGTTGTTGTTGTATATTAATCCAGGTGATACACTTTTATGTGTTCATCGGGGGGAGGGGGAGGACAAAAAGCCCCACCTTTTCAGCTGATTAACTAATTTATTTCATACTTTTGCAATGATGTCAGGAAAGCTGGAAAAAGAGAATGGTTCTTCAATACATCTCTAAGCAATAAAGCCCACACACAAAGACACTAATCTAAAAATGGCCTTGAGTATGAAGAAATTCTGTTTATCATGACATTTTCAAAATCAGGATTAAAACAGATGTACTCTCTGTAGTCACTAATGTTGGCAATTACATCTAGTTGCTTATGAATGCATCTTGCACAATTTGCAATTACTGAACAAACCAGGAGAACTCTCCTGGGAGGTCCTATTGTGTGCGGGAAGCTCAGCAATTCTGTTTTCTACACACAGTAGCTGACTTGTTAGCTTTGCTTTCCTCCCCAGCTCATTAGAGCAAAAATCACCTTTTCTTCTTTTCTTCTTCCTTTCTTCTTTCTCACTGCATTTATTTTTATACAAATCCCAGTTTTGTTTTTTGTTTTTTTGTTTTTTTGCCATTACAAACCAGTTTGTGTTTTCATCAGGGATGGTCTTTAAGTGTATGGACCAATCCTTACATTCCTCCAAAGCCAACAGAGGCTCAAATTTGAGGATAGATTTGATCTGTTGGCCATGTCTAGGCACCAATCAAATCCAGAGCTTCCCATAGTTTGGGATGTTCAGTTCTGGTGGTCTGGTTCATGTCTATCTCTACTGTTTATTGCATAAATCAGGTTAGAGAATTTCATTCCATCCTCTGTCTTCTTCTCGTTTCCTCAGATATCACTCATTCCTCTCCTGATCTTACAGAATCATCAAATTGTGGGGAAAGAAGGGACATAAAAGGTCATCAAGTCCAGCTACCCCACAGAGGCCGGACCAAGTATTTATATAGGCCACTCCTCACAGCATCCAATCTGTTTTTAAAAAATTCCAATGATGGGGAACACAACCTCCCTTGGAAGTCTGTTTCAGAACTTAACTATCTGTATAGATAAAAAGCTTTTTCCTAATATTTAATCAAATTTCCCTTGCTGCAAATTAAACCCATTACCTTTTGTCCTTCCTTGGGTGGACATGGGGAACAAATGACCGTCATGCTCTTTTTATAACAACTTCTAAAATATATTTGAAGACTGTTAATGGCTCCTCAATCTCAGTCTTTATTTCTCACAACTAAGTATGTCCATTTTTTTAATCTTTCCCTCATAGGTCCCATTTTCTAAACCTGTTATTATTTTTGGTGGTTTCCTCTGGACTCTGTCAAATTTATTCATATCTTTCCTCAAGTGTAAATTTCCAGAATGGAACAAAAGTAAAAAATACATAATGGAACATAGCATTCCAGATGAGGCCTCACCAGCTCTTAAGAGAAAAAGGCAATTAGCTTTGATATCTTACAGACAATACACCTGTTAATATACCCCAGAATGATAGTACCCTTTTATCTGTACAGCATCAGATTGTTGACTAATATTCAGGTGGTGATCCACTATCACCCCCAGAACCTTTTCAATGGTACTTCAAACTAAATAGTTATTCGCCATTTTGTAGTAGTGCATTTGATTTTTCGTTCCAGGTGAAATACTTTCTTCTAGTCTTTATTGGAGCTCATGTTGTTGAATTCAAACAAGATTTTCCAATTTGTTAAGGTCATTTTAAATTAAAATCCTACCCTCCAAAATGTTTGCAACCCCTCCCACTTTTTAGTGTCATCCACAGGTATTATAAATATAATCTCCATTCTACTATCCAAGTCGTTTTTTAAAAAGCTCAGCAGTGCCTGACTTCCAGCGGTTCCTACTAGATATGCCTTCTTATTTTGACATTTAACTATTGATAAATACTTTTTGTGTATGGTCTTTCAACTAGTTGTTCACCCACTTTAGATCAATTTTATCAAGTTTGCATTTCCCTAGTTTGATTATGATACTGTCATGTGGGACTGTGTCAAAAGCTTTACTAAAACCTCTACCTATTAGGCCTGTAACCCTGTGAAAGAAGGAAATTGAGTAGGTTGGAATCATAGAAACTGGAAGGGACCATGAGAGCTCATTGAGTCTGGTCCCCTGCACTCATGGCAGGACCAAGTACCCTCTTAAGCCATCCCTAACAGGTGTTTGTCTTACCTGCTCTTAAAAACTTCCAAAGACAGAGATTCCACAATCAGCCTAGACAACTTATTCCAGTGGTTAATCATCCCGATAGTTCAGAATTTTTTGCTAATGTCCAACCTAAACCTCCCTTGCTGTCATTTAACCCCATTGCTTTTTGTCTGACCATCGGCAGTTAAGGAGAACAGTTTTTCTCCTTCCTCCTCATAACAATCTTCTAGGTAGTTGAAAACTGTTATCAAATCCGCTCTCGGTCTCCTCTTTCCTATACTAAACAAATCCAGCTCTTTCAATCTCCCCTCATAAGTCAAGTATTCCAGACCTTTAATCATTCTTGTTGCCTTTCTCTGGACTTTCTCGAATTTCTTCACATCTTTCCTGAAATGAGGCTCCCAGAACTGGACACAATATGCCAGTTGAGGCCTAATCAGGGCAGATTAGAGTGGAAGAATTACTTCTCATGTCTTACCGAAAATATTCCTGTTAATACATCCAGGAATGGTGTTTTCTTTTTTTACAAGAGTGTTTCCCTGCTGACTTATATTTAGATTGTGGTCCACCATGACACCCAGATCTCTTTTTGCAGTTCTTCCCAGGCTGTCATTGCCCATTTTGTGTATGTACAATGGACTGTTCCTTCCTAAGTGGAGTAGTTTGCACTTCTCCTTACTGAATTTCATTCTATTTACTTCAGACTATTTTACCAATTTATCCAAATTATTTTGAGTTGTGATCCTATCCTGCAAAGCACTTGCAACCCCTTTGTATCACTTGCAAACTTTATAAGTGTACACTTTATGCCATCATCTAAATCACTGATGAAGATATAGAACAGAATTTGATTCAGAACTGATCCTTGTGGTACCCTGCTTGTTATACTCTTTCAGCTTTACTGTGATGATGACTCTTGCGCCTAATGGATATAAAGAACCTTTTCGTATGGCCTTTTATGTCCATCGCTAGGTGTAGCTCATTTTGTACCTTAACTTTTAAGATTTTTATCCCTGTATGCTTTTGCTGTTCTTTTCTACTCTTCCGTAGTGGTTTGCCCTGCTTCCACTTTCTGCAAGATTCCTTTTTGTTTTTCAGGTCACAAAAGCACTTTTTGTCCTTCCTATCGTAGAGGCTTGTGCAGATCAATGTGTCTTGAAACATTTCCATTCTCATCTCCTCTAAGCAAAGATTCAAATGTCAGAAGTGCCTCACCCAAAATGGCAAAATATGCAAGCTTTGTCCTGGGCACCATCAGTTTCATCATCATCCTTGCTTTAATGTTCTCAGTATGGTTTGGAAAGAGATCCCTTTAGACTATCAAGCCCCAGTCCACTTAAATCTTTGCCAGGGAGTACTATGAATTTGTAACAACCCTCTTTCCATCTCTCTTCTACCTCTCACTCGGGATCTTACAAATATCTTAAGGGCAGCATTATCGGTGTCTAGCAGAAGTTCACCATGTCCTTCTCCCTGCCCAACCTCCTTTTTACAGCTTCTTTGTACACTTTCTCCCTTGCTACTGATGCTGGAGTCTTCCATTTTCTTTCCTCTAATTCTCTGCCAGTCTCTAGCACTTTTGACTCTGTCCCTTTCAGCCTCCTACCCTCCCTAGCAGGTATTAGAAGCTAGCTGTCCCACCCAGCCTCCCACAGCTGCAGTTTTCATTCTGCCCTTCTTCCATGCAGGTTAGCAAGTATCATCAGTCTCCATTTACCTTTGTGCTTGTCCCTGGTTTCTGCTCTCTATATATTCCTGTGCATAAAAAAGCAGTTTTGACTTTCACTCAGTAAATGCTAAATAATTTTGATTTGCATAATATATCCTTGAAAGTAATTTCAATTGGAACTGATTATGTGTTTACAGAGGGAGGGAATAGTGGAAAAGTGGATTGCAATGGCAAGTCTGTGTTTTATCAGAAGAAAAGCCACTGTTTAGCTTGTTTGACAAACCCACATCTTGGCATTTCAACACTATTCTGCATTTCTGAATAGACTTTTCAGCATAAATCATTTTTATTATAGCATGCAGTATGTTTGAAAATAAACTTTTAAACACTATTTACTGTGCGGCACATACCAAACTATTACCTTTTGGCTAACAGCAATAGCTCATTGAGTGACAAATAATGATTTCAATAAAGAACTATGGGGAATATTTGATACTCCAGGAAAACATAACAGTACTTACTGATTGATACCTCGTTTCCCATCCACTGTAATACATGATGAGCACATTCTATCTTTTCTCTGGAAGAGCTAATTATTTCTTCCCCTGCAGTTGTAAAATAAATTTTGCTACCTAACCAATGAGTAGCTGCACAATTCAATCAGACACAGGAAGATTGAAGGGGGGAAAAAAAAAGCAAAACCAAAAAAACCCCTCCACAGCCCTTTATAGCCTAATGCTAGAATATAATCTCAGGACCCTTCCTACAGTCTTTCATCTGAAGGTCATGCACCTCACACAACACAGTCAAGTGCCCAGAGCTGAAAGAAACAATCACAGAACAGAAAGAAACATTCTCATGCCACAAAGGACAAACTAATTCATTCTCCAGTCTAAGGGGTTCTTTGAGGAGCAAGGCCTAGTGCCTAGAGCAGGGTGGCTCTCTCTGCTGGGTCACATTATATCTTTGGTTAGAGTGAAAGAGTGCTGTTCCATTACCAAACTTCTGAGATGTTCACAGAGCTTCCCACAAATTGTTATTTGTGCTTCTCCCATGCAGGCCCCAGGTTTTGCATCCCTCTTCCTGGATCCAATCCCCTTTATATTTAATTGTCTTCTGTTGGGGGCAGGCAGTCTATATCTTTCCCAAAGATTAGTGGAGGGTGTGATTAGCCAGTTGACCCTCACTAGTGTTTCCAGGGTTGACAGCATGTAGGCCCCAATCACAGAGGAAGCCTGATCAGTTCCATAGCGCATTAGAAGACTTTCCCACTCCTCCTGCTGCCCGTTGTTGCCCTCACAGAACAAATGCACTTTCCAGTATGCTGACACCTATAAATATAACTTACTTTTATCTATCTTACCATGTCAGAAATGAAGCCCCTTTGTAGGCAGCATGAGGGAAGTCAAACATGCTCTGTCAATGAAGATAATCACAAGATTTAGCCTCAGAGTTCATCAGTCCAGAAACCTATATGTGTAATACACTAAAAACACCATACAATGCACCCTGGAAATACACACCTATTTTAATACTAGGCAGACTCTTCTAACAATACCAGAGTAGTACTAGTGTTAGATGTATACACAACAATGTCCTGTTAGGCTGTCTCTCTCATAACTGTCTAAGTTCCTTTCTACATGCTGCTGCCTTGGACCTGGTCTACACTGGGTGGAGAATTTGGTAGCAGTCGATGCAATATAAACAAGCTACATAAAATACCTTGTGTATCTCCATTCAAATTCCTAACACCTGCTTCCTGTGTAGTCTCCACCATCCTGAGTCAAAGAGAAATGCCCTCCCTTTGACTCAGCACTACTCTACTTGGGGGTGGGTGAATGTAAGTGTCTTAAATCATCAGCTTCCAGTTGATTGAGTGGGTCTTCGCTGAGCTATGTCCACACGTACATACTTATTTTGATTTAAGTTAAATTGAAAGAAGCTAATTCAAAATAAAATCTTTAATTTGATTTAACTTAAATCAAATTAAGGAAAAACCCCAAATTGAAATAGCAAGTCCGGACACAGGACTTGCTATTTGATTCAGGAGAGGGGCACCACGGGAGGTGTGGCAACATGGCCCCCCTGGCAGGGCCATGTTGCCACTCAGTCTCCTGCCTGGCTCTCATCTGGAGTGCCAAGCAGGGCAAAAGCCCCCAAGCCAGAGATTCCCCTGCCCTGTGTCCCCCAGATGCTGATGGGGCAGGTGGGGAGGGACCGTTGGGCACCCCGGCTGCCACCAAGGTGGCGGATACTGGAGCTGGCTGGCCCCGCAAGTGGGGCTTGCTGGCTGCTGCCCAAGTAGTGGGTCCCCGAGCAGGCTTGCCCCACTGCCCCAGCTTTCTGGCTGCCGCCCGGGCAGTCGATCGGGGAGCCAGCACCCCCTGCTGCCCCAGCTTGCCAGCTGCTGGCTTGGCGGGGGCTGTTGGAGTTGGCTCACCTGGGTGCACTGGCTCCCGCACCCCTCACCCGGCCAGCAGCCAGCAAGCCAGGGCAGTGGGAGTGTTGGCTCCTGTACTGACCACCCCGCTAGCTGCCGGCAAGCCAGGGCAGCAGGGTGCCAGCTCCCACACCCTGCCATTCCGCTAGCTGCCGGCAAGCCCGGCAAATGGGGCCAGCCAGCATCCTGACCCACCAGCCCTGCGGCCCCCTGCACCTCCCCTCCCTCCCTGGCCAGGGTGCTGAGGAGGGGGGTGGGACTTCCTTCCAGGATGGTATGCAACCTGGAATGAAGGCAATTGTTATATGGGTATGTGGGGCATATCGATAAAACAGAGCCAGGTGGGGTTATTTCAAAACCACAGTTTTGAAATAACCCTCATTTCAATATCAAACCGGGTTTAACTATATCAAAATGATTTTCATTATTTCAAAATAAGGGAGCTCCTTATTTCAAAATGAGGAAATGTCGCCTGGACATAAACATTTTAAAATCAAAATAACGAGTGTTATTTCAATTTAAAAGGTGCATGTGGACATGTCTTGACAGTTTAATTGATCCAGAAAGATCAAAATGATGGCAGCAGATTTGTGGTCATTAGTGTAGAGATGGCCTATGGATCACTATGAATCACTCCAGCTATGATTCACTCTTCTCCTCGTTCAGATCACATTTTAAGGCTCACATATTCAAAAGTGAGTATATAATACTTAATATTAATTAATAGCAAGGATCTGGTATATGTGTGCAGCATTTTACTAAATTCCCACATGAGGAAGGTAACTCTTGTCTTCTTTCACTCAATCCCCTACATACTGTTTGCTAACCCACATGTGACAACCTATTTAAGATTCTTATATTTTTAGGGCAATCTTCTACTCTAAGCCACAGCAGAATTTTCCCAGTGACTAGAATAGTAGTTACTTATTGTAATAGAAGCTTGTAAGCTGTTTGATCAGAGGTCATGTCTTTCTACTGGTAAAAGCATGGAACACACTTTTGGGCACTTCAAAATAATGTATAAATAATTGATTGCTATTAATCATTAATTGTAATGGTTACTCCCTGCCATTTAAAATTACTGATCCATGTGTGAACTCACAAATCACTTAAAGTAGCTCAATCAATGGATGTAGATAATTATTACTGTGCTCACCAGGAGCTCTTATTTTAATAAGAAAACCTCACATGCCATTTGAAAAGAAACAAACAGGCAACTAGATAAAGCTTTCCACTGTGGTTTGAATTATCCTTGAGCTTATTCCACAATTTAACCCTGTATTCAGATCTTGCTATGCTCAGAAGGGAAACATGAATTGGATGAATCTGTTTCATTCTAATCCACTGTGATGTATATTCCCCACAAAAAAATCATAATGCATTTGGCATTCTCTGTGCAGGTGATGCTTAGGTCTGGAGAGACAAAGATCACTGTAGACTCATAATGTCTATGCTATGGGCTTAAGTTGACTTAAGGAGGCTTAAATTGACTTAAGAAAAGCCCTGGCCACATTTGGAGTTCATTAAGTTAACTTAAGGGCTTCCTTAAGTCAACTTAATAACTCTCGCTCTTTAAAAGCCCTGTAGTGTAGCCATAGCCATTGACACAGTTGCGTGGGTATAGAACTTGAACAAGAAGGAGGCTTATTTCAGGAAAAGACCAAAGTATATTGACTAGAATGTAGGGAGGAAAATTGTATGATGGGTGCCAGGAATTTTTCCAAATGAATATATTCTATTTAGTGAGTAAAACAAAATTAATCAAGAATAGAAATCAGATGTAGTGAAGCTTTAGTGCTAAGTAGGTCAACTAGACCATACCTTTACTTTCACAAGTACTGTATTGGCACACAACTACATCATAAATACAAACAAATCTGAGTAGGCAGGACGATTTCCCAATTTGAAAAAAAAAATCAGTTTTATACAGATGTAACACCCACGGGGCCAGATAAAGTCTGTCTTCCAGGCAGCTCTGGCCAGAGAAAGGCATGTGCTGTGACACAGCAAGGAGAGCCCCTTTTGCCCCAGAGGCACCTGTTCCAAAACCCCCAGAGTGACCACACACACACTGCGATAACACAGGGATTATGGGAAGGGGGAAGGTTTATTTACAGAGGTGCAAAGGAGAGACCAACAGGGGAGATGGGGCAGCAGTAACACAGAGTAGCAGCTAACACAGGGCCCTGCAAGGCCCAACAATGCAGCAGGCTGGAGGCAGACGTGAGCTCTGTATCTGCACCGTGAGTTCAGGAGTCCCAGCACAGCTCCAGTCCAGAGTTCAGTCCAGCAACTCCTAGTCTTTGGCACCAGCACTTTCCCAGCAAAAGAAAACCCTCTGATGCCTCTTCTGCCGCTTTCTGCGAACCCAGAGAGACGCCCTCCCCACTTAACTAACTACAACCTCCCCCCTGAGCCCCAGGCTGAGTCCCAGGTCCTGTACTCATGACCCAACAGCTCCAGATGGCCAGTCACTGGATCCAGCTCTGTCCTTGGGTGACTCTCCCCAGCATGGTGTCCTTCTGTGGGTGCTGGCCTGGCATCTCAGGTCAGCCGCTTTGTTCTCCCTGGCTTCAGGCAGGGCCTCAATCTCTCTCTCTCTCTCTCTCTCCTCTTTCTATCTGCCTCCTCCTGGGGCTCTGCCTGCAGCCCCTCTCCTCAGCTCCACACTCTCCTTCCTGAACAATCAGTCCCTCTCCCCCAGGGCAAAGATTTAAAGGAATCATGCTTCTTAAGACCCCAAGGGGATTACACAGAAATGGTGTTTTAACCTTAAACTATTGAATGGCAAGGCCACCCAACATGATAAATGTTGTATACTAGGGGCATCGCTGGCGCCTGGCACACAGGGCCCGTGCCCTGAATCCTGGTGCCAGTGCTCTGGGTCTTGGTGGGGCCCCTGCCTCTTCCGGTCTCCAGCCAGATCTGGCCGGACGTCCAGGCCCCGGC
This sequence comes from Podocnemis expansa, assembly GCA_007922195.1. Taxonomy (NCBI): domain Eukaryota; kingdom Metazoa; phylum Chordata; order Testudines; family Podocnemididae; genus Podocnemis; species Podocnemis expansa. The sequence continues at coordinate 29,368,144 of ML681963.1, forward strand.
CGCCCGCGGCAGCAGCGGCTGCTTCTGGCCCCTTCCAAGGCCGGGCAGCCCCACGGCCGCAGCTGCTGCTCCCTGCCCCGTCCCGACCAGAGGCGTGGCCTGCGGTCAGGGGGCGGGGCCTGGGCCAGTCCCCCAGGTCCTTCCCCTGGGCAGCGGCGCTCCTGTTGTGCACATACTGTATATGTCTTGGATGAAGGTTTAGTGTTGGAATGAGGTTGGTACACATTTTTGCATTTATGTACCAAGTGATCCTTGAGTGAAAACTCAGTTATTTAAAACAGCTCAGCCAATGCACTGGAGATAATTATTACTGAATGCTTTCAGACCTCTTATTTGAACAAAAGTACCCCTCACGCATAAGCTAAAAGTACACAAACAAATATGTCAACAGATCTGCCCACTTTACACTGAACAAATTATAGATGCTGCTTAAATGTTTCATGCCTCTTTTGCACAGGTTCAACCTAGAGTACTGCAAATGAAAATAGAGAAGACTATTATTAACTGAGCCACCACAGTGTGACTCTTGATACTGGTGTGTTACTAGAGCTGCAATAAATGCATCACAATGGATAGTGCAGTGAACTTCCTCACTATGAGATTATATTGTTGGGTGTAAGAATAACCAAATTTTCATGAGCTAGTCTCTAAGCCTATGAGTTAGCTAGTGGGAATATTGTCAGTTAACACATACAGTAGCTATGGTATTTTGTAAAAGGGGTTTCCAGTAGCGATGAGGGAGCCTATAAGAATTGACTCATCTTCACACTGAATTCAAACTAAACAGAACAAAAACATGCCTGTTGATTCAGAAAAGATCAGTCATTTTAATTTTTTTCCCCCACATGCTTTCGTACTTTATGGAAAGTACCATGAGGTGAACCATTTTTCTCCCTTGATCTATGTCACTTCCACATCCCCATAAACCTCTGCCAGCAGTGGCAGAGTTTATAAAAGCTAGAGGGAGGCATTCTCTCTCCTGACTGGCCATGCTCTACCTCCCTGCTGCCACAGCGACAGCCCACCAGGGCCCTCTCCTGCCTTAGTGGGGAGGCAGAGAGAGGACAACACAAGTGGTGAGATCTGACATCGGCCAGGGACTAGGAGCTGAGGACCAGGTGCCATTGCCAGTGGCAGGATCCGGTCTCAGCTGGGGATCAGGAGACACTGCCACTGATGGGATCTGACCCTGGTCAGGGATCAGGAGACCCTGCAAGCAGGAGCCAACCCCAGCTGGGGACCAGGAGTCGCCCCCAGCGGGATCCAGCCTCGGCTGGGATCCAGGACCCAGATCCACTATCAGTGGCAGGACCGTGCTCCAGTTGGGACCCAGGGCTGCTGCCAGTGGCGGGATCTGGCCTGGGGCCCAGATCAACTGCCAGTGGTAGAATCTGGCCCCAGCCCCAGTGGCAGGAGTCATATTGGGTTGGCAGATCCGGACTGCATCTTTGGAGCTCTTTTCTCCACAGCAAGCTCCAAAAATCTGTCCAAGTCTCCCAGGTCATTTCCTCTCTGAGACCATCAGAAGGCTATGGCAATGTCTATCAGCTTCCTGTGCTATCCTGAAACCTCTGATGTCATGGCATTCATACATACATGGGGAATACAGTAGAGGGAGCCAAGGCAGAATTTTGCAAGACTGACCATAGATGTATGTGATTTCTGGTACAGTTATAGGGATGAAGTTGATAAAAGGCAGGGGGAGGCACTGCCTTTCCTGATTGACTGCTCTCTGCTTCTCTGCTGGGGCAGGAGTGGGCCCTGGCCAGGACCCAGGCGTTCTGCCACTCTTGCCTCTGTGGGGAGGCAGGGAGCAGCCACCACTGATGATGGAAACTTGCCCCATCCAGGAACCAGGAATTGGCACCAGCAGTGGAATTTGGCACCAGCCACAGACCAGGAACTGCCACTAGTGGCAGTATCTGGCCCCAGCAGAACCAAGGGCTGCTGCCAGTGGCGGGATCCAACTCCAGCTTGAGACCTGGAGTCACCTCTGCTGGCTGGTAGTGCTATCCAGCCCTGGCTGGGGACCAGAAGCCACTGCCAGCAGTGGCATAAGGCCCTGGTCTGGGACCAGGAGCTACCACTGGCAGCGGTATCTGGCCCTAGCTGGGGACCAGTAGCTGCCAGTGGGGGCAGTATCTGGCCAGATGCGGGACCCATGACGCAGGATCTGACCTCAGCCAGGGACCCAGACCTGCAACTGGTGACAGGAGCAGGCTCCAGGTGGGACCGAGGGCCACCACCAGGGACCCAAAGCCACCACTGCTGGCAGGATCTGTTCCCAGGCCTAGCAGCAGGAGCAGGATTGGGCTGGATGGGAGGGCGGCGAGGAGGGTTGCGCTGCATCATTTGAGCTGCCTTTCCTAGGATGAGCTCAAAAATCTGCCCATGAGCCTACTGAATAAAATGAATCAGTAAAATAGCAAACAAGGATGGAATTCATGCTTGTGAATTAAATATGCATGTGTGGTGGAAAACCCATGAAATTCCATCACTAACCTAAACTTCAAATTGCAATTATTTTTGTCTGATATTTGGAGGTGCAAGTGCCAAATTATCATGAACAATATTTTTCTTGATTATATATACACACATCATCCAGCAAGCACTAGTTATGTTGATTCCTTGTTTCTTTTTTCTTGAGATTTCCAATCTGATTTAGTAGCCAAAGAATTCTAGATGAGCTTCGAGTAAGAACCTGAAAATCCTGCTGTCTTTGAAAATCTTGTTCCTTAGTCATTTAAATATTACAGTGAGGACTGCCGAGTTTTACTACTTGGGAATATTCCAGATTATTTATTTGGATAGTCTGGAGGAGACAGACAGGCAGAAAGAAAGCCACACTTGTATACAAGTATAAAATGATGGGAACGGCAGAAAAGATTCAGCTGTTCATGCAATGGTAAGAAAAGGCTTGACAGCTGCTGACTAATTATGGCCCTGAAACCTTCACCAAGCTCTAGTAAAGATCAGCATTTACTATTGTCTTCCAGGAATTACAAAGTAAACAAGGTGAGTGAATCCCTTGGAGCGAGGGAGTTTGTTATGTATAATAACTCAAACATGTCTCTGGGTTTGTGTGAGATATTTATTACTATTGTAAAACAAGGAATGACATCATACATTTTGTATAATCCCAAAGAGATATCCTTAATCAGCACATTGACACACAATTCATAGCTTTTTATCTTTCTCTGAATGCACCTTTAACTCTTTTCTCCCTGATGGGGAACTTTCCTCATACCAGTGTGCCCATGTGAGCCTTCCCTGACCCCACCCCTTCCAAATTCCTAAGGGAAACCATACCCTAAGACTGAAATATTCATAACACTTGTTCAGAATACTTAAAATGATGCAGGAAAAGGCATTCGTTGATCAAACTTGAAGAGTTTATGGCTGCAAATGTTTACAATGAGCTTCCTTTAAAACTTGGATTAACCAGTTGCTCCATTTGTCTCCAAACATCCTACAGAAGGAGGGAGAGATCAGAGTCTGTATATTACAAAGCTACAAAGGACTGGGAACTCTTGAGTGAAATGTATTTAAGAGAAAAATAATCTGAATTCACAATCATTGTTTGTTGGTAAAAAATAGGATTTAGTTTCTCACAAGGAAAAAGGAAAGCAGACAAGATGGACTGCTAAAAGCAAATCTTTAAGTCCAAGTTCATGTGGGGTTCAGATCACAGAAAATATTACAACAGTTGTCTTTCTCTCTGTTTGATGCACAAAGCATCCAAGACAATCTCTACAGGGCAGCACGTGTGATTTATGTTATACAGTAGGGGTAAATCATTTCTATCCAGTGTATTGGCAAAATGAGAGAAATGAAATGAATTTCAGAGGCCTGATGGAATAAACAGTACTGAACCATCATGGAACTTGTCTTATATCCAATCGTCACTGAGTTTTGGAAATGTTTGATTAATTTGTTAAAGAAAATTGTGACCTTCTGTCCTTGTTGTTTTTAACTGGAAGCATAAAACATTTCAAGACCTAAATCACTCCTGGCATTAACAATGCTCAGGGATCTGTACTACGAAGTCCAGCACACATTCTTCTCCTTAAGGTCAAACACACTCCAAAATTTTTAAGATAAACACAGCCAAAACAATCAAATCTAATATTGTTTTGACATGCTACCACAAATTGTCCATAATTTTGTTTCAACTGTGTTCTGGCTTGGTCCAAAGATTCATGAAACTCAATAAAACAAACAAGGAGACCTGTGACACTTTAAGACCAACAAATATATTTATTGAACAAACTTTTGAGGGAAAAAAATCCCACTTCGTCAGGATTTCTCCCATGAAAGCTTAGTTTGTAGACTAACATGGCGGCCTCTTTGGAACATGAAACTCAGTGAATCACTAGATGAACCTTGGTTGAAATCTGATTTGGTAATGAAACCAGATGAAATTAGTGTGATTTCTGATTATGTAATTGAATGTCCACACTGTGTATACAGTGAAATACGACTAGAAAGGCACTTCTTGTATTTTTGACCTAGCTTTTGGAAATGGGATTTTTGACTGGATGCTTGTGTTGGGTGAGGATATAAATTTCCGAATTTCATATGTAAAGGTCACATACTATGATGCTATTTCAGACAGTTTGGGATGGTCTAATGTTATGTGAGTTCAGCTCAACATGGGAAATCTCTGGCAAAATCATGACTACCCTGCACAAATCAATAAAATTGGGGAAGTTCAGCACCAGAGTCAGAGATACACTTCAAAATTTGGGACTGTCTCAAAAATTTGGTGGTTTCCCACTCTGTAGACCACTGCATTTTTGAGGAACTTAGGCTAATTCTTGTTTCAGATTTCCACACTTGGTGTAATTTAGGTGGTTTTATTATTGCTTGCATTTGTTTAAAAAATGAGTTGGTGTGTCTGTTTCAATAGGATAATGGTGTTCCATGATACTATGTGAGAGAGACATAATTGTTCATGAAGTAGGGATAGATCATTAGTATCAAGAAATGCTGTGTCCAATCTGTGATTCCAAAAGGGCCCATGCTGTTCTGTTAGCAATAAGAGTATATGCATGATGATAAAGCTTCTTGACCATGGAGGTCAGGGATCTGTTGCATTTCCTTAAATCACAGAGCCCACGGAGCTGATATTTAATCACTGTTCTAGAAAGCCTACAGCTGCCAGTATATTTCACAAGGGACTTTCTTAAACATAATCCAAAGTGAGCTTATATTTCATTTTGACTGCAGTGCTGGGAAACACAAATGGAGATGTAGGCTAGAAATATAGATGGAGGAGTGTTTTGATTCTGATCGTAGATTATTGCAAGAAAAAATGACTTACCTGAAACTGTTTCCGTATGTTTCCTGGTCTTCAGCTTTCACTGCATGAGGCACAGTGGAATGACGATTGATGCCCTTGTAAGTAAATGATGAATGAGATCTACCCCCCCTGCCACAAAGGATCATATATGAGATATTTCATTTTGTTCTGAAGTTTGCTTCTTACTAGTACGTAACGTGTCCATGTCCAGTGTAGCCTTTCACCAGCTGTTGCATACAGTATGTAGGCCAGACAAGCTTTGAACATTCTGACAAGACTTAATTACAACTTGTGGTGTTAGTTATACATTTTTGCTGGCTTTCATGCTCAACTTTTCAATCTGCTCACTTGTTTGTAGACTGTTTCTTGGAGGAAGTTTTTTTTGTGTTTTTTTTTTGTTTTTTTTTTTTGACAAGACAGGGGAAATAGTATTTAATTTGATATGGGTGAGTCTCTGAAGGTTCAGAGTTTGTATCGGACTAGCAAGTATTAATAATAAAATAACCGGGTGTTCAAAGTACAGGTGTTACACAAAGAGAAAAGAAATGCCAACTGAACAAGACCAGATATGTCTGATAAATGTTTTTTTTAACTATTTCATTTTCAAAATTCCTTTGAAGTGTGTCCCTCGAGCACAGGTCAGAGGCATTGCTAGTTTTTCAGAATAAATCTCTGTTCTGGTGCTGTTTGGAATTGATTAGAAAAGCACAACTCTGATACTGTACATTAAAATAATTTTTTTAGAAATATATTTCAGGTGGTCCAGCATCTTTGAAGCTATTTTTAATGATGTATTCGTTTGCTGTGTTTTGGTTTTTTATACATTGCCATTTTCTTAAGCTATTTTTTGTAAAATCCAGTGTCAGGGTTGACACATATTTGTTCCCTTTTTCAATTTGCAATCACTGACATTTTTCCCTCTGTAGCTTTGAAGACATCTGTGGTAGGATGGATAAACCTAACACTGGAGAGAAAGATGCAGGAACAACTCAGGGCTCAGGAAGCAACTGGATGGAGGAGACATTAAAAGAGAGTCCCTTCAACTGTTCAACACAACATAGTGGACACAAACCTGCATTTGATTCTACAGAAGGTTTATGCTAGGAGAGTGTTCCTAGAAGGAGAACAACTGTACAAAGCTAACACTCTCAGTTTGCAGAGTCCCATGGATGGTGTTAAAAGGACAACCATGAGCTGCAACATGCTCTGAGGAAAGACAGAGTATTAAGAAGAAATCAAGAAGAGTTTTAGCTGGCCCACAGATATGAACACTTTCTCTACAGTGCTCAAGAAGGTCCATGGATCAGGACCTGGTGGGATGGGAGAGTCTGGATTCCCTTGCTCCCTACCACTTGGCAGAGGCTGCTCTCACAGACTGTGACAGCTTCATGGGGCTGGTGCCATGGTCTCTAACCAGTATGCAGAGGTGCCTATCCCCACTCATAAAATTTAGCTATATAATGACTGGTTAATTTCAACAAAAATAATAATTTCAATTTCTATGTCATCTTATCAAATTGTTATTTATCAATCTGCAGTGGCTGATTAGTATGATTAATTATTAACATTGTGGTTGTGGCATGAAGACCCAGCCATGGACCAGGGCCCCATTTGTTAGGTGGTCAACAGACACAGAGCAAAAAGATCATCTCTATCTCAAAGAAGTTGAGGACTTATATACACTCAAAAGTATTGCTTTTGAACTATGCTGGAATAAAGTGTTCAAAAATCAAAATCTTTGGGTAATTATACCAATATAAAGGTGTTTATTCCAATTCAGAGAAACCAAAATAATCTACTTCAGCCTAAAGAACTTCATAATGTTCCAGTGCTATGTCTTCTACCAACATGTACTCTCAGTTAACAAACAAACAAACAAACAAACAAACAAACAAACAAACAAACAAACAAAC
>ML681963.1:29382991-29445310 GCA_007922195.1 Podocnemis expansa
AGCCTGGCTCTGCAGGCAGCGGCGGGGAGCAGCACTGGGCTGCGCTGAACCCCACCGGTGCCCGCAATCCCCCTTTGCAGGCATCAGCGGGGAGCAGCGCTGGGCTGCTGAGGGGGCAGCCCTTGACCTGTTGTTTTGGAACACCTTGTTCCAAAACAACATGTTCACATGAGTTGTTTCAAAACAAGGGTTTCAAAACAAGGTTGTTTCGCCCCCAAATGGGGTTTAACTTGTTTCAAAACAACACCCTTGTTTTGAAACAACGGGTTCCCGTTGTTTTGAAACAACGGTGCATCGTGTGAACATGTTTTTTTTTTGTTTGTTTCGAAACAACGAGGTTGTTCCAAAACAAAAGTGCTGTGTGAATACAGCCTAAGAGTGAGACAACTTTATTAATCAGTGGACCAACTTTCTAAGGGTTGTGGTGGACTCTCCTGTGACCTGGGCCTCCTGGGCTAACCATCTGAATATGCAAAGATCAGGGCAAGCTGTGAAAGGGAGAAAAGATTCTCCCAGCATTGGTAGATTACCTGGAGATAAACTCCCTGACCAGTCACAAACACTGCTTCTGATCCCCCACACTGGATATCAAGAAACCACCATAAAACATACTCAGCCTCCTTTACTGCATTTCAGTTGTCCCAAATACAGCCACTAGGTCTCATAAAGCAAGAAGTTGCTTAAAACTCTAAGTTCCTTACCCAAAAAGGTTTCTTCTGACCTCAAACGGTCAGCCACATTACCCAGAATAATATAGGCTTGGAATTTACCCAAAATATCATGCTTCCAGCCAATTCTTTAGTAATTAAAACTAAAGGTTTAATATAAAAAGAAAAGAAACATAATGGCTGTGTTCAGACAACAGTTTTATTTTGAAACAACACCCGTTGTTTCAAAATAAATTTTTGTATGTCCACATGATGCACCGTTATTTCAAAACAGTTAAACCTAGCTGGAAATTGAAATAGCCGTTATTTCAAAATGGCATTCAGACATGTTTCAAAACAATGGCTATTTCAATTCTGGCTTGGCTTCACCTTCTTCCTCCCAGGGTGCCCTGGGCCAGGAAGTGCCTTGCCAGCCTGGCACCTCATGCTAGCACACAACTGGCAGCATGGCACAGGCCCGTCCTTCTGCCGCACAGGGGCAGTGTATACAGTACACAGATTGGGAAATCTGCTGACTGTTGGGGCAGGGTTGTTTGCAGCTCACAGGCTGCACACACCATGCCTGTACCCTGACGGTAACTGGTCTCCCTTCTGCCCTGCAGCTCATGTGCCCACCCATCGGCTTTCCACGAGGAGCCCACCGACCACCACCCATCATGGGAGGTGAGCCCGCCAGAGCTGGGCCAACATCCTGGCCAGCCTCCTCCACCTTGGCCAGAGGGCCGAAGACTCCTCCCGGGCCTGGTGTCTGGAGCAGGGCAGGCAGTAGGACATGGCCATCAGGCAGCTCCAGCGTGCTGCGCATGCAGATGACTGCTTTGAGGTGGCCATCACGCGCCAGGCAGCGGCGATGGAGCGGCAGGTGACCACGCTGGAGAACCTGCACACGGTCACCCTCCAGCTTGCCACCCACCTTGCCTCTCCAGACCAGGAAGGACCTGACCCTCGGGATTCCAGTGTCCCTCACCGCCAGTGCCCTCGGACTCGGGGTGGCCTTGGGGAAGGCCGTAGACCTGCGGGGCAAGCCCCAGTGGTTCCTTCCCTCTAATATGTCACCTCAGTTGTCCTCCAAGCCCATCCCTTGACCCACTGAAGCCCCCCTGTTGTGCCCCCACCCAACCCTTCCTGACTCCCAAGCTTCACTTTCCCTAGCCCCTGTAAATAAACCAAGTTCACCCACGTTAATAGTTTGAGTTCAGTGTTTTATTGGGTTGGGTTCAGGGTGTGGGTGGGATGGGTGGGGGCTGGCTGTGGGAGAACAGGGGAGCAGGTGGTGTGGTAAGGCAGGCCTAGCCCTCAAATGTCCTCCTCAACAAACAGGTCCCTCAGTGCCTCCCGCACTTCATTCGCTCTAGGCGGCAGTTGCTCCCTCGGGGCCAACACCTCTGGCTGCTGGAACTGAGCACTGATGAGCTCTGCCTCAGCCTCCCACATGGCAGGTACCGGTTCGCCCCGGAGGTCACAGAGGTTATGCAGCACCACGCAGGCACTGATGACCTGTGCAATTCTGTCCTCAGGGAGGTGCAGGCGCATGAGGAGGCACCTCCAGCGGGCCTTCAGTCTGCCAAATGCCCGCTCAACCAGCTGGCAGCAGTGGCTGAGGTGGCGGTTAAAAAGCTGCTGTCTGGTGTTCTGTGGTCCCGTGTAGGGGTGCATGAGCCAGGGCTGGAGGGGGTAGGCCGCATCCGAAACAATGAGGACGGGCACCTCGACTTCCCCAATGGTGACATAATGGAGAGGAAGAAGGTGCCCGCCTCCATGCACCAGTACAGGGAAGAGTTGCACAGCACCCTGGCATTGTGCGCCCTGCCCGGCCATCTGACGTAGCAGTTCTGAATGATGCCCCGATGGTCCACAAGGGCCTGCAGGATGACTGAGTGGTATCCCTTCCTGTTCTGGTACTCAGCTGCCCAGTGCGGAGGGGCTTGCACTGGGATGTGGGTGGCATTGCGTATCCACCCTGCAGTTCAGAAAGCCTAGGGCGGCGAGGCTGGCGATGGTGTCCTGCAGCACTCCCTGGGAGATGACGCGTGGCAGCAGGACTGTGTTGATGGCATGGGCGACCTGCAGCAGGAGTTCCCCAACGGTGGACCTCCCGACACTGAAGAGCTGGGTAACAGACCTGTGGGACTCAGGAGTGGCCATCTTCCAGAGCGCGATGGCCACTCTGTTGTCCACAGGTATGGCTGCCCTCATCATGGTGTCCCTTCAGTGCAGGACAGGGGTGAGCTCGGCGACAAGGTGGGTGAAGGTCTCCCTGCTCACCCGGAAGTTCCTTCTCCACTGCTCGTTGTTGCAGGTTTGCAGGACAACCCGCTCCCACCAGTCTGTGCTGGTACCCAGTGCCCAGATACACCGTAGCATAGAAGGGGGACAGGAAGCTATTGCTGCTGGAAGGGCCACTGAGACAGTGGTCCAGAGCTTATCCCCAGGCTCAGCAGCCTCTGGGAAGAGTGTGTCCCACAGCAAGGCAGCACTCTGCAGGCTAGCAGTGTGGCTACCAAGTGCTCGAGGATGGTATGGGGTCCAGGGAGCATCCATAGCCATCTTTCTCATAAGCTCCTGGGAGGCACAATGGACAAGGAGGGGAGGTCACATCCTGATTTTATGCGATTGGCTGGCAAAATGGCTGCCCACATGGCTGGCAACATGGCCCAGTGTGCCGGCCATGTTGCCACACCTCTCATGCTGCTCCTCTCCTAAAACGAAATAGCATGTTCACACACAGGGCATGCTATTTCGTTTTGAGGGCTTCCCTTAGTTCGAATTAATAGCTTACGTGTGAACATAGCCAATGAAAGATGTTATAGGGTCAAAGTGAATCACGTACATACACAAATGATTTAGAGCGCAAAGAAAGCAAGCTCTTGAAGAATTTGGAGTTTGCAGGTCTTAGGCATACATCCAATACCTAGATGGGTTTAAGTCTTTGTTTCACAGATTAAGCTGTTAGAAATCCAGTTTAAAGGAATAGAGACCAAATAGTCCAGGTGTTGTTTGTTTTAATTCTCCCCTGAGAATTAGCAAGGTGGTTTCCAGGCTGGTGCTGGCTGGGATCTCAATCCTGTGGCCCAAACTTTCCCTGAGAAGCTTGGAAAGATGTGAGATAAGGGGATTATATTCCCAACTTCCTTTTACAGCTGTAGCAAGGTGGGCATTTGCAGGTCATCTCTTCATGTGGGCTTTGATGACACTTCTAGGTACTCCCTTTAAGTGGAGAATAGTAATATATATTGTCTTTTGATGTAAAACCTGCACCTCTTGGGCACCACAGGTAATCGGCTGCATTAGCACCATTAAAGGACACTTTACACTGGTACATCAAAGGTCCATTTAGATGTTAATGTTCCCTTTTGAGCCCTTCCAATAGAAGAATAGTAACACATAGGGAAGCAGTTCATTTACCTTGCTAACCTTTAACAGGATACATGCAAACATGATCATTAAAAAAAACAAAACAAAAAAAAAAAACACTAATGGATACACATGCATATCAAAGCCCTAGCCTACTTGTAATACTACCATTGTATTTTTCTACCATATGTCTTTAAAGGTTAGATTTGGGTCATGTATTTTACAAGATGTCTTGGCCTTTTCAGGCCTAGCATGACATCTCCATCACTGACACTTTTAAAATCTAGATTGGATTCTTTTTGTCTTAAAAGGCATGCTCTGTGAATTTTTATGGTGAATTTCTATGGCCTGCACTATACAGGAGGTCAGACTATATGAATAGAATGTCCCTTTCTGGCCTTAGAATCTATGAAGCTATTAACCTGTTTTGGTGCTGACATACTGCTGACATACCTGTTTCAGGAATGTTATTGGTAATATTTATGACCGTGCCATACAGACAAGTAACACATGACTGATTTACAGCTGATAAGCTCCTCATCTGTACAGAAGGTGGACAAAATAATGGAAGAAAACTGTCCTTCGGCTTGTTAAAGTTAGGGAGTGGTCAGAAGGCAGGCAAAAATGGAGAGGATCCTAATTCCCATCCCTACCACTAGCTGCTGAGAAAGAGCTTTCACTCCATGCACAACCCCAGGTTCCCTTGAACACCCAAGCTGCCAGTATCTAATTGCCATTAGTGAAGTTTATGATCCTCTGTTGGGGAGTCATGGAGTGTGTAATGGTTGATCATGATACTTTTAGAAGCATTTACTTTGCAATATTTTGGTGACTCCTTTTAAAGTCTGTTAGGGTAGGAACAACCCTGTTAAAACATACTTCAGCCCTGCCTTTGGCTCCATGGTGAGTCAGTGGCAATGCCTGGAATAGGACCTAAGAGTCAACTGCTCTAAAACCTGTGCGCAGTACCACCAAGGGTCAGACAACTACATTCTTTTAAAGGAAGCACTTTCACTGGCTGATTTTAGGCAGAGTATAATGCCTCTCAAAAATTACTGTGCTACAATGTACATATGGTATATGCTATCCAGATAGATCCATCCTCCCAAGAAAACCCAATGGACTCACTGAATATCTCCATTTAGCCCATCAGCTAGAGCTGGGTTATCTGCACACTCCAGCCATACCATCTTGACCCTTTTCTGTAAATGATAAATGTACAAAGAATACAGTTTTGGATTCTGGTGAGATGGAGCTAAGTGGCCTAGTCTTCACAAAGTATTTTTCATCTGCTGCTAGATGTAGCTTAGATATCAAATGCCTTCTTTTTTCATGGGTCTTTTGCTGGGATTACCATATGTAGGGTTCTCTAAAAGAGGACACTGGGGGACACAGATGGAGGTGGCAGCTCGAAGGTGCTAAAGGTGATACCTGCAATGGGTGTATTTGGTGGAGGTGGAAGGCAGTGTTGCTCCATCTGTCTGTGGAAGGGCAGCTGGCATTAAGCACAGGTAGGATCCAGCTCCAGCCATCAGTCAGTACTTCCCAGTGTGACTCTCTGAGGACTGGAACCAGGGTTACAGATGAATGGACCAAGTAGGTGTGGGTCTGGGGGGGGGGAAGGGGACCAATTGGAAAGCACACTAATCAGAGCTTTTCCTATGCTGCAGGTCTGCTTTGCAAAAACCCCAGACTTTGACTCTTATTACAACAGCCCATTGATCCGATGGACAGTGGACTATCAAAAAGGAGGGCATGGCCTGGAAAACCCAAATATATGGTATCACACATCTTTGCTAGGGGTTCTCTGCACAGCGATATTTCTGTTGAAGCCGTTTCCAAATCAGGAAGTGCAGCAGATTTCAAAGGCATGAAAAAGCACTGAGTATCACTGAAATGACGAAAGAGCTCATGTTGCATTGTGATTTGATTTCTATTGTTGCTGCCAACACTAGACAAACACTGGAAGCTGTGTTAATGTATTTTTCATAAACTCATTAAAAGTTACCAAAGAACTGCTCAAAAGTAACTCGAGCTGCTTTTAAGAACAACAAAGCAAAAACTTAAACAAAACAAAGCTATACAGATTTTTGATTTCACAACTTAAAAGAGGAAAAAAAAAATACTTATCCCCTTTTGTGGTGTCACTTTGCCAAACTCTGTTAGCATAAACAAGCAAGTAAGAAAAGGCCTAGCTATTGGAAAGTATAGCATTTTATGGCAATGGGCAGAGAATCTTGGCTCTCTTCCTACCCCCACACGTCATTGCAGCCTAGGTGGTATAATTTGTGCATATGCCACCCCCATACTGGAAGCCAGGTGCAAATAGGAACTGAAAGCTTTTCAATCACATACTGCCTCTAGGGGCCACTCCTGTGTTGGTGTAATTTATGTGTTACTTGTTGCTTAGGGCTGTGCTTAAAATCATGGCCCAGCACATTGAAGTCAATTAAACTATTTATGTTCCCCACTACCAAGTGAGTTTCAGGTCCGGGATTCCAGTAGTAACAACCACCGAGATGCACATAGCAGGAATAAAGTGTTTTATTAAGTAACAAATTATTTAACAAATACCCAGACAAAATGGTATACCCAGAGTTAAAAACAAAGTAATATAGACAGGATTAGAATCCAATCAGCAGTCGGGGACCCACTGGTGGCTGCAGGCTTCAGCAGGGGAGTGATGTCCTCTGAGGCACCCTTCAAGGTCCTACAGTGAAGTCCAGTGAAGTCAGGGAAATAGTCTATTGTTATAGCCCATTACTCACAGGGAGGGGTGATCAGGCCCTCTCCTGGTCAAGTAGACTGTCTGCTGGGATGTTGATTCCCACCACCTTTATCCTACAATTTAGCACCTAGATAACTACTTGTTTACTACATAGTTTGGCAGAGTGGAAATATGTTTAGGGGAGGGGGCCTCCATTGCCCACTATTGTTATACCATCACAAAATCTTCCATTTGCCCTACAATTTACTTGAGTCAAATTTTAATATTAGTATATGTTACAGAATTGTACTGAGAGCACAACTGAGCTGCATTCAGCAAACAACCCATCATTGACTTCAGTGACAGTAGAATAGAGACCCTGTGTCACAGCTGTTTCCCCACTCTGGCACTCTCAGTGCAGAAGGTGGGGGCCTGCAACAGGCCTGAAAAGCCACTGGCCTTAAAACCTGCTCTTACAACTCTCCAAGGCCTCCACTTCCTGGCCTTGGAGTGGTATTGCTGCCACCACCCAAATGCAAAAACCTCTTGAAACCCAGGAAGGCACACTTGGGAATTCCTTCCTGTGAGGTATCCTCAATCACTTTTATTTCTCTCTCAGGAGAGTGACTGACCCCAGCTGGGGTACGAGCTGGAACTGGAACAGAATCCTCCTTAGTAGCTGGCTGTGCACTCTGAGGAACATGCACACAAACCTCTTGTTTTTCAGGACACAGAACCAGAGCTTACTTAAAAGATAAAATCTTTAATTAAGAACAGATAAGAAACACAAAGAGTTGCTTCTCTGGGATTTAACTTAGGTAGGTACAGGGTAGAGGGAGAGGCTACCTGTGCTCAGCACAGAGAAATCCAAAAACAAACCAAAACCAAAGAAATACCCTGACTGCATTAAGTAAACATTCCCTGTTCTGCTCATGCCTGATCAGTAACAAACTTGAGCTTATCTTTGGTAAAGGATGTCACTGGATCCTTCCTCCGGCCCCTCTGGCCTCCTCCTGATCCTCCCAGGAACTCCGCTGCATCCAAACAGGAGCAGGCAAGGCTGCTGCTCCAATTCAAGAAGTTGTGCTTTATTCCTATAGGCTGTCCTGGGACACACTGACCAGAGTGTTAACCCCTTCCTCCCCAAGGGTTACTACACCCTGGTCACCACTGTAGATGAGAAACTAGTTAACATTCCAACTAGAAAGTCACAGATTGTGTGACCAATACAACTGATTAGGAATTTTTTCAGCAAAATATATTTTCATCTAAAAATGTTAATGCATTGAAATCAAAACTGTTCATGGGAAAATGCTGTTTTTTATGAATTTCTTGTTTTGAAAAAAAATTGGAAAAATAAATTGAAATAGTCATAATGGAACATTTTAACAGTTTCTAAATGAAAAGGTCCATTCTGGTGATATAAAAAAGGAACTGTATACATTAATAAAATGATTAAAACCAAGAATTATTAAAATAAAATATTTTGATTGACCCAGTCATTCACCTCCCCCCTTTTATTTTATTTTTACTTTTCATTTCAATTTAGAATTGAAAATATTTTTGAAATCTTCAAAATTCTCATGGTATGAGAAAACCATTTCCTGCAGAGCTCAAGTGATTACAAACTAAATTACTCTCTCATTCCTCGAAATGATCCCTCTAAAACAAACTTTGAGTCACATTGAGAGAGAATGCTGTGTGAGAGAAACTTGAACTGCCTCTGCTCTACAGTTTCTGCTCTGTGGCTAAAGAAGTGTCAGTCAAGATATTTATTTAATTTTTTTTTTTAAAAAATATCTTTTTCAGCATCTTGCTTCGATTTAACAAGTACTTTCATTTCAAATACCAATTGATAATTAAAACCACATTTATTGAGGCTTGACAGCTACTAAAATTACAAGATACAAATATCTGTTACTAGAGTTGCCAATCCTCAGTGAATGAGTGTGCAAAATGTAGCAGTAGCAAACTGGCATCCAGTTAACATTATATACAGCTTTTTCTTTCTTTCTTTCTTTCTTTCTTTCTTTCTTTCTTTCTTTCTTTCTTTTTGTCACTGATCTCAACTTTACACCCATCAATAACAGACATTTCCCCAAGCCTTGTCTGGAAAAAGTTAAAATTTCAATATTATAGTGATTCCCTCCACTGAGCCGTTTAAAGTTTATGCTTCCTCACTGATACACCAGTCATCCTTGAAAGACAGAGGTTAGTGAAGTGGCACCATGTTACAGATTACCAACCACATGGTTAGGAATAACTGGGCTTGACTGACATTAAAATAAAAAAAAATTACCCTAATAAATTATAGACATGTCAGGTATGTCATCCCACATAGGAAAAAGTCTGGCAATCATGACCGAATTCCATGTCCATAGGAATACAGATAAGCCACCAGTGAAAAAGTCTGCAAGAAATCATATCGTTAACTGTGATGTACAAAAGATTTTAAGTTATCTTTTCTCTGCATTCCCCCTTCTCCAGCAAAGCAAACAAAAACCAACAGCCCAGGCATGTGTATTCAGACCTCATCAAAAACCAAAATTTCCACTTGTCAAAAATTCTAAGCTTTAGAAATTTTTCATTCGAGTGTAAAAACGTAAAAATCAGCAATTACCACACGACAAAGTGTTTCTATATATAATATAATATAATATAATATAATATAATATAATATAATATAATATAAAAGTTCAAAATGAAACATCTTGATAATATCCCATCCAAATATTTGATAAAATCAGTAACTTCCTGCAAAATATTTTTATTTAATCAAATCAGCATTTTTCAGAACCAAAAATACATTGTTGGGAATTTTTCAACCAGCTCTGTATTGCAACTGGAGAATGGGGGAGTAGGAAGCAGCAGCTAAGTGGTAGTATTTGCATTGAAAAGAAGTGTTATGGTAGTTCAGAAGTGGTGATATTACTAGGAAGTAGTGCATTCAGACTAATTAGTATTAATCTATTTTCTGTAGTAGCAGAAACTACTGGACATCAGAAATGGACATTGGTGAAGACCAACACAGTGAGGGCTAACAAAAAGAGTAAGAGAAATGGGCAATAACCATTGCTTATGTTAGTTTGAAAGGTAATCATCACTAAGCATAGTACATAGTTTAACCTGCAGCGGTTCTACCAATATTCCAATCAAGACTCATAGGCTATGTCCACAGGCAGGGCCTTGTTTCAAAATAAGTTATTTCAAAATGACTCGTTTCAAAATAAAGCCCTTATTTCGAAACAAGTTAATTTGAAATAACTAAAAATCCATTCGAAATAAGGGAAAAGCCCCAATCGAAATAGCATGTCCAAACACAGGACTTGCTATTTTGATTTAGGCGAGGGGCATGATGGGTGGTGTGGCAACATGGCCCCCCAGCGGGGCCATGTTGCTTGCCAATCCCCTGCCACTGGCTCTCCAGAGCCAGTGGCAGGGGAAAAAAATGATGGGGGGACAGATGGGGAAGCCCCTCTTCCGCCTGGCTTCCCCTGCTGCCCCTCTGCCTCACTGCCCTGAGTAGGGGCATTGATCACCTAGCCCCCTGCTACCTCCTGTCCCCACCCCAGCCCCAAGGCAGGAGCAGGGGGCTAGGAGCCCGATGGGGCTGGGAGCTGCTTGCTGCTGGGGCCAGCAGCTCCTCCCCAGCCCCGGCGGGGGGGGGGCAGACCAGGCACGGGCAGCCCCTACCTGCCGAGGGGGAGAAGGAGCAGGGATGCTAGCTCATGCAGCTGGGCACCCTGCTTGCCCAGCCCCTGGCCACCCGGAAGTGGCCAGGGAAGGTGGGGGCTGGGGCTCCCCTGGCCATTTGTGAGCGGCGGGGTGGGGTGCCAGTTCCCCCGCCACTCACAAGCAGCCAGGGGAGCCCCAGCCCGCACCTTCCCTGGCTGCTTCCAGGTGGCCAGGGGCTGGGCGAGTGGGGCACCCAGCTGCAGCAGCTGGCCAAGCTGACTTGTGCACCTGCTGCCCCCTCTACCTGGTGGGGAAAGCCAGCTGGGGCACCCGCCGCCCCCCTGCACTCAGCCCAGCACCCTGGCCAGGCTGCTGATCCCTGGCCAGGGTGCTGGGGGAGGACCTCCCACCCAGGGTGCTATGCACCCTGGGAGGAAGGTCAACATTATTTCAAAACAATAGTTTTTTTGAAATAATATGTCCAAACAGCATTATTTCAAAACAGCTGGTTTTGAAATAACCGTCGTTTCGAAACTAAAGTGGTTCAAGCCATTTTGAAATGATGGCTCTTGTTTCAAAATGACAAGCTCCATTGTTTCAAAACAAGAAAACGTCATGTGGAGATACAGTTTTTTATTTTGAAACAACCAGTGTTGTTTCAAAATAAAAGACTTGTACGGACATACCCATAAATTAAATAGGACTGAGTTTTGCATTTGGATAGGAGCCTGAAACAAAACAAAAACATAAACAAAAACAAACCCACAGGAGGAGACACTAAGTTGAAATGATGAACTAGAACAGCTAGAAGATATCATTACTAAACTGATGCCTAAAATGCAGTGACTTCTTTGCTAAGCTATAATGCTGAAGTGTTCATCATTTGTGTGTATTAAGGAGCCCATGGCACCATTAATAAAAGTAGATATGTTAATGATATTTTCCAGGCCAAATTCAAGTTTAACTTTACATTCTCACTGTCTAAAATGGCTTATTCAGTTTAATAGGATACTGTTTCTCCCTCACTTTCTGTTGTAGATTGTTGCAAAGTGCTTTTAATAACTGCAGTGTTCCACGCCAGAGATGGCTGCACAGTTTAATAGATTCCAAGGCCAAAAAGAATGATTATGGTCATTATCTAGTCTGATCTGCCATAATATCAGAGGGAGGGAAAGTACTGTGTGTAGTTAGTGCACAAAGTGCTATCAGAGAAGTACAATACAAATCATGACCATTAATGTTATGACTTGACAATTATTGATGGCTTAGGACAGAAAGTACTCATGTTATATAATAGCAGTTGTGGTTGCACATGCAAATATAATGGGTCAGTCTCTGAACCTAAATATGTGCTCTGCACATGCATCTCCCCCCCCCCACACACACCCAATTTAGAGCTTTAGGACGAAAATGTCTCAAATTACCAGGAAATAACTGACTCATTCATGGAACACTCGATCATCCCACATTATGTTAGGTAATAAGATGTAATAGTCGCTTCACGTGACAAAGCCATCAGGTGTTACAAGACAAATGGAATATAAAAGCGGTGTTTGGAAGGGGGAGGAGGGTTGTCAAAGGCTGAATGTACCTATTGAATCTCAGTAATTGCCACTTACTGCTTGATTTAATGAAAGCTACTAATAAAGGAACCATCACCAAGACTCATGTTCCAATTTGTAATATACCCTTCTCTGTCTTCCAAAGTCACAGTCACCATTTCTAGAAGAGAATCACCTCTTTCCCTTCTCTCCCATTCACCCTGATGTGCATTTCCTACAACTCTTTGGGTTTGTGCTCCTCTTGGCTTGCTAGTCACAAACAGGGAAGAATTGATAGGGAAAGTAGATAGCAATCCAGGAAGCAGTAACTATTATAATGTCAAGTTCAGGGACCCTGACAAAAGGATAAAAGGAGAGTAGCAGAATTCAAACCCTGAACTTCAGGAAGACAGACTTTGACTCCATAATGGACAGGATTCTCTGGAAGGCTAATACGATAGGGAAAGGAGTGCAAGAGCCTGGCTGTATATTAAAGAAACCTTATAAAGGGACAGGAACAAACTATCCCAACATTCAGAAAGAATAGCAAATATGGCAGGTGATTAGTTTGTCATAACATAGAAATCTTCAGTGAGTTTAAACACAGAAAAAAAACCTTAAAAGGGCTATGTCTACACGGCACTTTTATTTTGAAATAACACTCATTTCAAAATAAAAGAAATTAGGTCTACATGACGTTTTCTTATTTCGAAAGGATGGAGCCCGTCCTTTCGAAATAAGAATTGTCATTTCAAAAAAGTAAAACCTGCCCCCCCCGAAACGGCCATTATTTTGGAAGGGATATTTCGAAATAAAGCTGTTTAGACCTGTTCTTTCGAAACAACACTGTGTAGACCTGTGGTTTCGAAAGAGCTGTTTCGAAACAAGAGGTCCAAATGGCTTTATTTCGAAATATCCCTTCCGAAATAACAGCCGTTTGGATTGCAGGCTTTCCCTTAATTCAAATTAACATTTTGTTAATTCGAATTAACTTATTTCGAAATAACTCATTTCAAAATCCTTATTTCGAAATAACAATGCATGTGTAGACATAGCCAAGAAAACTGAAGCTTGGTCAGCTGACTAGAGAAAATAAAAATATTGCTTGAGCATGCAGGGGTCAAATCAGGAAGGCCAAAGGGCAATTGGAGTTGCAGCTAGCAAGGGAGGTGAAGGTTAACAAGTAGGGTTTCTACAGGTATGTTAGCAATAAGAGAAAGGTCATGTAAATTGTGGGACTCTTATTGTATGGGGGAGTCAGCCTATTGACACATGTTGTGGAAAAAGGAAAATTACTCAATGCTTTTTTTTTTTTTTTTGCCTCTGTTTTCACAGACGAGATCAGCACCCAGAGCACTATGGAAAGGAAGTGAGTAGCCCTCAGTACTAAAGAACAGCTTCAAGACTATTTAGAATATCTGGATATGCACAAATTCATGCAGTGCTTCTGTGAGTGCTGAGGGCATTGGCTAATGTGATTGCACAGCCATTGTCTATTATCTTAGAAAATTCCTGACAATCAGAGTAGTTTAGCTGGCAGGGGTCAATGCTGTGTCAGATATGGTTCAACATTTTCATTAGTGATCTGAAGGATGAAGTTGATTGCACCATTGGTGAGTTTGTTGATGACACTAAGCTGGAGGGAGTGATACGTATGCATGAGGGTAGGGGTATGATATATAATGAACTTAGGCAAAATGGTGGATTAAGCCAAAAGAAATATAAGGCGCTTCAACAAGGACAAGTGCAGAGATATGCACTTAGGATGGAAGAATCCCATGTATGACTACAGTCTGGGGACCAATTGATTAAGCAAAAGTTTTGCAGAAGAACATCGGGATGGAGAAGCTGTGCGCCCTTGTTGCCTGTGTGCCCTTGTGCCTTTGTTGCCAAGAAAACTAGTGGCTGTTGTATTAAAAGAAACATTGCCAACTGGTCTAGGGAAGTGATTATTTCCCTCTCTTTGGTACTGGAGAGGTCACATCTATAGTATTGTGTCCAGTTTTGGTTGCCCTACTACAGAAAGCAGGTGGATGAATTGGAGAGCATCCAGAAGAGGGTGACAACATTTATTAGGTGTCTGAAGCACATGACAGGAGAAGTTGAGGGAATTGGGTTTATTTAGTCTACAGATGAATGGCTATGTCTGCACTATGGGCTTAAGTGGACTTAAGCAAAGCCCTGTCCACATTTGGAGTTGATTAAGTTGACTGAAGGGCTTCCTTAAATCAACTTAATAAGCCCTACCCTTAACGTCAACTTTAGGGTTAAGTCAACTTTTTTAAGTCGACTTAACACAATGTGGACATTAAAGTCAACATAATAAAGTCAACTTAGTGCAGTGTGGTCATGTAAGTTGACTTTATAAAGTCGACTTGAGCCAGGGGACCCATTTAAAGTTGACTTTATTAAGCTGACTTAGTGAGTCCACACTGCATTAAGTTGACTTTATAAAGTCTACTTAATGCAGTGTGGACTCACTAATTTGACTTAATAAGGTCTACTTAAAGTCGACTTTAAGTAGACTTTATTAAGTTGCCTTAATAAAGTTGACTTAGCTTTTATAGTGTAGACATAGCCAGTGAGAGTGCTTTTAATAGCAGTCTTCATCTACTTGAAGGGTGGGTTCCAAAGAGGATGGTGCTAGGCTGTTCTCTGTGGTGGCAGATTACAGAACAAATAGCAAGGTCTCAAGCTGTAGTGGAGGAAGTCTAGGTTGGATTCTAGAAAGAGCTTTCTCACTAGGATGGTGGTGAAGCACTGGAAGGGGTTACCTTGGTACATGGTAGATTAACTATTCTTACGGGGTTTTTAGGATACAGCTTGACAAAGCCCTGTTTGGGGTTATTTAGTTCGTGTTAGTCCTGCATTGAGCCTGCAATTGGACTAGATTACCTCCTGACGTTCCTTCCAGCACTATTTTTCTATGATTCTGATTCTTTCAGGAAAGTTAAAAATGACCACTGCCAGATATAGCCTTTGAAGTTAACAGTCTTGCATTGACTCAATCCTGGAGAGACAGAAACACACAATCATGTGTTTGCTCAAAATCCTGTTCTTTGTTATGTGTCATAGAAGAAAGATTTGATTTTTGTTATAGATGATCTTGTCATTTGAGCTCTTTGTAGACAGAGCACTTGTTCATGGCCTGTGACGTTGTTTACAGCTTCTCTCTCTCTCTCTCTCTCTCTCTCTCTCTCATATGCAATCAGAAAAAGGAATCTGACTAGTTTAAGGGGCTTCATTTTTTCTATAAAGCACTGTGTTGCGAATAATATAGTCACAGGGACAGGAAAGTTCTGTTTTCATCACCCTCAGCTCTTCAAGTTACACAAGTCCTTAGCCGATGATTGCATTGGTAAGGAATTAGTAGGATAAACATAAAACAAAACTTCTTCACTCAGGTGCTAGTTCTTTTCATTGTTAACTGTTGCTGGGTCATTAACTTTTTTGGTCTTCATTAATGTAATTGTTGAGAATAGGATTATTATTTTAAAAGCAGGAATCTACTCAATTAAATTAAGGATTGACATAAACACTGGTCTAAACTTCAAAGCAAACAAGTTTTGAGGTAGAAAAGAGTTCAGAGCCCTTCTTAAAATGTACTTAAATTCTGGATTCTCTCTGAACTGCAAACAGAAGTGCCCAGTTACCACAGAAAAAATGATTCTCATCTGTGAGTATGTCAGGACTGACTAGAAGCAGAAATTACCAAGAAAATATGTTTCCATTGATTTCTAGTTCAATGTCCCTTAGCTGACTCTAGGATGCAAACTAGAGGTAGCTAAAATGGTTCAGGGTAGTGAGGCTGTGAGGAAAATTCTTTGTTTTGCTTTGTTTAAAAAAATATGAAGAAAACTTTGTTTCAAAATGTTCAACACCTTTTTTAAACCAAAATATTGTAAGTTTTAAAGATCACAATGTAGGGTAAGATAGACGGAGGTTGGGCAGGAATGGAATCCAACATATTCTTTGCTTTTTCCATGTGCATGTATGACAATGAGGCCACAACACTGCTTTGGCCCCCAACACACATTTGCTGGGAGTGCTAGGATAGCACTGAAATTATGGATACACGCGGCATCCTGTATAATGTTTCTTTTTCCCAGATGGTTTACTAGCATCCCTCGATCCACATGGTGGGTACCTCTACACTGTGTGTTTAAGTCGACTTAAGGGCCCTTAAGTCAACTTAAACAAAGCCCTGTCTACACTGCAAGGCAATAAAGTCGACTTTAGCACCAGGTAAAGTCGACTTTATTACTTCCTCTTATAAAGTCAACTTTACTGTTAAGTTGACTTTATTAAATCGACTTAAGTCAATGTGGAGGGGAATTTGCCTTATGTCCACTTAACTGGCCTCCCAACCACAGAAAACAGGGGATGGAGGCTGGCTAGAAGGCAAAACACAACTGGGAGCATTCCCAGCTGTGTATGGACCATAGCCAAACTCCCCATGTTCCCTGACTGATCTCCCCCATTCTGAGCAAAACCGGGCATCACAGCCCGACCCGGCATTTCCCATATTCTCAGCCCACCCCGCAAATCTCCCCTGTCCTTTGCCCACTCTGCATGTCTCTCCTGTTCTTTGCCTGCCCCGCATGTCTCCCCCATTCTCAGCCCAATCCTACCTGTCTCACGCCTTCTCTGCCCAAATCCATATGTCTCCCCCTTCTCTGCCCAAATGTGTGTGCCCCCCCACCCTTCTCTGCCCAGTCCTTGGTGTCTCCCCCTTCTCTGCCCAAACCTGTGTGTCTCCATCCTACCCTTCTCTGCCCGACCCTGGGTGTCTCCCCCTTCTCTATCCAAACCTGTGTGTCTCCTCCCTTGCCCTTCTCAGCCCAGTCCTCATTGTCTCCCCCATCTCTGCCCAAACTTGTGGATCTCCCCCCTTGCCCTTCTCAGCCAAAATCCCATCTCCCCCTTGCCCTTTTCAGTCTGACCCTGCCTGTTTCTCCCCCTCTCATCCCCCTGATATTGTTGTAAAACAAACAAGGAGTCCAGAGGCACTATTTAATACTAATAAATTTATTTATTGGATCAGCTTTCATGGGAGAAAAATCCCACTTCATCAGACAATTTGAAGATGGGGGAATTTACAGAATGGTAGGAAATAAATGTAGGGGAGTATAAGACATAGGATCATATCACAGTCTAACAGGAAATCAAAGCAGTTGTTAAGATTCAAATACTGGGAAATAGCACATGGAAAGAAAGAAATTTGCTATTTCTTTTAGATTAGATTGTGTAAAAGCAGGATCAAATCCTTACTATGGATTTTTTCCCATTATAACAGGTGATTTGACTTCACCTTTGTTTATGTGCTGTGTCCTGGTGTTTAAGTCTTAACTACTGCTGTGCCCTGCCCCTGCACTGGCAGTTGCCCTACAGCACCTGTTCCAGAGCCAGAGGAGTCTGGGGAACACAGGGAGGATGTGGAGTGCTGTGCTGGCACATCACTGGGCTACATCAGGCTTCCTCGCCTCCTTGGGCTCCCTGTTGCCACACACAGTATGGAGGGTGGTGTGGTCACTCCCTTCCTGTAGTAAAGTTGTGGCCACAAGAGAGGGGCACCTCAGCTGTGATGCACTGTGGGCCAGGTACCCACAATGCACCACTCTTAGGGCGACCTAGCATCTGCCAGTGTGGACGTGGGCAGTCTCCTGGCATGTTGAGTGTGGACATGCTAAGCTGGTTTAATAAGGTCTACTTTAAGCAGACTTTATTAAGCTGGCTTAACCAAGCCCTTTAGTGTAGACATAGCCGGTGTGACTGACTTTCAGTGCCCTGATTGAACAGCTCCCGTTGACTTTAATTGGATTTGTAGATGCCCAATTCCTATCAAAATAAGACCCACAAATATCTTTAGAGACTTCCTCTGCATCTATGTAGTTCTGAATCAATCCCTACTACAGCCATGGCTTGAAAACCATGATATGACTCTGTATGTTTGTTTGCGTCACAGAGAGAGTGAGATTCTGGTTGTGTCCACAATACAGGCACTACAGTTGCACAGCTATCATACTGCACCTATACTACTGTAGTATAGACGTTTTTACTGCAGTGGAAGCAGGAGTTTCGTCTCTGTAGTTAATCCCCTCTCCTCAGATGGATGTTTGACAGAACTGATCTAGTTGTAGGTACGCTGGGGTGCTATGGGGACTGCAGCTAGTACAGATCAGAGTAGAGTGGATGTACCCTGGACTGACAGCTATTTCGATCCTTAAGTCTAGACTTCAAACTTAAAAGCAAAAAGGACCCAGTGAATTGGAAGCCAGGGGGGAGTGTCCTCAGAAGTTATTGGCTATGTCAACAATTAGAGTGTTAAATCAATTTAATTTAAATCAATATAATTGAATTGAAATAACAATTATTAAATCAATTTATGTTAAATTGATTTAACATGTCCCCACTAGAAACCCAAATCAAACTAGATTGTCCATGGACAGGACTTGCTAGTTCAATTTAGGAGAGGGGCACCATGAGAGGTGTGGCAAGATGGCCCCCAAGAAGGGCCTGCCTCCACCCAATTTTTAGAAAGAGGAAGGCACCCTAGGAGAAAGAAGATCTAAAAGTGTTAAATCAAAATAACAGTTAAATCGAAATAACATGTCTTCACTCTGTTATTGTGAAATAATAATTTTGATTTAACCATCATTTTTCTGTAAAGGCAGGTTTTAATATATCAAAATGACCACTCCTTATTTTGATATGAGAGAGCTCCTCATTTCAAAATAAGCAAAGTAGTAGGGCATGCACAACTTTAAACTGAAATAACCAACATTATTTTGATTTAAAGTGTAAGTGTAGACATACCCATTTAGTCAGTTAGGAGTCTAAGTCTCATTGACTTTCCATGAAGTTATAGCTTGTTTACAATGGGGAAATTAAACTATTCCTACATATTTTAGCTTCTGGAATAAGGCACCTATATGCACTTTATTCTGGAATAATTACTCTCCTTTGTACATGGTGAGTGTCCACATGCGGAGCTATTCTAGGATAGCTATTCCAAGCAATTTCTGGGTGTAAATAAGCCATTAGGTTCCTAGTGCCTCAGTCGCTTTAGAAAATGGAACATAGGTTCCCAAGCTATTTTAAAAAATTAAACTTAAATAACTAATGGAAAAGAGCTACTGGGCAGAAAATCATTGTAGAGATTTTGCATGGCCAGGAGGTACACCTTAATAGAAAGTCCATTAGGTGAATTTCCTGTTAGTTGGATTGCAGTGTCACTCACAGAATATTTTTCATGATAATATATGCAATACCTGGTACTGTACTTCCTGACAGTGTTGCTAGGGCCTCAGGTTTTAACAAAATGGAAATACAAAAGCCTCAGTTGAGAGTTGTCCTTCCCTCTTTGTTTCTATCTTAAATGAAATGTGGGGAAGAGGAAAAAAATCAATATTAGTCTTTAATGGAGTTACAAGAGGCTTTTTGTAATAGTTTCTCAGTTCTGGTAAGCAAGACTCTCGCAGCCTCCTTCTTCCTTTTTCCTTAGGATTCCACATGATTGAAACACAGCATCTGTGCTGGTACTGGTCTGGTTTGACGGTGCCATTCCCATGCAGCAGCAATAATTTACTATTGACATAAAAACTAGTCAACAGTCTGGAAGAAACATTGGAGAGAGATGGTTTATTCTAGGTGTTTTGAACCCCTTGGTTGTGGCAGAATGCTTCATGTAGACATAGGTAGAGTGATCCAGCAGAGCTGCTGCATGTTCTGGGGACATCCAAGTAAAACATGCCATCTGTGCTTCTGAGTGTGCCAAGGGCATCCATGTAGAATGTGGCTGTTAGCAAATGTTTCAGATGCTGCATATCCAGGTTGAATATATCTGCTGGGATGCTGAATTCTCTGGTTACATACAAGCGAAACATAAATGATGTGCTGATTCATCTTTCAGGTATGTTAAGACAGGACATCCCTAATATTCTGTCAAATATTCTCGGTTATGAAGGTAGTATACACCCAAGTATTCTGAATATTCCAGGCATGTCCAGCTGAAGCATCTCGTCATTGTGCTATACAGCCTAATACTCCATGAAGCATTAATGAAACACAGCTCAGACCCTTCCTTAGGGGTCATTATCATCTTCCACATACAATTTTGGTAGAGGTGAATGTGGTTCTGGATACAGTTTTGCAGTCAGGGATGGGGGGTGGGGAGAAAGAAAAACATTTCTGTTGTATTAATTTACTCATATTGGTATTATTTATGAAACTGGGAACTGGAGTAGAATTGGGCAGGAATCAAGACAACAAAATGTTTTTTTTTTTTTAAATTAGAATTAATCTGGCAAGTGATTGGGTTGGTGAGAAAGGCAGAATATGGAAAAGGTGAATGGTATACAGTACTTTTATTTAAAAATATCCCCATGATGGAATTTACAATTCATATCCAGACCTGGTTTCAGGCTAGTGGGGTACATAGCCTGAAATTCATACGTCTTTGTTTTTTTTCATGCACTGGACATTTTAATTCTAAAAACAAACAAACAAAAATTCCACTGCCTTTTTGCAGAGAGAGCAGCTGTTTTGTCAGATGTGTTGTAGACTGGTATAGAGAAGGAAAATACTGTGGAGTTAAGTGAAGCCTTTACTTTTGTTCTTTCTTGCTCATCCTTAATCTAAAATATATGCCATTTTAGACTGGAAATCTGTTTAGCAATTTGTGTATGCAAAACCAGAAGAGGTCTATTTTTAAGATCAGGAAGTATTTAGGTTTCTATTTTTGAAGTGGTAATTAAGGAGAACCTGTTCTCAGTTAGCTTAAGTGATGTGAGACTCTAATTGACTGCTTAGAAGGCTAATGAGGGAGAGTGGAAATGCTCCAGGTGAGCTGTGTAAAAAGCTCATTGCACTAGCCCTCCTTTCAGAAACCATAGCACAGAGAGCGTGAGGGGATAGTACTGAAAGCCTCAGAAACTTATACAGACATTGATGCTGGGTTTTAATGGTAGTTGCAGATTATGTGAAATCTTTTAACTTTAGTATTAATTAGCATCTGAGAAAAAAAGATAATGGAACAGAGAAAAAGTCTTTCCTTTATAGGTGGATCAAGGAAATATCCTTTTCTGTCTTTAAAAAAAAAAAAAAAAGGAAAGATTCCTAAGGCTGGAAAATAACAGAATCAATATCAGGCTAGAGGAAGGTTATCTAAATTAGACTGTAACTCTATGATAAAGTGAAATATTACATGTTAGTCCCCTTCTCCTAACAGGAGAGATTATTGCACTTTCTGTACAACTGTAGGTATTTATTACATGCATACAAACAGAAGGGTTAGAACAGTATCTGCATACTTTTATAAACCATCAAATATTTCAGAGAGAAAGAAGTGTATAGGTTTTCTCCTATCAGCTATCACAATGTGTCTTTAATAGGACCACAGTTATCTCTTTACAATTTAGGCAGAAGGTGTGGTATTTCAGCATCAGCTATATGATAAGTATTCTCAGTCTTTTTAGTAGCATTTGCTCCACCTTCAGCAGTCATGCCAAAATAAATGGAATAATGGCTTTGTTTTATCCAGTGTAATATAAAAATGAATCCTACTTTCTAAAATCAGAGTTGCCACCCAGTAACTTTTAATAGCTGTCATATATTGTACTATCAGTTCAGAATTTCCTCCTGTGTTACTGGTTCTTTACGAGAGAGGCCATGTTTAAACTACAGCTAGAGCCCTTTTGGAAGGAGAGAATGAAGTACAAATAATTTGGGAGGCCATGTCGATTGCAATATCTGTTTTAGATACTCTGAGACTGACCCTATTCGGAGTGGTTCTCTGAGTCCTGTAGGGCAGATGAGGGGGCTGTGAGGCCCTTGTTATCTGGTCCAGGCAGCATAATGATGAAATATTACCCATGGGGTTGTGCATAAGCAAGTGATCAGATTTCTCGTCTGATTGCTGATGTAACATATTGCAATACCTGAACAATTTTATAAACCATTTTTTAAAGACCATACTCAGTGAAACTATGAAAACAGATTGCTCTTAAAAATCATTTTGTTCATATAAACAAAAAGAAACATCATAGGTCTCATGGATATAAAGAGGATAGATAACACAATCTGAGTTCCAGGTATCTTTCAGCACTGGGAAGGTGGAGATGGAGCTGTAATAGTGATTTATTTATTTTTTTTAAATTGGGTAAGCTGAAGATTTTTTCATATTCTTTATGGCTAAGGCTACACAGAAGGCCAATGTTTATTGGTCATGGAGATGCAGAGTTGGCCCCTGAAGAATTGCCTTTAAAAGGAAACCATGCCTTTTCCTTTTCTCCTCAAAATAATTATTTAATTTCTTTGCTAGAGCTAGGATTACCTGCATATAACAATCAGCTTACTACTATTACTATTACTAAATAAAATTACCTAGCCTTTATACAGTACTTTTTAAATCAGTAGATCCTAAAGTACTTTAAGAGTACAGTATCATTGTCCTCATATTATAGATGGCAAAACTGAGGCACAGACTGCTGAAGTGATTTGCCCAATACCATTCAGCAGTCCAGAGACAGGTATAGAACCCAGATGAAGGCCTGGTCTATACTAGCTGCGATTTTTGGTGGAAGTCAATTATGTTACGTAACTTGCATATCTCCCTTTGACTGTCTTAACTCTGTTACCTCCGTGGCACTGCTGCACTGAGTAAAAAGGAAATGCTGTCCCTTTGACTCAGTGCTACAAGACTCCTTGTTTTGTTTTGTTTTTTTCTTAAGGGGATGGAGTGACTGAGTTGAACTCTAGATTTACTGAGCAAGTCTTGACTAACTGCCCAATCAAACCAAAGAGTTTGAACTGATAGTGGTGAATTTGCCTCCATCATTATAGTCTTGGCCTAAGAAATTAGAATGATATAAAATTAATATGACGCTGTTGAAATGACTTAAAAATTACTAACTGATAGATCTTAAAATGTGATTTGAAATGAAGAATCCTCATGGAATTTCTGTTTCTAAGGGGAGCATCCCACAGGGATTGGCTGTTGGCCCTACATTAGTCAACTTTTTATCAGTGACATGGAAGAAAATATAAAATCATCCCTGATAAACTTTGCAGATAACACAAAGACTGGGGGAGTGGCAAATAAGGAAGTGAGCAAGTAATTGATAAAAAGTCATCTGGATCAACTGGTAAACTGGCACTAAGCAAACAATAAGCATTTTAATAAACTCGAATATGAAGTCTAGGATAAAAGACTCTGCTCTGGGAAGCAGTTATTGAGCAAAGGACTTGGTGGTCATAGTAGACAGCCGGCTGAACAAGAAGAGCTCCCACTACAGTTCTATGACTAAAAAGACAAAAAATCTTTGAGTTTATGAACAAGAGAGTTTCCATTTGGAAAAAAGAAGAAGTTATTTTATGTCTGTATTTGGCATTGGTACAAGCCTTGCCAGAGTACTGTTTTCTGTTCTGGTGTCCACAGTTCAAGAAGGATGTTGACAAATTAGAAAGGGTTCAGAGATAAGCCACAAGAATAGTAAAAATATATATATATTTTTAAAATGTTTTATGGTCATAGACTCAAGCAGCTCAATCTGTTTATTTTAATAAAGGGAAGATTAAAGGTATGACTTGGACAATCTATAAGTACCTACATGAGGCATAAGCAATTGATACTAAAGAGCTCTTTAGCAAACAAAAAGTATAACTCCAATATCTAACGGCTGAAGGTTTAAACCACACAAATTCACTCTGTAAATTATGTATGGATTTTTAACAGGGAGGGCAAATTAATTATTGAAACAATGAGTGAAGGGTTGTGGTAAATTTTCTCTCACTGACAATTTCTAAATCACGATTGGATTATTTTCCCCCCCAAAATAAAGTCTACTTCATATAAAGTTTACTTAAAATTCTTTGACCTGCATTATATAGACCTATATGATCACAAAGGTCCCTTCTGGCGGTATTATACATTGGTCCTCTGAGTCTCCATCAAGTCCCCAGTCCACTAACCTAAATTGCCTCCCCACACTCTCTGTGTCCGGCATTCTCATTCTCACCACTTCTATGAATGATGACAGTGTTGCTGAATTTGGGAGGTCTGCCCTTCTTCCAATCCATTGCTGTGGGGGCTATTTCTGTTTAACCCTGCAGAGGGTTTTGGACAGTACGGAGCAGTAGATCTGCTGTGATACAAATCCAATACCCATCACCTCATGCAGAGAACATATGCAGGGCACAGGTGCCTTCTACAGCCAGAGCTGCACATTGTGGTTAAAAGAATTTGCTTTTGCCTGTTGGACCCATGAAATCCCACTGCACCAAGTCTGGCTTTCATCCTTGGTAAGAGAATGGAATTCTGTCTTGTGTGATTAGATGTGTCCATCAATAGCATGGATACAGTAAGTGGAACTGTTTAGAAACCATGAGAACTAATTCTGAATCTTAACCCTGAATAAACAAGGAGTCTCGTGGCACTAATTCTAAACGAATAATGAATCTTATCCCAGTGGCTCTCTTCCAACCCTACCATTGCTATGTATTACAGTGCACTAGCTTGCTTTTAAAAAATCTTTTAAAATCTGTCATGGGGTTTCAGCAGGTCTGTCTGCTGGGCTGGCTGCAGTCTTAAAATATCATGCCCTTTTGAACTTCCTCTGGCTCAAAAGCAAATGCGTTTGGCAGAGTATCAGGAACATAGAAATGTGCCATGTTAGAGTAGACCAACTGTCCATTCAGTCTGGTATCCTTTCCTAATGTTGGCATATATCCGTTCATTTGCAGGTGGCTAAGTAATGGGGCAAAGATTTCCATGTCAGACATTGTAAAATCACTGTAGGAAGTCTGAACTGATGTGAGATTAATTTCTTTAGCATAAAAAATATAATTCACTGTCACTTCACTTTCAAGAATCATGATTTCCAATCTAAATAACTGGCTTTTTTTTTTTTTTAAAGGACCACATTTTGTGAGGAGCAGGTGCTGAGCACTGCTCTGCAGTGAGGAATCTCCTAAATACAGTAATGGCTAGCTTGGTAAATTCTAACTGTGTGCATAAGATCGAGGAGGAAGAGAGACTGTGAGTCTCCAGCTATATCTTATCCACACTAAATAGGTATACTTCCCACCCAGAAATAATAACAAAGCCAACCATACAGAATATTGCTTTCCTGGATTTTCTTGAATCTCCTGTTCATCCTTTGAAACAATACAACCTTTAGAATTTCCTTCTTTTCTAGTAAAATTATTGATAATTGGGCTGACATGGATCATTCAACTGCACAATGTTCCCATTTATTAGGTGCATTTCATGAAAGCAGTTTGGCTGCTGTTTATATAATATTTCTGTGTTGACTTCTTCCTTGGTGTTTATCTCTGCCTGTTCCTCCGCATCTGTACGGATGATAGGTAGGAATGAGCTGATGTTATGATGTGCCATAGGGATTTTCTTAGAATGATTTGGAAAAATAGGGTTACTCACAAGTAGAAAAAACACAGTGAGTATGCATTCTGTTCATGCCATTTATCTTACAGGAAAGAAATGAAAGTATTTTACAAATGTATTAATTTGTTTTAGTGCTGTGGGAACTGGGGTTTTTATTTGTTTGTTTGTTTGTTTGTTTGTTTCATTCCTTCCTTTTTTAAATCCCATTGAAGCTGGATACTTTAGTTACTGTTAAGGCCTCAGAGGAAAATGAAACCTATAACTAATAAAAGCTTAGAAACCTCTAAGAATGACCTAATGTAGATTTTCCATACATGAAATTGTAATTTTGAAATCCAAAATCTGGTGAGTTCCTGGGACTCAGATGCAAGAGCTGTCCTATTGGAGGGTGGGAAACTTCACATTTCACAAACAGGTCCCTTTCTCAGGCCAATGACACACAGTATTCTGTCTCTTAAATCTGGAGGTGGTTCTGGATTTAATGTTCTTTTACCCTGTGCCTTGAAAGAGTATAATTTTGAGGGAGGTTAAAATTCAGATTTCTTGGAGAAACAAATACAAATATTGCTCCAGGCAACACCACAACAAAATTGTATAGTGTAGTATTTATATTAGTAGATGCCAATCTTTGCAGCTGTTCACTCTCTCCCATACTTCTATCCAACAAAGGAACCCGCTACCTTGGTTAGGATAAAGAAGCTAATTAATCCTGACAGGTTCAGAGGATAGCAGCCAACTGGTATCAATGACTTTGTGTGGAAATGATGTGACAGAAAAGGATCCAGCCATTCCTTCCAGAAGCCCTAGTCTACTGTGGAAAGTGGTTTCTGTTGCGTGGTCCCAGTGTTGCCCCCATAAGACCATTCCCAGATAAAAAGGGTCCAAAACACAACTGTATCTCCAAAGACTGCTCCTGCCAATGGGAGACAGTTACTTTCCTCCAGCAGGTCAGCCAGGGGTTTGGAGACTGAGGATAGAGTGGGACAAGAAGAAGACAGTCATTATTTCCTCAATTATTCAATGAATCTATGAGGCATCTAAGTATCATACAACAAACTTCTCCAAAATCAAAGAACAGAACCAATATGACCAGACGTACAGTGAACCTGTAGCAGGTAGTCTGACTCCAAGGCAAGTTCAGTAATTCACAGGTCATGTCAAAGAAAAAATCAGTTGACATTAAATTTAAAAAAAATAAAAGAGCAGAAAATGAAGCATCCATTTCAAAAAACCTAGGAACAAAGGGCAAATATTGAGTGGCTTTTGGAACAATGACAGAGGAGGAAAATTCTGCTCTTGAATAAAAATATAATATACCATTAGGCAAGGAAGCATTTTTCTGTACAAGTAATATTTTACTGTAGTTTTCCATAGCATCAATCAATGTGTGTATAGCAAATACAATATATATTCAATAAAAATGTATTTAGGTATTGGTGCATTGCTTTGATTAGCTATGATTGCTCATTCTGGTAATTTAATTTATCGTAAGTCTTAAGTAAACAGTACCTGGCCAAAAGTTGTTTTTTTATTCTGATATAAATGTGTAGTAACTTCCTTAGTAATAAATCTCATTATCTGCATTTTACAGATGGGAAAACTGAGTAGCTGGACACGAAGTGGCTTGCCCAATATCACTCAGCAAAGTAGTGGCAGAATTAGGTGTGTTGCTTGTGCATGTTTTCTCACCCTTTTTCTGAAGTACCTGTCCAAGGAAATCTGTAAAGATGGTCAGTACACCCTACAAGCTCTTCAGTTTAATGGATTATCCCAGATTCCCAGCTTTTTTTGTAGAGGTGTCAGTCTTTGGCTGAAGCATGAACTGAACTCATGTAGTGGCTAGCACCTCTGCTTAACATGCAGAAGGGCCTGGGCTCAATTCCCAGAGGGTTGGACTCGATGATCTCATGAGGTCCCTTCCAGCCCTATGATTTGATTTGATTTGAATCCCAGTCTAGCGCTGGAGCACCTAGAAAACATAGCCTCCCTATTAATGGAATGTACTCCATTTGCACTGGTACAAAATCCAGGAGCAAATCCAGCTCTCACTCCACTAGAGTAAAGGCTTCCCAGGCAGAAAGATCAATGAGTGAGGATCCCCTGTGTGGCTAATGGGGAAATGCATGGGGGTCCCTTTGTAAAATGGGGTGCAGAATGGGGGGGTGGGGGTGCAACATAGCAACCTGTAGTGTCAGGATGGAACTGAGCATCACCAGAGGGGCACAGAGGTGAGACCGGAGGACCTGATTCCATACACACTCTCCTATAGAGAGGTAAAGACTCACTTTCTATACCTTTTTCAATCTGTCTAATTCTGAAACTCGTCATTCCAGCTGGGTGCTAAGCTCCGAAATTTAGCTGAAGATAAAAATTTGAGCCTAAATTGATTAGGCTAAATCAAATCACAGGTTTGAAGTTCATACTTGAAATCTATTTTCTTTGCAATGGAAAAGCCTGATGCACAAAAATGAAACCCAGTTCTGCATTTGATTCAATAAATTTTAGATTCTCTTGCTGCCCAGAATGGCGGGGGAGCAAACAGCTCACCAGCACACATGGTATGGAAGATGAAAGTGATTATAATGCATAATGTAGGAGGAAGAAAATTATGGGGAAATTATCTATAGTAGTTCACTGATAATTATATTGCATAGATTATAAAAGAGTAACAGAAAGTATATATGTAAATTACTTAAATTTTCTATCTGAGTTTTCCAGTATTCCGTAGATTGTAAGAGGTGCCTGAAATTTGTGAATTAAGAACAGAGATTAAAATAAAGCCAATTTATTTTATTTTATGTGGTTTGTGATGCATGACAGATGCATAAATGATTGATTTGTGTATGTACAATCCTTACAGATATACATGTTATGAGTTAATGTATTAAGTAAATGCAATGTGGAACAGTCTACAGTTTGGAGAGATGAAGATAAAGCCTAATAATTGCATCTGGATTTTCGTTTTTATTTTCCTGAGTGCCTCTTCTATTAAACTTTTTATATCAGTTGAAAGATAATTAGACCATTCATGTACTTACTAACTGTGTCTGGGAATGTGTGATTTCACAATGTTTTGTATTCATTTCTACTGTGTCTGCTTACACACAGCAGACTTGATAGGTTCCAGCAAAGCTATTTATTTAATCTACTGTTCTAGACAAATATGCAGAAAGACTGGATTTTCCCTTTTATCTGTTTATTTTGCTTTTAACACTGATGTTATTGCAGGTATTTCACAGGAAGTGCATGTCACTCGTAAAGAATCATTTGCTGCACCTGAAAGAAATGAAAAAAGAGGAATGAATGTCACGACTTTGCATTACAATCTGGACTTCAGAAATGAAGGCTACTGTGTGCAAGAAGGCTGTCCAGGTAAAATTCTTGTACACTATTAAGTCCTGACTCAATTAGGCTGATGCAAATCAGAATCAATTTTATTCAAACCAATGAAGTACCACTGGTATAAAACTGGTGTGAGATCAGAATCAGACCCTAAGGATTTCTTTGGTCAACCTAATTACTAAGTTAATTGTGTCAGTGTTTACCTTGTGCTCCTCCTCCACTTGTTTGCTTTATCCCTGCGCTATGCGTCATCTTACTTAAAGAGTCTTGGAGAACTATTTTTAGCTGTAAGTATCTGCAGTGCATAGTATAGCCAAGCCCTGATTTTAGATTACAGCTAGTCAGGATTTTTTTTTTTTTGACAAAATCTTTGTTGCAAAAATAGCTTGGCTTGTGTGTTTTGGTTTGGTTTGGTTCAGTTTGAGGGTATGTGTTTATTGTTGTTGCTGTAGGACTCCCTCCCACCCCCCTCAACTTTCATCTGGAATATTTGTCTGGATTCAGGTCCAGGATGTTACTTCTGCTTAATAAAAGAGAAGGAATTTAAAATTAGGTCTTTCATATTCCGGGTGTGTGGACCAATTACTCAGCTATTGATTATTGAATTACTCTATGGTGGGTCTCTCTTTTCTCCTCCATCCCACCTCCAAAAATCTTTGGTATGGTCTGTGTTATGTTCCACATCGAAATAAAACCGTTTTAAATAATTGTTTTTTAAAATGTAATTGAGTTTTTGTCTTTTAGCCTTAATCCAGAAGTTACTGGGATGATTTAAAGGGGGGTCTAGTTATTTGCACTGATGCAGATCCAGTTATGCCAATTCCTTTACAATTGGTGCAGAAAAGCTGTGGCTACTATCCAAATAAAAAAGACTCCAACTAATCCTCTTGAAATAGGGGTGGCAGACCTAGATGCTAGAGGAATCTAGCAGAAACATATTTAACAAGAAATGGACCCTGGCAAGATCTCAGGATGCTAATCATCTATCCCCAAACTATGGGATGTTTGGATTGAGGTCTGAGCATAGAACAAATTCTTTGCGACTCTGTCACATCTCTAGTAACAATTCTCAGGCTACACATTTCTGTGAAATTGTTGAGGTTCATTTAAGCATGACAAAAGTCATCTAATGAAGGCTTCTACACCTGACACAAAATTCTAACCTGTTATATGTCAGTGAAGTGTGTGCACCCACCTAATTAGAGGTGGTACATGTGTGCATGGTACATGTGTGTTTCAGGACAGGTGCTAATGCATCCTTTATGCCATGGAGCAGAATCCGGTGATTCCCCTGCAACAGAGAAAACCTAAGTGATGCTGACTGGCTTAGGGGGACTATCTATCATGCTATTTAATACCCTTGTTTCAAAATTACAATAACTCATATGACATATGCCATGTCAGGTAGCATTAGAGAGTTTATAATTTAAGTACAATGATGTTGTTTATATGTACATGCTATATTTGTATTGGAATTATGTAGGTGTTTGATATATCTGTAGTTCAGCAAATGATGTGCTTCTAGGCCACACTCCAGACTGGATGGCAGCAACACTAGCTGCTTCATCACCCATTAATGGAATCCAAACGTACAATAAGCCCAGGGAAAGAGACAAGGGTCAATACCTTTTAGTCACCAGGCCTTACTTATGTGACATTGAACTCCATCTTAGTTCTCTAAATTTCCACAAGCAGCATGGTAATCTACTGTAAAAGGTATCTGTAACACATCTATTTTGTCTTCAATCAGTCTTTAGTCTTCCCCTGACTCTGGATCAACTCATCTGCAACTAAAGCTGTGAATCAAAGTACTGAGACCCATCCAGGCACTGGATGTGCACCAGAAGGACTATACAAGTCTGCAAACTCCATGATGAAAACTTGATATATGAGGACTTTCAAATCATTTGTTTGTATCTGATTTCTTTAATCATTTAGCATTAATCTTATCATTTGTTTCTTTCCTTTTATAATGAATGTTTAGTTTTAGTTACTAAAGGATTGGCTGGCAACGTGCTATTTTGAGTAAGATCCAAACTTATATTGATCTGGTAAAGTGTCAGACCTCTTGGTGATCAGGAGAACCTTTTTGGTAAAGAGAATGGAGTTTTAAATAGCTCCTTTTACTGGACTTAATGGCTGATTGGAAGCCAGATATTGAAATGCAATAAAGGGACTGTGCATATTTTATTTTAGTTTCTTGACAACCAGTGTGGCAAATCAGAAACATTGTTTGGGGCTGGCTGGGAAGTCTGACTTCAGTGTCATCCACCAGTGCTGGGAGAATCTGCTTTCCTTTTACAGCTTGTCCTGACCCAGGGGTTAAAGTAAGCTGGAACACCCCAGGACGGCATTCCAGGTCCCCTGTTTATGGGGGGGCAGTGTTCTGGGACCTCCCAACAAATAAAGGAACACACCAGAAAGCTCCATTCCAGGGTCCCCTAAAACTAGAGGAACACACCAGAAGGGCTGGCTCAAGGAGCTGTGAACAGCTGGAAGCTGTGGCCAGAAGACACAGTCCTCTGGCCAGCAGGAAACTGCCCCAGGCTGGGCCTGAGAATTTTTAAAACTCCCACCCTGAGCCTGCTCTGAACCTCTGAGCATGATCAGTCAGAGCAGGCTCAGGGTGAGAACCTCGGCCTGTGCTGGGGTCACTCCACATGGCAGCCAGGTAAGGGAGCCCTGGGGGGAGGGGTTTGGGGACAAGTGAGCCAGCCTGGTGGGCAAGGGGTTCAGGGGAGAGGGAAGCTGATGGTAGGGTGGGAGGGTTAGGGAAGGAATCAGGGGACTATGGGGCCAGCGGCAGGACTGAGGGGTTAGGGAGGGGGTTGAGGTGTCTTGGGGGAGCAGGAGAAGCTGGCAGGGTGACTTGTGGTGTCTTGGGGAGCAGAAGATGCCATCAGCAGGGCAGGGGGTGTTAGGGAAGGGGTTGGAGGGACTTGGGGGAAGTGGGCTGAGGTGGTGTGGAGGGGGTTTGGAGGCTGAAGGGGTCGAAGTGAAGACAGTGGAGCTGGGGGATGAGGGGTTAGGAGGACTGAAGTAGGGACAGGGGGCAGGGAGCTTAGGGAATGGGGATTGAGGTTGAGGAAGACATGAGGAAAGAGTGGTCTGATGGGGGTAAGTTTTTTGGGGACAGTAGCTGTGGTGGCGCAGGCATTTTGGGGCAGTAGTTGGGGTGGGAGCAGTAGCTGGGGTGTGTGGAGGGGGCCCAGACATGCATGAAGGGGACCCAGAAATTTAGGAGCATTCCAGGACCCACCATATTATACTATAACCCCGGCCCTGATCTTTGCATTTGAAGTGGTCTACCCTAAGCATGGATGGGTCACACCCTATGCTACAGTATATCAGTGAAAAATGCTTTGAATAGTCTGGCTCAGGACTGTGCTTTGACCATGGAAATACCTGTTCATCTAGTCTGGGAATGGAGTATCTGTGTTTGGTATCTGGTTTCTGCAACTTTCATTAAGAAATGTTTAGGTAATATTTGCTTTCTAGGTAACTCATCCAGCAAATTTAAAAGGACTTTATTTTGTTAAATATTTTCAGTTTGTGTCAACAAGTGTGGGAGATAATAGCCTGAGTCATTTGTTGGAACAGTTTATAATACAGCGATCAATAGGTACTGGAAATGTAAAGACACAAAACCCCCACAGAGGTCATTGGATTGAAGCTTCATATAAGGACAAACAACTATAATATATTTAATCAACAAGGAAAGAGAGCATGTTTTCTAAAAGGAGACTGATTAAATGCTAAATGTCAGAAAAAGTTGTCCATAGAGTTAGAAAGTAATAGTTTAGCAACTAGCTTCTATGGTTCTGGGCACAATATAAGCTTCAGATGTAGCATAAGACAAAGCAGGTAGGATAACCTCTTTCAAATGATCTGAGATGGAGTAATGGAACAGGGAGGAATTATAATCAATACAAGATTGAGGACTAAGTGAGAAAAAGGGTTAAAAATTCAAACTAAATCTCTTATAGATCAGGTCAGCTAGAAATAATCAGTCCATCTATCTATCATTGAGGCTCTGTCTGCATTCAAGAAAACACTGCATGTATCATGGTAAAGAAAGTCCTGCATTTCTGCATAAGACTTGAGTAGATGACCAAGAAGTAGAGCTGAGTAGGGAATGGTTGAAATTTCAAAACTTTTTCATCTGTTGCATCAGTATGAAACAAAGCCCTCTCAAAGGCCCATGTCCAAGTTCTGAGTCCATCTGAATCTGATCCTGAATCCCATACGCTATGTCTACACTAGCAAATTAGCTCAAATTAAGGAGCCTTAATTTGATCTAATTTGAACCTTGTCTATGCTAGGCTTTGCCTAGTTTGAACCACTTAGTTTGGCTGGTTAGTTTGAACTAACTGCTTAGTTCAAACTAATTTGCATATTTAGTTCCAACTAGCACAATGTAGACACGTTAGTTCAAACTAAGCACATTTTTTTTAGTTCAAACTATTTTTAGTTCAAACTAGATGTGCTCTTCTAGTTCAAACTAACTTTTTAGTTTGAATTAAAGAGTATGTAGCTAGTTCAAACTAAAAATTGTGCTTAGTTCAAGCTAACTTTCAAACTACTTAGTTCAGACTCACCAAGTCTGAACTAAGATTTTCAGTGTAGACATAGCCTATTGGGTAATCTGGGCTGAGGCTCATACAAGAAATCCCAGGACCTGATTAAAAGAAGTTTTTCTCAAAAATTCTTGACCCAGCTCTACCCTGATGGTCCTGCTTCCCTTTCCTCCACACATCTGAGAAGACCATTTTTTTCAGCAGCCTTTAACAATCATAATATATATGCTATGGTCCTGAGCCACAGATTATCCAAACAAATACTGATAGAAACTATGAGAACAGTGTTCTTTGTTGTATTGGGAGGTGAGTGTGAGTTAAAAGCCATAAAACGGCAATTCGTGAAATTTCAGGAGAAAAATGGAAAGCTTGGAAAGCACACTCCAATTAAAACCTAACAATGTGAAGTGGTATAACGGTATCTTTCTATATACCAAATGATAAATGTAACACAGAAATGCTTTAAAAACTACAGCTTAACAAACCCATGGTCTAATCAGCTTGGTACAGTTAAGATACTTTTACAATATGAAGCTATCAACATAATGATGACTTAATGTTGTTTTTTTGGTAATATTACTGTAACTACAGATAACCACCTTTACTTTTCTTTGAAAAGCAAGTGTAGGATCTTGGCATAAGAACACATCTGTGCTCTCAAAGATGCTGGGGCCATTGCTTGTGGTTTCTAGCAAAATTCATGACTGAGGCTGAATGCTTTCTCTCTTTTCAAGTCAACAATTCTGTGTTGCTTCTCTTGAGGTAGATAAATCTTGCAGCTTTTTGATGCTATATAGAGAAAAACAAGTCATAATTCATAGCAAGACGAAAAGCATCATGTTCACATCATGACAGAAAAGGGAAAAGGTCAAATGGCGATGTGTACACATCCATCAAAGTGTAGCGTGTAGCATTCCAGTTTGGCGGCTCCACCAGACTCTGCTCCACTAAACCAACTGCCTTGGGGAAACAGATAGCACTGTGCATTTAAGGTTTTGAATAAGACCGTATCGTGTTCTGACTGCTGCAGAAGTTGCACTTGTAGCCTTGAATGTCATCTACACCCCCAGGGACAAATTCTTAGCAGAGGTAAATTGCTGTTGATCTATATAGTTCACATTTCCTTTGGAGTTACACTGATTCGCTGTAACTGAAAATTAGGTCCAAAATCTCCATTCCTTGGATTCATAGGCTATGTC
This sequence comes from Podocnemis expansa, assembly GCA_007922195.1. Lineage (NCBI taxonomy): Eukaryota > Metazoa > Chordata > Testudines > Podocnemididae > Podocnemis > Podocnemis expansa. The sequence goes on from ML681963.1 coordinate 29,417,457, forward strand.
CACACATACACTGTTATTTCGAAATAAGTTATTTCAAAATGAGTTATTTCGAAATAAAGTCCTTATTTTGAAATAAGTTAATTCAAATTAAGAAAATGTTAATTTGAATTAAGGGAAAGCCTGCTATTGAAACAGCTGTTATTTTGAAATGGTTATTTCAAAATAACACCGTTTGGACATGTTGCTTCAAAACAATTGTTTCAAAACAATGGTGTTGTTTTGAAAAATCATGTCCAAACGGTGTTATTTTGAAATAACCATTTCGAAATAACAGCCATATCAAAATGAATGGGGTTTAAGCTGTTTTGAAATGACAGTTCTTATTGTGAAATGACAGAGCCTGTCATTTTGAAATAAGAAAATGTCGTGTGGACATTCAGTTATTTATTTTGAAACAGCCGATGTTGTTTCAAAATAAAAGACTCATGTGGACATACCCTATAGTGTCAGACAATGCTTTGCCATTATATTGTTATTTGTGCAATAAAGGACCGTCTGGTAATTAATTAATGCAGAATGAATCTGCTTATCGGTTTAGAAGCATCTCTCACAACACATTAGAACTACAGGATCTGTGTTGGCCTTCAGCTCTTTCTGGATACAGCATAGGGTATAATTTTCACCTCCATATTATTAAATGGTTTAGAACCTGGATCACTCCAAGGCCATGTATATAATGTCTAAGGGGTAACCATGTTAATCTACTTGAGCAAAAGAAGCAAGGAGTTCTGTGGCATTTTTAAAGACTAACAAATTTATTTATCACATATAAGCTATTGTGGGAGAAATTCCAAGTTGTCAGATGCATTGAAGATTTAAGTTCCCCATCTTCAAAGAATCTGATGAAGTGGGATTTTCTCCCTTGAAAACTCATCAGATAAATAAATTTGTTAGTCCTTTAAAAGTGCCATATCACTCCTTGCTTGTCATGTATATAATGGTGTTCTTTTATGGTAGCTTGTGCCATCTGGCTAATATTGCCATAGTTTAACTGAGAGTGGGCTGAAGGCAAGACAATTTCAGTGTGAGGGCTTGCTGGAGCTTGTGCCCTATTAGTGTCTCAGAGCCTAAATTTGTTGACCTTAAAGTCATGGGCTGAGTTTGTAATAGTGCATGGTGGGAATCTGAGAGACTTTGTCCCTGTCATTCAGTTTCTTTTAAGATAAAAACATATCCTGCTTGTTGGTGATGGTAATTCAGGAGGTCTGTAGCTGTAATATAGGCAGACACCTGGTACATTTCCTGAGTACTTGTTCATCTTGCTGTGTGTCAGTGAATTCTGAAATAAAGGAGAAATCATCAATCGAGTGTGTAGGAAATGCACCTTCAAGTCTTCCTCTTAACTCCAGAATAAAAGGGTTGATTTTGAAAGGAAGCACTGACAGCCTAGTTTGAATCATGTCATCAGTACAGAACTGTCACCAGGACATTTGGGAAAGCTAATTCAAATTAACTAAAGGTGGGCATATGAAGCGGATTACTTAACATGTATTAAATCCCTGTGAAGAAGTGAATTAAACAAAACCATATCAAAGGCCACTGTAAATCTGAATGAGGGTGTTCATACAGGGATTAAATATGTTTTAACTAATCCACTTCAAATGCCCACCTTTAGTTAACTTGGATTAATTTTCCTTGATGTCCCTGAGTAGACAAGCACTACAGAAATAAATTCATATAAAGTATCAGACACCATTGTCCTACTGGACATCATTTAGCTTCTTCTCTCCAGATCTCCATCCATCATTTCATAAAAGAATACATTAAAAAGGGCATAGTAAACCAGCAATAGTCACAGTAACAGCATTAGAAAGATCTATATTTAAGGAGCAGCAAAATCTACATATAATATATTTAACAGCAATTTGTTAGGTGTTGGGACACCCCAGAATAACAATGTGCATACATGCACCCACAAGCACATACACAAATGAAGCAAGACATGCAGGTAGGTTGTCAATCAATACATATAAGAACTCTGAACTGTGAATAAAACCTGATAACAGCCTGAACAGTAGATATGAGGACCCTAGGTATCTGTACACACATAACACTATGCAACGACGCGGAGCCTTAAACAGGAACATGAAAACCAAATTCAGAGGTACCACATCACAGGTTATTTTGGTTGAGAAAACTTTGGTAAGGGAAAAGAATAGATTTCCTGGTAAAAAAATTTAGCTTTGGCTGAAGTGTCTGTGACTGTGCGCCTGGCGAAAATCCACCTTGAGCAGGAGGATTTTCAGGCTTATGCTAAGCATCAAAAAGTTGCTGACCACAGATATTTTAATAGGTAATAACATTTCTAAGTATATTAATGGTATAACTGTGTCTCAGGAAAAATATGGATCTGGTTCACCTACTTTGTCTGTGGTTAGCAACATAGACTGTAAAGGGGAGATAAATACCCTCAGTAACAGCTTGCCTTCTGAGGAGGAGTTTAAAATTTCTAGTGTTATGTCAACATCTGCTGAGCGCTTAAGTGAAACTCAGAAGAAGTGCCCATGTAACTGCCCAACAATCTGGCCCTTCTCTGGAGCAAGAGAAGTTTTGAATGATGATCCAGTGGGGAAGGAAAAGGTAAGGTTTTTTGTTTTGATTTTTTTGTAAAGGGAGAACTGTGGTAGAGGGAGGCTTCTATAGAGAAAAAGAGACACCCACTCCTGGTAAGTTGTGTGAGAAATGCAGGAGATAATTGTTCCCATTAGCCAGGGGTGAAAGTAAGGTGGAATGAACCCAAACACAGTTCTGGGGCCCCCTATTTTTAGGATAGCAGCATTCAAGGGCCCTAAAAACAGAGGAAGGCACTAGAATGCTGCATCCCCCCCCGCAATAGCACTAGCAGCCAGAATGCGGTGTTCCCATGGTGATGCCTTAAGTCCTGTTCCACCTTAAGTCCAGCAAGCAAAGAGCTGGGGCAGGCTGGGAGTTTGTGAATCTCCCCCCTGCAGGGTGGAGCAGCATGTGAGGGGAAGAAGCTTCCAGTTGGTCAGGCAGCATGCGAACAGCCCAGGTAAGGGCTTTGGAGCAGGGGGTTGCTGGGGGTTTTGTGTGTGTCGGGGGGTGTCTGTCTGTCTGTCTGGGGTAGCTGTATATGTGTGTCTTAGTCTGTTTGGGGGTGGGTATTGGGGAAGGGTGGGTTCTGGAGACAGGTACTAGGGAGCCCACCCATGCGGCAGGGTTCTAGTGCCCACCAACTTATACTTTAACCCCTGAGAGTAGCTCACAATTGTCCATTTGCCGGACAGTTAGGAATGGGAAAAACTTGGAACAAACCGAAATAGAATTTCTGTTGTCCTCAAATTGCTTATGTCAGAAAGAATGGAAGCCACCCTGCAAAGCATGATTGCAGCCTTTGTGCATTCTTAAACACACATTTTTGGGACTTTTCACTGTGAAAAAAAATGCAGGATTTTTGTAAAGAAACTTCTGCATTGATTGAAATCGATCAAATAGATTGGGTAAGGAACATCACCATGGACTGACCTACAAGGTTACTTGGGTGTACAGTGGGAATTAAGCTATACCCTCTGAAGAGGTACAGTTGAGTACATTCTCCTTTCACACTACTGTTACTACTACTACTACTTCTTCTACTATTACTAGTGAAAACAGAGCATCTAGGGCCCTACTGTGCTAGGCTCTGTACAAAAAGGCAGTTCCTGTCCAAAAACCTTTGCTGTCTAAATAGGTAGCTACCTAAGGCTATGTATACACTACAGTCTACTTAAAGATGACTTTATTAAGTTGACTTAGTGAGTCCACACTTAACTCAGCTTAACTAAGTTGGTTAAGTTGACTTAAGAAAGTGTGCTGATAAAAATGTCTTTTCTTAAAGTTGACTTAAGCAGGCACATGTTATTGCATAGGGTTTTTCAAGTTGACTTAGATGGCCACATTGCATTAAGTCAACTTAGTAAAGTTGACTTAATGCCTAAGCCGACTTAAAGAGTGAATGTTATTAAGCCCACTTAAGAAGGCGCTTAAGGCAACTTTATAAATGCCAAATGTGGCCAGGGCTTTGCTTAAGTAGAGTTAAGCCTCCTTTAGTCAACTTAAGCCCATACTGTAGTCATATCTTAAGTTATGTGTGAGACAGTTGTCCACATTACTATAAAAATTACTTGTGAGCTGAGATAAATTTGCAAAGGTGCACATTGGACTTAGAGGGAAATAAACTAAATATAAATATAAATATAAATATAAATATAAACTCTTGCCTCATTGCCCTTCCCTCCCCTCACCTCCATACTCAACATAAACTTTAGTTTGGAACCCATTCACTATAATAAAAAAAGACCGCTTCATTAATTCATTATATTCTATTTGGCATTCAGTGCTGGTATTTTAACTAGCTGTGGGTGGTCTACCATAGTTTGGTTTCAGTTGTCAAAAGACAACTCTTTGGAGCTAAATTCCTCAAACTTAAAAGACAATAAATAGACAAATATAGGCATATGACAATTAAGAAAACAAATAGCTGGTGGATGATTCCAAACACTGGAGGGGAAAAAAAATAAAAAATAAAACACAGCCAGTCTAGCGTAAAGGGCCACCTAGTTAGAACTGAAGCTGCAGGCATTCTGATTTCCTTCCTTTTCCTTAATCATTTTCCTGAAGATTTTGTTAACAAAAGCCTTATTTGGTTTCATTTGCAATCCCTTTGATCTCCTTGATCAATTGGTTTTGAAGGCTATTTTTTTTCATATTGCCATATTGTTTATGGAAGTTGAATTTAAAATGAGTCTAATTTCCCTGTAAATACTTAGAAAGTAACTGGAAAGGCAGTAGCCAGATACCAGCAATCATGGGGCATTAGAAAATTATAGAAGTCTGCTATGTCCTAATTCCACAAGAATAATCAGTAAGTAAATTACTCCCCTCACTTGGAACCCTGAAACATGCAAGTTGGGTATTCTACCTCCAAACTTTAATATCTGAATATGACCAATTATTTACACCCTAAATGCCTTCCCAAAGCAGCAAAGGGTCTTCCCTGCACATCTGGAATTTCCCTGCACTTCTGAAAATTTTCATTATGGAAATTGCTTTTCACTAGAGGCAGATTGATTTTGGCCATATAATTATGTCTAAACCACGTGATGAAAAATCTCCAGCCCACTCAAACAATCACTATAGTGTTGTGATGTCTGGTGTTTGTATTGCCTTCCTGTTTCCTCATTGTTTCTTGGTCTCTGAACTCAGGGCTTGTCTTCACATATACAGTAGTGCTGTAGCTGCACTGCTGTAGTTCTTTAGTAAAGATGCTACTCTACCAGTGAGAGAGCTTCTCTTATTGGCAAAGTTAATTCACATCCACCAGAGGCGGTAGCTATATCAATGGCCGATTCTTTCCAGAGGTTATGTTAGTACAACTGTGTTGCTCAGGAATGTACATTATTTAGACTGAAAGCTCTCTGGCAGCAAGCTGTCTTTTTCACAGAGTCTAGCACAATGGGATCCTAGATACTCTTATATATTTCTTATTTATTTTATTATGTATTTGTATTTAATGACTGTGTAGAGCTGATAGAATGGTATTCTTCAAATACCAAATATGACAGATCTGAGAGATGGATGTGTGCATAGATGGATCATTTGTGAAACAGACCAATGTTTTTTAATAGAAAACAATAAATCCCAAATTACATGTTTCCAGTACTAATCTGAGACACTTTTAGGATTTGTGAATGTGCAATGTATCTCTAGAAAGCCTGTGAAAGGAGAATTTACTCCACTGCACCTCTTCAGAGGGTCTAACTTAATTCCCACTATACACCCAGGTAGCTTCGGTGGCCAGTCCATGGTGATATTCCTTGCCTAAGGTTTGGTTGATAGGCTAATGTTGCCTAGTGGTCAGTGCTTATGCTTATGATTTGCAGAGGGATTGTTAGTAGGGTCACTCAGGGTAGGGCCTTTGGGCACTTGTCATGAGGGGGAGGGAGTCTGCCATTCCCTTAGCAGATTTGCTCTTTTCCCTGTTCTGCCACCACATGAGCTGCTCCCCTTCCTTTTAACTAGGCATTTCCTACAGGTGTGCTGTGGTGTCGCTGGCTGAGCCTACCTTAGCCCCTCATCACCAAATGTTTATTTTGAAATAAAAGAGATTAGGTCCACATGATGTATTCTTATTTCAAAATGACGGGCTCCGTCATTTCGAAATAAGAGCTGACATTTCAAAATAGCTTAAACCTTCTTTAAATAGAACCAGCTGTTGTTTTGAAAAGGTTATTTTGAAATAACGCTGTTTGGATGTGTTATTTCAAAATAACCATTATTTCAAAATAATACTTTTGCCCTTCTCTTCCCCAGGGTGCCTTCCGTTTAGCCTGTATTGGGTGGGGGCATGGCCCAGGGAGGGGGCCATGTTGCCATACCTTTCATGGTGCCCCTCTCCTAAAGCAAAATAGCAAGTCCTGTGTTTGGACATGCTATTTCACTTTGAGCTTTCCCCTTAATTTGAATTAACATTTTCTTAATTTGAATTAACTTATTTCAAAATAACAATGTATGTGTGGACATAGCCATAGAGACATGCCCACCCCCTACTTTTTGATGCCTAGCAGCTAGAACACGGGGCCAGAACTCTAGGGTTCTGGGTTCTATTTCCATCTCAGCTACTGGTTTGTTGGGCAAGTCACTTCATTTTCCTGTGACTCAATTTCCCTATCTGCAAAAAGACGGACATTGATTTCATCTCTTTTTTAAAAATGCTATATATATATAAGGTGCTATTATTAGTGCCCTTGGATATCTGAAGATGGTGGAGTACTCAGCAGGAGCCACCACTGAACTCCAGGACTGTGCTTCGCTTACTAGTTCTCAGCTGCTCTTTGGAGCCCAAAAGATTGGCTCCTTGAATATGCCCTCATCTTCCTTTGTGAACCTGCAGAGATGCCAACCCCAGACTGGTCCTAAGTGCTGTAAATTAGAATAAAAACAAGGTCTGACAAACCTGTGGCTACTTTAGCAACTTTTGTGTAACTTCTGGCACTGATCTTTCATATTTATACCATTCATCTTATCAACATATCTGACATACAGTGTATTGTATCACAGGAAAAGAGATGCTTGCTATTGCTGCATCTCTATCCATTGTATCATTTAATTCAGCCTACATTATTTTGAAGGGGACACTGCTCACATTCTATGACAATAGTAACAAGAAAGGAAAATCGTTTAGGATTCCAGACTGTTTGCTTTACAAAAATAGACCCAGTAGTAACACAACTAGCATGATGGCCATGTGGGCTGGGACTCAAGAGATCTAGTCCTGTTCTATTCCTGGCTTCTACCACTGATCTGCTGTGTAAATCATTTTACATCTCTGTCCTTCCCCCCGCTTTTCTCTTTTTGTCATTTTTGACTATTTCAGACAATCTTTCTTACTTTGTTTATGTACTGAACCTTGCACAACAGGGCCTTGATCTTAACTGGGACCTTGAGATGTTACTATAATATAATTACTAGCAAGAGGAAGACATAGTTTACAGGTAAGCCCAAAATGTACAGACATTTTGGGGGACATCCAAATCCTTGATAAAACTGAGGGTTTGGTCATCAGAAACTTTAGTCCTTCTGAGCTGAAAAGATTTAAAGAGCTGAAACTAAGTTCTAGTGCAACTTGGATCTCCACAATCTCAGAGCCCCTGAAGAGCTGCTTAGCGTTAGCCCAATGAAGTTTATAAATTCCATTTTTGCAGAGTTTAGATGCTGCATAGGAAGAGACTTTCAGGCCATGTAATCTTGGAGGACATCATTTACGTTCATTCAACTGGAGTTGGAGAATAAGGGATTACATTGTATATGATTCTAATCACAGCAGTGTCTTTTTAAACATGATTTTTGCCTCAAGCCCTGGGAGCATTAGTAATTTCATATATACATCTATATAGATATATAGATATAGAGCAGTGAATTTACTGTGATTTATCTTACTGCAGACTTAGAAACACAATCAGTTATATTTACCAAAACTAAAATAAGCAATTGATGCAATATGTTATCTAACAACGACGGCAATGTTTTTGCTAGGGAACACATGACTTCCATAGAACAAGCCATTGTGTATTTATTTCCAGCTCCTAAGCTTTCAATAAAGCATTTTAGTCACATATACAAGTGATAAAAGGTTTTCATAGTTCAGTGAACAGCAAGCTAGAAGCTTCCAAAATGTGTGAGTGATTTTTTTAATATATAAGTATTAGCAATTTCATATTTTCTGTGTACAATGAATAAAATGAAGGAAATCTACACATAATGGAACAAATTCTTCTTACAGCTACTACTATACAATGCTGCTAATGCTGAGTGGGCAAAGAAGAACATGTCCCATTGACTGTAAGCTTTATAAGTACCACTGACGAAAGATATCTGTGTAGATCTGGGCTTTCAGGAATCAAAGTGCCATGAACTTTGAACATGACCGTGCTTCTCTAGTGGACTCCTTAGAAGTTAGTGAGTCCTCATCAGTGATTCTTACACCCTTCCCATATACCAGCCATAGACTGAAAGGCTTCTTTTCAGGCATATATTCTTTCCCAGTCTGCCCTGGGTTTTTTTATTTACCCTATGAACTGAGATGTCTGAGTAATATTTGAGGAATAATTTATTTCCCAAAGTTAAGAATAGCTTTGAATACACCATTCACAGAATAGTTCCCCCCTCAAACAACCCCGCAACTTCTATAAGCTTTATATACTCAGTAAACTGCATTAAGATGTACAAATTTCATGGATTAAAAAACAAAGCAAAACAAACCAGAAACAACCCACAAATATGTGATCCACTGTTTCCCATTATCTTCCCAGCTCTGCCTGTAAGGGCCTTATAGCATGAAGGACTAACTGGCTTCTGTGACAGGCTGCCCTTCAAATCTTGTCCTGTGTGCTTCTGTAACCCACCCCTCCGACCCTGATCTCCACTCCTGGACCCTGACTTAACCTGCTTTTCCAGGTGACCACTCACTCCTAAGTCAGTCCACACCAGCCTCTGGCATGTAATCAGTCCCAGGCAGTGGGAGTGTGCCCACTTGGCTCTTGTGGGGCAGTCCCCAAGTGAGCATCCTCAGTCCCAGGTGCCACAGTGGGAAATTCTCTATTTCAGGGATTGGGGCCCCACTCCCAATCACCATAATCTCATATCTGTTCATTTAACATTGAAATGGATCATGCTTAATCTCCCTTACTCACACCCTCTAAAAGAGTATTTCACAACCAGTGTGCCATGGAGCACAGGTGTGTGATTGGGCCTGAGCAGTTGTGCCACAGAATTTTTTGAAAAACTATTCACAGAGTTCTGGATTGGCTAATGAATATTTATGAGTTCATTTGGAGACTATATGGCAGTGTGCCTCAAAAGAATTGAAGTTATTAAGGGTGTGCCATGCAGAGAAAAGATTGAGAACCACTATTCTAAAATCCACACAGCTTTAGTTAAAACATATACTAGTTTATTGATTAGGATACGATTTAAATGAGTATATAACAAATCAATGCACAATCATTTTAAGAAAGCAGTTAGAAATAACCACATCCAAATAAAAGATAAGAGGTGTGTTTTATTCTGTGAACACTGTTGCAAGGTCACTCTTTAATATGTGTTCTTCCTTCTTATTCCCAAAGCTGGCTCCTGGTGGTGTTTAGCCAGTTTGGGCCCTCCTGACTAGGGGTAGGCTCTGCATCTTGTACTTGCTTGTAAGATGGTGTTTCCCTGCCCCAAGCCAGTAATTTCCCCCAATGTCTCATTCTGTGCCCCCCATCTCAAAAAAAAAAATAAAATAAAATAAAGCACCCTCAGCTTCCCTTCTTCCTGGGCTGCAGTCTTTTCCTCTCTTCAACCTGAGCTAGGTAATCTAATTTGCATTACCTTTATCATGTAATTCTCCAGTGTCTGTGCTATAGATAGTCCTGAGGGTCTGTGCCATATAACATGTTTCACATCTGTAAATATACATGATGCTGCAGGAAACATGATACATATGTTATACGAATTCATAAAGGAACCTTGCATGGCATGACTGGGATATATCATACAGTCACAGTGGAAAAGTGAACAGAGACATTATATAGGTCATAGCCCAGGGGTGGCCAGATGTGCATCCCATGACAGTGTTTCACAGTAATGATCCTAATGGCTCGATATTGAGATCCACTTCTAATGAATTTTTACTGGCACTTCTCCATCACTGGCAACTTGTTCTGAGTGTAGTGACATGTTCTCTTGCTCCTTTATAAGAGATGAATACATTAGATCTACCATCTACTTTCTATATTGGTTACCTGTAAACTGGCAGATTGGTCATCAGTTTGTATTCCAGATTTCATAGCTGTTAATAGATAGGGCTTGGCTACCATCATGGCCTCCTTCTTGAGCCATGCTCTAATAGGGATCTGTGCTTAGTCACTTCCTACTGTTTTCAAATCCTAGCAAGGATACCCACTGGCCCTATAACGCATTACCTTCCTCTTCTTTTTCCTCCTTTTCAATCTTATGTACCCAGGGCATATAAATGTACTACAGCCTCTGATGTGTCAACAGGCTCCAGTAGAGGAGTTGTGAGGTGAGCAAGAATTCTGGCTCTGTCCTCTCTATTGTGCATCCATACAGGGCAAAAGCTAATGCTGATGTTTTAGGAGTTATGTTAATCAAGTATAACGTCTTTATTTAAATTGATATGTTATGATGTACATGATGTGGGCATTCTTTAATAATATTTTTAATTAAATATTATTGATTTTAGTGTTTAGTTCTTTTTAGTGCGAGGCTGGTTTTAATTTACCACTACCTCCAGGACAGTCCTATTTTAGACTGGTGGTTATAAGATCAATTTAGAGCAACACATCTTCTGCTGCGTGAAAAACAGGTGCTCAGCTCTTTGAAAGCTATTACTCATACATCTCGGCAGCAGCTACCAAATCAAAGTTAACATATTTCATCAGAATGTTCAACCAGCAAATACCAAGTAAACATTTAAAGAATTATTGATCACTATTGTATGTGAAATTTGATAAGCTTGCATCAGTGACTGCTGTTTTTTCTTGGTAGTTTACAAGTCTAGATATGGTACTACTACTGTTGCACAATGGGGGACTGATTTCTGCAGATGCTGAGTTCCCACAACTTCAGGAAAAAGTTTGAGTGCTCAAGATCTCTGAAAAATAAGACTCCAATTCAGGCAATTTGACAAGGTAAAATAATCTTCCATGGAAACAGGCAGACACTGAGAACCATCACTGGAGACTGCACAATCAAAAATAGATAATTAAATTGTAAGCACAAAGAAGGGCTACAAGGATGATTCATGGAATGGAAAATCTTCCCTATGAGAGATGACTTAAAGAGCTTGGTTAGTTTAGTCTTCTCAAAGGAAGGCTGAGAGGAGATATGATTGCTCTTTATAAATACATTAGAGGGATAAATACAAGGGAGAGAGAGGAATAATTTGAATACAGAGCCAATGTGGACACAAGAACAAATGGATACAAACTATCCTTCAGAAAATTTAGGCTTGAAATTAGACACGGATTCCTAACCATCAGAGGAGTAAAGTTCTGGAATAGTCCACCAAGGGAAGTGGTGGGGGTAAAAACCTTAGGTGCCTTCAAAACTGAGCTTGATAAGTTTATGGAGGGAATGATATGATGGACAGTGTAGCTTGGCCATTGTCTCTCTTTTACTACTGGTGATGGGTATGACAGTGACCTGGGAAGGGGCATTTGATTGAGTGGGTTCTGAGTTATTACAGAGAAGTTCTTCTTGACTGGCTGATGTGGACTTGCCCTCATGCTCAGGGTTTAACTGATCACCATATTTGGGGTCAGGAAGGAATTTTCCCCCACAGCAGATTGGCTTGGGCACTGGTTTTTTTTTTTTTTTTTGCCTTCCTCTGTAGCATTGGGCATGGCTCACTTGCTGCTTGATTCTCTGTATTAAAGTATTTAAATCATGATTTGAGGACTTTAATATCTCAGTTATGGGTTTGAGGTTCATTGTAGGAGTGGGTGGTTGAGGTTTTGTGGCCTGCACTGTGCAGGAGGTTAGACTAGATGATCATATTGGTCCCTTCTGACCTTAGAGTCTATGGCTGTGTTCACACAGCCTCCTTATTTCGAAACAATGGAGGTTGTTTTGAAATAAGGTTTCAGCTGTTCACACAACGCACAGTTGTTTCGGAACAATGGGAAGCCATTGTTCTGAAACAACTGCGTTGTTTTGAAACAAGTAAAACCTAGTCCGTGGGCAAAACAACGTTGTTTCACAACGGTTGTTTCGAAACAACACCGTGCAAACGTGTTGTTTCAGAACAAGATGTTCCAAAACAACAGTTCAAGGGGTGCCCCCTCAGCACCCTGGCCAGGGAATCCTCAGCACCCTGGCCAGGGTGCTGAGGGGTGTCCCCTGGCCAGCGCCTGCACAGCCAGGCTGCAGGCACTGACGGGCTTCAGCCCGGCTCTGCAGGCACCAGCAGCGTTCAGCGCTGGGCAGCGCTGAAGCACACCGGTGCCTGCAGCCCCCTGCGGAAGAGAAATAGCATGTTCACAGTGTGAACGTGTTATTTTGTTTCCTGCCTTTTTCCTTATTTTGAATTAACATTTTGTTAATTCGAAATAAGTTGTTTCAAAATGAGCATTATTTCGATATATGGTTGTTTCGAAACAACCGTATCGAAATAACCCGCTGTGTGTGAACATGGCCTATGAGTCTATGAGACATAATGGTTGTGTCCACACCAGGGTTTTAGTTTGAAACAACAGCTGTTGTTTCAAAATAAAGCCAGGGATATCTGAACAATGTTTTGTTATTTCAAAATGATGGGACCCTGTCATTTCAAAATAATGGCCGTCACTTTGAAACAGTAAAATCTCGCATGCAATTGAAATAGCCATTGTTTAGAAACAGTTGTTTTGAAACAACACCATTCGGACATGTTATTTTGAAATAACGATCAGTTTGAAATAACACTTTTCTCTTCTCCTTCCAAGGGTGCCTTCCTTTTTGTATATACTGGGTGGAGGGCATGGCCACACCTCCTATGCTGCCCCTCTCCTTTAGCGAAATAGCATGTCCACACACAGGGCATGGTATTTTGCTTTGAGGGTTTCCCTTATTTCAATTTAATATTTTCTTATTTCGATTTAAGTTATTTCAAAATAAGGACTGTATTTCAGAATAACTTATTTTGAAATAACAGTTTATGTGTGAACACAGCCAATATGCAGTGGGTAATATTTTCAAAAACACCTATATGCCTAAGTCACTTTAAAAGTTGCAAAGTCAAGCACTGAAACATTAGAAAATATCACCTTTCCTTTCTACTTGAATATACTGCTGTATATGCATAAATCTATTCAGTTTCCAAAGGCATCTGAGAAATTCTCAAACTGATATGGCAAAAGAAACTTGTGATATTTTCTCCAATCTCATTAAAATATTTAGTATTCAAACAGTGCTTCTAGATCTGTCATTTTTTTAAATCCAAATATATAGCTAAAATTGTACTCTGTTGATCAGGTACTCTTCTCACTCCCACTCATTTAAATTCAGAAAAACCTAGCTAATCTCATTAAACATATTCTGGATGTACGTATTACTAAAACCAGAAACTGGTTTTACACGTATAAATCATTCCGTTGTATTTTTCTTTTTCTCACACAGGTCATAGCAACAGTCCATTTTTATTCAATTCTGATATGTACTCAGACTCCTGACTCCCTGCAAGAGTTGTCCAAACTAAAGACCATGCACAAAGCCTTCCACCAAGCAGTTTGTTATGCATCCAGAAGATACTTCCCTCTTTTGACTTCTCTTTGCAAACAACAGGATTTCTGAGATACTTTATCTTATAATTTTTGCCTTTTTTATGCATCTTAATCTGTTTTTGCCTTGAAGTTGTTAAAAGACTAATCAAAAGTTTTTCACTGGTAAGTGATTATTATAAACAGGGTGGTATGGGGTGATGGGATGTCTCAGGAAAGAGATTCAAGTACAAAGCCGTTCACCTCTAGACTGACACAGCTGCCCCTTTTGAATTTAGCCACATCATTAGTGAGAATGTATTTCAAGCTGGGATGACTGAGAGTCACTACCATCTAGTGACTTTTCAGGGGTCTGAGTTCAGCTCCTGTTGTCTCTCCTCCCATTCAAACAAACACAACACATAAACATATGGTAACATTTGTTGACCACTTTAGTCTCAGTGAACAGGCGAACACTTGAATGAGACATGAAGGCTGAACAATCACCCCTATAGGTAACAAATCTAGGGTTATATGGAACCAGAGCACCCTGTATGGCTGATATCATCATTATTCCTGTTTACTGGGCTAATAGTGGGCTTCAACCTCCAGTTTGCAAACTTGACCACCAGTACATAAAACAAAACACTGGCTACTTTAGAGGAGGGGGCAAATCATATTTTAGTCACAGGAAGGAAAGAATCATGTTTTAGCCACTGAGATTTTAATGAAGATTTCTGAAGAAATGTTCAATCCCCATAATCTCATTTTTTAGTATTCTTTTTTATTTTATCATAGCTTTCATACTGCTAGAAAATAGCAAGTGTAGGCAGGTGCTCTGCACATTTCCCTGCATGGCTCCAAAAATGCTGTTAACCCTACTTTTAAACTTTCTTAAATGAAACTGGATGAAATGCCTAGTAGTTTTATGAGCATCTGGGATTTAATTGAAGCCATCTGATTTGTTCACCCTGACCTAAGCTGGTCACGCCCCATTTTCATAGAAATGAAAGTCCTTGAACAATACAGTTTACATCCACCTATATGATTTATAGATTATTAGTAGTCACAACCATCCAAATAGCTTAGCATTCTTCATTCTCTAAATTATGGAAGAGCTCCTTCTCACCTTGCATTTTGTTTTATTCTTTTCTTTCAGTTAGGGCATGAACCTTAACTGGGTGTCTTTTGCTTCATTTTCTAGTCTGTTTTCTGACCTATTACTGCTGGATCTTACAGGATGAATTCATAATTTTTTTCTGTATCAATGACAGTAAAATATTCATCATGCAATTAGTATTGGACAAATACTGCACTTGCATAGCTCACTGGTAGTGATTATTTTGCCAGCTGTCTCCATGACAATGAATATAAATTCATAGACCAAGTTTTGACCTGGTGCGCTTGAAGGTCACAGCATCTCCATCACACAACTTACTGCTACATTGACTGCACTTTCTTGTTTGATGGATATATGTGGATTATTAGCCTGTCATGAATAAAAGCAATGAACATTGTAGAAGGCATATACCAGAGAACATCAGCAGTTTGCATATCACTAATTTACATACTTTATAACTTGCTTACATGAAAATGGTCTCTTCACAGTTCTCATGAAACATTTAGTCTCAGACTCATTTCACTGAGATTTCATAATTTTTGTCTGATACACTAGATAACTTTTCCTATGGCCTTGTGCAGTATTCTCACTAGTGAAAACTAAATTTCAATTGGCATTATGCTTAGGGTTTTGCTTTTTAATTAACATTCCTGTGTTAGTTCACTGACTTTCTAACACACAATATTTAGTCATTCCCAATGTTTCTGTGTCATTAGTAAGAATCATTAAGGCTTTTGTGTAGATTGATCAAAAGACTTAAAGACTCTTGTGTGTGCCTTCCTTTCTCACACAAATAAACCCAACTATTTAAAAGAACTTTTGTGGCAGCTTTATAATGCATATCATGCACACTATTACATGTAATGGGTTAATGGCTCTGCTGTTGAACAGAGGTGTGAAAAATGGTCAAGATTAAATGAGGACAGTTCTGACCCTTCATTTAGAATTTGATGTAAGTGACTTAAAGGATTCACAGAGTGCAAATCATTCTCCCGTGATTTTTGGCAGTTTTTAAAAGCATCCCCCTTACAGTTAGGAAGTATGCCCTAATGTCCAACTTCAATTGCCCAACTACAATTTAAGACCATTGCTTCTTGTCCTGTCCTCAATGGTTAAGAACAACATATTTATCTCCCTCCTCTTTATAGAAACTTCTAACATACTTGAAGTCCCCCCTCAGTCTTCTCCAGGCTAAACAAACCCAATTTCTGCAAACTTTCCTCACAGTTCATGTTTTGGTTTCTCTCCTTTGGACTTTCACCAGTTTGCAGTGATTCTTTTTTGCAGTACTCCTTTCCAGAATTCCACAGTGTAGTACTATCCATTTCATAGACTCATTGAATCATACGTTTGGAAGGGACCTCATGTGGTCATCAAGTCTAGCCTCCTGCTAAAAGCAGGACCACTCTCATTAAATCATCCCAGCCAGGCTACTGTCTAACCAGACCTTAAATATCTCCAAAAATGGAGATTTCACTAGCTCCATAGGCAACCCATTCCAATGCTTCACCATTCTTGTAGAGAGAAAATTTTTTCTAATATTCAAACTTCATCTCCACAGCTGCAACTTGAAACCATTGCTCCTTGTTCTGTCCTCTGTTACTACTGAGAATAGCCTAGCTCCCTCCTCTTTGGCACACTCCTTCAAGTAGTTGAAGGTTGCTATCAAATCTCCCCTCAGTCTTCTCTTCTGCAGACTAAATAAGCCTAGTTCCTTCAGTCTCTCCTCATAAGTCATTTACCCCAGCCCACTAATCATTTTCGTTGCCCTCTACTGGACTCTTTCTAATTTGTCCACATCCTTTTTGTAGTGGGTAGCTCAGAACTGGACCCAGTATTCCAGATGCGGCCTTGCCAGTTTCGAATAGAGGGGAATAATCACATCCCTCAATCTGCTGGCAACGCTACTACTGATACAGCCCAATATGCCATTAGCTTTTTTGGCTACAAGAGCACACTGTTGACTCATACCCACCTTCCCATCCACCATAACCCCAAGGTCCTTTTCTACAGTACTGCTGCTTAGCCGGTCTGTCCCTAGCCTGTAGCAGTGCATGGGGTTTTTCTGCCCTATCTGGAGGACTTCACAGTTGTCCTTGTTGAACCGCATGAGATTTCTTTTGGTCCACTGATGCAGTTTGTCTAAGTCTCCCTGAATCCTGTCCCTGCCCTCCAGTGTGTCCACAATTCCCCCCAGCTTGGTGTCATCTGCAAACGTACTGAGTGTGTAATCTATCTCATCATCAAGACTGTTAATAAGATGTTGAATGGAATGGGCCCCAGGACCGACCTCTGGGGGACTCCACTCATTACTGGTTGCCAACTAGACATTGAGCCATTGATTCCTACATGCTGAGCTGTTGATATAACCAGTTTTCTATCCACTTTATGGTCCATTCATCCAACCCATACTTCCTTAACTTTCTGACGAGAATGCTGTGGGAAACCATATCAAACACCTTGCTAAAGTTGATGTATGTCATGTCAACAGCTATTCCTGCATCCACAAATCCAGTCATCTCATCATAGAAGGCAATGAGGTTGGTCAGGCATGATTTGCCCTTGGTAAATTCATGCTGATTTCTCCTGATCACTCTATTTTCCTCCAAGTGTTTCAGGATGAATTATCTGAGGACCTGCTCCATGATTTTTCCAGGGATTTAGGTGAGGCTGAGTGGTCTGTAGTTCGCTGGATTCTACTTTTCCCTTTCTTGAAAATAGGTACTATATTTGCCTTCTTCCAATCCTCCAGGACCTCCCCGACTTGCCATGAGTTTTCAAAGATAATGGCCAGTGGCTCTTCAATCACATCGGCCAACTCCCTCAGCACCCTCAGATGCAGTTCATCTGGCCCCATAGACTTGTGCACATCTAATTTCTTTAAGTAGTCTCTAACCTGACCTTCCATCACTATGGGCCTCTCGTCTTCCCTCCATTCTGTGTTACCCAGTGTACTAGCCTGGGAGTGGATCCTGCCTGCAAAGATGGAAGTAGAAAAAAGCATTGAGTACTTCAGGCTTTTCCACATCATCCACCATGAGGATACCTTACCCATTCAGTAAGGGACCTACGCCATCCCTGATCCTCTTCTTGTTGCTGACATACTTGTAGAACCCCTTCCTGTTGTTACCAACTTTGCCCACCAACTCGGGGTATGCTCATTTATTAGGGTTGCTTTCTCTATGGGGAAGATGATACTTCTATTAGTGTGCTGCTTGTGTGACTTGTGTTTCTATAGAGGTGCGTCTGAGCGGACCGGGTCTATCAGCACTCTCAGCTGACCCCTTATGTGTCCCTGAACTCAGTAGGCTGGGTCACACAGCACTTCTCAGCTGCTACCCATATGCCCCTGGACTCAATCAGGCTGGGTCAAAACAGACCCAGAGGGGAATGGAAAACAGCACTTGTCAGCTGTCACCCTTATATGCCCCTGGAGTCAATCAGGCTACTATCCCTATCAATGAGCAAACCTCACAGAGCTGTGGGCATTACAGGGATCTTTGGCTAGGTAATAGAAGCGTTGCTGCAAAGTGATATAAAGAAACCAAGACCACAAAGGAAAGGGAATGATGTCTTAAAAGAATCTGGAAACTGGCTTAATAACAAAAGTCATTTTATTGCTAGGTATCTAAAACTTGTACTACTAATAATAATTACAAAGGAGAGAAGAATACCCCAAAATACCCAGTTACAGCATTGATAAACATACAAGGAAAGAACACCCAGCTACAATATTACCTAGATTCTCTGTATCAGGCCTAGAGAGAGAGAGAGAGAGAGAGAAGTGGGGGGGGGGGGCGGTCTCACCACTCTGTGTAGCAGAAAGGTTTCCAGGTTGTGCAGATCAGGGTCAGAGGCTGGATGGAAACAAAGCTCCCACAGCAATCAGCAAGGAAGAAAAGCCAAATCCCAGTGGAAATGATACAGCTTTAGATCCAAGCATCAGGACTCAGGACTCAATCCAGACTCACACAGGATTCAGAAAGGATCTAATCAGGACTTGCACAGGACACACACTACACTACTATGTGGGTAAAGGTTTTTTATAAGGACTTGTTTATGTGGCCAATACACATTCCTGGCTGGGTGTTATGGTTCAGAGAAGCTCACAATACAGTCAGGCAGACTCAGTATTTTACGTATCAATTATCATGTCTGTGACTAGAATGGTCTGATAATTGCTGAGTTTGTTCGTTTTGGTGTGAGATCCCCCATCAGGAAATGCTTCTCTGCTTCTTCAATCCCAGAGTTCAGTACGGCTCTTGCTTCTTCAATCCCAGAGTTCAGTGCGGCTCCTGCTTTGGAATCTGGTTCTCCATAGTCAATGCAAATGAAGCTCCCTTGTGCTGATGGCTTTTGGATATGGGTAGATTAGGAAAAGGATGTCTCCCATTTCCTACTGTTTTTGGTTTTCAGTTCAAGCAGAGGTTGGGGGATGTGTGGGGGGAGGGAGGCACAGGCTGGATACTGTGCTCTGATTCCTCAAGAACACAGAGCTAACACGTAACACTGTTGTCCTTCACATCCCTTGCTAGTTTCAACTCCAATTGCTCTTTGACCTTTCTGATTTTGTCCCTGCAAGCCTGAGTAATATCTTTATACTCCTTCCCAGTCACCTGTCCCAGCTTCCACTTCTTATAAGCTTCCCTTTTATGTTTCAGCTCACCACAGAGTTCTCTGCTAAGTCATGCTGTGCACCTTCCACATGTGCTGTTCTTTCTGCACATTGGTATGGTATTTTCCTGTACTTGTAGCAGGGTTTCTTTAAAATACAGCCAGCTCTTTTGGACACCTTTCCCCTTCAGATCAGCCTCCCAGGAAATCCTGCCCATCAGATCCCTGAGGGAGCCAAACTGCTTTTCTGAAGTCCAGGGTTTGCATTTTGCTTCTTTCCTTTTTTTCCTTTTTGATCAAGACACTGAACTCTACCATCTCATGGTCGCTGCTGCCCAGGTTGCCATTCATGTTTACTTCCCCAATCAATTCTTCTCTGTTTGTGATCAGCAGGTCGAGAGGTGCAAGGACCCTGGTTGGCTCCTCCAGCATTTGTACCAGGAAGTTGTCTTTGAAGATCTCCAAAAAGTTCCTGGATTGCCTGTGCACTGGTGTATTGCCCTTCAAGCAGATGTCAGGATAACTGAAATGCCCCATGAGAACTAGGGCCTGTGATCTGGAAACTTCTTCTAGTTGTCCATAAAATGCCTCATCCACCTCCTCTTTCTGGTCTAGCGGTCTGTAACAGACACCCACTATGACATGCCCCCTTGTTGCACCCCCTCTTTAAACTTAACCCACAGACTTTCAACCGGCTTGTTTCCACTTTCATAGTGGGGCGCCGAGTAGTCATACAGCTCTTTTACATATACTGCTACTCCTCCCCCTCTTCTTTCCTGCCTGTCCTTCCTGAATAATTTATACCCATCCATGGCAGCGCTCCAGTCATGCAAGCTATCCCACCACATCTCTGTTATTCATATTACATCATAGTTCCCTGTCTGTGCCAATACTACTAATTCTTCCTGCTTGTTTCCCAGGCTCCTCGCATTTGTGTACAGGTATCTGAAATACCGGCCTAATTGCCTTACTTTCCTCTGTCCATTACTTCCCCTGTTGCATCTTCCTCCTTGCATTTTCTCCCGGTGTCCTCCTTCCCCACTCACCACAGGTATTAAAGCTTTATTAGGACACTTAGGACAATGATTTGATTTCCCTGCACCCCAGTTCCAATTACTCTCTCTATTATCTCTGCCGTTACAGTCCTCGCACTCCCCAAATTCCATCCCTTCCCCCAGGTCTCCCTAATTGTGATCTGCCTGTGGGCTTTGGTCATCTTACCCTTTCAAACCCAGTTTAAAGCCCTCCTCACTAAGTTGGCCAGTCAACATCTGAATATGCTCTTCCACTTCCTCAACAGGCGGAGTCCGTCTTTGCCAAGCAGTCCTTCTTCCTGGAACAGTACTCCATGGTCAAGGAAGCCAAAGCCCTCTTGACAGCATCAACTTTGCAGTCAGACATTTACCTCCAGGACACATCTGTTGCTGCTCAGACCCCTACCCTTGACTGGAAGGATTGAGGAGAAAACCACCTGTGCACCAAACTCCTTCACCAGTGCTCCCAGACCCCTGTAGCCACCTTTGATCTGTAGAAGATCACCTCTCGCAGTGTCATTGGTTCCCACATGGATGAGTAGCATGGGGTAGTAGTCAGAGGGGCGGATGATTCTCGACAGTCTATCTGTAACATCTTGGATATGGGCACCCGGCAGGCAGCCTACCTCCCGAGAGGCCATGTCAGGGTGACAGATGGATGCTTCTGTCCCCCTCAGAAGTGAGTCCCCAACCACCACAACCCTACATTTTCTCCTGGCTGTAGTGGCTGTGATCCTCCCAGCCTCGGTGGTGCATGGCTTCTCCTCTTCCACCTCATCCCTCATTTCTAGTGATGCATAACAGTTCACCACCACAACGGAGGGTGCAATGGGAGCATGGGCAGAGCACTGTTGGCTGCCAGAAGTAACCAGTTGCCAGTGTTCTCCCTATGCCAGAGCCGTCTCCTTCTCCAGTGGTATGGCAGCAGTCCTCTGCACCTGTTTAGATTCCTCAGCCTTAGATGTCTTCTCGTGGACGCTATCAAGGAATTTCTCCAGGGCATGGATACTCCTGAGCCTAGCCACTTCCTCCTGTAACTCTCCCAGCCGCCTCCTGAGAGGTTCCACCAGAAGACACCTGTCACACTGAATGATCTCCCTAGCCTGATTGTCTGTGAGTGGGAAATGTAGGCCACAGTCCCTGCAAGTCCACATCAGCATGTGGGTAGAGATATCCATGGTCAAGATGTCTGTCTGGCTACAGGCACAGGAGGAGAAGACAGAAGGGATGCTGGCACAAGCAGTGCGGCTCCTCTTCACCATACTGGCCTCACCAACTCCTTCCCAAACTCCCCTGTTTTCAGTCCCCTGTTCGCAAGCCTTGTTGGATTTCATCATACTTATTTCAGTCCATTTCTCCAGTTTGTCAAGATCATTTTTAATTTTAATGCTGTCTGCCAAAGAATTTTCTTAGGTTGGTATCATCCAAAATCTTTAAGTGTATACTCTGTGGCCTATGACATTATCCAAATTATTTTTGAAGATATTGAACATAACCTGGATATTTAAGAGAAGCAAAACCATGGCAGACCCTTGGGAGATCTCACTAAGTACATCCTTCCAGATTGAGTTAAACACTGATAATTACTCTCTGAATATGCTTTTCCAACCAGTTGTGCACCCACCTCATAGCAGATCCATTTAGCCTATATGCCCCCTAGTTGGTTATGAGAAGGCTATGTAGGATAATAACAAAAGACTTGCTATAGTCAAGATATCATATCTGTTGCTTCCTCCCAGACATTAGGGCTGTTACCCCATCAAAGAAAGATATTAGGTTGGTTCAGGAGTGCTGTTACCCAAGGGAAAGACGGGGGACCCCGGTCCGGTCTCCGCCACCTGGGCCCCAGCCCTGCCCAGGGCCCAAATCCAGAGTTGAGGCCCCGGCCTCCTGCCACTGGCAGCCAAGGCCCCCAATCCCCAACAGGGGATTGGACCGGGCGAGACAGTGGCTGCTGCGGGTGGCCTGGCCCAGGAGAGACAGGCACTGCCATGGCCTGGCTCCAGATACCCAGCCAGGGACAGGGCCAGGAGAAGCAGGGGGTGCCCCAGGCTTTCGAGGTACTGGCACCAGGACTCAGGGCACATGCCCCATGTGCCAGGCATCAACAATGCCCCTGGGATGGTTTGATATGATTTTATCTTAACCAATCAATGCTGACTATTACTTGTCCCCTTATAAACGTCTAGTGCTTACAAATTGATTGTTTCATCATTTGCTCCATTACTTTTTCTGGGTAATGAAGTTAAACAACTGAGCTATAATTCCTTGGATTGTACTTATTTCCCTTTCTATATATTGACAAACAATGAGTCCTGTGGCACTTAAAGACTAAAAAAAAATATTTATTGCTTGAGCTTTTGTGGGAGAAAATCCCATTTCATCAGATGCTTTTTCTCCCACGAAAGCTCATGCAATAAATAAATTTGTTAGTCTTTAAGTGGTACAGGACTCCTTATTTGTTTTACTGAACTTCACTAATGCGGCTACCCCTTTGGAACTTGGCAGTAAATCTTGGCATTGTATTTGCCCTTTTCCAGTTTTCTAAGATCTCTCCTGTGCTTCACAAGATCTCAAAGAGAATTGATAATATGGCGGTGACATCTTCAGCTAGTTTCTTAAGTAGTCTAGGATGTATTTCATCAGCTTTGCCAACTTGAAGACATCTAACTTGTTTAAGTAATTCCTAACTTTGTTTTTGTCCCCATTAGCCTCAGATCCTGTCTCATTTACACTAGTGTTCACTATGTCAGTCATCCAATTACTGCAAATCTTTTTAGTGAAAACTAAAATGAAAAAGGTATTTAACACTTCAACTATTGATAATTTTTTCTATTATTGTCTTTCCCTCCTCATTGAGGAATGGATCTACTCTGTCCTTAGTCCTCCTCTTGTTCCTAATGCATTTGTAATATGTACACATACATACACGTTTGCGTGTGTGTGTGTGTACACACCATACTTCCTGTCTTCCCTATTCATTGGGATAGTTTGTTCTTCAGTCCTTAATACTATTTTTTTTTTAAAACCTGTCAACTCCCCTAAACTCTTTTCCCTTAGACTTGATTTCCATGAGATTCTGCTTACTGATTCTCTGAGTTTGCTAAAATCTACCTTCTTGATGATCCATAATAAGTTTTTTTTTTGTTTGTTTATAGATTTGTCTTTATAATAAAGGCATGACTATAAGCTGCCTGTCATTCATCGGGGGATGTGTGCGTACAAAGAGCAATGTGCATCCCTTTCTGGGACATTGCTCTATCTTTCTGTGTGTGTATATGTGTGCGTGCATCTTTGTTAAAACTAAACTTTCCTAAAAACAGTTCATAGCAAGCTTCTGACAAAATAAAATTTTAATGACAGAAATAGTATATTGATGCATCAGAATATTTTAATAATTGCTCTTGTTCTGCATAGAAGGGGCAGGCAAATGAATTTTTCACACCCTAACCTGGATTCCAGGAAAACAGCTTTATGGCTGCTAAAACCCAGCAGCCGGTGCCTGAGTTACAGTGCTAATAGGAAAGAATGGATGGAATACAAACAGGGACCCCTTTTCTTCTTTCTCTATGTTTGCTTAACTAATAGAGTAGCACCAGGTGGCCATTACGTTAAAATGTAGGCTAGCCAAAGAGATTGATGTCTGGCAACAGTTGGGTTCATTTACTGTGCCACTGTCTGGAAGCATCACAGAATATACACCTGCACCCAATAATTTACTGTCCATTCCATGCTCCTTTATTGCATTTTGCCATTTAACACTAAATGTGCCTGCTTTCACTGGAGAGCAAAATATCCTTGTTCATATGTGCCTATGGATTTGCTGATTTTGAAAGGCCAGAAAGAAGAATTATGACTTAATAGATGAATGATCTCTGTGAACTTGCCTCTTGTGAGTCTTTTTATGTATAATAAACAATTGTTATAATATAGACACTGTTTAGACAAGTGATAGCCATAGAATTACAGTTATACAATAAGAATGCTGCAGTCTGTAGAGGGTTAGTAGGTCCCTACCAGTCACATGAATATCCAGGACAAAGTTTCAGTGGTAGGAGAAGTTGGATCAAAGGAGAACTAGGGGGTTGAAGGGTGCACCCTCAGTACTTCTGGCACCTACAGCAACAAAAACCTATGGGGATTACCCAGCAAAAGGTGTTAGCAAAAATCTTGATATGAAGGGGTTTAAGTCCCCCACACGTCTTTGCCCTAGTCTACACTTACCAGGATTTCCAGTGGCAGCTGACAGCAGATATGCAACGCAAAATACCTCTTGTATCTGCTGGCAACTTTCTAAGTTGCCAGGAGACATTTGGTGAAGCCGACCACAAATGGCTTGTGGTCAGCTTTCAGCAACTCCTGTTAGGGGGCAGGAATTGCAATGACAACTGCTGGAGCAAAGCAGCGAGTTCATACCTCTTGCAAAATCACGCCTGGAAGATCGTGCTGACCAGTGTAGACACACCCTTTGTCAGCCAACATTTCCCATGTGTTTTAAAGTACATGATGTCATCATTATCATCATCATCATCATCATCATCATGTATGATTTTCACATTGTGTGAGGATTTAAATAATTTAAACATCTCAATTACACTTCACAACAATTTAAAAATAATTGTTTGCCCTTCTATAGCAGCTGCCATCCAAATGTCTCAAAGCAATTTATAAACCTCAGACACTCCTGTGAGGTAGGAAAGTATTTATTTTGCCTGGTTATAGATGGATAGAATAAAGCAAAGCACAGTTTCAGTTTCCTGTTCACAGTGAGTGAGTAATGGCATTGTGATTAGAACCTATCAATATTCCACTTCTGTGATGTTCCCTTTTTATCGAGTTAAACTATTTAGATCCATGCACAATATAAACTCCAATCCACTGTAAAAGATGGCTTATACTTTTAAGAAAATGGGTGGAGTTCTTGAAGTGGGGATCCAAGTATTTATTCACTGGTCTGGTCCATAAAATAACATCTGGAAATGAAAAGAATTGAGTAGATCAGTTGCTGGATCCCCAATGGTTGAAAATATGTGCAATCAGATAATCACTAAAAAGGTAATCCAAAGACCAGTGGAATCAATGGAAATGGTTCCATTAACTTCAGTAGATTTTGGATCAGGCCATGAAAAGCATACCTAATTTAGCTGCTACTTAATGAGAAAGGACTATGTCCAAGTCAGAAAACTTCCACAGGAATTATTCACATGCACTGCAGTCATCGAAATACTTTTTGCATTCCTGTACTGTTTTGTTCGCAACTGGTACACTTTGTGGGGTTAATATTACAATCATAGACAGGATTTTCTTTTTACATCTCATGGCATCATTAAATATATTTTTATATTTGTATTTCAAGTTCATTTTAAATTTCTTCCATTTAAATATTGTGTAAGGAGAAATGGAGTTACATGAGGAAAAGAGAGTTTACTATTTGTCAGGTTTTATTCACAGGTGTGAGAGTGATCTGGTTCATTATACTGTGTTACACAGTTTTGGAGACAGCAATATAAAGCTTCTCTTTCCTGAGTGGTCACTGACACATAGGACTAACTTCAGATCAGTATGTGGTATGTTAGCAACGGAGTTTGTGTGACTGTAAATGAACTGGAGTTTGAGAAAGATGACAAAGTTCTGATTATTTTTTATAAATTATTTGTTTCCCTGCAAAACTCCCTTTGGAAATGAACAGGAATTTTGTGTGAACTAAGGTAAAGCAAGGTAAAGCATGAAACATAAACAAAAACCTTTATGATTTGTCTGTTCCTATAATTATATTTTCCGATTTGGGCATGGGATAGGCATATTTAGTAAAGATGGCCCTTATATATGTATGGAATGGCAGTGAAGCTGTGTTGGTCCCAGGATATAAAAGACACAAAGTGGATATGGTAATTTCTTTATTGAACCAACTTTCATTGGAATAAACACAGATACTGGAGCTATGGCTTCTGACAACAGTTTGTAACCTGCTATTTTTTTTGTTCTATGACTGCAGAGGTGTTAAAGGGCCATTCAATCTTGAAAGATTTTTTAGAATATGAGCTAACTACTTGTGATAAATAATCTGTTCCACATCTTATCTAGTTGTGGTGCTTGGAGTACTTTTCCCAGATCTGAAAAAGAGCTCTATATAGCTCGAAAACATGTCTCTTTTACCAGCAGAAGTTGGTCCAATAAAAAATATTACCTCTCCCACCTTATGGCTCTTATATAGTTTTCTTCGTAAATAAATTCCAAAGCCTTTCAGAAAGGAAGGGAAACATTCTTCTCCTTATACAGACAGGAAGGTTGAGGAACAGAGAAGTGAAACAACAAAAGTAGAGGCTCCACACAAAAGCATTTGCTGTTCTTAGGTCCACAACGGGTGTGACAGTTAAGAACTACTGGCTGGTGAATACCTGAGGCTATGTCTACACATGCATTGTTATTTCGAAATAAGGATTTCAAAATGAGTTATTTTGAAATAAAATCCTTATTTCAAAATAAGTTAATTCGAATTAACAAAATGTTAGTTCAAATTAAGGGAAAGCCTGCAATCCAAACGGCTGTTATTTCGGAAGGGATATTTCGAAATAAAGCCGTTTGGACCTGTTCTTTCAAAACAGCTCTTTCGAAACAACAGGTCTACACAGTGTTGTTTTGAAAGAACAGCTTTATTTCGAAATATCCCTTCCGAAATAACAGCCATTTGGGGGGGGGCAGGTTTTACTTTTTCGAAATGACGATTCTTATTTCGAAAGGACGCGGTCCGTCCTTTCGAAATAAGAAAACGTCATGTAGACCTAATTTCTTTTATTTCGAAATAACAAGTGTTATTTCAAAATAAAAGTGCTGTGTAGACATGCCCTGAATGTCTTCTGGGAAGCCTGCATAGCCAAAAATGTGAAGGCTATTCCAAACTATCCAGAGTCTGAATCTTTACAATCTTTTGATTTGCTGTTACAGTGTGACTTGGTCCCGTGACTTACACTCCCCTGCATTTATTTCCTCCCATTCTGTAAGTTCCCCCATCTTCAAAGTGTCTGACAAAGTGGGATTTCTCCCGCAAAAGCTCATGCAATAAATACATTTGTTAACCTTTAAGTTCCGCGGGACTCTTTGTTTGGTTGTTTTACTGAATTTGACTAACATGGCTGCTCCTTTGGATCCAAACTATCAGAACATGCTGCTTCTGCAAAATGGAGTTAGAAGCAGCTTTTCTTTCTTTGTCCATGTTAGAAATATCAACAACAAAACCTTTATCCCTGTATTTTGGCAGTTGTAATAAAGAAGTACAGAAGCAGTGAACATGAGCTTTTCTTTCTTTCTTTCTTTCTTTCTTTCTTTCTTTCTTTCTTTCTTTCTTTCTTT
>ML681963.1:29445320-29462998 GCA_007922195.1 Podocnemis expansa
TTTCTTTCTTTCTTTCTTTCTTTCTTTCTTTCTTTCTTTCTTTCTTTAAACATTTCAAACTTTAAAGGTCAATTAGTATTTTAACTTGACTAGTTCACCCATCCCTAATAAATATGACATGATTCTGGTCAATGTAATCTTAGACACCTTAGATTTGATATGTCTATAATTCCTGTTAGGTTTAAGTTTCAGTCACTGACCTTTGAAATTGGAGGACAATGATAGAAAAATCAACCTTTATTAACCAACATATGAATAGAAAACATCTCAGGTTGGTGAAAAAAAGGGTTCATGTGCATTTTGTTTGGTAGACAAGGGGGAGATACCCTTTTGAGTCATTACGTTGTTAAGAAAATTCTTTGGAATTCTGGCTCCAAATTTCACTATATTCCACAACAATATTTATATGTTGAGGGAAAATCTTTTGTCTGAGTAAATGCTTTGACTCAGTGTTAAGTGATATGTTG
This sequence comes from Podocnemis expansa, assembly GCA_007922195.1. Classification (NCBI taxonomy): domain Eukaryota; kingdom Metazoa; phylum Chordata; order Testudines; family Podocnemididae; genus Podocnemis; species Podocnemis expansa. The sequence continues at coordinate 29,445,788 of ML681963.1, forward strand.
CTCATTCATTGCCTTTTAAAGGAAAAAAAAATCTGAAAAGAGCTCCTTTATATTGCATGACTGTCCTATAGAGATTTCCTGAGGGAATACTTCTATAAGTGCTTTATAAATATTGCTTTCTGTGGTAAATTTTGTGGGTTGCTCTTGATTGCCAGTATCCCTCATTTTACTTTACAATGCAATCCATATTCTGAAAAAAAAAAAGGGGGCATTCAGTCTTAAACCCTTAGCTGACTTTCTGCTCAGCTGACCTAGGCTGTGACACCGGGGTTAAGAATGGCAGGAGGGAAGTTGCATTGCTACTACCTGTGTGTACATAAAGAAATTCATTCATATGAAGTATTCCTCTTACACCTTTCACAAGCATTAAATTCACTCCCAATGACCTTTAAACAATTTAATTCTAAGATTACAAAAGGAAAAATAATCACTTATTTTAGATCATATAAAGCAGGCAAATATCAGAGTGAGGTGCAGAATAATTAATGATTTAATAAAACTCTAACATTGTGATCCTTCTAACACAGATGCACATGCTCAATTTTTAGAAAATCAAATATTGTTCCTGTTGATGTTGTGGCAAGTAATTTCAACAACAATACACATTTGGCCGACTCAAGAATGTAGTATGCCTCATCCCTTTGAATTGTGCATGGTTTGCACTATGCTAAGAATGACAACAATTACAGAACTCACATGCATTTGCCAAGTGAACAGATGGCCTTATAGATGGAGAACAATGGAAAAGAAAGAAAGAAAAGACATGCTAAAATAAAACCCAAATTACAAAGATAACTAAACTAAAAACAGATACAGAGGAGTAGGAAAGAAATATTTAAAATCGTTTACAGTGGTTGGAAAAAATGGAAACTGTACCTTTGACATTTTCAGGGGAGCAGAAAAGCAATGGAATAAGATATTTTTGTTTCATAATCCACCACTTCTAATTCCAGGACATGTGGTTTGTGAAGTCCATTGTTATATCTACAAAAATAAAACGCCTAAATTCTGACCCTGGAAATACTGATGTGGAGGGACTTAATTAGATTGTAAAGGCAACTCTTAGTATTGGTAAAAAGTGTAGGGTAGATAGATCTGGAAAAAGAAAAGATCTTTTTATCTAGTGAATGTGTCTAGCATGGGCAACAGAAATGTGAGCTCCCCTCTTACAGCTCCATCAGTTGGCCTTAGCCTTGTATTTGGAGACTATATCATGAACTAGGAATTCAGTCTCTGTGGCTTGTTCAGCCACCTATGCAAAGAGTGCTACTTAATTTATGACATGGACACATTTGCAGTAGGAACATGTCTAAAAATGCTAATAAATTTCACATAGGCTAGCAGAATTAGCAGGTATAATTATATTGATTACTTCAGGCTTGAGCTTAATTTAGACCAGTGAAAGGAGTGAACATCTATGTGGACAATAACCCATCTGATCCCTACAGACAAGGCAGTGCTTTCATGTACCCCAGTGATCAATGTTAAGAAGTAGTATTTCACTGGCATATACATTAATGTCAGTAGCAGAATATGATCTATAAACCTTAAATATTGTTAATATCACTAGAATCACCATAGTTCCTAGGAGCTCAAGTCATGGACTAGGATACCTTTATGCTAGGTGCTGTAAAAACACAGAACAAAGACCTTCCCTACTCTGAAGTGCTTACAATATAAGTATGAGACAAATCCAGCAGCTGTGTACAGGCAGACAGGGGAATACAAAGAAACAATGAGATAATGCTGGTCAACATGCTTTACTTACAAGGGCTTAAGGCAACCCATTTTTCCCAACTATTTTCTGTCCAGAGCAAGAGGTTTGACTTCATTATAAGTTAAATTCATGATGGCTCTTTGCTCATCCTATGTCATATTATTCTTCATCCTCCAAACCTGGTCTTCTCTTTAGGTGAACCTCAGTCTAAAACATGCCTTGTGCTTTTTCCATGGTAGCTTGATGACATGGCTAAACTACCACAGTTGTGTGTATCTAGTTATTTATTCCACAGTCTGCTGACCTATGCTTTTCCAAGCTGGTTAAATTATTTCTCCAATGAATCCCCATGATTCTTTTAAAACAATGTAGTTGAATTTATTTATCTTCTTTTTGGGTAGCTTTTCTATCTGCCACATTTCTGAGGCACACAATAGTGTTGCAAGAACAGTAGTGCTCTACAATCTCATTTTGGTATGTAGATAAATTTTCTGACTCTTCTAGATGTTTGACCACTTGGAAAATGGTCCACTAGATTTACTAGTTCTTGCCTTCACTCCTTTAATGAGCTGACTGTTAGATGATATTCTACTTCCACAATAGACTCCAAGTAAACAACTTTTTAGTACTCTTCTCCAACAATCACATCCATCAATGTTGACAGAACTCTCCTTTCTCCAAAATCCAAGGAAAATAACAAGATAGCTTTGTAGATGAGCCTCCCAAGCGTGAAGGGTAAAATGGGGATACTCGAAGGTGATTCTTTTAAAATTTAACAAGGGAGTTCTGGCATGGAAGTATAATGCTTTGAAAAAATCAAGTCAAAGGTCACAGAAATATGGAGCACCATAGAAAGTTATCATTTAAGAGGATGAAGTATGGTATTCTATACAAACTCAAGTGGAAGAAGAATTTTTTCACAGATGAAGTTATTTGAGACTATAGCAGCACTGAGGAATCATAAAGGACCCCAAGGCATCAAGCTGGTATGATAAACTGCGAACAAATTTCCTCCATGGTGGGTTACATAAAATTCTTTAAAACTAGATTGGGAGTGTAATAAATATGACTGGAAGCACACATTGCTCCTTTCATCAGCTGAGAGCATGAACTGGTCCTCAGTACTGAAAAAACTTTGCACATTTCTGCATGTCAAAGCACAACTTGTAAAAAGAATCTTTGCACAGTAGCCTCCTGGACAAGGATGTGTGTGTTCTGAGTATTTTCTTTTTATACAGACCTTACAATCACCAAAGTTAAGAATACACCACTGGTATTTTTAATCTGAAACCACTGGCAAGTATGTTGAGTTACTGAGTATGATTAATCACTGGAAATGTGCAAATATTAACATATTAATGTGGGAAAAATTACTACAGCCTGGAGGTCTTTCCAGGTTTTCTTTGGCTTCATACTATGTTTCTTTTAGTTACAGTTAAAGAAAAGAAAATAAAAGAAAAAAGGCTGAAGCCATTCTTAGGAGGAACAAGTAAATAATTTTTATTAACCATTTGGAGACTGTGAACACAGTGGAGCATATTCTAATTTCATTTACTTTAGCATGACTCTATAGTAACTTCATTTATTTCAAGGCATTTACCCCTAGTTTACTATAGTATTACTAAAAGTACAATCTACCCCATTGATTTTTTAATGATGATTCAATTTGGCCCACAGTATTTGTCTTTCTCGCACATACATATTGACTATATCTATAGCTGGTATAAATCAACATAACCCTACTAAATTCTCAATGGTGCTATGTCAAGTAATACCAGGTGAGGATCTAGTCCACTGACTATATATGTATATATATTTCCCTGACTCACTCTTTCTCTAACTTCCAAATATATATTACATTCTAAGTATTTATTCTTTTGTCTGGTAGTTTGAATAAACATCAATATCCTAAGGGTTAAAAACTAGTCGTTTTGTTGAACACAGAAATCTGATATTTGAAAATCCAGCTATAAGAACATACATTTATTACTAAACTAGCTCCCCTGATGAGGTCTCAAGAACATCTCTATATTTTCTTTAAGGAAAATATATCTAGCTTTAAAGGTCAAATGTTAAATGACTGCTGGCATTGATTTATGGTGAATAGTCACTTAATTTCTGTTATGGGAGCTCTGAGGACAGACTTGGTCTCCAGGCTGTGATAAAATGCAGTGTAAGTATGTCATTTATTACTTGTCCCTTTGTGATTAATTGAGCATTTGGAATGCTGATTATTTAGTCATCCAAAATATTAGTCAGCAGCCAGTTAGACAATAACACTAAATTGGTTTAATACCAATGTCCAGGTGGCTACTACAATTTAAGGGTTGACTTAGATTTCACTGTCAAATATGAACTAATAACATCACTTCACTGTTTACTGATGGAAGCTCAACACAGCTTAAGCATTTAAAAAAAAAAAAGCAGGTGTCTGAACTTTTTGAATCAGAACTTTTACTCAGAAAATGCCATGTAAGTTTTGATTTCCAAGATAAGTCAATGGACACCATACAGTCCATAACGAATCTAACTACTAAAGGCATGTCTGTGTCATTGTCCACTGAAATGTGTAAATTCACAGCAGATTGGTACTTCAGTTAAATTCATGATAGTTCAAACTGCTACTGTAGGGGCAGCCAAATTCTCTTCCATGATGTAAGGAAAATGCATGTCCTTTCAATGAATTATGTGCTTCCTTCCAGTGAAATTAAATCTACTAGGTAAGAATACGATTTTTGGCATCCTTCTCTGTAATTCAAGTTATTTTTGTATTGTTCCACTGATATATAGTAAGCCAAATTCTGCTCAGCATAGATCCAGTGTAACTAAGAACATAATCTGACCTATTGAGTCTCTGTACCTGAAGAGGTAGCATGGGTTAGAGTTCAAAGCATGAAGCTGAGAGTCATTATATTTGGGTTCTATCTGTACTACTTATTTACCACGTGGCCTCTGTTGTGACAATTGGGCCTACAAATTCACCTTAATCGGAACCTCAACTGTAGAAAAGTGAGTGAAAGTTCCTAAATTGTCCCAATGATCTAGTATATAAAACTGTTTAGCATCATATGGAAGAAGGAGACCAAAAGACTGAATTAATTTAAACAAAGGGTTTACTGCTACCACCCAGGGACTATGTTAAGATTATAATTGGTAAACAAACCAGAAATCAACTAAACAAAATTGATTAACTGACTTAACAGTTTCAGAAATTAGCTCTACTGGTGGGAAAAAATAATGAGATGCTGGACTATTTTACTTAACTCTCCCTTCTGGGCTTCCTTAAGAGAGAAGCGGAAAAAAAAACAAATAAACAAACAAACAAAAAAACTATCTTGGGCAAATAATAAGAAGAAAGTGGCTTTGTTGCTGCCTACCAGAACTTGAATGACTTAAAGATGAGAAAAAGGGAGTGAGTTTTGCTGCTGTCCACACAGTTTCCTGTGGCCCTGGACTTTCATCCTGATTCTAAGAAATGTCTTGACCAGGCTGGGCCAGAGAGAAGAACCAAGATGACATTGTTACCTCTACCAGCTGAATCCCTAACACCCACTGGGATGTGAGACTTCGATTTTCAGCTTGTCCCCCCACCACCACCCAAGTGTGGTCTTTTTCTTCATTGCTTCCCCCCCTCCTTTCCTTTACTATCCCTGTTCTTTTACTTAGAAATCTAAGGCTGTGTATTTCACAACACTCCTGTAGGTCTGTGACAAGAGAAGCAACTAAAAGCAATGCTTTAAACAGTCCTATGTGGGAAAAGTTTGCCAGGTCTCAGAATGGTTGATAGGACAGTATGCTGTCTGTGCCTGTGCTGTTTCAGCAGTGACACTGCAAGTGAGATTCAATGCCAGCGACGGAAGCTGCTTTTTCTGGTTTTGATATTCTTTTCTCTCCCCTTTTATGTGTATTCTTTTATCTTCTTATGAAATGGGATTGGAGTTTAACAACAGCAGCAATAGTTACTAACTCCAGCCCTTCTCAATCAACCTCTCTTTCCCCCTCCAAAAGGACAATTATCTCTGATACCACCTAAAGCTGTCAAATGGGGGGGGGGTATTTTTAAACACTCTCTCCAGCTAAAGGAAAAGGGGAGAAGGGCCATTGTAAAAATGAAAGCATTATGCTTTACATTTTAAATGCTTTAACTGTTTTTCCATCTTTTCTGTATCCTTCATAAAGGGTTAAAAGGATTTTTAATGGCATGTTTACCTTAGTATTAATGAGGCTGAAGTCTCTCTATACCATTCCACAAATTTTATTCATAACTGTTTAATGTTGGTCAGTGACTGAATTATATTAACACTTTTGACTTCTGGGGCATATATCTTCTGTCTAAATTAATATGTCCCCCTATATAACTCAGTTTAGCCAGTTATAAAATGGGTATAATAATTGTAACAGTTAAAATCAATTTGTAAGCATGAGTGCTTAACTAGTGACACAAACTTACAAAAAAGTGGAGGATTCGCTGTTGCTTGTGGTCTTCATATCAAAACTAGACATCTTTGTTGAAGATGTAGATCAGGTGACCAAAAATTATTAAGGTCTACTGAGGGACAACCAAATTACGTTTAAGGGACTGTAACATACAGGAGGCCAAACTGGATGAATTATTGGCCCTTTCCAAATTTAAAATGCCATGAATCTATACAATCCATGATTTTTTACCTTTTTGCAAGGATTTTGTGAAGCTTAATTAATAAACATATTTTAACACATGCTTTAGCCCTTTGTTTGGGATTCTTAATCTCACAGACCATTGCTTCAGAACAGTGTATACTTCATATTCTGTAAAGCACCTTACTGAATTTATAAATAATTATTATAGTAAATTACAATACTTCATTGTACATACCGGTACTTGTTATCTTATCTCTAGAGAGAGGTGAGGGGCTGTTGAGAAAGCAAAAGATAGAAGGTTGGAGACTGTAACATGCTGCTAGCCTATATTTCCCTTTAATCTGAAATAACTTCTCTACGAAAAATAAAATTGTTATACAATATAATAAATTCATCATATAATTTGGTGCAATTGGCATTTGCTGATCAGGGAAAGCCCATGAGTGCAATATCAGGATAATTATACAGCCAGGATAGATGGTACATTGGCAGGGCAGGGCAGAGCCAAGGACTGGAATTTCAGGTACTGTACATGATACAATTTAGTGATACTCACAAACGTGTATTGGGGAAGCTTAAACAGCACCTGCATTTACTATTCTTGGCTCAAAATGAGTTCTGTTTGTCATTTGTCACAAGCACCAAATTTCCCAATAATTAAAAAGACCTCCCATATATATCAGATACTAGAGAGTGTTATTATCCTTTGAAAATGTAAAATCAAAGAGTATGTTCCCCATGCTTGCATGATAACTAGTGTCTCACTTCCCGTTCCAGAGGCCCTATAATTATTTTGTTTTTTTAATTTTTTTTTTGCCTGAATGTCATCAATTTAGTAGTTTCTGCAATCAAACATTTTCATCAGCATTTCCTCATGGCTGCTATCAGTTCCCTGTTGGTACTTCACTCACCTCATGGAGAAGGCTGGAGAGGAATACCACAGTGAAAACCACATCATTCAGTCTTCTTCAGATCTTGTATTAAACCATAATTGTGTATTTGCTAACCAATCACACAGAAAAAAGCACAATGGAGAAATAATTATGATTTATTGTCAATGAAGAGTTAAGCCTATAAGTCTCAATGTAGACGTGTAATTTTTTTTCTTAACTACTATCTAGTTCATATTGTCTAGAAATCAGTCTGAAAATTCTCAAAAACAGTATTTTCCAAGGAAGGCCTTGTATTTCAGGGTCTGGTAACATTGGACATGGTACTTGTCTTTTTGTGACACTCATATCTGCTCCCATCCAGATTCAGAGTAACGAGATACCACAAGGTTTTAAAAGTTGTCTTTTCCCTGAATATTAAAGGTTTGGTTTGGTTCTTATTAAAAAAAAAATAATCATCCACTCTAAATTTTATCAGAATTTCCAAGATACCTGCCATTGGAAATGCTGTATTTTTGTAAGTTACCTACTAATTACTTAGAGGCATTTTACCTAATCTGTTTCTTCAACCATTTGCTATGCATATTACCACTGGTGTGGAAGGCTACTGTAGAGCAGACCATTAAAAAAATGAAATGAAGCACAGTCTGTGACTGGCACTAAATAAGAGGAGCAAAATCTTGGCCCCATTCAAAGGTTGACAAAGCTACAGTTAGCATCACACACCTGAAGTAGGATAACAAGCAAGGAGTCCCGTGACCCTTAAAGACTAACACATTTATTTATCACATGAGTTTTTGTGGGAGAAAATCCCACTTTGTCAGACAGTTTGAAGGTGAGTGAACTTCCAGAATGGAAGGAAAATAAATGAAGGGAAGTGTAAGTCATGGGATCAGGTCATACTGTAACACCATCCCCAGCCAGGGATGTTCTATCTACTACCTAAAATCCATAAAAAAGTTAACCCTGGATGCCCCATCATCTCAGGCATTGGCACTCTTACCACCAGCCTATCTGGCTATGTGGACTCCCTCCTCAGACCCTATGTTATCAACATCCCTAGCTATCTTTGAGATACCATGGATTTCCTGAGGAAAATACAGTCCATTGGTGAGCTTCCAGAAAACACCATTCTGGCCACTATGGATGTAGAAGCTCTTTTCACCAACATCCCACACAATGATGGATTATAAGCTATTAGAAGAACCATCCCAGATGATGCCACAGCACAGCTTGTGACTGAATTTTATGACTTTGCACTCACCCACAACCAGTTCAGATTTGAGGATAATTTATACCTTCAAGTCAGTGGCACTGCTATGGGCACCCGCATGGCCCCACAATATGGCAACATCTTTATGGGCAACTTAGAACAACGTTTCCTCAAGTCTCGTCCCAAAACACCTCTTTACCTATGCTACATTGATGACATCTTCGTCATCTGGACCCATGGCAGGGATGCTCTTGAAGATTTTCACAGAGAATGATTTGTTAACGACCGTCATCAGAGATGAGACTGGGACATCAAGACTTCAAAGAGAAACAGCTGAACTTGAATTAATATGCAAATTAAATTCTGTAAAAGCAGGATTGAATCGATACTATCGGTTCTTTTCCCATTACAAAAGATAATTTGACTTCAGGCTTCCCAGGGTTTGAACCTAACAACTGCTCTGATTTGCTGTTTCTGTATGACCTGATCCTATGTTTTATACCCCCTTGCATTTATTTTCGTTCCATTCTGTAAGTTCACCCATTTTGAAGCATCTGATGAAGTGGGATTTTCTCCCATGAAAGATCATGCGAAAAATAAATCTGTTAGTCTTTAAGTGCCACATGACTCCTTGTTTTTTTGGTTTTTTTTTTTGCTGGACTAGACTAACACGGCTATCCCTTTGGAAATTGACCACATACTGTAACCACAAGTCAAAGCAGTCGTTAAGATTCAAACACTGAGAAATAGCATACAGAGTAAAATGAAGTCAAATCACCTGCTGTAATGGGAAAAAAAGAAACACTGTTTCCCAGTGTTTGAATCTTAACAACTGCTTTAATTTGCTGTTTCAGTATGACCTGATCCCAGAACTTTCACTTCACCACATTTATTTTCCTCCCATTCTGTAAGTTCACCCATCTTCAAAACATCTGACGAAGTGGGATTTTCTTCCATGAAAACTTGTGCAACAAATGAATTTGTTAGTCTTTAAGGGCCATAGGACTCTTTGCTCATTTTACTCAACTAGATTAACACAGCTGCCCCTTTGGAGCCGAAGTAGGATGTATCCAAGAACTATCATTGTATTAATTTGACTTGGTGAAGTTGTAAATAATTACAAATAGTTTATCAGACAAAAAATGGCATTTTCACTATTGTCAAATAATTTCTAAGCTCATCCTGATTGCTCCATGCATATGAATCATTTAAGTCCTGTAGTTGCAAAAGAAGCAATGAGTGTTGTGGCAGTTTTAAAGACTGACAAATTTATTTATCACAAGAGCTTTTGTCAGAGAAAATCCCACTTCGTCAGATGGTTTGAAGATGGAGGAACTTACAGAATAGAAGGAAAATAAATGTGGGGAAGTATAAGTCATGGGATCAGGTCATACTGAAACAGCAAATTAAAGCAATTGTTAAAATAAGTGGTACTAATAATCTTCAGCCTATGGGTTTTTCAGAGAGTATTCCTCCTGACTATTTGTATAACATGACATTGCTTATGTGCCCTGATTGGATCACTTAATTTAAACAGGAGAAGAGCAAATAACACACTTTTGAATGTGAATTTTTGGTCAAATATTCATTAATGAAGTTTTCAGGATTCACAAATATTTCCCTGACGAAGTTATCCTTGAAAACAATAAATGGTATGTGACCTTATGAATAATAGGTGAGTAAATTTGCTGGACACATTCCTAGCATACTTGCATACTTCAAATATATATTTGGACTTGTGATTTGCTATTAACATGAGTTGAGTGTGAACATTATCTCTTCCTCCTGCACATATGGGCAAGAACCTTATAACTGATATCACTAGATTTTTCAGGGACATATTGTGGGAGATTATTTTTTGGACGATGTTCTAAATACATCTGGCATTTTGAGAAAGGAATAAGAAAGGAGCAGAGGGGGAGAGAAAGAAAGAAAGAGGAAGATGAAGTGAGATGAGACAGAAAGGTGTGCTACTAGTAATAATCTAAACAAATGTCTAAAAAGCTAGAGACAGACAAAGTAAAGTCATGTGGCCCAGCCCTGTTTGGTCATATAGGCTATGTCTACAACTAAAATCTTAGTTCAGACTTTCTTAGTCCTAACCAAGTAGTTCGAAGTTAGTTTGAACTAAGCACTGTTTTTTAGTTCAAACTAACTTTTTAGTTTGAACTAGCTGCACTTTTTTTTAGTTCAAACTATCTTTTTAGTTCGAACTAGCCGTGGTTTTTTTAGTTGAAACTAACTTTTTAGTCTGAACTAAAAAAGCACAACTAGTTTGAAGTAACCACTAGTTCAAGTTTATTTAGTTTGAACTACCATGACTACATTGTGCTAGCTTGAACTAAATTTTGAAATAAGTTCGAACTAAGCAGTTAGTTTGGACTAACCAGCCGAACTAAATAGTTCAAACTAAGCAATTTTTTTTTTTTTAGTTCGAACTAGTCAAAGCCTAGTGTAGACAGGGCTCCAATTAGTTCAAATTAAGGTTCCTTAATTCAAACTAATTTGCTAGTGTAGACACACCCATAGAAACCAGGCTTTCAAGATCAGGGAGAGTCAAAAATAGAAAATGAGGAATCCTAGGGTTCTCAACTGGAATTCCAACTGTTCCAAGAAATATGGTGATGTCTGAAGAAGCTGTCTGTACTGAAAAGAACAGTTTGTGACCTATTATCATACCCCTAGAAGTCATGGTGTGTGAGTGATAAATTACACAGTAGGCATTGGATTGTACCTGAAGCAAGACAATATTTTCATAAGTGTCACAGGTAGAGCAAGCAGAACTTACACGATTTAGTGCTGGTAGCCTGTGTACTTCAAAATATAATATTGTTCCCTTTAGTATTCATGATGGGGCTGCAAGCTCTTTCAGAAATTTCCTATACCTCATCCAGAGATATCCATCCAAAGTCTGACACAGCTGTAGCCTTAATTTAAAGCTGAAGATGAAATTTTTGACTTTCTAGATCATAAGAAAAGCTGTCATTAAAAAAAAAAAAGTCTGCTAAACCTGCAGAATTGTCCTCGAAATATTATAGGAAATGTATTTCTTGAGGTACCTTGGTGTTCCACACTCAGGCCCAGCTTGGAAACTGAAAAGGGGAACAGGGATATTTTCTAAACTTTTCAGAATTGTGAGAGGATACAGTTATAAGATGAAATGCTGACCCCTCAAAATCAATGCTATTTTGTTGTTGGCTTTCATGAGGCCAAGATTTCACTCTTAGTATTTCTCATAGTAATAATAAGTGATTCATATTCAATTCAATGGAGTTGGTAAGTTAAAAGCAGAGTAACAGTTAAAACTGGACACTTTACCTTGCTTGTAGTGACTGCTCACTCCTGTACAATTTGACTTTTATAAAATATATTTTATCATGAAGTGGTTTAAATATTTGTATACTTAAATAATATGTATCATAGTTAAATGCTGCTTTCAGTTAGGAAATCCTTTACTCAAGGTGAGCAGTTACTCACATGAACAGTCATCAATATAGTGAGCAAGTTTACAGTTAGACACTTGAGGAGGAAACGTAAGTAGATGCCTATGTTTTGTTGCCTTCTTTTTGTCCCTGGTGAGATCAGTAGGAATTTACAAAGAAAAAGATACTAAACATAAACAAACATAAATTTTATTTTAACATAAAATTTGTATTATAATCCTATTGTATTCCATGAACAAAATTATTCAATTATTTGGGTTTAACTTTTAATATATATTCATTGATTTTTCAGTATCTGAATACAAAGGAAGTGTAATAACAACTTGAGTTCAAATAATCCTAACATAATATGTAAAACTGGCCACACAGAACCATCACAAAAGCTTCAGTCCCATATATTCTGACAGATAGCAGAGGTAAGGCCCAAAGAATAAACCGTATTGCATATTATTATCGTCCCTTTCCATCAACAGTTTATTAGGTCAGAAAAAGAAAAAACCTACTTCCCTCACCTGAGTTTTTATCAGTTTGCTATTGGCTGACTTTTGGACAGCAAAAGTTTTTGATTCTTTTGTGAAATTAGGTTCAATGGAAAGTTTAAGAAAGCATCCTGTTGATAAGTTTGTATCAGCATCTCTGAAAAGAGTAAGATGGCTTTTCATTTCATATCCATTATTTGGGTCCAATTATGCTGTCATACCTCACTGGCCCTGTAGCTGAAAACAATTAAGTGACAACAAAAGTTGACCTGTGAGCACTGCCATTTGAGTTACTACTGAACCTAAGTTCCACTGTAATGTTCTATGCCATTAATCATGAAGCCTGAATCACAGACCACTGAACTCTAAAGCCATCTCTGCTCCAGAGGCTAGGGAACCCATGGGGTCTACTGGATAGTGCACAGGATTCACAAGCAAAGGATGTGGGTCATATTCACTATATTCTACTGACCTGTTGAATGATCTTAGCCCAGTCACTTCATTTCTTTGAGTGTCTGTTTCCCTTTCCTTTCTTTGTCTGTTTTGTCTAGATTGTAGACTTACTGGAGTAGAGACTCTACTCTCTTTATGTTTTATTTTGCATAGTGTCTAACAAAATAGAGGAGGGATCTCAGCTGAGCCTTCTTGCTACTACCATTCAAGTTAGTAATGTAATATTGGCAGCCTATATGCCAGAAATGTACAGAATAAGTGTATAGTATGTTTTGCCCAAATAAAGGCTATTTGAGGTGCTAAATGCCATGACTGATCTGAGCCAAAAGGCTGAGAAGTGATACGGCCACTGACTTTTTTAAAAATTATAATTCACAATTTCATTAATATTTGTAAAACAAAAAAAGTTTTCATTTCAAGTTCTTGAGGTCTGTATATCAGATAATTAAAACTATAATGACTAGAAGCAGATAAAGAGGGACAAAAGTGAGGAATTTTGCATATATCCACTAATGTGTAATCATTGAGAACAGGATGTGAAATAATTTTGTGTCTCAAATGGTGATATGGTCATTGGCTTGAACATATGCAGGCATGGCATTGATTCCAGAGAGGATCATAAAGGATTTATAATGAAATTGGAACTAAACCAAGACTTTACTCATTACCATCCCTTTCAAATTTAGGAGAGCAAATAAGAAGTGCTATAATGACTCAGAATTATAAACTGCAACTTTTCATGGTATACAGATGGCCTTCTGCTTGGTTTTTTTTTTTTTTTTTATAGATCTAAGATGCCCCTGTACACAACTCTGAATAGTTCTCCAGGTACAGGCTCATATATCCCCTTATACATGAATCATGTAGAATTCAGACTCTGAGATCAATGATGGCCAGATGTTACTGATGTAAAATGACAGTGAGGTGCAACATAAAAATTAGGCCCCAAATTTTGCCATCATATGTGTACTCAAACCCCATTGAAGATAGAGGAGGTTATGTATGAATATCTCAAGTCAAAAGTCATTTCTTGCACTTTAAATGTATTACAGTGAAAAATTAAATATGTAATATTTTAGAATAACCCATAGAAATAAGTGCAATGAATGAGATTCAGGGATAATACAGTCATTTGGCTGAATTTGATCCATGAAAACAGCGATTAAAAATCAGTTATCTGAAATGAGTTGTTGGTTTAGGCCCCAATTCATACCAGATCTATGCTATGCCCAAACAAAATAAAACAAGACCAATTACAACTGGTGTCCTGAAGGAAGTCTCATAGTGAAGTCTGTGTTTAAAATGTGTCATGTTTGCCCATTATCCAAAATCCATGACCATTTTCATTTGCTACATTTTATAGTCTGGAGCTGAAATCCATACAAGTCAGTCTGAGTTACTGGATTGTTTGTATAAAAAAGATTTCAGATGTAACAGCTTTTTAGGTAAGTCAACCCTGTCCAGCTTTTAGGAATGTCATGTCATATTCCTGTTGGCTGGGAACAGGTATCAGAGGTTCCACCCTAGTCCACTTGTCTTCCAAGGCTAACAAGTGTGGACTGCTCAGATTTGAAATTCAAGTTTTCTTTTTCCTAAAAAAGTTTCCTAGAGAAGCTTAGGAAGCCCTGTTGCCCCTGGATGAAATCAGAGTTTCTCTTCTTTTCAATGCAGATAGTTCATGACAGTTTATTTTGTAATATTTAGTGCATTCATTCTGGCTTTCTCCAAAATGGACTACTCTTAGCCATGGTGTGAAAGACACACCTGTGCATTCTTTAGTTCCAGAGCAACAAAGGATGAGGCACTCTGGAAGATAAATAGATAATATGCCTGAAGAGGTAATGCAAACATAACCAAAGTAAGTCAGACCTAGAAGCTAACCATTGACTAGATATTGGGGCCTCATACTGATGGACATAACCAGGCTGGGCATTATGGAAGAACTAATCATGAACAAGAACCAATAGTGACACAATATGGCTCTCTGGCTTTGTAAAGATGCTTTTGGAAGAGAAAAAGAAGGTTCAAATTATTTCTTCCTCTCTGTTACATAAAATGAAAGAAATACAGCAAATCTAGGAATAGTGTAAAAGTGAGGGGCTTTCATAAGCAGAAAAGTCTAGTGGTTATACGGTATCTCTTCCTCCTACCAGGTAGCTACCTCTGGCTCCACTAAGTAACATATAGATTAAAAGACCAAGGAGTCTGAGGACATGGCCTTCCAGACCCTGAGAAGGTGGCTGGGCAATTGGCATACATGTCATGTTCCATCTCAGCTCTGCATCATTTATTACACAATTGGTACTGAAAACTATTAATACTCTGAGTGACAGTATATCCCTCATAGAGCTTTCATTACCTTTGGTTGGACCATGAGCAGGCAACAGGTGGGATTCAACTAATAAAACACATTACTTGTCACAGAGGAAGGATGGAGCCAGAAGGCTGGTTGTGTAAGGACTTAATTGCACAGGATCAATAAACTGATTTACCTTGGCTCTATTAGAAACCATTATCATGTCTCTTGCTCTTGACTATGTCTGCAGTAGGAAGAGAAGTGTATTTGTAACACATCTTAGCTAACATCTGTTAAAATCCTAGTGTAAACAAGGCAGTTATAGTTTTAGTAAGCTAGCTGGTCAATGGAAACCTTAAAAAAAATCAGCTAAAAGCTTCTATTGCCCATTCATATGTCACTTTACCTCATTGATTCTCATCATTAATCATGACTTTAACACTAATTTTGTCACATTGACCAAATTACTTAGACTCTTGCCTATAATTTCTCCGAGTGCGATCCTCCCCCAGTCTCTCACCCCTTCAGCCTCAGTAAAAGGGCAAGAACAGCCTCATGGCAACCTTAAAAAGTTCCAGTTCTATCTTGGGGAACAATATCCTTGGCCTCAGGCACTGTCAAAGTCAGCTGTAAGTTTGTCTTCCAAGGACTCCATTGTAAGCCACAGTATAGGGCATATGTTGGTGTGGCATGGGGTGGGAGAAGGCAGCTGCATGGGAGGTGGGAATACAACAGGCAGAACTAAAATCTGTACAGTGCTGCCACCTATAGGGTTGCCATCACTGGGGCAGGTCCCCAGGCCTGTTTAAATTACTTTATACCCCCTGGGAATTCCAAGATGGAGAAGGTGCAAAGATGGTTTAGAGCCAAAGCACAAAGGTCATTCTCAATCTCTAAATTGAGGATAAAAACCCCTCTCTACTCCCTACTTTCAAGAACATTTATGATAAGTGATGAATTAATGTTTATAAAGCCCTGTGAGAATGAAAAATAATATTTGGCCAGATCCTGAGTGTCTAACCTACATTTCATTCAGATTTAGCCAAAATTCCATCAAGGTCAGGACTGAACAGCAATTAAATAGCTCAGGATATCATAATGTTAATAGAATCTCTCCTCCTCTTTGGAAAGCCTTTTTGATTCAAATCTTGAAAAAAGTTTGATCTTGAAAAAATTCAGCAATATGTAATATTTTCTCTCTTCATTTTTTCTTGGAAAGAATTAATAATTATTCCACAATTTGCCACTGTCCACTTAAAATCAAGTACAAGAGGAAAAGCTTCTTCTTAAAAGGCTATCTGGTATAATGCATTCTCTTATCCATCAGTGTCCATTTTCTTTCTCCTTCTTGATAAATGGAGGAAAACAGATCCCCCCCCACAAAATAAAAAAAAAATCAGCAGCTATTTACATATCTTTCTCAGGAGCTTGGACCTCTTTCCTAGTACCAGCAACCAAACATCTTGCTGGGGCTCCTGGCCTATACTATCTGTTCTTGTCTTGGGCTGCTTAACTGAGCAAGAAGCAGTTTATGAGCAGATGTCCACTACAAGGGACCTTAATTTTTGTAATTTATTTTTTACCCTTCGAGAGATTCACTGGATTCAGACCAGTTTTAAAATAAACAAATAAAAGATTAAACTAACTTTGCTTTTGTTGAAATGAAGGTTCTACATGCCTTGAAAGAGAGAAAATCAGGATTTCTTTTTCAGTTGCCATAAGGCAGTAATGCTGAGAGCTTTTAACTTATGACGCATTATATTTTGCACTAAATCGCACTATAAGTATTTTATTGCTTTTAAGTTTTGATAAATGAAAACAATATATATTTTAAAAAATAAACTTACAACAAAGCTTTATGACAAAAGCAGACACATTATGGGTATGTTCACACACACTTCTTATTTCGAAACAACAGAGGTTGTTTCGAAATAAGAACTGCCATGGCGACATGACGCATGGCCATTTCGAAACAAGCAAACTGCTTGTTTTGAAATGGCCGCTGTTGTTTCCGAACAGCTAAAACCTCATTTGGTTTCAAAACAGCCCTGTGCGGACATTTTGTTTTGGAACAAAGTGTTCCGAAACAACATTTGACCT